>OX578141.1:79964148-80589148 GCA_951213105.1 Amaurobius ferox
AAAATTTTCAAAGCAATTTGTGAATCTTAGCTTCGCTTAAAAAAATTTTGAAAATTAAGTTTCATAGGGTTCCATGTATTTCACTTTTTCAACCCGGGTTCAATCCAAAACTAATTGGGTGATATTATTCTCATTTACATTCCCACTTGTTCCATAGACAGTTTGAACAGCATACTAAAATTTCATTTTGATAAAGTCATTTTTACGGCAGTTATCGTGCGAACGGACAGACAAACAGAATGAACAAAGTCATAAACACTTTTCAACTATGTTGGAAAGTGTTAAAAAGTCATTATTTCACAAAATTAGATCTTGACTTTATGTATACCCAGCATTATTGATATCAGTACCTATTGGTAACCATACTTGCGGCAAACTTAACTTAAATACATTGTGGAAGCTGCGAAGACTTTTTTACTCAGTTTTATTTGTTCATAAGCCAAATTGGTGAAATAGATTTAGCGCTTGCGACTATAGATCTATCGCTAAATTTTGTGAGGAGGTTTTAAAAAAAACACTATGAAGGAAAATAAGAATACGAGATATGATGGGCATTATAAAATAGAAGCTTTCCATGTGAAAAATCATTTTTTTAATTGTCTTGGTTCTAATTTCATTACCTGTACTAAAGAAAGTACTTTTGAGAAAAATATTTCCTAAAAATATACCAATATAAACAAATAATTTCATAGAATGCTGTTCTATGCCGTAGGTTTGCAAAATACAGTTTTGAAAGGCCATCGATTTTGAAAATGAGAAATACATATTTAATTGAAATATAGTTAAAAAATTAAATGCAGTTTTAGAAACTGATTGATTTCAACTATTACCATCGGATTTACGCGAAATATTTAGATTTTGAATTAATGTGAAATAAATTGGCTTGTAATCCGTATGGGAGGTTGACAATTTTTCAACACTTTTCTATTACCAAGTTAAGTTTTTGCCGCGAGTATAGTATCGACGTCAGATACATCCTAGGTACGGCCTGGTATAAAACATGCCTTCCCAACTGCGTATGGACGGCAAGAGTGTAAATCACCACTGATGAATACTCTAATAAATTATGTTAGTATTACATGAATCCCTTATTGCCTGTGTGAATGACATAAAAATGTAATAAATATTAAAACTAAATTTTTCTTGCAGGTATCAGCTATCAAATGGCAAACGTCAATTGGATGCGAGATTGCAGGTTTCCTCGCCGTTCTCAGTAGCGAACTGTCTGTTTTTACACTTGCAGTCATAACTCTGGAACGTAACTATGCCATTACTCATGCTATGCGGCTAAATAAAAGGTTATCTCTACGCCATGCAGGCTACATAATGTTTGTTGGATGGACATTTGCAATTGCTATGGCATCTTTGCCTTTAGTTGGAATTAGTGACTTCAAAAAATTTGCTATATGTCTACCATTTGAAACAGAAGACGTCTATTCTCTAACTTACGTTGTATTTCTCATCCTCATCAATGGTCTCGCGTTTCTCATCCTGATGGGCTGCTATTTGAAAATGTATTGTGTAATTCGAGGTTCGTCGGCTTGGAATTCCAATGACTCAAGGATAGCACGAAGAATGGCATTATTGGTGTTCACTGATTTCATATGTTGGGCTCCAATTGCTTTCTTCTCACTCACAGCAGTCTGTGGATTCGAACTGATATCTTTAGAAGTTAGTAACCTAGTTTTATTTTGAATATAACAAAAAGTATGTTTCTTTAAAAAATGCTTCATTTATTTTACTGATTTATATATATATATATACGTATTAGTAAAATTTCGTATTTATATTCTTAAATAATTATTGTAAGGGCTCCATCACATCACCGAAATAGCTTGTATGGGACAGAAATTCCCCAAAGTCAAGGTATCAAGTCCCCTGCCAATAATTTCTATAATTGGGTCGATGGATCATTGCAGTTACCCTGAATGACTGGTATGCAGTGATGACTGTTGCTTGATCTGATAAAAGCATATATATATATATATATATATATATATATATATATACTAGGTATCCCAAATACATTGACCTCAGCTTTTATTCCTTAAATATTGATCTTAGACATATATAATAGTTTATTATTAAATGATCTTAGTTGCATAAAAAAGGGTACAGAATTTTATGAAATCGATAAAATTTTCAAGGGATTAAATTTAAAGAAATACAAAATTTAAATGTTTATACGGTCCCCGTACAAAATCATTTCCAATGAGTAAAATATGCCCCAAACACTAATAAGGTGATGTACAAAATTTCAGCATTTTATCATAAAAAGTCCAAGAGATATGTTTAAACAAAGTTGGTGAGGGATTAATCACAAATTAAAATGTAAATGTTTACAGCAAGAATGCAAATGACGCAACGCAGAAATGCATTATAGGTAAATAATATCTGCCTCTTATCATTAATGGATCTTTGGCATGGATGGAAAACATTTTGAACAAGCTTTGTAATCTTTGTGTAAAGTTATTATTTCTGCACAGTGTAAATACTTTTGTACCAATAAATAGCAAAATTATTATTTATTTATGTAATCGTTGTTTTCTTTCGTAATTTGTGTATGACCCCTGAAACGCGATCTGCCGACATGATTTTTCCCCTCTGAGAACCCATGTCGATGCATCGAAAAGTGGTTTAAGTCAGCATTTTTGTCTTTTTATATCTCTGGGACTTTTTATGATAAAATGCTGAAATTTTGTACATCACCTTATTAGTGCATGGAACACATTTTACTCATTGGAAATGTCTTTGTACGGGGCAGTATAAAAATTTAAATTTTGTATTTCTTAAAATTTAATTCCGCTGAAATTTTTAATCGATTTCATAAAATTCTGTACCTTTACGCAACTTTGTAATTTATTATATATGTACAAGATATCAATATTTAAGGAATAAAAGTCGAGATCAATGTTTTGGGGACACCCTGTATATATATATATATATATATATAATATATATATATATATATATATATATATATATATATATATATATATATATATATATATATTTATAATATATAATGGACAAGATAACCAATGGAATAAATTAAAAGGAAGAGCCTCTGTCGATGCAACTATTACTTCATCGGGATTCGCAAACAGTACTTCAACAAAAACCAACTAGTTTCTGTACTTTACAGTTATTACATGATAGCAAATAGTAAAGTTGCATGTCAACCAGTTAAAACTACAGTTAAAAACATCAACAGAAATGTAATATAATAAGTAATACATGAAAAATTATTCGCATACCTAAGCCTGAATAGCAATGCTCAAATATGACTGGGACACTGAGCTTCCGTCAAACCGGTACAGGAAAATAAAATACTTTCAGAGGGGACGGAACCAATTGGCAACAGTGAGAATTCGAATGCAATCATATTCGCAAAGCAATATGCGCACAACCGCAATATACAGAAAAACAATTACAAAATTTGTAGTCACAAAACCTGCCTGTTTTCAAAATATATATTCCATATATTTTATGAGAAGGGAGTAAACAGAACAAGGACATAAATATTATACTTTGAGTATAAATTAATGGAGAAAGTGAATTACTAAGAACTTTTATATTACATAATTTATAAGATGTGTCTGCTGAAATTCAAAATATTATCCTATTTATAGTTCAATATGTATTAAATTTATAAAACTTATATATTAATTTTGTAGAAAATAAAGCCGTAATTATGTGAAAATCAAATGAATTAGGCAAAATTTTATGCACTATTTAACATGTTTAATAACACTATTAACTAGCTTTGACTGGGTAGTGCATTATTTTCCACGAGAACTTTAAGATTTATAATGTGCTTTTTATCATTTTTCATATTGCAAATTTTACTAAATCGAACAACCTGATTTAATATAATATTTTTGTACACACTTGTATGTAAGGGTTGGAAATATTTAGGGCTGAATGCGAGTAATAATTAAGTTATATTGACTACATTTATCAAATAAAACCATTGTCCAATGTCCCAAACAATTGTCCATTGTGTTTACTTTAAATGCTAATATTTAGGAAATTAGGACTAGATAAGTTGTGCAGAGCTCTAGATTATTACAGTAAAAGACAAAGCTCTAGATTATTACAGTAAAAGACAAAGCTCTAGATTATTACAGTAAAAGACAAAGTTGAGGAGCTGATCAAAATCAGAAGATAAAAGTCAAAAAACCCTTCAAAGTAACTGATGGGGTGACAAAATAAATGATGGGGCTATCATCTAGTGCATTTAGAATAATTATCAGAAAACTTAACGAAAATTTTCATTCCATTCATTCATACATAATAATTATTTTCACATTTTCATTTCAGGAAGCAAAGGTATTTGCTATTTTTGTTCTGCCTCTCAACAGCTGCGCCAATCCCTTCCTTTATGCCATTTTCACGAAGCAGTTCAAAAAGGACTGCATTCACATTTGTAAGAGAATAGAAGAATCACGAGTGACACGAGGCATTGGACGTGGAAGACATAGCTCGAATTTTTCCAACAGGCATACTCCAGTAACGACAAACTCTGCAGCACAGGCTCCAAATCCAGGAAGTGAAGAAGACCAACAAAGGGGCCGGAATGCTTCAACTGACATGTGCCACTGTAGCAAAACATCTTGGAAGTCGAAAGACAGACAGAGAAGTTGGAAAGAGTGGGCATGTAAATATATTTTATGCAGGAGGAAGCAATCGGAGCAAAATCGTGCTGATGGCTATACATATGCGATTGCACAAATACAAAAGAATTTGGAGAAAAGAAATAAACATACAAGTATTTCGAGCGAAAATTTTTCATCTCGTTCCGACAGCTGGAGACAAGGTAAATAAAGTAATTCCCTTTTTTATTCATCTACGTTTGATAATGATGCGCTTTACAGGTGGAGATAAAGTAATTAATTCCTTTTGTCCTCCCAAAATCACCTACATATTTGCTAATGATACATAATACATGAATGAAGATGAGGTATATTAAATAAATAACCATTTTTTTTACTTACATATCAGATGATGATCTATCATACAACTGGAGATAAGGTAAATAAATTTATTTTGCTTTCTCAAACAACAGCCTATATGAGTTAATAATAAACATGATAACACTGGAGACGAGGTAACTTTTGTTCTCTCAAAATATCCCTAATATGAGATAATGATACATGATAAAGCTGGAGACAAGGTAAGTCAATTTCTATTTCCAAAAAATCGTTTATATATGAGATAATGGTATATGATACAGTACTTAATTCAATTTGAATATACTACAATTTTTTATTCAATTATATGCAGAATTCTTCAATTATATGAAGAGTCTATATTTCTAGAAATAGTAAAATACAAAACAACTAAAACAGTTATATATATATATATATATATATATATATATATATTAAAAAATGCAGGTATTCTTCTATTGTGTCACAATGATACTGTTAAAAGAAGTTCTGAATTAAAGTTTCTAGGGGGCCCTGGGCTATACAATTGGTAGCACCACACGGGGACTACCTGGTAACAATTGCCTCAGTATAGGTGGAGCCAATTCTAACCAAATAGTTCCCATGCACGGCCCTTTTCATTGCCAAACCCTGGCTCAGAACTTCAGCCCTTGCATATAATACATGTAATAAAAGTAAAAGTATATAAAGCATAAATATATTAGTCACGATATATGAATTGGCTTTTTTAATTTACTATTTCTTAGTATTTCTTTTTAAATGAATATTTTTATTTATTAGATTTATTCTTCAAATTAATGAATTAATTCACTATCATAATCGCAAAGCAGATATAACATTATATGACATCCATGTAACATCATCACGATTGAATAAATATTATATATCATGACAACACAAAAGTATGATGACGTCACAGGAACCCTTAAGAAAATGTCCACTTAAGGTTCCGCCTACAGTTTCAATTTCTTACAGTATTGGTGATTATAAAAACTATTATTTGTACGCATAAATTGAGAATTCCTATAATATTTCCACTTAGGGTACATATATTTAGATTTAAAATTATTTTGAATACATTTATCGCTTATCAAAGTAATTAATAATTTTTCCTCATTATTTGACAAATGTTATTATTATTTCAGGTAGTACCATTCCTCTACGACTTCTAGACCAAGAGGTGCGAAGAGGATCATGGTCACTTCAACGCAAAATTTCCGAAGATTCCAATATGTCTTGCAGTAGGCAAGATTCTTCAACATCAACATTTCACATGTCAAGATCAAGTTTTAGCAGCGATAGTTCCTCCCAACCTCGCTCAGGCCGCCCTTTATTAGGCACAGCAATTATGAATAATCGAGAATCCGTTCGATCAGCAAGAGAAAACAAACCTAAATTGTGTCGGCAGAGCGCGATCGTTGACGAAAAATCACAGTCCTACAACAAACAAGTGTTAACGCGCAAATTATCAAAGGAAAAGAGTGCTGACGAGCTCTGCCCCGTATGTGCTAGAAAAGAAGGGTTTAAAAGTAAAGAACTTGATGAGAAATTTGCATGTTTTTACAACCGTCTTGTAGAAAGCAGTTATGGAGAAAGTAGTGAATGCACATCAAAAGAAGATCAAATGGTGTTGTCAAGTGATATTCAATCAGTCGATGAAAAAGCTCGGTTAGACGCTGAAAAGGTGATAAAAGAAACCTCAACACAGAGACCTCGTATTGAAGTCAACCCAATGGCTGAGAACAAAGATATCAACTTTTCAGCTGTTGGGAAAATTGAATTGACAAAGCCCATTGACTCACAGCACGAAAACATATCTGAACATCCTCTACATACCAAAGACCCCGCAAATGAAAAGTGCAAAAGTCTAATAAATATTAATGCAAAGTCCAATCCAGAAAAGACTAAAAAGTCTTCTTCAGATAATGCATTAGTAAAACTATCACTCAGTAATTTACCAGTTATATTCAAGTCATTTCCTAGTCACGATACGTTCAATGGAAAGAGAACAGAACTGAAAACAAACAAATATTCATCAACTATTATGCGTTCATCAAAAAGTGAAAATGTGGTACCAGATTGTGCTACAAGCATAAGCAGAACTCTGACAGTTGATAACCATTTCAATAATCAAGGTGAAGCTGTAAGCACTGACCACTTACGTTGGAATTTTCTGCCAACAATGAATAAGCCGAATGATCTGAAAGTATCTTCCTCTTCACCTAATATAACAGTCAAGAATAGTGAAACATCACCATTGATAGACAACAATGAGGAATAACATGCATTTCGCTGAATTCATTCTAATCTTTAGCTAGTCTTTTTTCCTGTTATTTTTTTAAGTTCCTGTGAATATGTACCTTTTCGTGGCATGAAATTTTGAATATTTTAATGTAATTCCGTGGAATATCACTTAAAATTGTGTCTAATACTTTGTAAACCTGTCATTTTCTTGCATATTGGTGCCAAAAAGAAGGAAACTAAAAATTTGAGAACCGCATATCTCTGAGCCAGTAACTTTCATTTTTCGTGATTCGTATGTCAAAGCATAAATTTATTTCCTACCTTTATAATTTTTAGATGTTTCGTATAATTTTTATTATAAATATTTAGAAATGACATGAGCGTTGGCAGACTTTTATCCTGGGGTAAAAATAAAAACAATGTATAACATTTTCATATTGCAACATTATCTTTTCTAAAATACGACTGCATAAATACAGCAAAATCCTGTTTATCTAGATCGAACTCAGCGATATGATTTGAATAATCTGAAGAATATAGTGATGATGCCAATCAGTGCTTATATATAAAGTGTTTCAATATAGTTGATCTAGTGTTTTGAGCTTCGGCAATTGGTTTTAGACACATACTTTCAATTTTAAAAATTTTTTTAAATTAAATGGGAATTCCTTTCATCATTCCATTGTAATCTTTATCTAGCATTTTTTTTAAGTTCTTGTAAATATGTACTTTTCCATGGCATAAAATTTTAAATATTTTAATGTAATTACGGAATATCACTCAAAATTGTGTCTAATGCGCTATAAACCTGTCATTTTCTTGCATATTTGTGACAAAAAGAAGGAAACTAAAATATCAGAACCTCATTTCTTTTAGCCAGCAACTTTCTTCTTTGTAATTTCCATCAAGAAATATAAACCTACTTCATACCTTTAAAATTTTCAAATGTTCTTCATAATTTTTTTACACATAAATATTTAAAAGTGGCAGATTTTTTTCCCGTGGTAAAACCAAAAGTAATGTATAACATTTTCATATTGTAACATTATATTTTCTAAAAAGGAACTGAATCATAAATACAGCTGAATACTGCTGATCCGGATCAAATGCAGATATATGATTCGAATAATCTGAAGAATCAGTGATCATGGCAATCAATGCTGATATACTGCATATTCAGTATCGTTTACCTTGCTATTCAAAATTTTGCAATTAGTTTTAGACACATACTTTCAATTTAAAAGTTTGTTAAAATCAAATAGGAAGTCATTTTATGTAACTATTTTCCATCCAGTGATATTTAAAAAAAATAGGGGGTCTAAAATTTTGAAGGGTCCTTTAAGTAAAAAAGTTCAATTAGAAAACGCTACAGTAAATAGTCAAAAGAAAATAAACCTGTGCAATTATCTGCAATATTCGCGAAAATATTTACAATAGAAATAATACAAAAACTAATAAAATAAGTTAAAATTGAAAAATTGGAATTGGGTTATATTTCGATTTTGCCTCGTTCTGCAGGGGCTGACAGCAAATTGAAACCAGACTTCGCATAAAAGATTGAGACGTAAAACGTGTCTACGCAATTTTATCTGCAGCTAATCCTGGATTTGTATGAAGGAAATTCCCGATATTTTAATAAGCAATAACTCACCAAATAAGGCCGATGATTACTAAGCAGCGCAACTACTAATTAAGCTGATTACTAATAAGGCTGATGATTACTATACAGCGTAACATTTTCTACTTCAACTTTTTTTGCTCAAGGGACCGTATAAAAATTTAGACACCTTATTATTTTGAAGTTGCCACCCGCCAGGGAAACAAATATGAAAGAATTTCGCATTTAATTTCAACAAACTTTAAAATTGGAAACATATCAATTACTTGCTAAATACTAAAACCAATCGCAAATGCTCAAAAGGCGAGGTGCTTTATGCTGAAACGCTCCTACCTTTTGCATTCAGACATATTTTCCGAAACATCTTTGAACGTCGCTTTTGATAGCAGTTGTCTTCAAATGCAGTTATCTTCAAATTTTCTATCGCTTTTAGTGATTTTAGACGAAAATTCAAAAATGGCCTTGAATACTTTTAACAGAAAATTATAAATTTAATTTTTATAATGTTTATAAAAGAAAGTATTCTTATAAATAAAATTAAGCACAGAACTTTGATAGAAGGTCTTTTATTACACTTCTTATAAGACATACAAAATGGAAAAAGGCCAGAGCGCTTTCGAGCGTTAATACGCTCTTCATCAGTGGCTACATGGAAAGTAAAAAGGATCGTTCATATATGGACCAGTAAAGATGACAAATTTACACAAATACAATTAGTAAATGAACATTCGATTATCTAAGGAAAAATACACAAAAACATAAATATTTTTTAACGGATTCAAAAACGAGTATATCTTAAGAAAAGTGCAATTAAAAATGCTAATTTGTTACAGGAATGCAAATTCAGAAAGGACAGTCAAGCCCAATCCCCATGAGGATAACATCAAAGATAACTATGAAGAGACTTGGATTGCATAGAGTCGAGATGAGTCGCCAAGCATAACTTAAAATTTGAACGGGTTCAAAATTACTAATCGACGCGCTGTAGATATACATAAAAAGGTATTCATAAAGGAGAATATTATAATAAAACACCTTCTATCAAAGTTGAAAGTATTCTTATTGCTTTTGAGTTCATAATTTTAACCCAAAATCAGAAATGAAAATTCGCCAGTTCTGGTCCAGACAGTTTGGATAAACAGGACTCCATTGTACTATTTGTTTTCATCTTTTCTATTATTTATTTTACTAAAACTTCAAGGTAAGTTATAATATTCGACTAAAAGTAAAGGCATGTGCCCTTCCTTAGATAAAATGCTGCCAACCCTTTAACGACGATGTATTTAGAATGATGTAGGGATTCACTGATAATTTAATTTTATAACATTCTGTACATGTTCTGCCCTAATAATTCAATAAGTCGGTTCAATGTTTTCAAAGCAGAAGTGTCCAAGATACCTTGTCTGGGCTACTATGTATTAGAGAGGTAGTAATTGCCGACGACTATTAAATACGGAATCGACGTACTATTAAATGCGGAAAACTTATCGATAATTGGTAATATCAAGTATTTTAATTAGCAGACTAATGCTGTGAGTTATACAAAATAGTCTCAAAAAGGCACATCTGAATTCAACGCGAATTGAAATGCAATGGCTTACATTTAGTTCAAAGTTACTTGAAATTTACTGTCATATATGCAAATCCTAGTACATAAAAATCTCAATTATAATGGTATTGATTGCTAAACAAATTACATTTATTAAATTTCCGTGAATGATAAGAAATTGAAATAAAAATACTTCATTAGGTTCAAAGGGACTTGCCAATTTCTGTCATAAATGCAAATCTTAGTAGTTTAAAAGTCTTAATTATAACGGTATTGAATGCTGGCATGTTGTACTCTAAATTTTCAAACGATATGAAAGTTCCTCGTTTCATAAAACATAGTGAGAATAATATAGAGTAATGTAATAAATAAGACAAAATAGTCGGGCAAAATTTGAACAAAAATATCTTATAAATCTAGCCCAATCAATTTAAAACTACCCTTTTATACAACAAATAAAAGTCATATACTGCAATTGAAAAATTCTAATAAAATTTAAATTCGAGAATACAAATAAAGAAAATAAGGAAACTGAAAAATTCACACTTTCCTATTTTCCGAAGCTGAATTCTAATTTACTTATAATAAACTTTGAATTTTAATTATTTTTATTTTAAAATTTTTAACATGTAATTGGAATGTCCAAGTGATTAGAAAATCCTATATGATTTTTGGATGTTTAAACATATTAAAAGAGTTAACGACATATGTCTATGAGTGAAAACTCGTGATATATAATTTTTATTTGATAAGTATACTTTGTATTTCAATAAAAATTTATGAAAGGTTCTGCTGTGAAACTTCATGGCAACTGTCAAACTCATATTTTAACCCTTTATATATTAGTACATCCAGCTCATTCTTAAAATTATTACTAAATAAATATGTTTATTTTTATTATCGTTTCATCAGCAATAGAATTGTGACTGAAGTGCATATTTTAAATGCATAATTGAAGTGCATATTTTAAATGCATAATTGAAGTGCATATTTTAAATGCATAATTGAAGTGCATATTTTAAATGCATAATTAAAGTGCATATTTAACGTTTAAGCAAATGCGTTTTTAACGAAAGAAATAATTGTTCGTTATTTGGAGTACCTGTTATTTGTAGATTAATAAAAAGAACTGGGTTTACGCTTGGAGCTGAAAATTGCCAAAATGACCGTTAAATAGAGAAGTCTTCTGTTGGGAAGTGTCTATTACAGAGATTTTACTGTGAAATGATTTTTTAATGAGCATTGCATATAGTCCCAGGACCATCCATAGGGAGATAGACATCACGCGTGTGGAGGGGCTTGAGCTCTAAAGGCGGATCCGGACACCAAATATGGTTTTGTACACTGGAGAAAACATGAAAAATTAGTAACGAGGGAAAAATAAAATATGGAGGAGGGGAGGCGTGATAAATATTTATAAGAGGGTCCGCGATTTATATGGGTGGCACCGTTAGTGCCAACTACATTCAACTTTAATAACAAGAAAATGGTTTATGGGAAAAGGTATGACCTGTAAAACCTCTTGGCTGATCTTTTATGCTTTTTGAAATTATTGTTAAATAGTTTTAAGAACGATAACTTTGGAACTGTTTTCAGCATTTAATCCCCCTGTGTGACGCCAATAAAGCTCCATAAAGCTTTTGTTTTATTTTACGGCGAAATTTCATGTTGATATTTTGTTTATATTTTGACAACTAAAGTATTGAACGATACAAAACTTGAGTGCGAACCACTGGCACTAAAATAATTGGACACTTCTGCTTCATGGCATCATTTATAAATAAACGAACCATTTAAGAGTAATACATTTCTTTTTAATTGAAAAATAAACAGTTAAATAAACAATATTTGAATATATTAAACGTTTAAAAGACTGGATGTTAAACTGTTTCAGAAATTATTCATAAATGTCAAGCCAAGATATCTGTGATAAGTGTTTTATTTTCTATGGCTACATCACTAAATTATTTGAATGTAGTATGTTGTGCATGTTTCTGATAAGTCAATAAAAACAATTCCTAAAAAGTGCTGCTTAGTAATTTATTTTTGAACTCCACACTGCATGGGCCACAAGCAATAGTGTAAAATATGAGAAAACTTTACATATTTCATAAAGCTCTAATAAAATAATAATCGAATTTTAACTATAAAGTAAGATTCTGAATTTCAAAAACAAATTAAAATCACCAGCAATGGAATTTTTATATCTTTTATAAAAACATCTGAAATCATTATACATGGTGCATTTACACATGATATGCCAAACATAATCTTTCATACAATAATCTAACGTCATATATCTGTAATACCCATATTATTATTTGAACTATAACTGGCGACACCAACATTAATTTCATATGTGGACAACTTCAACTTTCTATTCAGAATCCAATCACTTTTAGGACTATTTAGCAAATATAAACTCACTCAAGAAATATCTCCACGTATGCCGAGATGGTCCTTATTGTTACATGCTTGTGAATATAGCATAATACATTTTCCAGGGGAAAAATCCGAAATACAGATGTCCTGAGTCGACTATTAAGAGAAATTTCAGATTCGGAGATTTCACCTTACACTTACAATGTTATTCACCGAATAGCTTGAAGATCCTCCATTATATGTTACTGAACTGACTTTACTACCAGATTCAATTCTATCTCGAATTTTGAACTGGGTATTGAGGGAGTGGCCAGGCCTGTTGAGAAAGGGGTGACGGGATGATTTCCCCCAGGCCCCTGAGTTTTCAAGGGGACCCCGGATTTTTTACTTTTTATAGTTTAGAAATTAAAAGTTTCATAGAAAGAAGCGACAAGCAGTACCCCCCCCCTTTGAATCAATTTTTCAACTGAAATTCGACATCATATTTTTGGATTGAATGGAACTTTTATGGTACAGGTACTGGTTCTAAGATTCAATATATATATATATATATATATATATATATATATATATTCAAAATGAAAAGAGGTATGGATGGAAACAATATACCAAAAGATGGCTGGGGGGAGTTGTGACCCCCTCACCCCGGTTAAGCATGCTTTGCGTCGCGACAACACTCCCGGAGAGCCGGTATATTGCAAAATAGAATACGAAAGTATCAAATTTTAGGATGTAAAACAGACATCATACACAAACAAATATAAGATATAATTGTCGAGATCCAGCCTTATCAAAAATCACCAACAGTAAATGTTTGAAATATGTTTGAAATATGTTCACTAGTATAAATGAGCAAAATTACATAGCTTCTACTTAAAGAAGACTTTAAATATTGACACTTAATAGAACAATTATAACAAAGTCTACCTCTAAAACCATTTACCTTGGAAAAATTGAGGGAAGATGGCGATATTTACCCGCACCTTATTAAAGTGTACAAGACCGCACTTCGGATGTAAATTGTCACAGCAGAGCGAGGTTTATTTACTTTGCGAGGACTTAAATCTTGGTTGAGATCTCAAATGGCCGAAGACCGGTTGACAGGACTCGCTTTGATGAATGATCATCCCCATATTTGAGTTGATGTAGAGGCCGTAATAAATTAATTTGCCACAAAGAAAATTAAGTTTATTTTATAAATACTCATGGCTAAGATATGAAAATATAAAGATATTAAAAGTTGTATGAGATATAAAATGATAGAAATAAAATTATATTAAGATATGAAAAATGATGATTAAAATATATATCTATGAATGTGTTTGGGTTTTACTTTGATTTGTCAATGTTTTGCGAGTTCATTCAAGGGCATACCAAATCACGACCACAAATTTAACAAAATAAGTGTGAATTAGCTTTCTAGCTATGCGCCCCACCCGACAAAAATTTCTGGATCCGCCCCTGGCTCAGAAGCAAGTCGAAGATTAAAATTTGTCCAGATTGTCTCTATCCCAATTTAGTGTTTGATCAAAGAGAAAATCCAACACTTTTTGCGCACAAAAGAAATAGAAAGTCATAGAATAAGGTCACTGTTAGAGATTCCATTCATATACAAAATTATTGTAGTGGACCAGTATCGGTACCTGACACAGTCCTCCAACGAACGAGTCCAGTATCGTACAAAGCAGCGATACCAGAGATATTATAGATACAGGAGTGCTCCTACCAAACCTGTTATTACAGATATAACTGTAAACGCCTCTGATTCCAACTAGGCTCTTCCTGCTATTTCTGACACTGGTGCTAAAGTCACTACTAATCAACTAACATCATTACCCAACTCTGACAAGGCCTAGAAAGCAAATCGTTCTTTCTTAACTGTTTCTATCACTTTGTTGGTTTTTATCAAGGAGGGGAGGGACATTGTAATTTCAGCTATTACTAGCAAAGTCAACATTGATTTCACATGTTGGTAAATTTCTATTCTGTATCAATGTAGTGCAATAACATGGCACGTTCTTGTTTATACTACGATATTATGTAATGCCAATGTTGGATATTCGCTTGCTCAATAAAGAATACTTTTAAAGGATCTTCTATATATGTTTCAGACCATACGCACATCTTAAAAATTTGACACCAACTTTTTATAATCTTGCCAAGTTAAGTTAAGTAAACTACTGATTAAACAAATCTGTAATACGAGTATAAAGGAAATGGTATCTTACAAGAGTAGCATCTTGAGTCTCCGATACAAGTAAAAAATCACTTGATTAAAGTATTTAAACGCCCTTAGCGTCGTTAGAGTATCCTAGGATAAACAAAATAAAGTTTTCCTAGTATGGTGTATGCAAACCTGCAATACTTCTGTTTCTCTAAAGTCAAAATATAGACTTAACGACCTCCGGCTAGCCTCGTTTCAGCAATGAGCGGATAAATGAGCAAATTTCCACATTTTATTTTATTCGTACACATTTTTTTTATTCGTACATTTCTAGAGAGCAAGCAATGAGGCCGTAGTGCTATGAGACTTAGAAAAAATGCACGAATATAATTCGCATCGTGTGGAACTCGGCGATCGGTTTAGAAAGGTATTGGAAATATAAAAATTATGTTATTTGCGGATTATAATGCCTGTATATATAAATGGGCCGAATTATCCTACGATTGTTATAACCCTGAAATATTTAAAGTGTTTTTAAATGATTAAAAACATATTTTTTAAGTAGATTATAACAATATATATTCTTATTCAATGATGAAAAATATTGAAATAACTTAAATGCATAGAAAATAAGCAATTGTTAACCAAACATTTGAAAATAAAATTAATATTAAACTTCAATACTAAATACTCATAGTATGAGTTTACAATTATGCAAAAAAACTTCTTAGAAATTTTATACATTTTGAAGTAATATTTTAAAAATTATTTTACTCATACACAACAAGAAAATATTGAATAATATTAATTAAATCTAATGTTGTGGAAGGATAAAATCTAAACCCAGGCGGTCTGCAACCTTGCATTTTGCAAGTGTAGTTCTCGACATCCCCTGTTGGACTGTGTTTTTGAATAGGGAACTTTGTATAATATATTTGAGTTATCCAACAAAAAATAGTAAAAAGTAGTATCTTTACAAGAAAAATTCTCATGCTGTAATATAATTTTTCCTCAATACAGAATACATTAAAATTGCTCAGCTGCTTAACCATTCATGACTATATGTCTGGAAATATTAACTGTCTCAATGCATCATCGATTAATAACACAAACATTTTTCATCATTAAATGAAGATATATATTTTTTCATTCTATTTAAACAGTCTGTTTTCAAACATTTTTAAACATTTTTAGTGTTTCATTGTTTCAACAATCGCAGGACAGTTAGACTTATCTTCTGCATTATCTTGGCAAACAACATAAGTTTTATATTTTCAATACTCTTCTGAACCGCTCACCAAGTTCCATACGCTGCGAATTTTATTCGAAATTTTTTTGAAATCCCACAGTTCTAGAACATCATTGCTCTCAAAAAATGCGCAAACGAATGCGCGTTAAGTGGGAATTTGCGCATTTATCAGCTCGTGTTTTGGCATATAAATGATCGCCAAGGAGATTTAAATCATGATATTTAAATATCTTTGACAAGCACGGATAGAGTTAAGCCTGGCTAATAATGACTGGAGGTACAAAACTTTTCTCCAGGAGGGCTTAAAACCACTGACGTAAGTGTGACAAACTCAAGGATAAGACGTACAGCGTCAACTAACTTGATACATAACTTTGTGACCTTGTACGTCCAGGGGGGGGGGGGGGCAGTGACCCTCTTGCTCTTCCCTATGTCGTCCATGAATAAATTGATCATGCTTCATCATGAGCCTTCATCAAAACAAGAAATATTAAAACCAATTTATCAATATATAACTAAACAGACACCAATAATTAAACAAGAAAGATCAAGCATGCTTAAAACATTGATTATGAAGCACTTTTCAACTTCAATGCAATTTTATTTAAACATCTCTGAAATGCAATACATTCCTAAGTAATATTTTAAAACTTATCACAATACTACATTAATTTATTATATTTGAAAACTTAAACCTACATCGAAAAAAATGAACTTCATTCAAATGACGGCATTGAAATATAAGTTGCCTGGTTTAAACATCTCTAAAATGCGATACATTCCTCGGTAATATTTTTTAAATCATCATAATACTACAATAATGTATTATATTTGAAAACTTAATTGAAAACAACTGACATTCATTCAAATGACGTCATAGAAAAAATAACACGCCTGGCTCTCTCTATAAAAGCATTCATAACATTATCCCAATCATTTCATTCATCACAGTACTAAAATAATTTATTTTATTTAAAAACTTAAGACCATGGAGCTACAAGTAATTAAATTCTATGCTTAAAACTTCATCGAAAAAAATCGTCTTTCTCTCTGTAAAATCAATGAATATTTCATTCATATCAGCTATACAGACTTCATGAGCTAAATACTTTTGCGTTAAAAAAATACAGCAATTCTTATACAACTCATCCTACCTATTTTGCTGTTTACATTTTACATAAGTGAAAAATAGGCTTCGTTGTAGAATTAATCAAATTTGGATGATCATTTAAACTCATATATATTGTCATTGCGTTGTTTCAGTATGTACATGCACAGAATTTAAGCAAAAACAAGAAAGATCAATCATGCATAAGCATTGATTATGAAACACTTTCCAACTGAAATGCAATTTCATTTAAAAATTTCTAAAATGTGATACATTCAGTGGTGATATCTTTTACATTATCACAATACTACAGTGATTTATTATACTTAAATATTTAAAACTGTATCGAAATATAAATCATCTGATTCTCTATGCAAAATCAATGAATATTTCATTCATATAAGTTGTATTACAGACTCCAGAGCTAAATAATTTTGTGTGAAAAAAATTCAGCAATTCTTATGTAACTCACCTTACAATCGTTTGAGATATTTGCATTCTGCATAAGTTAAAATTAGGCTTCGTTGAAGAAATAATAAAAGTTTAGGGATCATTTAAAATCACAACTATTGTAATTGCGTAGGCACGGAATTTAGATACACAGATAATATATGTGTGTGCGTAAGTATCCAAAGTATTGGAATCGTGCCAAAGATCGGAGCTCGAATTTTCGAATGATCTACACGTTTTGGAACTTCTAGAACACGAAAAAACTATTTTTAGGAAGACGTCTGTGTGTAAGGGTGTATCTGTGTATGTTTCTGTGTGTCTGTGAGGATATTACATCCACTCTAATTGAAAAACTAATGGACCGAATTTCATAAAATTTGGTAGGTATGTCTTTTGTGGGAAATCCTGATGTTCATTAGATTATAGTACGATTCGTAATAAAAGAATATGCCTTCTTTGCGAAATGGCGGGCAGAAATTGCCTTTAACCAGTCTAGCTAAAAACTAATGGAACAAATTTAACAAAATTTTGTGTATAATATTTCAATAACCTACAAGTGATTTATATAACAAATTTAACAAAATTTGGTATATAAATCATTTGTAGGTTATTCTTGTACGATTCGGGAAAAGGGAACGGGCTATTTTTGCGAAATGGCCCGCAAAAATCGTTAAATATAAAAATAAAAGACTACGTGTGCTCAATTATATCAATTAAATTCCTATTTTATACGTGATTTTTGATAACAAAAAGAATAAGACTAACCCCATTACTCTAGGACTAACCGTTCTTGAGATATTCTAGTTTTTTCGCGTTTTCGCTACGCCGCCTTTGACAATAAGTCCAGCTATCAAATGAGAACCAAATTTAAGTTTAACGTACAAATTCAATGTCATTTAAAATACTTATGGCTGTTATTTTGTGCAGATAAACTCAAATTATTATTGAAGAAATAAAGAGAACGTGAATATGAGTCTGCAGAGAAAGACATGTGCTGCCCACATCAGAATTTTTAGCAATATTAAAACAATGACTTATAGAAGTGAACGGGGATAATTTACAGGCCATTTCGAAAAAAATGTATGATCTATATTTAAAGATCCACCAAATTTTTGTGGAATAAAATGTTCAACAAATTTAAGCTGTGTACCAAATTTTAACTCTCCTAGGACGTAGGAAAGTGCATTAAAAATGCCATCAAATAAGTATATCATGAAGAGTTATATAAAATTAAAATATAATTTGAAAAATTGTTATCTACCAAATTTATTTTAAAATGTGAAGCTTCTCTCATATACAAAATGATTAAACTCTTGGAAAGATATTTATTATATGATATATCTCTTTTTAACACTTTACAACAAAGTTGAAAAGTGTTTATGACTTTGTTCTGTCTGTCTGTCTGTCTGTCCGTTAGCACGATAACTGCCGTAAAAATGACTTAATCAAAATGAAATTTTAGTATGTTGTTCAGATGGTCTATAGGACCTATGGGAATATAAATGAATAATACCACCAAATTAGTTTTGGATTGAACCCGGGTTGAAAAAATGGAATACATTGAGCTCTATGGGACCTAATTTTTCAAGCGGATTTAAAATTCACAAATTGCTTCGAAAATTTTAGGCAATATTCAAATTGTTCCATAAAATATATAAAAAAAAATTCAGCAAAATATATTAAGTAGTTTTTTAAATAAAAATTAAAATAATAATAACACCTCTTATATGAAGCGATCACGTGTCCATGATATGAAACGATCACATGACCCACTTCAAAATGATATATGGCATCCATCTTGTGTCAAAATCGTGATTTTTAAAGTTCTTTTTAATTCATATTGAGTGTTGTATCCGTCCTAAAACTACTTTATTTTTGCCTAAATTCTGTGCATCTACATACTGAAACAACGCAATGACAATATATTCCAGTTTAAATGCTCATCTAAATTTGATTATTTCTACTATTAAGCCTATTTTTCATCTATGTAAAATGTAAACAACAAAATATGTAGAATGAGTTGTATTAGAATCGCTGTAATTCTTTAACACAAAATCATTTAGTCCATGGAGTCTGCTTAGCTGATATGAATGAAATATTCATTGATTTTAGAAAGAGAAGGACGATATTTTTCGATGAAGTTTAACGCATAGAGCTTACTTACTTGTAGCTCAATGGTCTTAATTTTTAAATAAAATAAATTATTATAGTATTGTGATGAATGACATGAATGGGGGAATTATTTATGAATGAAATGTTGCTTTTATAGAGCGAGCCAGGCGTGTTATTTTTTTATGACGTCATTTGAATGAATTTCAGTTGTTTTCGATGAAGTTTTCAAATATAATAAATTATCGTAGTATTATGATAATTCTAAAATTATTACCGAGGAATGTATCACATTTTAGAGATGTTTAAACCAGGCAATTTATACTTTAATGCCGTCATTTGAATGAAGTTAATTTTTTTCGATGAAGGTTTAAGGTTTCAAATATAATAAATTAATGTAGTATTGTGATAAGTTTTAAAATATTACCGAGGAATGTATTGCATTTTCGACATGTTTAAATAAAATTGCATTGAAGTTGGAAAGTGTTTCATAATCAATGCTTTAAGCATGATTGATCTTTCTTGTTTCTTTCTGGAGAAAGTCAGAATTTAATTGAATTTGTTTTTTTCCCTATATTAAATCATTTTTACTAAAAAACTACTTAACATATTTTACTGAAATTTTTTTTATATATTTTATGGGATAATGTGAATATCTCCTAAAAATTTCGAAGCAATTTGTGAATTTTAAATTTGCTTAAAGAATATTTGAAAAATTAGGTCTCATAGGGTTCAATGTATTTCATTTTTTTCAACCCGGTTTCAATAAAAAAATAGTTGGGTGATATTATTTATTTATATTCCCATAGGTCCCACAGACCGTCTGAAAAACATACTAAAATTTCATATTGATAAAGTCATTTTTACGGCAGTTATCGTGCTAACGGACAGACAGACAGACAGGCAGAATGAATAAAGTCATAAACACTTTTCAACTATGTTGTAAAGTGTTAATAAAGTGGTTTTAAGACGGATACAACACTCAATATGAATAAAAAGAACTTAAAAAATCACGATTTTGAGACAAGATGGATGCCATATATCATTTTGAAGTGGGTCATGTGATCTTTTCATATACAAAACTAATGGACCGAACTTCATACAATTTGGTAGGTATGTTTGTTTTGGGAAATCCTGATGTTCATTAGATTATAGTACGATTCGTAATAAAAGAATATGCCTTCTTTGCGAAATGGCGGGCAGAAATTGCCTTTATCCAGTCTAGCTAAAAACTAATGGAACAAATTTAACAAAATTTTGTGTATAATATTTCAATAACCTACAAGTGATTTATATAACAAATTTAACAAAATTTGGAATATAAATCATTTGTAGGTTATTCTAGTACGATTCGGGAAAAGGGAACGGGCTATTTTTGCGAAATGACCCGCAAAAATCGTTAAATATAAAAATAAAAGACTACGTGTGCTCAATTATATCAATTAAATTCCTATTTTATACGTGATTTTTGATAACAAAAAGAATAAGACTAACCCCATTACTCTAGGACTAACCGTTCTTGAGATATTCTAGTTTTTTCGCGTTTTCGCTACGCCGCCTTTGACAATAAGTCCAGCTATCAAATGAGAACCAAATTTAAGTTTAACGTGCAAATTCAATGTCATTTAAAATACTTATGGCTGTTATTTTGTGCAGATAAACTCAAATTATTATTGAAGAAATAAAGAGAACGTGAATATGAGTCTGCAGAGAAAGACATGTGCTGCCCACATCAGAATTTTTAACAATATTAAAACAATGACTTATAGAAGTGAACGGGGATTATTTGCAGGCCATTTCGAAAAAAATGTATGATCTATATTTAAAGATCCACCAAATTTTTGTGGAATAAAATGTTCAACAAATTTAAGCTGTGTACCAAATTTTAACTCTCTAGGACGTAGGAAAGTGCATTAAAAATGCCATCAAATAAGTATATCATGAAGAGTTATATAAAATTAAAATATAATTTGAAAAATTGTTATCTACCAAATTTATTTTAAAATGTGAATCTTCTCTCATATACAAAATGATTAAACTCTTGGAAAGATATTTATTATATGATATATCTCTTTTTTCTTTCTGGAGGATATCCCAAAAGTCAGAATTTAATTGAATTTGTTTTTTCCCTATATTAAATCATTTTTAATAAAAAACTACTTAACATATTTTACTGAAATTTTTTTTATATATTTTATGGGATAATGTGAATATCTCCTAAAAATTTCGAAGCAATTTGTGAATTTTAAATTTGCTTAAAGAATATTTGAAAAATTAGGTCTCATAGGGTTCAATGTATTTCATTTTTTTCAACCCGGTTTCAATAAAAAAATAGTTGGGTGATATTATTTATTTATATTCCCATAGGTCCCACAGACCGTCTGAAAAACATACTAAAATTTCATATTGATAAAGTCATTTTTACGGCAGTTATCGTGCTAACGGACAGACAGACAGACAGGCAGAATGAATAAAGTCATAAACACTTTTCAACTATGTTGTAAAGTGTTAATAAAGTTGTTTTAAGACGGATACAACACTCAATATGAATAAAAAGAACTTAAAAAATCACGATTTTGAGACAAGATGGATGCCATATATCATTTTGAAGTGGGTCATGTGATCTTTTCATATCATGGTCACGTGATCGCTTCATATAAGAGGTGTAATTATTATTTTAATTTTTATTTTAACTACTGAATATATTTCGCTGAATTTTTTTTATATATTTTATGGAACAATTTGAATATTACCTAAAATTTTCGAAGCAATTTGTGAATTTTAAATCCGCTTAAAGAATGTTTGAAAAATTAGGTCCCATAGGGCTCAATGTATTTCATTTTTTCAACCCGGGTTCAATCCAAAACTAATTGGGTGATATTATTCATTTATATTCCCATAGGTCCTACAGACCGTCTGAACAACATACTAAAATTTCATTTTGATTAAGTCATTTTTACGGCAGTTATCGTGCTAACGGACAGACAGACAGACAGACAGAATGAACAAAGTCATAAACACTTTTCAACTTTGTTGTAAAGTGTTAAAAAATAACAAAAATTAAGAAAATACAACCAGGTTTGTGGTACCTGCATCAGCCGCAATAACATGCAATCAAACTACTTTAACACTAGAACGCCGGAAGCGGTCATTTTGACCGCATAAATACTTTGACCGCTGCCGTCGTTCTAGAAAGATCGTTGATTTGTTCTCTTATTATAAAACCTAGAATAATTTTTTCTGTGTTTTCAATAACTTTAAGAAAATAAGTGTAACTTTGTCTACATTGGTCATAAAAACAGAGCTCTCGAAGAGCGTATTAAACAACATTCCAGGATGATCGTTAAGTAAGAAACATCTAACTCATCCATTTCCCATCATTGTTGGTCAGAAAGTCATTCGTTTCAATTTTCACAGACTAAAATCATTGCTTATGGCCACACTAAATCTGAACTAGGTTTTCAGGAGCATTTCTTTATTTGAAAGCTGATAATCTGGTAAATGATAAATCACCAGTTCCTTGCATCTCCCTAGCCCGGAAAAATATCTTCCATATACACCTATAACTTTAAAAAATCTGATGTGAGCAAGCAGTACATGACTTTCCCTGCAGATTCAAGATAATTTTCTTTTTATTTCATTAATAATTCATTAAATTGAGTTTAATTTCACTAAATAGCACGCATAATTAATTTAAATTACACTAAATTTATACTTTTAATTCAGCTTTCGTTTTCATTTGGTAACTGGACTTATTCCCAAAACCGGCGTAGCAAAAATACGAAATAATTCAAATATCTCGAGAACGGCTAGTCTTAGAGTAATGGTGTTGTTCTTACGCTTTTTGTCGTCAAAAGTTACGTATAAAATAAGCATTTAATTGATATATTTAAGCATACGTAGTCTTTTAATTTTAGATTTAACGATTTTTGAGTGCCATTTCGCAAAAAAAGGCAGGGTCTTTTTTCCGAATTGCATCAAAATCTAATCAGCACCGGTTAACCTACAAGTGATTCATCTACCAAATTTTGTGAAATTTGGTCTATTATTTTTTCAACTAGAGTGTATACAGACAATTTTTGCGGACCACTTTGCAAAAAAAGGCAGGTTCTTTTATCCCGAATCGTACCAAAATCTAATCAACACCAGGGTCACCCACAAGGGTTGCCTATCATATTTTATGAAATTCGGTCAATTAATGTTTGAGTTAGAGTGGATACAAAACCTGCACAGACAGACACACAGACGTCACGCTAAAAATAGTTTTTTTCGTGTGCTAGGGTGTTCGAAATGTGTAGATCAGTCGAAAACTAGAGTTGCGATTTTCGACACGATTCCAATACTTTCTCTATACATTATCATGTATTGCAAAGAAAGTAAAAATTAGCTCTTGTTACTTCCTAAACCGTTTGTTTTTTTCTTCATTTTCGTTATTTCCTTATTAATTCCAGTCTTCTTCACTAGTGCTTTAAAGTAGTTCAACCACCAATTTTTATTTGAATTCCATTGCCAAGGATTGACGACACTTTAGATACCCTCTTCGGGAGCAGGTGTTTTTCGACTCTGGATCTTAAGAGCAGCTACTGGCATGTGGAAATCCATCCTGATGATAGAGAAAATACAGCGTTTACTATCGGATAAGGACTCTGGTAGTTTAAAGTCATGCCTTTTGGACTTTGTAATGCACCCGCAACATTTGAACGTATAATCAGTGTTTCTTACGGAACGTTTTGGCCGAGGGGGGGGGGGGGGGCGAACGAAACTTTAAAGGGAACAAGTTTTCTATTTACCCTTTATAAAAATTATCTAACTGCTGTCACATAAATAGAAACTAGGTAAACATAAAATGTCTCCGAGAGGGGCTTCGCAAGAGACGTATATTTGAAAGAAACACTGCGTCTAATGGAAACCGTGCTGAAAGGGCTCTCTGTGAACCCCATCTCGTCTATTTGGACGATATAATTATTGTTGGACGGTCATTTGACGAACATCTACAAAACCTTAGGCGTGTATTTGAAAAATTGAAGAGTGCTAATTTAAAATTAAATCTTCCAAGATACAAACTATTCCAGAAAGATGTCGCATATTTGAGACATATCATCTCTGAAAAAGGTGTAAGGACCGATCCTGATAAAATCAATTCTGTTAAAAAAGGTGTAAGGACCGATCCTGTTAAAATCAATTCTGTCAAAAAAGGTGTAAAGACCGATCCTGTTAAAATCAATTCTGTCAAAAAAAGGCGCAGACAGCTGAATAGCCACCAACTAAGGAGTTGCCTCGGTCTGTGTACCTATTACAGTCGGTTTGTAAAGAGCTTCACAAACATTGCCAGACTCTTACATCGGCTAACGGAAGGAGACGAGAAATTTGAATGGATGGCGAAATGTGAAGACGCCTTCAATCGACTTAAGAAAATGCTGGTTTTAGCTCCTATTCTGTCATATCCTTAACCAAAAGAAAGTTTTATACTAGATACCGATGCTAGAAAAAAAGGAATAAGAGCAGTTCTCTCCCAGAAAATAGGAGGACAGGAACGTGTTATCGCATACTTTAGCAAGTGCTTGTCGAAACCCGAAAGAAATTACTATGCGTAACAAGGAAATAACTGTTGGCAATTGTTAAATCCATAGAGCATTTCCATCACTATCTCTATGGAAGAAAATTCTTGTTGCGGACTGATCATGCTGCTCTGAGCTGTCTCCTCAGTTTCAAAAACCCTGATGAGATTGTTGCAAGATTTATCCAATGACTTCAAAAATGCAACATGAAGATTTGACACCGGAAGGGATCGTCTCATGGAAACTCTGATACACTCTCGAGGAGACCCTGTCCTTTGAATTGTGCACACTGTTCTCGTACTGAAATAAAATTTGAAAGCCAGTTTTCAGCGGCCATCCGGCAAATTATTACCAACCATAATTCAAATTCACCACCCTGGAGTGATGAAGAACTTTCTTGAACTGAAAAAGAGGACAGAGATATCGAACCAATCCTGATCCGTAAAGAACGAACTAGTAAGAAGCCAGCTTACCAAGAAATTTCCTGCTTCTCACCTGAAACAAAACGATACTGGGTACTGTGGGATTCTCTGCACTTAAGGAATAGAATAGTATATTGTAAATGGGAGAGTGACGATGAAAGTAGCATCAAATAGCAGTTGCCACTCCTTTAATCCAGGATATCCAGTGTACTAAAAGAGATACATGACAGCCCCACTGGGGGACATTTTGGTATCAGCAGGACACTAAACAAAAATCGCGAATACTTCTGGTGCAATGCGAGATCCGATGTTAAACGCTAGTACAAAGAATGCACGGATGGCGGCGCTAGGAAGGTACCAAAGAAAAATACACGTGGCCCTTTTCAGTGTTACAATGTCGGAGCTCCTTTCGAAAGAATTGAACTCGACGTTTAGGGGCTACTACCACGAACTTTAAACAATAACAAATACATCTTAGAAGTAACTGATTACTTTACAAAGTGACCAGAAGCTTAAGCAATCCCTGCCCAAGAGTCTGCAACCATCAATAAAATTCTAACTCGGAACTGGATATGTCCTTACGGGGTTCCCTCGCTCATCCATTCTAATCAGCGATCGAACTTTAACTCTCGCATATTCATGGGATAGTACTACAAAACTGATATACAACCTACTCGGAATGGACAAAACTCGGACTACTCCTCTTCATCTTCAGTCGGACGGAATGGTAGAGAGATTCAACAGAACGATACTTTATCATCTCTCCATATTCGTATTCAGAAACTAGCAAGACCATCACCTACTTTTGTTCCTGCTGGCCTACAGAAGTGCTTTTCACAAATCGACCGGTCATTCTCCATCAAGACTGCTGTTTGGCCCAGATCTACGACTACCCCATAATCTAATGTTTGGAAGACCATGTGATACTCCTCCTTCATCGCCTGATGACTATGTGCAAGATCTGCAGGCACAGTTGGAGGAGGTTCATCGTTTCGCTCATGAGAGGATCAACATTGTAACAATAGAATAAAGAACCGGTACGATACCAAAACTAATGAAGGACGATTTGGGAAGTCATAAATAAAAGAATAAACAGTGTCGCTTGAGTCACTTTTGAAAACCAGACGGAGAAAACACCCGTACGGCAACCTTCCCGATGGAGCGAATCTAGGGTTTCCAGACGATGAAGTTCGGAAAATGGTTTACCTCAAATGTTATACCTCATGTTATACTTCAAAATAACCAGAATTCTACGAGATAAGAGAGGTTTCTAGAAGTTTCAATAGAGTGGTTATAAAAGGAGTCATCACTCAGTTGGAGAGCAGTTGATGTGATATTAGCTACATTGAATACTTTTCCAGAAATTTGAACTCATTCTTGTATCCTAAGCACACACCTGTGATTCTAAAGGATATGTCGTAACAATACGGAGACAAATGCATGAAAGCATGGATCATTCTTGCATTGTCCTGACACTTCAAGCTAGGGAAGGCAGCGTGATGGTCTGAGACACATTTACTTGGGGGGGGAGGGGGACTGGGCCCTTTGATTAGTATGGAATAACGTCTGAAAGCCAAGATTTATATAAATATTGTTTCCGAACAAGTCCATTGAGTGATGTTGATATTTTATCCCAATGGAGATGAATACTCCCAGTAGGACAAGCTCCATGTCATAGGGCTCACACTTTGCGCGACTAGTTTGAGAAGCATGACGAAGACTTTTTTCTGCTGCAGTGGACTCCTCAATCCCATTGAGCATCTGTGAGGTGAGGTCGAAAGGAAGATTCGAAAAATAGATTTACTACCATCAAACCTTCAGGAACTGGAAGATGAAGGTCATCGTATTTGGGTGAGTATTCCCCACGAAATATACAAGTTAGTAGAATCTCCATGCATAGCAGAAATCAGGCCGTTTTGCTGACAAATGGTGTACCAACAAAGTACTAAAACAGGTGGGCATAATAATTTGACCACGCAGTGTGTATATATATATATATATATATATACTGGGTGTCCCAAAAAGATTGAAACGCGCTTTAATTCTTTATCTGTGTAGATAAGTAGGCCATGTAAATTGCAAAAATGTTGAAAGTAAGGTAGGGAATAAGACTACGTTAATGAAATAGTTCTCCCATTAATTTTCAAAAGTTACACTTTTAAATTTTTATACGACCCCCCTTAGACAAATTTGGTCAATCAGAAATTTTTTATTTTTAATCCAACAAGATCATTAAAAAAACCGCATATCTGTATCTTTAAAACTGAGCAAGTTATATTTAATTGAAAATTGAACATTATGAATGGGGACCATATATCAAATTAGAAATGTAAATTTGTGACATAGCATAAAAAAGATAAAAGTGGATGATAATACATAGGATACCCATTATCCAACCGCGTAGTGAGTACCACTGCTTTATATGATCTCTGTTTGTGTAATGCTTTATTTAGATACATTTGTGATAAAAATTTTTGACACATATTAACATACTTTTGATCTAAACAATTTCCATCGTCAATTTGTCTATTATCCCTATTTTCACTGATGAAACAGCCTTTCATATGGTACGGAAAAGTGGCATAAGTCAGATTTTTTCCTTTCAGTTGATTTTAAAGATACAGATATGCGGTTTTTTTATTGATCTTGTTGCATTAAAAATAAAAATTTTCTAATTGACGAAATTTGTCTAAAGGGGTCGTATAAAAATTTAAAAATTGTAAAGTTTTGAAAATAAATGGGAAGACTATTTCATTAATGTAGTCTTATTTCCTACCTTACTTTCAACACTTTTGCAATTTACATTGCCCACTTATCTCCAACGGGTAAAGAATTAATGAGCGTTTCAACTTTTTGGGACACCCTGTATATATTGTTGCGAACGCTCAATGTTCTGTTTGGCGCTTCCTCCTTCTTCTGTCTCGAAAACCAGGCGAAGAAAATACAGTGCATGACGTGAGCCCAGGGTTTCCCAGTTAGAAGGAGGGTTGCCAGATCTGGCGACTTCCTGAATGTTCAAAAAACTTCTCAATAGAACGATTTTTATTTGAGATATAGAGATTTCCAAAAGTTTCTATGGCGAGACTATAAAAAGGACTCACTCCTCCGTTGCAGTTGACAATATACGAGCTACAGTGGACTGTGATCCTTGTCAATGTTTTGAGAATATTAGCCGCTGTTTTGTGAAATTATTTTCGCCAGAGTTTTCAGAATATTATAGCTTATTTTCTAAAACTTCTTTAAACATCTATTTTATTTTTTCGAATTTTTGAGTGTTCTGTAAAAATTCAAATAATTAGCTCACTTAAAAAAATTTCCAAATTAGTTTTGCAATACGAGAGACATAAATTTTCAATACTTTGTCTATTTTTAAAAATCTCCATAAAAATTTTTTAATTTTTTTTTAATTTTCCACTATAATCTATAAATTTCTACATATATAGCTTCCATTAAAAGAAAGGGAGAGGGGGGAGATTTCAGTGCAAAAATTAACGGATGGGATAATATTTGAGAAATTGCTGTTTTGGGGGGTTGTTTAAAGTTTTTTTGTAAATAACTAAAAAATATCTTTTCTTCAAATTTTCGAAAGTTTCCCATAGATGCACAGAGCATAGTCCACATCAATAAGAGCAATTGAGTCCTAGTAGTTCAAAAGCAGAGCATCGTCTGACCAGTAAGAAGATCAGTGGTTTTGTTCTCGGTTGGAACAGAAAGGTTCTTTACAATGGCACTCGAATAAATCCAACCTGAAGGTGCAATAATGCCAGAGGGTCTGAAAGTATCTCTAGTATGGTTAGCACAGATTCAGTGGGCGCCGATTTCAAATCAGGAGATCAACGACCACGCAGGAAGCTAACAGGGATAAAAATAACAGCAGGATACTAATGTGATTTAAAAATAACAGGAGGTGGTCAGTCTGATTGTTAAGTTGCTCGTCAATCTGACATTAGCGGGAGGAGAATCCAGAGTCCACTTCAAAGATAAGAATCTACAATTCTGTCCCAGTAGCTCATCAGTAGAGAGTCAGCTGGCCAGTATGAAAATCTGGGGAAATCCATGACAAGTTTCTTTACAAGTTCTAAACCATGCATTAAATGTGTAATAAACGGGACACAATCTTTTCTAAATAAAAAAAAAATCTATTAAAATTTTCAAAAGTTTTGGAAAAGTGATCAGATCATAAGCACACTAAAAGAAAAAAAAATGTAAGCTTTGTAAAAAAAATTCTAAGCTTTGTAATAGACGTACACAGGTTTTTATTTAAGAGCAATATTTTCCTGTTCTTATGCCATTGAAGAGTTCATTGAAAAACTTCAATAACACAGTCTTTATTTAAAAATTTTTATTCAGAGTTAAATTGGAAGGCCTGCCTTTTCTCGCTTTGTCTGCAACAGATTCAGTTTCTCAAAAAATCTTTACTTACTACATAATTGTTGAATTATTAGGGATTTTAGAGCATGGGCATTTCTTCTGAAACTATTTAGTGACACTCGCATATGAATGGTTAAAGAAATAACGCTCAAAATAAAATTCTGAGTTCTTTGATTGATACTAAAATTATATGCAATTATCATTTGACGTATTAAAAACAGCAGATATTTTTTAAATATCTGAGGGTTTATTCGTGCCATTTCACATAAAAATTTATTTCAATTTCTCAGTACATTATATGATTTTAAAATACAACTTTCTGACCATGTTTCCTCATAATACGTTTCTCCACACAAATTTTGCTGTGTGTTTCTTCGTTCTTATTACAAAAATATCGAGAAGTTCATTAGAGTCAATGTTAGAGTAGTTCAATATTAAAATAACTATTTGTGAGATTTAAATTCCTTGAGATTAAGATATCTTTACTTCAACATGATGTTTATCACATTGCTTATATACTATATATATATATAAATAAATATATATTGAGTATTGTTTGAGTATTATAATCAAGCTGCATTGCGCCAATTACATATACACATATCTTGAATCGGTCTTTACATTCCGAAGTTAATGAGCAGTCATATTGTCGTTGGGGTTCTTCTCGGGCCGCTGGCGTGTTGGGAGTTGGCCTTCCGTGTGTCGTAAAATGACTTGATCAGGGTGATTTGCTTGCTGACTTGCTGAGCTTGCTATGTGTTAATATATCTTGGATTTTTTGTGTATTACTGTGTTTGTTAGTGAGTTTTGTAAGTAGTGTTTTGTTTGTGTATATATCATATATGATAATCTTATGTGTACATATCTTAAAAAAACCTTACAAATTATAAAATATTAAATTAAACATAAAAATTATTAGATATTGTTAAAAACGTATATTACTTCTACATCTATAGCAACTGCTTATACACTTTCTGAATTTGGATATATGGAGTATTTCTTTATTGCATTTACTGTCAAAGTTATTTTTAAGGATGAAGTATAACTACATTTCACTCATTATAGGAGTATAAACTATAATCTTATATCATGATGAAAAAAGTCTTTTATTAACTAGCGACTGGCAACATTTGAGTTATATTTTAATATTTACTTAAATTGCCCGGTAATACGGAATCAGGTAACCGTAGGATCGATATTATGCAACCTGCCTCTAATACTATCAGAAAGTATTTTAGACCTATAGAGGAGAGTAATATACAACAAAAAGTGTAAATTGTGTACAACCCTCTGAACAGCAATTGGCGGCAAACAATCGCTCTACTACATCTGATACCTTCTACAGACATAACTTTCATTTTATGATGACCTTCAAATTTCAAACTTGTAAATCAAAACGATGCATGCTCTGCCCTTGTGCAGATTCTCTTATTATTAGCAAATCAAGTAAATTTCGCCTATTTTGTAAGGCATATCAATGCATATACCCTATCAAATGCAATACTTGTGCTCTGTCCTATATCGGACAAACAAAAAAACCTCTGAATATACGTATCAACTTACATCGAAATCACATCAAGAAAAATTCAAGCAATAATCAAGAATGCCATTTACTTTACTGACACTTTCAAGATCATTCATTCAGTAACATCACAGTTTCAATATCAGACTTCGTGATCAAACAAGAAAATCGCATTTGGTGGGAGAACGTGCATATTCTACATCGTAACACCATATACCCCTACGGACTCAATTCTGTTATGTTCAACAAACTTTATAACAATGATTATTATTTTTCGTCCCAAAACTTTAGTATTAACTACAGCAATGTTACAGTACGTAAAAGATGGTTCTGCAGTACTAAAAGGAAAAAGAAAAATATAAATAATTGCATTGAATCTTTTAAAAGTTTTTTACAGGATGTTTATAGATTTGATACACACAAAGCTGATATCATACGTATTTATGTTCTGAGTATACGTAAAAAATATATGCAAACCCTTTGGACAATTTGGTCCAAACAAATTAAAATTTGGCAAACTAAATCAACTTTATTCCAAAAACTTAATTTTGCAACCCTCAGTGATTGGTTAAAAAAATGATCAAAATTTCTTAATCTTAAATTGAAAAATGATGAAGTGGATCAATTTAAATATTCTGCATATCTTAATATCCTGTTTCAAAACAAAACCTTCAATCATATTCCTTTTAGAAGAATTTTGAAAGAACATCAACATCATCTTCCTATACTTAACTTAAAAATCAAGACAACCTACAGATATGAAATTCCATTGGGAAGAAGAATTTTTAACTATAACTTCTTAAGTAAAAATCTACAAACTGAAAATATAACAGCATGTAATTGTGAAAATAATCCATATTCTGATCCTTTGATAGGACATATAGTCACTGGTGATAGTGTTGTCCTGGAGGATAGAAATTTAATACAGGCCTTTCAACTTGGTACAAAATATCGTAATCCTCATATAGGCAATTCATATGAAACTTTTCAGCAAGATATTGATAAATTTATCTATGATCTGTCAATTCGATTCAGTATACCTGACTTCACCTTCAATCAATGGCGTTACAGGATATGCAACGACTTCAAGTTTTTTTATAAAAATTTATATCAACCACATGACATTTGCAAACTGAACTTTAAGTACCTCAAGACCATTCAAGATAAGTTCATAATTACATACACTGATAAAGTTTCCAGCAATTACGCATTTACCTGCAAATTCTATTATATTCAAACCTTAAAAGAAAAATATGAAAATGTTATGCTATATCGAAAAGTTAACCTTCCCCACCAAGAAATTACTAATAGGATTAAAGCCTTATATCAAAAAACAGGTATTAAATACAATGGCATAATTAAGTACCCATACTTAATTAATATTCCTAAATTGCATAAGTGCCCTACTAGTTTCAGACCTGTTACAGTCGGCTGTAATACTTATCTTACAAAAGCTAATTCTATTCTACTTAAACTTTTAAAACCTCTGTTGCATCAAATCAATAATAAAGGTAGTTACATCATCAAGAACAGTCAAGAAGTTATAAAGTTTTTAAAATATCACAAAAATCCATTATACTTTAAAACCTATGACTTTCAGGCACTCTTCAACAATATTGATCTTGAAGACTTATCTAATATCCTAAACCTTTTATATGAAGAATACGACTTGAAGAAAACAATAGAATTCATTAAATATAAGACTTTAATTAATATTGTCATTAAAGAAAACTACCTTTTTAATGGAATTTCTATATATCAGCAAATTAAAGGCATCCCCATGGGAGGGGGGTGTTCTTCTATACTTGCTGATCTGTACCTCAATTTTTATGAAAGCCAATCACATCTTAATAATGAAATCATATACCTACGTTATGTGGATGATTTGATAGTCGGATATGAAAATGAAGATTATAGTATGAATTTTGATTTCTACCCACCAAACTTAATTTTGAAAGAAAATCCTGCTGCACTTAAAAATGTAGTGGAATTTTTAGATTTAAGTATAGATTTCAGTAAAATACCTGTAAGTTTTACTATCTATGATAAAAGAAAAAGTTTTAATATACCTATAAACGGTCTGATCAATTGGAATTCCAATCTTCACTTGAATATATTTAGGAATGTATTCTTGGGGGGATTGGCTAGAATTCAGAGAATTATCTACAATGAAGACATGCGTATTGATTTTGATCGGACATTTCTACAGAAAGCATATCTACAGCAATACCCCATTCCTTTTATGCTACATTATATTGATAATTTATACAGTAATAATAATGCTTATTGTTCAAAGTTAAAATCTATTTTATATCATTTAGCAGATGAAGGTTCGCATACTATGAATAACAGGACTGCAGAACGATAACACGAAGTTATATACAGGTCATTGTGGTCTAAAGGACTAGTTGCTCATCCAGTGATGGTCTTCATATTACCATTGGACTTTTCTTTTTTAACGGTCTTGTGATAATTGTTATTGTCACTCCGGGGGTTGGCTTCAGCCAGGGCTGGCATCCAGGAGTGCAATGCCGTGGCATTTATGACAAGCTTGTTGACAACTGGGGTGTAGGTTCACAACCCGTTACCGCCATTAAGTAAGCTTCTCGCTAAGCCTTCCTTCTTTTTTCAATTCTAAAATTCTTTTTATACTTTTTATATTTATAAATAAATATATATAAAATATGAAAGTGCAAAAATGGCAAAAATGAGAAAAGGTTTTATTGGTAGAGTAAACGAGTAAAGGTACTATTTTTATCCATGCTAGAGATACACAAAGTATCTTCCATTGTGAATAGAATGAACAAATTTATCGCATAATATTATATATGAAAAGTGAACACATTTCAGAATAGTTAATACTTTACTTTCCCCGCAATACATGGTAATGTATAGGGAAAGAATTGGAATCATGCTGAAAATGGCAACTCGAGTTTTTAACAGATCTACAAGTTTTGGGACCTCTAGAACATGAAAAAACTATTTTTAGTGCAACATCTGTGCAATGTATGTATCCACTCTTAACTCAAAAACTAATGGACCAAATTTCATAAAATTTTATAGGTATGTTACTTGTGTGTGACCCTAGTGCTGATTAGATTTTGATATGATTCAGAATAAAAGAACTTGGCTCTTCTGCAAAAGAGCCCACAAAAATCATATGTATCTACTCTAGCTAACAAACTAATTGACTAAATTTGGCAAACTTTAGTAGATTACTTGTGGGTTACCTTGGTTCTAAGTAGATTTTGATACAATTTGGAAGTAAAAAAACCCTGCCCATTTTTGCGAAATGGCCAGCAAAAATAGTCAAAATCTAAAATAAATAACTATGTATGCTCAAATGTATCAATTAAATGCTTATTTTACATATAATTTTTGATGAGGAAAAGAATAAAACCAACCCCATTATACTTAAACTAATAATTCGAGATATTTTAGTTTTTTCGCATTTTTGTTACACAGCCTTTGAAAAATGTCGTTACCAAATACAAACAAAAATTGAATTTAAAGTGCAAATTCACTGTTATTTTGTGCAATAAAACTCAATTTAATGAATTATTAAAGAAATAAAGACAAAATGAATTTGAGTCTGTAGGGAAAGTCATGTGCTGCCCACATCAGATTTTTAAATTTTATGTGATTTTTTTTGATAAATTTATTTGGAAAGGTGCAATAACATGAGATAGGTTCATGCTAGCATTTTAAAGTGTGTGTTAATCGTTTTCTAATAAAAAAAATTACATAAAAAATCATTATTGGGGCAAGTTATCCCCAAAGCGGGATACATTGTCAAACTTAGAATACATTGAAAGATTTTTCAAGCCCTTTAAAATGAATGGTAAGATGCTATGATTTGGTAAGATGCTATAATCATTTGGACAAACAATACATATTTTGATAATTTTTTATCTTACAAAACTTGTAAAAAAAAAAAATTCACAAGCTATTTAAAAATGGATTTTGGTATTGAGAAAGTTGTGCCACACTCCAGTTAATTTATTTTTACTATGGCACTCCCCCTCCTCTCCGAAACAAAAAAAATAAAATCTAGTTTTATTTATTTTGTAGCATCTATACATAATTATGTTTAAAATGACCAATTCCTCTTAAAAAAGGAATTAATAGGAATAGTCAAATATGTGATCAATACCTCAGTAGATAAAATAAATAACCCACAAAAAGAAAAATACAACTCACAAAAAAAGAAAGAAATGTGATCGTGAATGCAGCTGATGTTGACTCCACTTGAGGGGGTTAGTGTGTTAATGACCTTGTTGGTCAGTGCTCTTGCAATATCTTTAGTTATTTCCTATTTATAATAAATTTGACCTTCCAAACAAAAAAGCAAATTAGATGGCCGATTTCATGCTGAAAGTTTTCTCTAATGTATACAAAATCATCTAATATATTTCTTATAAAATATGCTAAATATGTGCTTATTGCGTTAAAATGCCCCTACTGTCAATGCTCTAATAAGGTACTTTTCAATTAAATCATTGAAATGCAAAACCAAAACAATCACAGCAAAAGCGTTCATCTTTCATCTCCCACATATAAGTCATACAGATAAAACATTAAGTAATCTGAAATATTCCACCAATTTCTACATACACCGTTATGTTCCATGTCATAAAAATCAGTTATTGTTTGAAATTCTTTATAAGATACTTTTGTACTTTCTATTTATTTTTCTGTTTACCCATTTTAGTTAGAGCAGATCGGCAATTTGAAAATTTCCTGATTTTTTCAAAATTTTGAAAAAAAAAAACGATTTCTTCTGTATTTTTCTTAACATTTTAGTCCACTTTTAAATTCCCAGTTTCCAGAGTGCACACAAACCCTATAGAGATGACAGAAGTTTTTATAATGAACTATAAAAAGAATATATTTGAAAGTCATACTATGGGTCTGCTTGCTCTTGAATTCAATTCAATTCAATTCTATGTTCTATATTACGGACGTATTTGAATTAAGTGAAATCAACAGAACTAGTTTGAAGAGGGTCATTCCCTTAAATTTTACAAATGGCTTTAGTTGAGTATCCTAAAAAGGGATGTAATATTAATAAACTGTGTGTGTGTGTGTAGTTTTTATTTACTTTAAATACTTTAAGTCCTCCTAGAAAAATTCATTATGGCCTATGGTGTTATAAAAACAAGGCTACGAATTAAAGTGTTATTTTTATAACACTATTTTCAGCAACAAGCCAATCAACAAGTAATCAGTAACATGTTTCATGAAAGTAGGAATGCTATTCTATGTGTTGCGATAAATAATGCTTACTTATATGTGGAATAGAATAGGTGCTTCTAATATTTTGACAGAGCATATTTTATGAAGATAGAATTTTAAATAGTTTATAAACACAGCTCTAAACAAAAAGTATCTGCTTTATTGCATCTGAAATTTTCACTTCTGTACAATATGCTTTCAAATATAAAAAGTAAATGATAACTTATCCTTTCAAAGGACATTTCTCAATAACTATATACATCATTACATTCTGAAATGTCAGTTTTGAAAGGATCAGAAGTAGAGATGCATATTTATAAAACATACTATATATAAGATTTTATAAAATAAAAGTTCACTTAAATAAATAGCACAAAAATGCATCAATACAACTTATCAAATAAAAATGATTCAATACTACTAAACAGTGTCCAAGATAAATGTTAGCAAAATATACAGTTTTAAATACAGGGGGAAACATAAGGAATTATTTTATTCTAGTCACTTAGTAATTTTAACTAAAATGACAATTTTACAAATTATATCTGATATTGAATTAAAATGATTTGATTAAAATGATACTGAATGTATACTTTATCTTCATAAATTAAAGCCTGAAATTTAAATTTTAATTCATCACATCCTTTTATTTCTAATAGCTATGTTACGACATAATAGTTACAATATCAATGAAATTAAAATTTCATAATATAAAAAATGTGATAGAGAAACTTTATACACCTTTTAAAACCTGATGATCAAATTACAAAATATGCTACTTTATAGAGTAATATATTTCAGTCAGAATATGAGCGTCGCAAAACTTACAATGCACATATTTTAATGAAACAGAAATCCTATTTAAACATTTTATATATTATAAAAAGTTAAAACGAAAGTGGTGTTTCAATATGCTCATTGTGGTGTAAAATTTTCACTTTAAAATACTCAAATTTGATTTTAAAAATTTATCAATGTAAATGTTGGATCAGTGACTCATTATTCAAACCAGAAATAAGACTAGATAAATGTATAACAGATTTGGTTAGCTATATCATTAAAAAGAAATCCTGTAATCAACTTATACAATAAAGAAACTTTAAAAATTTTCAGTTTTCAGGGTTCATACTCTTTTGCAAGAATCCATTTCTAGGAGTTTTTAAGGAGTTTTCCAGGTGGGTTCGAACATTTGTCAAGTTTTTCTAAACATTAAAAGTAGAAGGAAAACAAAAATTCTACAAATGTTTCACTTTGAACCACACCGCTTGGTTTTGTACCAACTACACCACTCAGGCCATATAAATATTGTCTTGAATTCTATTATAATATACCAATAAAGGAAAAGGTCACCAATTTCCACTCCATAATTTATTAAACATCGGTGATGGAACAGGGTTCATTAACAAATTTCTTCTTAACCAAGTCATTTATAATTTTTTAAATGAATCCAACATCAACTTGAGTGGCATGGTAGATAACCAAATATTTTGTTTTCCATTTCTCCATATATAATTTTTTTCAAATTGAATGGGTTCTTGGGGGGGGGGGGGGTGACCCTCAAATCGACCTCTATGCCACTGCTCACATTTGCACTGTATTCCTGTATATTGCTGCTCTGTATTTTCACAAGATTTATATGAATAATGGCTGCTTATAGTTTCAGTAATCTTTCAGTACTGACATGAGTGGTTTGATTTGCGATAAAAAATTGTTTGCAATAATAATCAGAATAATATTTGATCAAACATTTCAAATTTTTTATGAAATGTTCAAATTTTAAAACTAAACAAACATAATATGAATATCATTACTAAACAAAAAACAGAATATGTTAGCTTAAACTAAATGTAGTTGTTTATTCATTTTTTTTTAGCCTGCTCTAACTCAGACTTCGATAATTTCTTCTGAAAATATGAAAAATAAAGAGCATTTGACATGTTTTGTTATTTTTCTAAGTCATAAAAAATATAATATATCTGCACTCAAATTTAGCCTAAAATCAGCCCCATATTTTCTAACAATATAGAATATACATTTTAGCACAGCATTATTATGGGGAACAAATAATATTGCTTTCATCACCAGATAACATGAAATTCTTTTAGATAAACTGTTAAACTCCTCTGGGCAAATTGAATTGTGCAAAAATTATTTATGTAACATTAATTAAAAAATTAACCAAAATATGAAAATAAGCTAGTTTTGTCAATCTAATTATTAATATCTAGAGGATGGAGGATAGAAAAGGATACTTGTGGACTCCACATTACAAGAGAATTCCCTGAATTGCGCAATCATGCTGAATATGTCAAAATAATTAAAAAATTAACACGAATAATAAACCAAAACATAAAGATAAGCAAGTTTTGTTAATTTAATGTGCAATAATTACAGGATGGAGACGAATGAAAAAATACACTAGTCAATACTCGGTAATGTACTTGACACTACCTGAATTATGAAATCAGTCTATTTATAAGAAAATAATTAAAATATTAGCCTCTATAATCAACCAAAATGTGAAAATAAGCTAGTGCAGTTCGTCTAATGACTAATAGGATAATTGTGGATGCCCAGGACTACACAATAATTCTCCAAATTGCACAATCATACTAAATGTGTCAAAATAATTAAAACATTTACATGAATAATAAACCAACATATAGAAATAAGCAAGTTTTGTCAATTTAGTGTGCAATAATTACAAGATGGAGATGGCTGGGGAAAAAAAAGGAAAAAAGTAATCATTTTCCATAATTTTATGGGTCTTTTCAGTAGTCCGTAATTTTGTTCAGAAATCTGCAAGAATTATGGAAAATCCCTAATGATTGACATCTCTGTATTTCCAACATCAGTATTTGTGCACTATCATTATTTTGGTGGTGCCACCTATTGATTATATTAAGAAATAAAAGATCGTGATGTTGATTTTCCAGAGTATTTCACGATTTTCAGGAGTTTAGGGCTAATACGAATAAAATAAGGAGTTTTTAAAGGCCCTTATAAAAAAACTTAAATCCTGGAGTTTTTAAGGATTTCCAAAAGGGGCACGAACCCAGAGTTTTGCTTAAATTCAAGCATTTGCATGTTTATACAATTAACATCAGTGTAAATCAGGTCATTTTTCCCACATATGATTTGAAACAATCATTTTATAAATGTGTCCTTTCACATGAATTGCTTCAAGGTAAAAATTAAGAGTATAATTTGAGTATGTAAGGTAACAGCTATTAAATACAGTTAAACATAAAATGAAGAATTTACTAATGTAAATAAAGTCAGTAGAGTTCACAATGAGTCCACAATGAAAGCATAGGCGCCAACTTGAAAAATTGTTGGGGGTTCCATAAATTTTAAATTGAATAGCCCATACATTTTTAACAGGATTCAAATCTAATTTAAATTTCATTCAATCAGATTATCTAGCACAATAAGATACCTGATATGCAAAAATAAAGAATTATAGTTAAGTACATAAAAAAATTCTTTAGATTTACTTAATATATTTTGCTTTTCTAGGTGCAACATTATTGAATACAACATAGAGATTCTAACTCAATTATATTTATAAAAATAACAAAAAAAAATGTAAAATTTATTTTTAGTTATTTTTACCAATGATAAAAAATGTCAACAAATTTCTCTTCAAATCATTTCTGAGTTAAAATCCTGTATTTCAAATACAATAAACAGTCTGGGGGGTAACTTTCTAAAACTACTTTATACACAGGGTGTCCCACTAAAAGTGAACAGTGGAAGATTTTTTTTAACTGCTGGTTGCAGACCTATAGTTCCAATTGCAAAAATGCTTTAAATAAGGTAGGAAGTTATGAAATAGTAATTTAAATGCTGTACCATATTTTTGTAGAACATTAAGAAAATTGTACAGACACACTATCGAAAAAGTGAAATTACAAAATTGTTACCCATGCTGTATTTAGTCTAAATGAAAAAAAAATTGGTTGTAATACAGTCCAATTAGACATAGTTATCATTAATTAAAATTGTCATTGGGAAATAAGGGGGCATCCACAAATCAACTTTGACTGCAAATAGTTACAAAACTTTTACCACTTCTTCAAATTTATTTCATACAGATATTTCAGTAAAACTATTATATCATTATTATGTCGATTCACAGTTTGTATTAAAGCATTCAAGTAACTCTGCTACTTAACTATAGTTTAAATGGTGCTGTTCAGTAATGCTGAACTCTGAGATGATTTTGCTTTATGGCGAATGCAACTGATCGCCTAGCGATACAGTTAGGGAATACATCATCCATAAAGCTAGCATCCTTCTGGTTCTTATTCTGCAACTGGTATGTTGATTGCAATCAACAGGTTCATTTCATCATCGATATGGTTCAGGAAGATGAGTACTAATGGAAAATAATGAAATAGATATTTTAGTCTATTTCTTTTCCTATACACATGCAAGAGTCCAGGCTGTAAGTATACTGAACAACATCTTTCTCATTCTACCCGAATCTACCACTAGTCTACTTGAACCCATCACCTACTGTACCATATGCAAGAGTTCTTACCAGGAGTGCAACAACCCAGTGGTTAGTGTGCAGAGATTGCACTTAGATGGCCAGAGTTCGATTCCTACCCTGCCTAGACTGTCCAGGTGTTCATGCAGAGTACAAGCATGTTAAATATGTGGGTCTGTAAGTCCTGAGAGAATTGTGGTAGGGGAAGGAGGGTACGGTCCCTGTGGATGCCATCCCTACTGGATTCTGGTTTAAATTGGGTGGCACTTTCTGCCTGTCTAATAAGATACCTTATACTTCAGATAGGTTGGACAGTCTGGGTCAAAGAAGAATTACCGATTTGTCTACAAGGGCTCTTTGGAGGAAAAAGTGCAGGGACAAAAATGTGTTAGAAACTTATTGAGTCTACTGAAAACAGTGCGATTTTAAATGATCCTAGTTGATTTCAAAAATTGAAAGGCATTCTTATTTTTCCCCAGATTTTGCCAGGAAAATATCTAAAACTGGCAAAATCACAATCGGTTTTATTTACCTTATTTAAGTGTTAAAATCACTTAACTAGTATCGTTTGCCTGTCTTTAATAGTTTAAAAAATAAACCATGGAAAAAATCATTTTTAAACCCGACTAAATGATTTTTGTGCATCAATTCATTTTGTGAATGGCCCTTGAATTCATGAATTTTGAAGACTAGAAAAGTAGCGAAACGTCAAAAGAAAGTGGTGCAAATCCGGAAGTTTGACAACTTATTTTGTCAAATTTGAATTTATGAATCTAATTTTTCTTTAGTTTGACAAAATGAAGTATTGACAACAGTTTTGTATTTTTATTTTTTCGATAGAGGGGCTGTATAAAAAGTTAATTTTCGTAACCGTTTACAAAAATATGGTACAGCATTTAAATTATTATTTCATAATTTCCTTTTGGAACTATGGATATAAAACCATCAATTCAAAAGATACCTATATAGTTAAAAGGAAATGAATAATGAAAAACATGAAGAATTGATAACAAAAACCAAAATATATGCATACATTTTCTTCACTAAATATGGGCAAAAATATTAGAGGTTCGAGGAACCCACAACAGAATTATTGAGGGTTCAAAAAGTGTTTCGAACCCACAAAGTCGGCACTACTGGTCATAAGTTGAACTAAATTATAAATGGCAATATTTGGAATGTTAGAAGAGAAACACTGGTCTGAATAAAATTGATAAACAACAAGTTAACTTGCATAGTTAAAATCATTAATGCATCGTGTGCTGAAGTAAATGCAGAATATTTCTTTTCTTTAAAAATCTTGAAGTGAAAATGTAACAAATAATGCTGATAGCTTTTCTTCAAAAGCAGAATATTTCACAAGTCTTATTTCTTTGTCAAATATAAAGAATATTTCTTCCATAATAATAGAGATTTTATCAATAGTTACTTATAAAATGTGTCATGCAGTATTTCAACCAGAGGCATGACATCACAACATGAGGCATGAACGTGAGTCAGAATTAAAAAGTATGGCATACAATCAAGTGCTTATTTTGCACTGCATGTTTTGTACACTAGTATATGATTAATCACTCATTCTGGGAAAGTATTGAACATTGATAAGTCTTCAAAAGAAGAGGGACCCCCTTGATCAAGCATTTGTAACATGTCTGAAAGTTCTTGCTGCTGAGGTCCAGTGCCACTGGCTCCATGAGGTTGTGGATGGCTTCCAGCAGTTGATGATGGAGGACCATCAGGAGTACCTGGACCTTGCCACTGCCCCCATATTCCTATTTTTAAAGGTACAATTTTCAAATAAGTTCCCAAATTTACAAGATAAAAAGAATACAAATATAAATTAAATAAAATCTAAAGTCTAATATATATTCCATATGGTGCAAGTCATTCAATGGCCATGTAAAAGGTATGCTTTCAATATTTATATTTCAGATGGACACATAATGGATCACTTCCCTCCAACATCTGTTTTCTACTACAAGGGTATGAGAAATCATAAAAACATAAGAGCCACATAGCTTATGTGAATAAAAAATAGTCACTTATCCCCTATGTATAATTTTTTGGAACTTCTACTATTATTCCCAACTTCTTCCACATATAAAAATCCATCTGAATTAAAATAAATGTATAATACATACAATATTTTCTAGATCTTACTGAATACAGGAGATAGAGATAAACTTTTTTTATTATACTCTGGGACAACTTAAGGTAGATCCTTCTATCATAAAAATATGGTTCTTGAAATGTCACAAATGTATGAAAGAAAAAATGAATGATGAATAAAAAGTTTCATAACATTTGAAAATACAGTACGCGACCTCTTATCCAGCGTCCCAATATCTGGGTGCTCCCAAAACCGGAATTCGGCAAAATAATGCCAAATTCTGCGCCAACAAGCGATTATTTGCCAAATATTGCGCCAAATAGCGATTTTATGTTTAAAATTCCGCCAAATGCTTTTTTGTCTTACTTAGCAATATTAATAAAAAAAATGCCTTGAAACCTACATTTTTCATTTCATAGAGTTTGAAATAGGACGTGCGAACCGCGCAGAAATTTGTGCGCACTCGCCGCCGCTGATCCTTCTTTAATTTGGAAAATGAACGTGAGGAATTCTTATGAGAGCGAATGAAAATATTCCGTGGATCATGTTTTTTCCGGGAAGTTCTGCATCTCCATAGAGCAATTCCACTTTTCCGGAAAACATCCGAAGTAGCACTGTTTTTCCCGAAAATTTCCTAAGCTGCTGCATCCGGAACGGGCGAGACATGTCATTCCATTCTTCACTAGTTACGGATAAAGCTCCTGTATATATAGGAGCCTTAGTTACGGACAAGTCGCGACAAGGCGCTTTTTTAATGGCGTTTCATTTTTTTCTGGGTGTATAGGGCAGAGTACACTAGGCACAAAGGTTTCAATTTTTTAGAATTCGTTACATTTTCTTTTCTACGCTTTGTTCGGGGACTTAGATTTTCGGTAAAAGTATTCCAACTTTTTCGCTAGAAATATTCCAATATCGCTAAAGAAATCCTATTTGCTTTGTCTACAACCTTTACACGCGATGTGCCGCACAGAATTCACACTATTTTGAAAAATTTAATAAACATTTATTGGAAAAGATGAAAAAAAAAATCATCAGTGCATTTGCGAGATGATAGAAAGTACGTTTAAGTAAGGAATTCCTGAAATTAATGAGAGTTAACTTTTGCCGAAATGCCAAGAAAAATATAGAAGCTATAAAATGTCATTCAGAGCCTTCTGATTGATCTCTTTAAATACTTAACCTAAGCAATAAACTTGTCATTTTCTCGGGAAAACCTGATTTCTTTTATCATCTCCGTGAAAATATACACATCTTCAATATTTTAAAAAAGGTTGATGGAATTCCAACATCAAAATCATTTTCAATTAAATCATATTATTTGGATGAAAATGGCTATTTTGGATCGAAAATTGACCCTAGCAAAAAGTTCCATTGCAGTATATTTATGGGGTTTTAACGTGTTACATTTATTAATTAGTAATTTATAAAAGGCAGTTTAGCAATATCGCGGAATTTTTTTATTTAAACACGATCGCCGGTATATTTCATTTTATTTTTAAATATTTTCCATTTTTTTATCTGTTTCCATCCATTAATATTATTATATTTTTTGTGCTTTTTATGCTGGGATATTATCTTTTAAACATATTGTTAATGAAATTGAGATATATGTTTAGGATAAAGAAATTATTTTTTTTATTTATTCAGACATTTAGATTTATAAGGCTTATTAGAAATACATTTGAAGAGCATAAATTAGAATTTGATATATTTGCACCTATAGTTGAATCTCTCATTTCAATTAAAAATGAACATCCTTCTCATCTTAATTTTATTAAAAGTATAAAATATTTTAAAACATATGAACAAAGGTGCTTTTGCTAAAATATTAGATGAATATGGTGAGGGCCCACTTTAGTTGAAATGTTCCAAAAAAAGACTTTTAATAACTACCCTGAATACTCAACTTTTTTCAGACATTTTTTTCTTTCAAAAATTTTCTTAATCACTAAATTTGATACTATAACGCATTTTAGTTGGCCAAGTATATCTTTTCATATGGATTGTAAAAAATCTTTATTTAATACATGTTTTTAAAATGAATTATAATTTTCTATAACATTTTAGACCATTCCAGTAAGTTTTAGAAACGTGTTCCGAATTACGTAAAAACCCCTTATCCAGACTGCCTAAAGTCCCAAGCAGTCCGGATAATAGATCCTGTACTGTACTGGTTATTTATTATGATATTACTTGCTTTACAGTTTTAATTAGTTTCTTTTCTTACTTTCAATGCATTGAACCACAGATCTCTTTTACTTTTCTATTTGCAACCCTTGAGGTGAAACCCAAAAAAAGAAAAAGTAACCTTAGCATCCGAATTTTTCTGTCTTTTTCGCTTCATAACATATTTATTCTTTCTCTGATTTGATGAAATTTTGGATCGATTATGTAAGTTCTCATATACAAAAACATTTTATTGAAATATAGAAACATTTTTAATGTACAATTTATCAATTATCATATCTGCAAATGCTTTATATTAACCCTTTCGGGACGGCGGCATTCCGAAACCGCCGTGGCCCAAAAGACGGAGCGCTTTGTTTCTGAACTTTTCCCAAAAGACTGCTAATATTTTGCGCTAAGCCTAACTCTCGAAAAAAATTCACTAAAAATCACCCGTTCAGCACAGCATTCTACTTTCTTCAGGAAGAAAGGAAATACTTATTTTCCATTTGATGTATATTTTTTATATAAATTTTCTTTTATCAAAATATTAAAAATTTTAGAGTATATATGTTTTAGGTACAGATGGATTATTCTTTGGCATGTCCTTCCGATTTTTTAAAACTGTACCACATATATGTGTATTCTTAGACAACAAATACTTTGCAAGTACAGGAGAGGTAAAAAATATATCCAAATACAAAGTATATCCTTTTCCTGAAAGTTCATTTAGAAATGTTTTCACAATGCGTTCTCCATACCCACCATCAGAGCTTGATAATTCCGTGTCCTTTCCAGTATACACAAGGAAATTCCATTTATAGCCTGATTCCGATTCTGACAATTTATATATTTTTATTCCATATCTGGACCTTTTAGAGGGGACATATTGATGAAATCCCAGCCTTCCTTTCTATGAGAACAAAGATTCATCAATGAACACATTTCTTCTAGGAGTGTATAAAGATTTAAATTTTGAAACTAATGCATCTAACACAGGTTTCAATTTATCTAGTTTTTGGGCATTACTACCAAGAGTAAAATGAAGGTAACGTAATATTCCTATAAATCGATCGCCACTCAAAACTGAATTAACAAAAGGAGCACTAATAATTGGATTCTTAGAAAAATACATTTTAAGATTTAGTTTTCTGACAATGCTCATCAAAATAACTAATGCGAGAAACACACTAAATTCGTTTACTGTCACAGGTGAAAATACATTTCAGTTCCTGTCACAGGTGTAAATACATTTCCTGTCACAGGTGTAAATACATTTAGGTGAAGTCTTCGATGTGGAAGGAGAGAGGAGATTTTTCTCCCATTTTATCTTTGCAAACTCATTAGTTGCTTTTACGAAAAATTCTACTAGTTCATCATCAAAAATATGCTAAAAAAATCAAGTTCCTTATCTAAATTAGGCGGCATGATATTGTGATTTATTCCAGGTATGTTCAAAAACTCAAGAATTCAGATCTTTCAAGTCACATGTCCAAACATCATTCGAAAAAACAGCAACTGAAGCTGGCGGTGTTGTAATAATAGTACGCTCAGAATCTGAAGAATCAATTGCATTTTCAGATTCATCATCAGAAATACCACTGTTCCACGAATTGTCCCCATCTGCTTTGCTTTCATTACTGTCTGGTTCGTTTACCATACGCGCATATACTTCCACAGAAAGAAAAAGTCTCAAACCTCCCATATTTTTATCCGAAATAGCCTAATCATTTCACTGTCGCACATTCCTTTAACTCCCCCTCCCCCCCCCAAAAAAAAATACTCTCTTATATTCCTGTAATTCACCAACGAAATCATTAAAAGCTAAAATCAAAAGGAAAGCCGGAACTCAATTATAAAATTGTTGATGCTGCGAGAAGTGCTCTGTTTATTTACTTTACAGAACCATGTTTCCCCACTCCGAATGGAGAAATAATTCATTGGATTCTCCTTTGTGCCAAGGTCAAACATCTATAAAATACATTTAAGTTGCTTCCACTGGCATTTAACGCAATCTAGTAGACAAATAAATTCAAATGAAAACGTTCCACATAGAAACACCAATACGTGCCACTCGGCGTTTAGGGTAAAGTTATCTCCGGCACCAGTGTGTGCCGAACGTCCTTGAATGCAAGCTCGCAGCTGCCACGCGGGTGTGCCAACCTTCGCGAAAGGGTTAAATGCAGACTCCAAGCTAGAAAAATGTTGTCTTGTATAATATGTATGTTTTGCATACTGTAAGAAACATACACATTTTCTTCAAAATAAATTGCAATTTTTGCAGCTGCACACCATTCTTTGAAAATTTATTTGTTATAGAATTTCTCAATTATTGTCTAAATCAGAAATTAGTAATGAATTCTTAATAAAATAATATTACAGATATAAAAATTTAATGAAACAAATCATATTTGAGCAATAATGCCAAATATGGCACCTCCTGTCTCACTTGTGACATGCCCCAGTGGATGAATTCAAGTGTAGCAAATCAGAGCATCAGATACATACAATTGAGACTTTTACTGGTTCTGTATACTCAATTTAAATTGTCCCCAAGTATTGCATATGTTGACATTTTAAATATATATTTTGAGGACATTAAGAAGGTTATTCAGAAAGTAAGGAACACTCTCTCACATAGGTGAACAGTCTTGTGTCTATGTCACTTATCTGCAGTGAAATGCTAACTCTCAGAGTGGTAATTGTGAGAGTTTTGTTTTTAATACACATTTAAATGAACAGATACATTGGAAATCCTGCTGATTGTGAGGTTTAGTTAGTAATTCAATTTCGGAATATACAAAACATTGAACCTTTCTAAATTTATCAGAAACTTATTTTGGTGTATGGAGAAGGTGTAATAAACAAAACAAGCATGAGAATGCATACCTTCTCCCATCATGGACAAGTTCAAACAAAGAGTTATGGAATTTAATAAAGAGAGCAGACACTTTATGTTTAGCAAATTGCATGAAAAATGCCTTGATGTTTCTCAATTACTCATTCATGAAATTGTGAGCAAACACTTTAATTATGACAAAATTTGTACATAAGTTTTACACATGCTTACAGATGCTTACAGATCTGGCCATCCATTTAATTGCTCTATATCTTTGGATGAGTCGGATGGTCTGGGCTTTCGACATGCTTACAGATGATCATAAAACAAAGCAAATAAATGGATGCTGCATTGTCAATTTGGAGTGTTACCACCGAGACAGAGAATAGTTTTGGGATAAATAGTTTCCAGTGATGAAACAAACATATCCCACAATAGTACTGAAAGCAAAAGGCAATTTCTTGAGTGACACTACACTTAATCCTCCTGTTCATGTCCTAGAACAAGTCGGACGGTCTGGGTTTTCGACACTTAATCCTCAAGAAGACCAAAAAAATTCAAATACAACTTGTCAACTCGGAAAATTTTGACAAATGTGTTCTGGGACATAAAGGTGTTTTATTGATGGACTTTATAAAAAGAAGCACAGCAATTAGTAAGAACCAGTACAGTGGATAACCGCTCTCTGAGGGTAACTGCTAAGCAAGGTTCAAAATGCATTATTCTGAATAAGTTTTTGTCAGGGAATTTTTATCTGACATTAAAATCATGGTGATAGTATCTGAGGGATGTCTGTTAATATGGGCTTTACTATAATTTTAAAGCCACAGATCATGCAAAAATGAGCAGACAAAACTGAACAGTAGCAGGTTTAAGTTATGTGTGGATACTTAATACTTCTAAATATAAAATAAAAAAAGAGTGACCACAGAATAACAAACGAACACATAGTATTAAAATGTTTTGTTTTTTTCACTTTTGCTTACTGAACATGGCTAAAAGATTTGAAGTACTATATACTGACAGAAATTTAATATTCATATCCTCAATTTAAGTATTGAGCACTGCCTTTAACTTTTCATGCTTACAATGTATCTGAGAGATGTTTGTTCTCTGTTAACTTTTGTTTTCTGTGCCAAAATGGGTTGTGGCACAGGGGTCAAAGCTCAGGTATGTTTCTAGCTTTCCTTCTGAATGCATATTTCTTTATCAGTATGTCCATAGCAGCTGTGTTTTGAGTAAGACACCTCTGAGGTGCTTTGCAAGCGACTATTTAACATTCCCTTGAATGCTACTGTCTACTCTTATATTCATTCTGCATTCTACAGTTATGGCTAAAAACAGGATTTCTATGATTTAAGAGAACCTAATGATATAGAGGAATTTCAGAATATTTTAATTGCTAGTGAAGATGATGTAAGTAAGGATATAGATTGATTTATATAGAAAGCAGTGAGGAGGATAATGCTAAAGTCAGATAAAAGGATTATAACACAGATACAGCAGAATGCAAGTAAAACAATGGAGAGAATGATGATATCTGTGAAATAGCAAACTATTTTATCAGACAGAAATAACCATATGGAAAAAAATGTTCCATTGATAACAGTAAAAGTCAGATCTCATAACATTGTTACTCACTTGCCTGCAGTGAAGTAAAATGTGTATAATTGAGATATTAAGCTTATGGTATAATTGCTTTTTACTATACTTATATACATAGTATAGTGTATAAGAAAAGTATTGTAATGAGGTAGAAAATTATAATTCAAGTTTTCGAAGGGAGAGCACATTTCAAGCATCCCTGAACATGAATCCACTGTTTTTGAGGTAATGTCTGTAGAAAACCCAGACCACACGACCAACCCAAAGGCTAATGGTAGCTTTCTGTGTGGCCGGGAGGTAATGTCTGTGTGTAGGTAAGTATATGCATGTGTGTCAGTGAGTCTCTGGAGACAATATGCCACAAACAGAGAAAATCAAATGAAATTTAGTACAAAAATTACAATCTGTGAATACAAGTTCATGAGTCAATCAAGCCAGCAATAAAAATAACAGATTCTAAACAAATATAGAAAAGAAGATAAAAGAAGTAACATCAACAAATACGTCAGAAAAAACAAAAATTCAGGAAAAGGATGAAAATTACCAAAATAAGAAGCAAGCAAATGAAAATGGAAAAATTAAACTACATTTCCAAGCAGAAGAGAACAACAGACAATTATCATTAATAAGGAAGTTTGAGTGAGAAATAATTCAAAAAAGTCCTATTCAAAAATTGGCTATGTCCAATTCAATGCTCTTTTTAATAATGTTATTTTAACTTTATTACTTTAGTCGCAGTTTGAGCTATATGTATAAATATCAATGTCATAATCTTAATTTGTAGCATTTATAGATGCAGAGGTTGACACATGATAAATTAAGTATAATAAATTAAGAATTCTTTGTTTGTGTATTATTTTTTTACTTAACTGTTCACATTTCCTTTTTGTAGTGGAATTCAGAAGATTCAAATTACAGTCAGGAAAGGGTGAAGGTAAATATTCATAATTTTTTCATAAATGACCTAAAATCCAAAAGTCTGAAATTCAGAATCTCCAAGGTGCAGAGGATTCCGCATTTGAAATGTTGAACTGTATAATAAATTTAACTAGCATAACAAAAACTTAAATAGAACTCTTTAAAATTAAATTTTAATTCAAAAAAGTCTCTCAGTCATTGGTGCATCATCATAGATATCAGCGATTCCATCTATACCTGTGTCATAAAAATAACTGTCGTTGTCACTTATAAAAACCTCATCATCCTCTGTGCCATCGAGTTTGTTACAAATGCAATACTTCTAGAATGATTTCACAATCATTTCTGCAGGTATCATATCCCAAGTGTTCTTAACCCACCACACAATTAAAATCATATCCAGCTTCTTAAATTCCCTGTCCTTGGTTTAAGTTGGCAAATCAGAACTAATCCAATTTGCTTAAGGGCTTATTAAAGCAAATGGTTGAAGAACAGAAGTGTCTAATGGTTGAAGAACAGATGTCAACCTTCTCCTAGGATAACAGCAAGAGTTGTTTTTGAATTTTCTGCAATTTTTTTTCACTTCTGCGCAATGATGTGCAACAAAAATATGTCACACCAAAAGGCCAGATTATCTCATAACTGTGTCTGGCCTTTTGTTCTACAGTCTTTAGCCAGTCAACTATTCCAGACTCGTTTATCTATCCTTTTTTTAGGGCAAGTATGAGCGCACCAGACAGAAACTGTTGGAAAAAAATCAATACATCGCGATTCACGTTACGGACGTTTATGCAAATTTAATATGAACGACTCTTCCCGTTCACCGGTGTGAACCGTGACGTTTTTCAACATGAGGTTTCATGCAAATCAGTTCTCAATGCGTACGCATCTGATTTGCATATCCGGGGACGTTTCCGGAACAGTCCATTCTCGGATATATAAGGCAGAGATTTCTTGAAGCAAAAATCATCATCATCAGAGAGAATTCCCACTCAGTCTGATCCAGAACGGAGCGGAGAAGGCTTTGTAAGACATAGACACTGATGGTCTGATGCAGGCAGACAGAAATGCTTTAGACAGAAGCACTGCGGGATATCGTTTGACGACGGTTTTTAGTCGAGACGGACGCAGAGATGGTCAGTTTAGACCAGTATGTATTGAACATTAAATTTACTTACATGTGTCTGGAAATTACGTTAAATATTCTTCTGATGTCTTATCCTTTGGTTTTCCTTTGCCAAGTGTGATACCTTCAATGGTGGCTGCAAATACACGCAAGTGATAGAGGTAGTATAGTTACTTACTACCCATGCTTCAAGGAATTTCTGTCTGGTTATTTACAACTGCAAATTTTTTGTACATAGTATTTTTTGATGTTTTGTGGCATGGAAACCTGGAATGTGTAACTTGCCTAGTTATGTTTCTCACGAAATAAAGTGAACGATGTTTTTCTTTGAAACTGGATCTGCATACTTTTATGACCCAGCCAACACTTATTGACTCTATGGCAGTGCGTACTTTGCTGTTCATCTTGCTTCTTCAAATTTTAAATTTTCCAACAAAATAGTTTTGGGTTTTTCTTTGAAACTGGATCTGCATACTTTTATGACCCAGCCACCACTTATTGACTCTATGCCAGTGCGTACTTTGCTGTTCATCTTGCTTCTTCAAATTTTAAATTTTCCAACCAAAATAGTTTTGGGTAGCGCTTTGCATTTGCACATAATTACTGAAGGTAGCAAACACCTGTTAATCCAGGGGTCCCATTTTAGCGCGAACCCGCGAGATTCTCGCGAAATCCATATAAAATCTCGCGTAAAAATTTAGGCTGCGCGAGAATTTCTCTCTCTCCAGTTCTAGACTAAAATAATTTTTTCCTTCAAATTGGATACCGAAAAATCTGATGCCCGATGTAGAGATGCAAATTCGCGGTGGCCAGGTCGCAATTGGCGACTAAAATTATCACAATAAGTCGCCATTTCTGGCGACCGAAATTTCTCCAGAATCCTTTCAGTCCCACGGCACCCGCGGCCGGTAGATTGGGGCGATTGCTTCGCGATCAGTCGCCTCGTTGTTGCGAATCGCTAGCCGATTGCCGCATGGTCGCGGACCGCAATTCCGTAGCTACGTGTGAATCGCAGTCAATCGCGATTTGGACACACTAAAAAGTACTACGTGTTTCTAATTAGCGAGATATTTTATAGAAAACTATAAGTGTCTCCCCCACTTGCACGGGTCGTAAATTCGATCAAATAAAATTTTGCTTTTTTTTTTTTATAGGATTCTTTCATGGATTTGAATTATGTTCTTTCCGAGTACTTCCAGCATTTTTCTGTGTTTTGCTTGAGAAATTTTCTTCTTTCTGATAACGAAAATCCTTTTTCCCGTACACAGTATGTCTACAGGTTACGAAAATTCCGAAAATGTTGTGAAATTGGCCATATATGCCCCAAAAATGTTGCAAAATTTGAACAAAGCCACAAATTTTTTTATCAGAGACATTCCTTTCTTACATCTGAAAATCTGTTTCTCCACGATTGCGAAAACAGTACTCGCATACGGCGATTCCCACAGTTTCTGAGGAGAGATGACCAATGAATATCTTTTTGCCATTTTTACAATATATTTGCATCGACTGAATTTTTTTATAATTATTTCATTTAATATACAAAGAATAAAAACCAAACCATTTTTCTACCGTATTATTAATAAAATGAAGGGTTATTTTGCAGCAGCATCACGAAAATTTGCATTTGTACACGATCCTCGGCATACCTCGTTTAATTTGAAAAATATTTCCCATATTTCCAATCTGTTTGCATAGACTACAGTGTTTGCAATTGTTTCACGTTTTATACAGAAAAATTATTTTACAAACGTATTATTTATGAAATAAATGGCTATTTTGAAAACAAAAAGAAGAAAGTCGACACTTTTCAAACAAAATGGCTAAAATCACATGACTGGCTTGAGATTCAACAAAAGTACGATGCAACCCTTAAGTTCTGCAAGTTTTGTAAAAAATACAAAAAAAGAATACATTTTCAAACGGCAAGTCAAAATTATTACCTAATTCTATTTGCCTAGTGAAATAGTTTTCATCGATATTCACCTTCGGCGATCAAAAATCATTAAAGTTTTTAATTGCTATTGCTGCATGAAGGCGATCAAAAATCATTAAAGTTTTTAATTGCTATTGCTGCATGAAAATTGATCATAAAATGATTTTAAAAATCAAAATATAAAGTAAATACAGTCGGCCCTCGACTTTTGCAGTTTACAGACAAAAAAATTGTAAATTCGCATGTGAATCATTTTACTTAAATAACCCATGTAGACGTTTTTGTCAGCAAATAAAATCATAACGTAAGCATGGGGGAAGTCAAGAATTTGAATATTTTTGCTACAAGTGTGTGTGTGTGGGGGGGGGGAGTATAAAATTACCAAAATTGTGCTTACTTAATACTTAAACGACTCCTAATTAATTTTTAAAAAGAATGTTAGTAAGAAGGTTAGTTTTAAGAATTAAAAAATTTAAATGTCAAAGAATATGAGTTATAGTTAATGCTTTCTTTTTTATTACTTTCTAAATTAGCATGGTAAAAAAAAATGAAATTTTAAGTTTCTCTCCTTATGACAGATAATCCCTCCCAAAATTTTCTGGAAGGACAGAAATTCTCCCCCTGTTTTCCTGACTTAGTGGGAACCCTGTGTCAATCAAACAAGAACAACCATGAAATGGGTCATTTTGTGACCAGTCATTGATATTTTTTAACCTTCTGGTTCCCCATCTTATTTCAAGGAGGGTCAAAACACATGGGAGTTTAATCTATGTTCACTATTTGGGAAAGTTCAAAAGCACACTCTTTTTTCAACAAACTAATGATGTACAAAAAGCGTTATTTGCAGCAGAAAACTTTTTATCCTTTGTGAGCTTCATTGCTTGCAAATGTATACCAGTTAGTGAGTGTTACAATATAAAAATTCCATCTGCAGTCTACAGTCCAATCATTCACAATACTTTCCAGCTCTGCAAAAGACACTGTTCTATGGTGCAGTGCCTTTTCCAATTTTGGAATTTTCTCCAAGTCTGTTTTTCCTTACACCAATCTCAAATCAATTTTTTGTTAATGCCGAATTGATGTGAAGCAGTGCAGTTCTCAGTATTCTCAGCAAAAGAAACTACTTTCAACTTAAATTCTATATATATTATATATAATAGGGCATCTACGTCAGTTTTACATAATACATGTTAGGGTGTGTGTGGCTCTGAAAAGTGACATTTTTTGCTGTTAAGATAAATCAGCCATAATTAGGAGAAGCAAAAGAAAAACACATACAATTAAGAACAGGCAAGATTTCACAAGACCACGTATAGTGAGAATCATCTGCTACTCCAGACTCAGGCACATTTTCATGCTAAGTCTAATGCGGTAAAAGAATATTATAAAATAAACTTTGCTTTAAAAAACATCTACCATTATCACAAAAATACATGGGTGTTACTGGATTTGAGGGAGCTGACTCCATCATTGTTTTTCAAACATGAGCCTTGAAAACTTGTATAATATCATCACTGAAATACTGATTTTAAAAAATAATTTCCTTTAAAGGAGGCTTCTAACTGTTTTATTATTTAGTCCAGACTCCAGAAAACTGAAGAAATGGCAGATCTTTAATATTTCAACTCTAATTATACTCCAATTATCAAAAATATCAACATTATCATCAAACACATGAGTGTTTTTCATATAAACTTCCACACTAAAGCACATGCCAACTACATAGGGTAGTATTAAAGTTTTCAGAAAATAATATACAAAATATTTTTGTATGGAAATAATGGATAATGCTTCATCACCAAAAGTCGAATTCATTGATTGACACTCTGTTGCTGTGTCAACCTTTGTCAAAAGTCATAATAAATCATAGCTCAAAAATCTCTTCGATTTGCATCCATGTTTTGTCATTACCTTATTAACTTCGAAATGGTGCAGTAAAAATAATTTTATAGCATTTCTCATTCTTTAAAAACCAATATTCACATGAAAGTTCGAATTTAAAATAAAAATGTCTGCACTGAAAACTTATTTCTGCTCCGCCACATTCGAAAATCTTCAGTACTGGACCTTGTATTTCACTTTCTTCTTTTATATCACTATGAAATTCATTCATCAATTGTTAAGTCCCACTTTCAGAGAGATATTTCACTCTTTATACCATAAATATTAAAATTCTTTTGGCTAAATTCATACTAGCTAACATACCCTTCCCTTGAAAACCAGTAATAAGAATTTGGAGTCCTAATCCCACTTTTAAACGTACCACCCAAGATCCTTTTCATTAAAATAAGCAAAGAATAACTGCTATGAAATAAACCATCCCTTTAAATCTCTCAATTGGCATGTCTTTTAAATCAGAACCACCACAACAACTTGCCATGTGTGTTTGTTTATACAATCAACTTAGTCAGCATTCTCATGAAAAACAAAAACCGAAACTAAAACATGAAGGTCAATGATTCAAGTAGCTAGCTTTGTAGAAATTATAGGCTTCTATCGACATCTAGAATTATTGACAAATATTAATGAAATCCAATTTTTATGTTGTGCATTGGCATCAGTGAGCTCCAGCTGTCGTCCGCATCGAGTAACAAATATGCATCATTGAGGGAGACAGGGAGGGAGAATCACTCTGTTGCGCAAGCACAACTCTGGTCCTGAATGGGTTTTAACATCATGGTTGTGAATGCACTGTGGGTATGCAAAGCCAGGAAAGTTTTGAAGGCCAGAGAAATTTTGGGGGTTGCGACTGCATAATTACCACCACTCCAGTGCTTTTTTTTCTTTTTCTCTTTCTGGGATGTAATGCCTTATGTGAGGATTTTTCAACTTTCAATTTTTTTTTTTTTTAGAACGCATAAGGTAACCCCACCACGTTGAAGCTCTTTTTAGTCCTAAATTTCTGGACTTATAAGCAAGTATATATGGTAATCAAAATTTAAGATGTTCATGCCATTATTTCTTATGAAAAAATTATGCTCTTGAAAAGTATTAAATATAGTACATAAATTAGCTGAATGCAACAGCTTAACTGGTTTGTTGTGAGCTTATTTTTTTTTAAACTGAAACTTCAGATATCATGCAACTGATTTGTGCTTTTACATATTATTTTCATATTTTTCACATGCATATCCAAACAATTTCCTGTATTAGCTATACTACTATGATTATTGTTCTACAAATTATCATTATTCTGCTTAAGAAATATTTCTATAAATATCCATAATTTCTAATATGCTTAATGCTTTTTGTTGATAGGAGATCGAAACTATTTTTAATGATTTCATGAAGAAACATTGTGATTTAGCTAACAGGATGAACTTTAAAAGTTTTAATAGATATGTTTCAATAACCATGTTTAAGTAGACATATATAATAGATGTGTATAGTATTATAGGGAAACTATCTTTTTACCTCTGGGACCAGGGGCAGATCCAAGCTGTGTATATGTTGGACCAGATGGACTTCTAGCAGGAGAACTCATTTGATTATAATTTTGCCCAAAGGCTTCTGAATTTGCCTGTAAATAAAAAAATTAATAAGAATTAGTGTTCTTACAAATTCATATACATATTATTGCTTATAGCAAAAAATTAGATACCTGTATATTGAACATTGTGAAGTTTCTAGTGGGGCATATGTAAAGAAAAAAAAATATTTTCAAAGAATTTCTTAGAATAAAAGCAACATCCCAGGAACAGCAATTAATTTGGCAACATTCATCCCCAGATGTGGTAAGCTGAAACACTTTCCTAAACACATCTCCAGATATGTTCCAAATTTTTTGATGATGTCTGGTATGATGGTTATCTATAACAGAAAAACACTACTGGAAACATGCTGGATTAAATCCAACAATCCTTAGTTTCTGATCCTGTGCATGAAGATGTGGAATAGGTTCAATATGGAATAAGTTACGAGTGGAATAGGTTAGGAATGGAATAGGTTACGAGAAAGAAAAAGTTTTGCCAGATCTTACTTTTGACGATTTTGCTGTAAGCTATGATTGTATTGAAACAAAAGCACAAGAGACTGATAAGCCCATAATTGCTACAGTTGCAGATAATATGCTTGTGTTGTAACGAAATTTTATCTTATTGCTTTTCTATTCAAATTCTAATAATTTATTTTTAATTGATTTAACTTCATTTTCTTTATTAATTTAATAAAAGTTTATTTAATGTTTATTTTAATAAAGGTTTATTTAATGTTTAAGGTTAATTTTATTTAATGTTAGTTTATGTTTATTTACTGAACTACTGAAACTGAACATATAGTTTTAATCAATAAAGTTCCTTTTAAAGTATTAATATTATCTCAGTTTCTTTTACAAATTGCTTTTCCTACTGTTTGACCTGTGCACATTACTTTGTTGTTTATCTTTTAAAATTATCAACAACAATCCACAAGTCATTCTCTAATACTTCACTTACTTTTAAACTAAAATTAAATTGAGCACAGCCAACAACTCAAGAAACGCAACCAATTTTATGTTAAATGAAATTTTCTTTATTAACAACACTTTAATTTAACCAAGAAAAAAAAACACATTTTCCAAATTGTTATAACTTAAAAAAAATCGTATAGTGGATAGTTTAGTAGATTGCAAAAATAAGAAAGAACAATTAAAGTCCAAATTAAAGAACCCAGTTATCAATTTAAATCCAAATTGAAACAAACCCAGTTATCCATTTAAATCCCAGATTCAGATTCCACTCTGGTCTAAAGACCAGAGTTTGGTCTGTCTGGCGCTGTCCACAAAAATATAAGATTTGAAATAAAAATAACAAAAAACAAATAATGTAAAAATTCAACTGCACTAAATTCTAAATAAAAAAGAATATTTTCAAACGGTTACATCAAATCATAATTTTCTTTCTACAAATAATAAAACTTTCTCTGAGCTAACACTTAAAGCGAAATTTAAATTAAATGACGTTATTCTTTCTTCAGTTATTGAAACTTTTTCTTTTTCGAATATTGTAACACTTCTGACTCTACGGTCACATGAAAAACCATGAGGGCATGCTTGCCCAAATGCCAAAGAGAACAGCTTGCACTGACACCACTGACACACAATAACACAGGCTTGCATTGACACACTTTCAAGTGTGTTTATGAAGATGTCGATGACTGAAACGCGAAAACTTGAAAGGACTTACTGAGGAGCCACATCCGAGGAGCACAGAGGATTAACCACATGAAGCTGAAATGCGGTATCCTGCACCAACACTTGAGGAGTGAATTACATAGGCTTCAAATAGATGATAAACACACCACTTCAAACAGATGACAAACATAGCACTTCAAATAGATGACTGTGCAGAGTGTTCACATTAGACTCCTTGAAATTGTCGTTGGCACCCCGTCATACACTACTTCAAATAAAACCTTTTTCTGGCGACCGTGGGCCCCGGGCACTCAGCCCTGGATACGGCAATCAAAATTATTTCAACCTCGCTGATCTGCTGCTCAGGTTGCAAATGCCTTGCCAACCAAATGTTCGCTTCCCAAGAGCTGCCAAACTTGGCGAGTGAAAACTTGCACCTCAAACAGAGTGCCTACGCATGAGGGTGTGGTAGCCCTGTGGTTAGCGCACTGGAGTTGTACTCGGTAGGCCCGGGTTCGATTCCAGCCACTGCCCAAACTGCCGCCGTGTTCACGCGGAGTACGATCACGTTAAACATGTGGGTCCGTAAGTCCTTCCGAGAGGTTGGTGGTAGGGGAAAGAGGGTACGGTCCCTGTGGATGCCTCCCCCACTGGGTTCCGGTCTAAATTGGGTGGCACTTCCAGGCCGTCCAAACAGATACCTTACACCTTTCTGGTAGGTCGGACGGTCTGGGTCGAAGAAGAAGAGTGCCTACGCATACCTCGGGAAATAAAAAAAATAATGCTTTGCCAAGAACCGCGAGGCATGAAATTTCTTCCAAGACCTAGCTACCACATTTTCCGGCCGAAATTCATTGCCCCATTAAGACAACCCTACAAAATGCCTCTCGGCACCCATAAACATCTGGGCACGTAAAACAAGCAATTTTTTCACTTTAGGATGAATTTAATTGTTGTTCAAAAGTGAAGGCGTAAGACCGGAAAGGAAAATTACAAGGACACAGGCAAATTAGCAAGGGACTTTAAAGATATTTAGAGTGTTGATATGAGATAAATCGCCAAAATGCACAATAACCATAAATTAATTTAGAATTTTGAAGGGAAGTGGGAAAATTATAAATTTTGAACATTAATAACTTTAGAAAATAAAAATCTCTGAATCTAAGCACAACAAATACCATTATGCCTCGGGAAAAAAATTTTTTAGAATAAAATATTTTAAATAAAAAAATCAAAACAGCCAAAAAGAAAACTCTCCTCGAGTGGGGAGAATCTGAAACCAGACAGTAAATGCTCGCTTGCCTGACAACTACTGGGATCACATGTTGAAAATGTTAGCAAATCATATTGTTATTTAAGGAAGGCAGACTGATCGGGGATAAAACCATCCTAAACTTAAGTACCATGAAAAGGCAGAATAAATAATAATACTGTAAACCTTATAAAAGGAACAAGCAAATCTCATGTTATATTAAATCATATGTAAAATGTCAAGGACTTTGCCCCAAAAACATTTTTATCTAAATTCCAAATTTTTAAACTCAATACGATGCAAATCAAATCTACCAACAGGGAAAACATCCTGTAAGAAAAGAAATTCATTTTAAACCTCAACCTTAAAATTACTAAACATATCAAATTGAACTTTCGAAAGGAAAAAAAAAAATTCCTATAAAAACTGCAATCTTAAATACACTAAAAAATTTTTTTAAATCAATCTTAAAATTGCTAAACCTAAGAAACTGAACTTTCGCAATAAAAAAAAATTCATAAAAACTGCAATCTTAAATACACTAAAAATTTAAATCCCATCTTAAAACAGGGAAAATACACCATGCACCAAAGAAAAATTTCAAACTCCCCCAAAGAAGAGAAACTTTAATCATTTCAAACTCGCTTAGTGTAAAGCAGAACCAGAGCAATGTTACATAAAAAATACACTAAATAAACCCTTTCCGAGGAAACTACCCACTTGTGGGAACAACAAAATCATACACCCAGTGCGCCAACTCTCAGGCTGCACTACCAACACTACCCTGGGGGTCTGCTACTTACTACATATTAATATCAATCAAAATTCCCTGTCTTTCCTTGTGAAAGAATCCTCAATATAGCTAATGCCTGGTACAGTAACCCCTCATTATATCGCGCATTCAGATATATCGCGCTTCTGCTATGTCTCCCATTTTTATTTTTTTTCTAATTTTTCATTTACATTCTTTTACTTTCCCAAGACTGGAGTGTTACAACATGAGTTGTCAGTGGGGCAGGAGTGAATGAGGGTTTTATTACTGTCTTTTTTATTATTGTACTTTCGCTCCTAAATTTTTATGACATATGTTCATAAAAGTATAATTTTTATGATGTTGCCCGATATATCGTGCATTCGGATATTTCCCATATTTTGCCATGTCTCCCGGCAAGCGCGATATAACAAGGGGCTACTGTATAATGAATGTTCCAATCCCCTAATTACATATAAATACAATAACTCAACTCTGCCACAAGGAAAACTACCATAACTGCTTGTGGAATACTCAAACTGAACCAAACTGTAGCAAAACATAACCCCTATATACCAGTGCAATCTCCCCTAATTTTCATGGGACCCAATAATTAAACAAATACTTTCTGAAATAATAAAACGTTTCTAAGCATCTTTACTAAGAACAGGTGCACTCCCTTTTTCAAAAAAAAAATATATCCAAACATCTGTTTACTAAACTACTTCCAAAAAATTTAAATAACTCCACTTTAGAAAATTTAAATAATTGAAAAACTTCGAGTAGTTAAAAATTCTGAATATGAATTATTGAAACCTAATTAAAGCTAACTTCAATCCCTTCATAAAAGAAACCAAAAATTTAGTATCTGTTTCATCCAAAAATGACTTTTCTTATTCATTCAACTGTAAATTATAAACATAATATCTAATTCTCATTTAAATAATTTCGACTAGATATGCCTGGGACGTTCTGGGAGTTTCATCATCACTAGCCATTATATAAAACTCATGTTAAAGAGCACATGTCCCACCATCACGCTCAAAATCCAAACAGACTGGAATGATCAGTTCCAAAATAAACCCAAAAGAGATAAAATTTAGCAAATAGAACAAATAAGGTGAGGTAGCCAACAAATAAATCAGGAAATTTAACTTTTAAAAAACTGAAGGATTCGAACCAACGAAATCCTAATAGAACTATTGTAGTGCTGCTGCAGTAAACCTCCCTATGAAACTATTAAAGGACTCAAAAATAAAAATTTTGCTGCGAAAAAAAAATGAACAACAGTGGAACAGACGTTCAATACAAATATGCATCAAGTAAAAAAAAATAATAATTTCCAAAGATGGTTCAAGTAAAAGAAAAATATTCATGTGGAATATCCCCCCCCCCTCCCATAAAAATCTAAAATTTCCTAACATGTAGGACTATACGCAGATCTCTTTGGCTTTTAGATCAATTATACGTAATAAAATACACTCAAAACGACATTATGCATCGTTTAAAAATAATAATAAACGTGACTTTGCTATACTCAGCACTCTCTTATATCTCATTGCAAACTTTTCTATTCAGTACTCTCTATATCTCTTTGCAACCTTTATTCCAATTCATCAATACCAAAAAAAAACTGACAATGGTCAAAGGGTCGTGAATCTTTTCCTCAAAAAAATAATAGTGAACAAGTGATTCTTCCTAAAAGAAAAAGGTACATTCTCCACTGAACAGCTTGAAATGTGAGGCATCAAAGCACCTAAGTGAAGTAGCAGCAATGGGCAGGTGGAAAACTTCTTACCAAGCTAAAAAGGTGAGAAGGAAATTTTTAGCTTTCAGCAAGGCTTTCCGAATGTACCTGAAATTCCCAGACTCCCCATAACAGACTACTGACTTATCAGCCACCCATTTGAAAATCACTAACAGCCAACAGATCAAAAATTTGTAAACAAAGTCTCAAAAGAGAACCAAAAATTTAGTACTTAAATAATTCCCTCTAAAATTCGCCCAAACTAAACTGGGGCAAAACACCAAAGATCAATTAAAAACATTCCACAAAAAAAATTTTGCTCCTAACAAACCAAGTTATTCCATAACTAAATGAGAACTTTCTCAAAAGTATGTGATTCAGTTTAATAATTATTTCACCACTCCAAATGAGTGTAAAAATTTTTTCCTGAACCCGAATTCTGAAAACAATCCCCCCTAAATCATGATTACAACTTATAAAAAAAAATTAAACCTTCAAAGTACCTAGCAAAGGGTAAGCTGCATCTGCATCCATTGTGAAAATTCCTTTACAGCTCAATGGAGCTAATGGTAAATTTAGACTATTTCAGGTCAAGGCATATCTAATGCCTCTCAATGATTTTCCCACTAATACACCTGATAACCCCACCTTTACACAAGCAATATTAATTTTACTTGAAGAATATTAGATGAAACGGAAAACTTAAAATTTACTCTTAATAAAAAAACAAATTATCTCTACACAACAAGTTGTTACTTTCATTAATTTTGAAGGGAAGGGGGAAAATTATGAATTTTGAACATTAATAACTTTAGAAAATAAAAATCTCTGAATCTAAGCACAACACTTGATATTCAGAATCCGAACTGGTATTTGATTTTAAAAGAGTGAGGGTAACATCAAAAATTGCTGTGGAAAACCTCAAAAATTTTATTAACTATTTTGAAGCCCACAACATCAACTATGCAGTGACAATTTAGATGCAATAGGAAAAATGCTATATGTGCTGTAAATTCAAATGTTCAAAAGAAAGTTACAAATTTATTACAACACACAAAAAAAAATGTCAACCTTGAAGGATTTATTGTTTCACAATATGCAATCAGAAGACAAGTCATTCTTATTGTTTATCTCATACCTAAACTTTTTACAGGTTATTGATAATATTGATTATAATGAATATTTTTTACTGTCTCTTATGACTTCACTATATGTGGGTTCATTTGTGTATGTGTATGTGAATGCATATGTGTATATATCCTATTTTGATAGATTTATTCATTATCACTTTATATTAATCAAAAATTAAATGAAGTTTCTAATCGCCTTTTGTACAAATATACTTTTTACATAAATTTATTTTACATAAATAGTCTTGCAGTATTTGAATTATTGTGATAAGGTTTAGATATATATTATTGTACAATATATTTATTTTTTTTTTTAATTCCTGGTGTAGTTATTTATCTATTTATCAATAATCTCACAATTACCAATCTATTTCAAGTGTATGATACTCATCAGATGGCACTTTCCCCCTTTTCTATTGTATATATATATATTTTTTTTTTCTAGTGGTATTTCTTAGTTTCTTTTGGCTTTATGCATGAAGTGGTCTGTATTTATGTCTCTTTTTGATATCTAATCTCATCATCTATATTTAATATGTTAAAATATGTCAGACATTGCTTTTTGTGACTATCATCCCGGTCTTTCCATTTTTCTCTTATTTGTTTTTATAATGTGTCGGATCTTTGTATAATGTTTTAACCATGTGTGTTGCTTTATACTACGAAACATACTTAGGGATTTTGTGGATGTAAAGATCCTTGACAAGTAGCGTCCATGGAAGTTCTGTCCAATTCCATTCTATTGACTTTTACTTCTTTTCATTAAGAATTTTTTTTTTTTCATTTTAACTTTTTGGGCCTCTAGCATTGTCCTCTATTGACGTTCGTGTTTAGATTGTTTGTGTTATACATAATGTAGAAACTGATGACATAGTGTCTTTATTTTCAAAAGTTGATATGTCCCAAATTTTAAATTTTCAACTACCTACAGAAAACTTATTACTGGCTATGCATGTTATTATGAAAATACTATAAAATTATGTTAATGCAGTGAGTATTATTTGGATGAAATTCCATTTTTAAAACATACACAAAAAGTATAAACATGACACTGAAATAGGCTGGTCACATTTTGAAAGTAAATAAAGGAAATCAGGTCATTTTTCAATATCATGCCTGCTGTAACGGTTTTGTAATTTGATTATTTTTGATAGAGGGGCTGTATAAAAGTTAATTTTCGTAACTTTCTACAAAAACATTGTACAACATTTAAATTACTATTTCATAACTTCCTACATTATTTAAAGCATCTTTGCAAATGGAACTATGGGCCTCCAACCAACGATTAATAAAATATTCCACTATTCACTTTTTGTGACACACCCTGTATATATATATATATATATATATATATATATGTGTGTGTGTGTGTGTGTGTGTGTATTTCTTCAGAAACATACATTTTTTGTGTTTGCTTTGACAAAATACTTGGACCCGAGGAAAAGTCTTGGAGAAGTGAACAAATCCATGATTTAGGCCCAGCCCTTGTCCACGTGTATAGCATTAATGCTTGGATTTCATTTGTTTTTCTTTTATCGATTCCATACCATTGATTTTTGATGATTTTCTTTAACTTGATGATTCGAAATTTGTATTTTTTTTCCATTTGATTGAAGATTTGCTGATTTATACTTTTATTTTGTAGGCTTGTTTTTAGAAAGCTAGGTCTTTCGAGTTATAGCTTCTCACTTTTCTTTCATTGGACTTTCAAACTATTATTATTATTATATATATATATATATATATATATATATATATATATATATATATATATATATATATATATATATATATATAATTAAACTTAACAACCAATGAGCAAGAAGAGATATCATAAAACACATTAAGAATACTGTATGAAGAAAACTATAGAAACAAGTCAATAGATGTATTTTCAATATACTGTTGCAGAGTTCATCTAACAAGTAACACATTAAGAATATTATATTACGAAAATTATGGAAAGCAAGTCCTTAGATGCATTTTTAATATACTGTTATTTTTACCGATACTATTTGAGAGTTAATCTAACAAGCAATACCAGCTTAATATGTTTCATTTAAACATTTTAATTTTATCTTTATATATATATATATATATATATTATAGGGTGTCCAGTGCTATCAGTGCCCAATGGCTATTTCCTCAACAGTTAGTCAGAGATATACTTCCAATTGCAAAAATGTTTTAAATTTTAGAATCTATTATCTTAGAAACAGTTTAAATCAATAAATGTATTTCTAAAAGAAATACGAAATATAAATTTTTATACGCCCCCCCCCCCCCCCCCACACACACACACGGTCCTACCAGTTATATTTAGGAAAATCATCCTCATACAATTTCATGCAAAATAAAAAAAAAATCATCCTTTTACGACCAAAATTCAGAGTTAAGAAGTATTAAACTTTATGACTTAAGTCGTTTTTCCACTCATAAAAATGTCCCGTTTCAGGCAACCTTTAAGGGACAGTATATATATTGAAATTCCGTATTCAAAGTATTATGTTTCGGTCGAAAATGAAGCAGAGCTTTTTATCAAATATTTTTGATATTTTTTATGTGTTACAAATAATTATAACTTTAATATTGTTTAGTGTAATGTAATTGCTGCAAATATAATGAAATTGCAAGGGAATTTCATTATTTTTTGCAGCAATTACATTATTTGTATTGCTGCAAAAAATAAAATATTTGTATTGCTGCAGAAATTACATTGCAGTCTCTCAAATTATTTTGTGTACAAGGAGGACCGGGGGTAGTACTAGTAGGACCGGGGGGGGGGGGGGGGGGGGGGGGTTATAAAAATTTATATTTCGTATTTCTTTTAGAAATGCATTTGTTGATTTAAACTGTTTCTAAGATAATAGATTTTAAAGTTTAAAACATTTTTGCAATTGGAAGTATATCTCTGTGACTAAAGGTTGAGGAAATAGCCATTGGGCACCGATAGCACTGGGCACCCTGTATATACATGTGTGTGCAAACAGTATCCCAAAACGATTAAAACATGCTTACTTTCTTTACCTGTTGGAGATACATGGGTAATGTAAATTGCAAAAATGTTGAAAGTAAGGTAGGAAATAAGACTGTGTTAATGAAATAATAGTCCTATTAATTTGCAAAAAGTTACACTTTTTAAATTTTTATACGACCCCCTTAGACAAATTTGGTCAATCAGAAAAATTTTTATTTTTAATGCAACAAGATCATTAAAAAAACCCCGCATATCTGTATCTTTAAAATCAACTGAATTATGATGATAAAGGAAAAAATCTGACTTAGCCATTCACATGCTATGGAAAAGTGGCATATTTCATCAGTGAAAAAAGGGATCATAAACAAATTGACGATGGAAATTGTTTAAATCAAAAATATATGTCAAATTTTTTTTATCAGAAATGCATCTAAATAAAGCATTACACAGACAGAGATCATATAAAGCAGTGGTACGCACTACGTGGTTGGGTATCCTATGTATTATCATCCAGTTTTATCTTTTTTGTCGTATGTCACAAATTTACATTTCTAATTTAATATATGGTCCCCATTCACAATGTTCAATTTTCAATTAAATATAACTCGCTCAATTTAATCTTATTTCTTACCTTACATTAAAAATTTAGCAATTTACATTGCCCACTTATCTCCAACAGGTAAAAAATTAACGCGTATTTCAATCTGTTTGGGACACCCTGTGTATGTATGTATGTATATATATATATATATATATATATACATACACATATATATATATATATATATGTGTGTGTGTGTGTGTGTGTGTGTGTAATACATTTAATTTGCATAACAAAAACTTTTATAGTTCAATTCTGAGTCAGATTCACAAAACAGTTTAAAAAAGTATTTTTCCATCATTGACACGATCATAAATATCAGCAATCCCATCTATGCCCAATGTCAAAAGAATCACTGTCACCATCGCTTTCAAAAACCTTATTGTCTTGTAATGCAACATTTCTTGAACAATTTCACAATCATTCCTGCAGGCATCGCATTTCAAGTCTGCTTGACCCACTGCACAGTCAAAACAATATCTGGATTATTAAAATTTACAGCCGATCTTTTCATTAACACCAAATTGGAGTAAAGCAGCCCAGTTGTTAGTATTCTCCACAAAAAAAACAATTTTCAACTTCTCCTATAATCTCACTTTCTGCCTTAGGCTATCTAACACAATCTGTGTTAGGGAGTGTGTCGCTCTGAAAAGAGCCATTTTTTGTCGAAGAGGATAAATCAGACATAATTCAGAGAAACAAGAAGAAAACACATACGATCAAAAACAAGTAAGAGTAGCTGTAGCATAACTGCATTCGGTTTAGTCATGACACAATAGGTTGGTGGAGAAGGCAGAGCATGATCGTTGCGACTGTACTGTGGATACACAAACCCAGGAGAGTTTTCAAGTACAGAAAAATTATGAGTGTTCTGATTGCTGATTGCATAATTACTACTGCATTGGTGTTTTTCATTTTGGGATGGATTGTCTCGTAAGAATAACTTTTTGACTTTAGTTTTTTTAGACTGCACATATAAGTCACCTTCCCCCCTTTGAAGCCCTTTTTTGTCCCAAATATCCTGATTTATATGCAAGTATGTATATACAGTAATGATTACTGAAATTCAAACTTGCAGTATATACTGCAGCTACAAATAAAATGGAAAATTATCAAAAAACAGTCATACCAGAAACAAAAGCTTTAGGCTTAAGGCAATAAATAGTACCAAATCAATCAAAATTTTTTGGAAATAACTATTTGCTTTGAGCCTTTATCAAGAGAGCCCAATCTCAAAGTCAATAGCCCTACAGAATTGCTGGAGTTGACCAATATATATTAATATGAATTAATATAAATTAATAGTATAGATTATTAGCCAGACATTGGGCAACAACTGTCTATAAAAGTCAATTTCTGCACACAATGGGCATAAAATTGGGTAAACTCTGGATATATCAATAAACAATTGAATAAATTTTGATTTATATGGTCGATTCAGAAAGGATATATAATATGAACAATATACAGTGGGATAAACAACATAGAGTAGCATCTTAAGGTTTTCTGAGCCCCCAAGCAAATTTTTATAAAATACCCCATCAAAACAATAAATTCAGTAAAACGTTATAAATCCGAAAATTGGTAATGCGGGTCAACCAGTGTTTCTTTCAGAACTTTTTGGCTAGAGGAGCGGGGGAAACTTTAGGGCGATGAGTTTTCTATTTACCCTATATAAATATATATCTAAATGCTGTCACATAAATAGAAACTAGATTAATATAAAATTTCTTCAGGGGGTGCGAATATTTGTCTCTGAGGAGACATATTTTACAATACAATTCAAAATTCAACATAATTCTACCTATTAAGGAGCTGGCAAAAAACACATTTTGGTGTCGCCATCTATGAACAACAGAAATGACTAAATCCTAATACTGTTAAATATAATAACTATTACCAATATAATCTAAACAAATGTGTAGATTAGTAAAATTCTATATTAATAGATCTCTGAAATAATTTTCTAATCAGTTACAATACTATAAGTAGTACTACAATGCAAATTCCTTCTGATTTGCAAATTGGAGCAAAGCATGCAGAAGTCCCAATAACCTGTTGCACCTTGAAACCTCACCAACAACTCTTTCAAATCTGATGGTGTTCAAAGTAATTTTGTTGCCATATCTTGAATATTCTGTTCGATGTTCAAAATATTACCTTTGTATCGGTACTGGCGATTACCTTGACTTGTGTTAGGGAGACAAAATCCCTTTAAAATGTTATCTTAGATAATATTACTACTTTAAATTCATTTATCCCAATAAAAGAATATGTATTGGATTGATGCTATTGACATTATGACTAAATCACCACCTCTAAAAATTATCCTGCAAACTATGTAAGCATCTTCTATTATGAGTTTTGATTTTCCGCTATTTAATCTGAAATAGCTTTAGTAAATAAAAATTGTTTACCACCTAAAATGTCAAAGTTCTTTTTAGTTAAACAAAGTTTATCACTGCCACCACAAAAATTTTATTGTTGCTTTTGACAAAAATGTTTATCAATGCCAGTGGCAAAAAAGTTTATTGTCATCAATAAAAATTTTATCACTGCCATCGACAAAAAAAATTATCATTGCCATTGACAGTTCTTATCAGTATCGTATCCTCATGATTCATCATATTCCAAGAATACTTTGTTGCCATCAGCAAAAAAGTTTATCATCATAAAAGAAGAAGTTAATTATTGCCATAGGCAAAAAATTGTATAGTTTTCCTAGTTCATATCTACTTAGTGACAACTAATTAAAAATCAAATTTCATCAAAATCGAATTGGCCATTCAAAAGGGATGCTTTTACAGACAGTTTGACACAGATGTCACACAATGGTGACAATAAAATAGACCTATATTACAAGTTTGTAAAATTTATTTTAATGCAGAGCATGTTAAATAAAAGTTGTTGAATTTCATTGTTGGGTTTAGAAATCAAATTTCATAAAAATCAGATAAACCATTTTAAAGTGATGCTCTTTCAAACATTTTTACATTGAAGTGACTATGCTCCAAAAAAAAAATTGTAATATTTAAAATAATCTGCCATAAGCATTGATCTTTTCAAACAATAGTTAAATTTTTAGATTCGCCATTAATTAGTAATTATGATAAAAAAAATTAGTTAGCAATGGATAACAAAAGTAGTATTTAATTTATGATATTTAGCAGCTACGAATATGATGCTATTATTCAAACACAAAACTATTGACAAAACTGCTAATAAACTTTTTGGGATATGAGTATTTAATACATTTGAAATTCTAAAATATTTTAATTTATATTTTGGTTAGTCTATTTTCAATCTATTAATTCTAAGCAAGCTATTACTAACTATATTTCTAAAAATGCCACTAGAATGATTAGATGAGATGTACTGCATATTAATAGTTTCAAATTTAAATTATTTAATTTTATTATATATATCAAATACTAATTTATTATCAGTGTCAAGTAATATTGTAAAATCTAAGAAGTTACATTATTGAATAGAAATTTATTATTAGGAAACAGTTCAAGGTACGAAGGATAATGAGCAAAGAAAATAATATTGTCATTAATGTTTTCAAAAATACTACAAATATATCATCAATAAATCAGTGAATTTGTTAATTAAAATGGTCAATATATACACATTGGGTTCAAGATTGAAAAATTACAGCTGATCAAGAAAAACTCTGACAACATGTACTCGCCGCATATGTTTACGTATGGGATATGCTAATAAAACATAGGAAATATATACACCTTTTCCATATTTAATTGCCTTTAAAGCTCGCAAAATTTCATTCACTTATTTTTTAGTATCTAATCCTTAACAATCCTATCAATTTTAAGCATTTTACTGTACTGTTCAAGTAAAATTTAAGTTTTAAGTTTACCAGCTTTTAACCCTCTACAGATGGTTGACGGCCCATGCATTGACTGCAAACTTGCATTCAAGGATGGTCGTCACGCATTCGTGTCGGAGAAAACTTAAAGGACGGCCATCACGGATGAGCGTTTTCATATGGGATGTTTATATGTGAATTTATTTGTCTACTAGATGGCGTTTTTTTCGGCCTTAAAAGGTACTTAAAGTCTGACTTCATCAGCAGAAAAACGAAGATTATAATCTACAAAAGTTTAATCAGACCCATTCTTACCTACTCTGCTGAGACTTGGGCAATGACAGAAAAAGTTAAAGACATCATTTCTGTTTTTGAGAGAAAAATCTTGAGAGGTATTTTTGGTGGCTTAAATTGTAACAACATCTGGAGAAGAAGAACTAACTCAGAACTTTATAAGTCTTTTAAAGAACCAGATATAGTCAATTACATCACGATTCAGAGAATTAAATGGGTGGGTCACCTGTGCAGGATGGCCGAAAGCCGTACAACAAAAAAGATCTTCTCTGCCAGACCATTCGGCACCCGTAAAAGAGGAAGACCTAAACTCAGATGGCTCGGCTGTGTGGAAAAGGACTTTAAAATTTTAAAAGTTTTGAACTGGAAGTCTTTGGCCAGGGATAGGGGAGCCTGGAGTTCTATACTGCGGAAGGCAAGGGCCCATCCTGGGCTGTCAGGCCACTGAAGAAGAAGAAGACTAGATGGCGTTAAATGTCCATGCGAATAACTCCAATGTATTTTGCAGATACTTGACCGTGGCATAGAGGGGATCCAATGAATTATTTCTCCATTTGGAGCAGTTAAACATGGTATTGTAATATAAACAAATAGAGAGCACTTCTCGTATCCTCTGTTATTTTATAATTGAGTTTCGTTTCTTGTTTTGTTTTTCGCTTTATGATTTTGTTGGTGAATCATAGGAATATAAGAGAGTATTTTTTTTAAGTTTGGATTTTAACCCTTTCGCGATGGTTGGCACGCCCGAGTGCCGGCTGCGAACTTGCATTCAAGGACGTACGGCACGCACTCGTGCTGGAGAGAACTTTACCCTAAACGGTGAGTAGCACGTATCGGTGTTTCTACGCTAAACGTTTTCATTTGAATTTATTTGTCTACTAGATGGCGTTAAATGCCCGTGGAAGCAACTTAAATGTATTTTGTAGATGCTTGACCTTGGCACAAGGAGAATCCAATGAATTATTTCTCCATTTGGAGGGGTGAAACATGGTTCTGTAAAGTAAACACACTGTAATTTTATAATTAAGTTCCAGGTCTCCTTTTGATTTTAGCTTTTAATGATTTCGTTGGTGAATTACAGGAATATAAGAGAGTATTTTTTGGGGGGGAGGAGGGTTTAAAGGAATGTGCGACAGTGAAATGATTAGGCTATTTCGGATAAAAGTATGGCTGGTTTGAGACTTTTTCTTTCTGTGGAAGGATATACGCGTATGGTAAACGAACCAGACAGTAATGAAAGCAAAGCAGATAGTGAAGATTCGTGGAACAGTTATTTCTGATGATGAATCTGAAAATACAATTGATTCTTCAGATTCTGAGTGTACTATTATTACAACGCCGCCAGCTTCAGTTGCTGTTTTTTCGAATGATGTTTGGACATCTGATTTGAAAGATCTGAATTCTTTGGAGTTTTTGAACATACCTGGAATAAATCACAATATCATGCCGCCTAATTTAGATAAGGAACTTGATTTTTTTTAGCATATTTCTTAATGATGAACTAGTAGAATCTATCGTAAAAGCAACTAATGAGTTTGCAAAGAAAAAATGGGAGAAAAATCCCCTCTCCTTTCACATCGAAGACTCCACCTGTTTCAAATGTATTTACACCTGTGACAGGAAACGAATTTCGTGTGTTTCTCGCACTAGTAATTTTGACGAGCATTGTCAGAAAACCAAATCTTAAACTGTATTTCTCTAAGAATCCAATTATCAGTACTCCTTTTTTTAATTCAGTTATGAGTCGCGATCGATTTATAGGAATATTACGTTACCTTCGTTTTACTCTTGATAGTAATGCCCAAAAACTAGATAAATTGAAACCCGTGTTAGATGCATTAGTTTCAAAATTTAAATTTATACACTCCTAGAAGAAATGTGTTCATTGAGGAATCTTTGTTCTCATGGAAAGGAAGGCTGGGATTTCGTCAATATATCCCCTCAAAACGGTCCAGATATGAAATAAAAATGTATAAATTGTCAGAATCGGAATCAGGCTATAAATGGAATTTCCTTGTGTATACTGGAAAGGACACGGAATTATCAAGCTCTTATGGTGGGTATGGAGAATGTTTTGTGAAAACATTTCTAAATGAACTTTTAGGAAAAGGATATACTTTGTATTCGAATAAATTTTTTACCTCTCCTGTACTTGCAAAGTATTTGTTGTCTAAGAATACGCATATATGTGGTACAGTTTTAAAAAATCGGAAGGACATGCCAAATAATTATCCACCTGTACCTAAAACATATATACACTAAAATTTTTAATATTTTGATAAAAGGAAATTTGTATAAAAAATATACATCAAATAGAAAATAAGTATTTCCTTTCTTCCTGAAAAAAGTAGAATGCTGTGTTGAATGGGTGATTTTTAGTGAATTTTTTTCGAGAGTTAGGCTTAGCGAAAAAATTTAGCCGTCTTTTGGGAACAGTTCGGAAACGAAGCGCTCCGTCCTTTGGGCCACGGCAGTTTCGGAATGCCGCCATCCCGAAAGGGTTAAAGGAATGTGCGGCAGTGAAATTATTAGGTTATTTTGGATAGAAGAATGGCTGGGCCAGGACATTTTCTTTCTGTGGAAGAATATACTCATATGATAAACGAACCGGGCAGTAATGAAAGTGATGCAGATAATAAAGATTCATGGAACAATGGTATTTCTGATGATGAATCTGAAAATGCAAGTGATTCTCTAGATTCTGAGTGTACTATTATTACAATGCTGCCAGCTTCAGTAGCTGTTTCTACGAATAATGTTTGGATAAGAGATTTGAAAGATCTGAATTCTTTTGAGTTTTTGAGTATACCTGAAATCAAACACAAAATTATGCTGCCTGATTTAGATAAGGAAATTGATTTTTTTAGCATATTTTTGGATGATGAACTAGTAGAATTCATAGTAAAAGCAACTAAAGGGTATTTTGTATTGAGATTTGTATGAAAAATATACATCAAATAGAAAATAGGTATTTCTTTAATTCTTAACAAAAGCAGATTGCTGTGTTGAACAGGTGATTTTTAGTGAATTTTTTTCGAGAAGTAGGCTTAGTGCAAAAAATTAGCCATCCTTCGGGAATAGTTCGGAAGTGAAGCACTCTGTCCTTTAGGCCACGGCAGTTCCGGAATGCCAATGTTCGCAAAGGGTATAGATAAATAAAAAGCTATTTAAATGTTGGAAGTGTGTGTATTTAAATGAAGTATCAACAGTAAAATTTCAGTTAACAAACATCTCTAAGCTTATAAAAACTTATTCCCAAGTTAAACATTCATCATTCATGTTACATGAATCATTAATACTAGCAAGAAAAATAATCTACCATACAAAATAATAATTATTCATTTCTGGGATCAGCATTTAAAATAATTCAACTAGCTGGCATGAAATGTTGATTAGCCAACAGAACCAAATCAACCTAATTGACCCTGTTTGGTAGTACAGTACAGGATCTATTATCCGGAATGCTTGGGACTTCAGGCATTCTGGATAAGGGTTTTTTCCGTAATTCGGAACACTTTTTCTAAAACTTGCTGGAATGGTCTCAAATGTCGTTATAGAAAATTATAATTCATTTTAAAAACATAAATGTATTAAAAAAAGCTTTTTAACAATCTATATGGGTTAACAAAAATGCAAATTACATGTAATTATAGTATCAAATTTAGTGATTAAGAAAAATTATGAAAGAAAAAAATGCCTGAAAAAGTTGATTATTCAGGGTAGTTATTAGATGTCTTTTTTTTTTTTAACATTTCAACTAAAGGCCCTCACCATATTCATCTAATATTTTGGCAGAAGCACCTTTGTTCACATATTTCAAAATATTTTAAAGTACTTTTAATAAAATTAAGACCAGAAGGATGTTCATTTTTAATTGAAATGAGATATTCAACTATGGGTGCAAATATATCAAATTCTAATTTATGCTTTTCAAATGTATTTCTAATAAGCCTTATAATTCTAAATGCCTGAATAAATAAAAAAAATTTTAATTTCGTTATCCTAAACACATTATCTCATTTTCACCAACAATATGTTTAAAAGATAATATCCCAGCATAAAAAGCACAAAAAATAAAAATATATTAGTGGATGGAAGCAGATTGAAAAAATGGAAAATATTTAAAAATAAAACGAAATATACCAGCGATCGTGTTTAAATAAAAAAATTTCGCGATATTGCTAATCTGTCTTCTATAAATTACTAATTAATAAATGTAACATGGAACTTTTTGCTAGGGTCAATTTTCGATCCAAAATAGTCATTTTCATCCAAATAATAGGATTTAATTGAAAATGATTTTATCTTGGAATTCCATCAACGTTTTTTAAAATATTGAAGATGTGTATATTTCCACGGAGATGAAAAAAAAAATGGATTTTCCCGAGAAAATGACAAGTTTATTGCTTAGGTTAAGTATTTAAAGAGATCAATCAGAAGGCCCTGAATGACATTTTATAGCTGCTATACTTTTCTCTGCATTTCGGCAAAAGTTAACTCTCATTAATTTCAGGAATTCCTTACTTAAACGTACTTTTTGTCCTCTCGTAAATGCGCTGATGACTCTCTTTTTTTTCATCTTTTCCAATAAATGTTTATTAAATTATGCAAAATAGTGTGAATTCTGCGCGGCACATCACGTTTGAAGAGCGTAGGATTTCTTTAGCGATATCGGGATATTTCTAGCGAAAAAGTTGGAATACTTTTACCGAAAATCAAAGTCCCGGAACAAAGAGCAGAAAAGAAAATATAACGAATTCGGAAAAATTGAAACCTTTGTGCCTAGTGTGCTCTGCCTTATACACCCAGAAAAAAATGAAACGCCATTAAAAAAAGCACCTTGCCACGACTTGTCCATAACTAACTCCTGTATTATACTATACAGGAGTTAGTTACGGACAAGTCGCGGCTCCTACATACTATACAGGAGACTTATCCGAAACTAGTGAAGAATAGAATGACGTGTCCTGCCGTCAATGTGACGGTCTCTCCCGTGCCGGATCGTCACCTCCGAGAGCTACTATCGGGGGTGACGGCCAGATGCAGCCGCTTAAGAAATTTTTGGGAAAAACGGTGCTACTTCTGATGTTTTCCGGAAAAGAGGAATTGTGGAACTTCTCGGAAAAAACATGATCCACGGAATATTTTCATTCGCTATCGTGAGAATTCCTCACGTTCGTCTTCGAAATTTAAGAAGAATCAGCGGTGGCGAGTGCGCGCGGCATTTTTTCTGTGCGGAAATTTTACATTTCCTGCGCGGTTTGTGCGTCCTATTTCAAACCCTCTAAAATAGTAGGTTTCAATGCATTTTTTTATTGATATTGCTAATTATAACAAAAAAGCATTTGGCGGGATTTTAAACAAAAAATTTCTATTTGGCGCAATATTTAGCAAATAATCACTTGTTGGCACAGAATTTGGCATTATTTTGCCGTATTCAGGTTTTGGGAGAGTCCGGATATTGGAACGCCGGATAAGAGGTCGCATACTGTAGTCTAGGTGACGTAACAGAAAACTGAAATATTCCCAAATCAGGAAAGCTATTAGTCCGATGGATTCTGGATAATTGGTGCATTACTATATTGGGTTAATTTCTCTTTAAATATCAGAAACATGTAATATGTCATTTAATACCCAAGAAATTCTTTTACAACTCCACATATGCAGGCAATTCTTTTGCAATTAACAGAAATAAGAAACTAATATAAAAAATGTACTTAAAAATCAAAATGCTAAATGAATCAATAATAAAATGTCTTGTCACAGTTAAAATAAAAATAATTATTAATTGCTCAATATAAGGTTAGAATTCATAAAAGTTTTGCTTTTAGAACAGCGATCGGTAAAATCTATACCCCTTTTAATTCTATCAACATGACACCTTTAGACTATATTTTCCTTAAGGGGGGAGGGGGATCATTAGAGTAGTTTTTGTCTATTTTCTTATCTATTGAATTATAAACAGTTTACTTCATAAAATGAAAAATCATTTAGAATCTAACATCTTAATATATCATCTATTTTGAAAGTATTCTATTTAATAACTGCAAACTTCCTAAATATTTTATATTTTTCAGTTTCTAATATGTATGCAAAAAACCATTAATATTAATATGAAAAAGAAATAGTGTAAAGAATGTGACATCTCAGGGACAGGTACATAATGAAAGCCAATAGAGATCTCAAGTTATTGTAACCAGTGTGTGTGGAATTAATTTCTTCAGTCCTACATGTGAATTTTCTCAGTTTTTGTTTTGCTTTGCTTTCATATACCTGTGCCAGATGCCTTTGTACCCAAATAGCCTGGGGTGATGAAGAAGATGATGTAGTGGAAGATGGTTTAGTGATGCGAGTTAGAACTCCGCCACTGGCGCTTACCACGGCAGAAGGTGGAGTCTGTGCCATTGATGCTCCTAAACTGCTAGCTCCGCCACCAACACTTGTACTAGGGTAATTCAAACCAGAATGTTGTTGTCCACCAGTTTCATAGTTTCCATAAACAGCTTGGCCAGAACCAGGACGTCTCTCTTGCAAACCTTGGGATCCTATAAAAAATAAATTTCACTGGGACATTGAAAATAGCAAAACTAATTTTACTATTTATCTTTTGAAGCTCATAAAATGTTTAGATATATCCTTTTAGAGATTCTACATTTTAATAACAAATTAAAATAAGTATTTAGAGATTACTACCAAGTTTTTTTTTACAGCTTGAAATTGTAGTTTATTGTTGAAATGCAAATAGAACTAAATATTGTTTCTCATTAACTTACATAATAAAAAAAAAATGTTTGTCTTTATGTCTTCATGTATGTGAATCATCTGTAGTGGAAAATCTAAGCTTCAGAAAGTTGTAAAATTCAGTACCAGCACGGTTCCCATAGTTTTTCATAAATAAAAATCAAACACTTTTTTCAATGACCAAAAATTTTTTTTTTTAAGGTCCATATATCTTACTTGTTTTTGTTAAACTTATGCAATAAAAGGATTAAAAAGGTTTTAGCTATCAAATATGCAATAAATTCTTTAGAAGGAAAAAACAAATTATTTTTATATAAATAAAAGAAAGAAAATTAAGTGAAGCAATGGAAGTAAAACTTCATATGCTCGGAGCTTGATATAAAGCTACACAACAAAACAATTTTGAACTGAAAAAGTAACAATGAGTTTTAAGGCCATATTATAAAATTCAAACACTTTTGAATGCCCTTGAATCTGCCAAGCAAATAATGCTACCAAACAGACTAGCTGCATTACCTCCCAGCAATGCAGCTAATCTGTGTTTAAATATGTTGTTTCCTTATTTAAATACTACTCAGTAGTTAAAATGCTATATAATGCCTCTGATTACCAAAAACACCTTTATAATCTTAATCATATGTGCATGGAGACAGCCTTTCCAATTAACTTTATTCCTTTTCATATGAATGGCTTTATATTTAAATTAGATCTAACTCAGTGTGAATTTTAATTTAATTAAAATTAATTAAGAATAAATTGGATAATATACTATGATAAAGAACCTATAAGTTGATACAATATTTTAAAAAGTACTACCAGAAAAATGTGTAGTATTACTCAACAGTATCATGCACAATAGGATAAGTAAGATTAGTGTGTTACATATAATGTTGAGTATAAAAATATAATATAAATACACTTATCAACAGGTTAAAAAATACATAATGGAAGAATAAACAAAGTCAAGGTCTTTCTAATACATTCTTGAAGAAAGCAAGCATAAGAAAATTGGGTGACTATAACTGTTTCACAAGCATTATGAGTACTTTTCTTCTGGTGAAAAAGAGTGTGCCTTTAACAAACAAAAATACAACTGTGATATGAAAAGATACATTTAAAAAGAAATGAAACACCCAAAGTGAGAATTTGCTAGCAGTTGATACCAGCCATTGAAATTGAAACCCAATTATAAACATATCAACTCAGACCAATAAAGAGGATGTCCATCCTCCCCTATGAAGATAAAAAAAAATGAAACTGTATGGTTGCATTGAAAAAAGATCTAAATAAAGGAAGATGTCTGCCTGTTCATTTATTTGTTCATCTGAGTCATCTGTAAAGGAAACTAAGTGACTTACAGCCATGAAATTTGGTACCTCAGAACCGGGAAAGTGCACCTTGGAACTATTTGTTTTTAAATTTGAATTTTTTTTTTAGTTAATTTATGAATTAGTATGATTCAGCACACTTTTAAGCAGTTTTCACACAAATCAGTTCATGTGCAACCGAAAATATTATCCAAGAGTTTCCATCTTGACACCATCGAAAAGGTAAAAAATTCTCTTTCGATCAAACTTTGAACAAAATCCATATGAGTAATAGACAAACTTTTCTGAATTAAAATATTCTATATACTTGTGTCTAAAATGTCCCCAATCTTTATATTGTGGTATAAAAAAATTGATTGACTATCTCAGTCATACATTATGAGATGTTTTTGTTAATACTACATACTGCTATAATTGAAAAATTATGTTTCTGCTGTATTTCATTCATTAATTATGAATTTTTATGCAAAACCAAAAAAGTTTTCAAAAGAATTCTAGCTGCGCATTGGATGAGTGATAAAACAGGTTTTCACTCATCCTTGGGTCAAGAGTTATCTTCATAAAGCATGAATCTGGAATGGTGCAGGAAAGGCATGCATTTCAATATGACATCATCAGGAGAGATTGATGAGAGATGAAATAATAGATAAACCCTTGCAAAAGGAGAAAGATAGCAAAATATTATACATAGTAGCCAAATAGGTGTAAACAATGATAAAAGCATAAGAAGCACAAAAATAGGGATAACCATATGCAACGACTATGATAATATATAGTACATAACAAAATAAAAAGGGTTTTGGGGGTTAAATGAGCTAACTTTATCAAACACCAGTACTGTAAATATACTAGTTAACAAAATATAGTTAAACAGACAAATATTAGGAAAGAACAAATGATTTTGATGACTTCATCAGCAACTTTATCAACTATACTCAAATAACATAAGATCAAACTACTCTAAAAGTTCCAATGCAAGATATTAGGAATAAAAAGAACAAAAAATAAAATTATGGGCATAACTAGTTTCAGAATCTGTATGAGCTAGCTTCATCAACAAACTTCTAATAGCCTATGATTAAATTGAAATGAAAAGTAACAGTGAATGAGACTGGAAATAAGATTCCAATAAAAATCAAGAAAACAACTAGTTTCAGAAGCTATATAAACTAATTTCTTACAACTGAATTCTAATAACATACGATCAAACTACAATAAAAAATACCAATCAATGAGACTGGAAATAAGAGTAAAATTACAATATAGAGAAAGTAAAATGTAAAATGGAAGAAATATATGTAAACCTATAAAATGCAAAATTAAAACAACAATAAATAAAATATGTAAAATAAAAATAAAAAATATTCATAAACGATTTTTTAATATTTTGGAATAATTATTTTATAAGTTAGCATTTACTCATATATATATATATAACATTTACCAACCATGTAGCATTATTGCAGCTTGCGAAAATAATTGTAATTGGCTTACACTTGCAACAAAATTGTTGAGTGTATAAAATTTATATAATTTTTATTTCTAAAGGCAGGGCAAATTTTAATTACAAGTATAAAAGTAAGTAGCAATAGAACAAGAAAAGTAAATCACTGATGTCATTGCCATAAGACTTGTATTAAGTTTATTTTATTGCTCCAAATGTACCATAAAATCACATTTAGAAATAAGTCATATCTTAAAACGTACTATCTTTCCTTGTTTAATTTTAACTACAAGAAAAACCAAGACAAGAAGGTGTCTGTATTAGAATAAAGCCTTCTTGCCTTTGCTGGTGTGGTCTCTCTGCCTTTTTTACCATGAAGGATGATGGTTTTGACTTTGAAACTTGATACTTTTAATTATCTGCTAATGAATACTACAAATCGCTACAAATGCTACAATGTATATTTCAGACAGACTACTTGGGATTTATTCTTATCACTAACTTCTTTCTTAATCCCTACGTTTTGGCTCAAGGAGTCCTATATATCAATTTAAAACAGCAGAATAATTGAAAATTCCACCCCTACCTTGAATTTTGTGTGTAGACGGTCCCTCCTTCTAATAAACATCCTAAGCAGGGACTTAGATTTTTATAATAGTGCCTAAAGCATTTCAATGGGGGACAATAAGTGGGCATCCCCCTGTCCAGAAAAAGATGGGTGAAAATGCTGGTACATATGTTGTACCAGACCAATTCACCGAGGACAGCATTCCAGTGGTACAGCTTTTGAACCACTGTAGTTAGAAGCTTAACTAAGGTATATATGGCCTTGTCCAACACATACAATAAATTGAAGATTAAAAATCTGATACTTGCACATTCTCAGTTAATTTCCAAGATAAAATATGAAATTAAATAAAATGTTGTATTCATAAAATAGTACAACATAAAATAAAGTAGTACAACATAAAATGTTGTACATATATTTCACCAAAAGTTTTAAATCAAGTATTGCTTTCAGCTAGTTTTTTTTTAATTTCAGCACCATCTCTACTTATGTGTTTAATATTGTATCTTTTGATCTACTAATATTTTCATATTAAAAATAAAGTAAATACATTGAATTATCTTGAAAAAGCATGAAGATATCAATAAGAAATTCTACCTTTTGTAATTATGCATTAAACAATATTTTTTAATATAAAAATCATTCTAGAATTTTTTGACCATTTTTGAAATGGTACATTACTTAGAAACAGTTAATTAATTGCGAATTTAAATTTTGTATTATATTTTAATAAACAAATTGAAAATAACACACATCCCTTCAAAATCAATAGTTTACATATAAACCATATAAAATTTAATCTAAAGACTTAAAAAATTTTATTGTATACAAAATAATTTTTCAAAAATGGATGGTTTGAAAGTAAAATTATAAGTTTCTTCAACATTACCTAAATGGTGAGATCGAGGTACGACAGATGGATAAACTTCTCCTGAACGTGGCAAACTATAATCAAGGCCTTCTGGTTTTGCCTGAGAAGAAAGAAGATTTCCAGGTCCTACTCCATGACTATACTGATTCATAGCATTTTCTGAAGAACTAACAGGACCTTGATCAGGGCCAGAGACAGGTACTTCTTGCTGGTGGTGTAAACTTTTGGCAGATGTATTAGTACATACAATGTATTCAACATCATTTGTATATGGATTCAAAAATGCAAAACTGCTAGTCCTCAGCCAGATCCATTCACGGTTTTTGGCACGGAAGCGATACATGACAGACATGACTTGTCCTTTTAATTTCAAAACTGCACAATTAAAAATAAAATAAAATAACTAATTGCACTTTAATGTCATATATAAAACACTTAAGGAATTTAAGATAATTTCATTCAAGGGATATAATAACTTGAATGATGTAATAAAATATGGCAGATATATTACAGGGTGGCACATAAGCACAAATAGTTAACATTTTTCATTTTTTACAGATTAAAGGTATGGAATTTATGATGGAAAAAATTTACAACAAAGCAACAAACTAAAATTTATATTTTGAGATGATCACCATTTTGAGACTTATAGTTTGACTCTAACACATTTTCCATACATTTTTAGTGTATCAGGTTCCAATGTTCAGATACCATATTAATCTTCAGTTGTTGAAGGATTGTAGACTTTTAATATACAGCCAGCCTTTCCTTTAAATGTGTCAAAAGAAAGCACTTCAAAGTGATCATATCCATCAAATAATTTAACTAATAGCACTGTGATTTTCTCCCAATTTTTAATTTTAGTACATTACGCTGCTGTGAATTTTATCATATATTTCTCAACTTTCCTTAGTAAAATATAAAGTTGTTAATTATTCAAACTATAGCATGGCTTTTCACCACCATATCTATATAAAATAAACCTGGGACCATATTGGAAAATAAATATTATTACAAAAATGATTATCATTGGTAAATTTAAATTTGTAAGAAGATATTAAAGAATTAAAACTTAACAGATTTCTAGAATAGAAAATAGGGATGTGTGTGGATTTAATATTTGGATTAATTATAATCAGTACTTTTAGATAATAATCCAATATAAAAAAAATTCTTATGCATACAATAGAAAAATGAAGCATATTTCAAAATGAAATATAAAAATAAAAAACGAACTATATACTATATATATATATATATATATATATATATATAAGAAATATATATATATAAGAAAAAAATAATAAGAAAGCAGAAATGAGAAAACAATGGTCTATACATTGCATTGTATGTATGTGTGTGTATGTGTGTGTGTATATATATATATATATATATATATATATATATATATATATATATATATATATATACACACACACATACACACACATACACTTATATATATATATATATATATATATATATAGTATTTATTATTATCTTCTATCATAGTTGCACTATTATAGATATTATATTTTATAGTTTTAAATCCTCTTTGTTGATAATTTTTATATGATAATAATTTATTAGCTTTCATTTATATTACTTTTTCATGATATTTACAAAATCATTATGTCAATTATTAAAAAAACGAACTGTAAAAGGACAAAACACCCCTTTTCTAAATTGTGCATGCTCACTACGCTTTATAGAAATAACAAGTAAGTAGCAACTTTTAAACAACTAATCAAAGCATGTGCACTTACATGCATTGTGATTTAAACATGCTCTTGTATATTAAATGGGTTACTTTGATTTCATTTTTTTCCTGTATTCTAATTTGTTTAACTTAATATTCATATTCAGAAATCTTATGCTCATTTGTATTAAAATTTTCAAATGTTAATATTAATTTTTTATACTTTCAATTTCATAATTATTTGTTAAATTACATTTTAATTTAAAATCTTTCACAGCTCACATACTTCATATGTACAAGTCCATTCAAAGCCCGGTGTTTTGCTAGTATTAATTATATGCTAAATAAAAAAATTCGATTGTAAAGACAATTTAGTCACTGATTAAAAAAGGGAAATAAGTCTATTCTACTCAATTGCTTAAAAAAGGAAAAAACATTATACCATATTTATTTCACTTCCGTCTATTTGAGATAGATTCATGATTTCAAATGAAGATTAAGTAAATTGTTTAAAACTCTTAAACATTTAATTTAAAATGTTATTTATCTTGCATTTGCAATTTAAATCCCTTGGACTTATTACATCCCCCCCCCCCCCACAAACACACTCATTTTAATTTTTATGCAAATTTTAATTTTGTTTAAAAAAATGATATAAAATAAAACATATACAACACATATAAATATATGTGAATATTAAGATGAATTGTGAAAAAAGAACTCAGTCCTGGACTCATTCTTTTTTTTCAAAGCCAGTAATAGTGTTATAATGAAAATACTTGCTCCCATTATGCCCTCATTTCACAGATCTTAATATAAAGAACAATATGGCTATACCACTTAATTTTTCATATTTTTGGACTTATTTCCTTTTTCCAATCAGTGACTCAATTAATTTATAAAATACACCAAATAAAAACATTGAACCAAACTTTGAGATATACATAAAATAATTAGTTTTCTTCAAGACTACAAAGGAAACCAAGTGAAGAATGCACAAATTAGTCAAGTCAGTTATCTATACCTTGGTCAAAGCTATCTTTCATATGTGTTTCATCTTCAGGATGAAAAAAATCAAAGCAGATTTTCCCTAGAAGCTCTTGGGGTTGAAATCCGAGAACCCCCTGCACTCTATAAAAATATAAAATATATAAATCTTAAAATATATGATATTTGAAACAATAACGTAATAATGATAACTAATAGTAAAACATAAAATATCACACACAGCTATCAATCACTGACATAAGTATTAAAAAATGTTCTCTGAAGTTATGACCAGTTATGTTATTAAATTGCAGTTAAATTCTGGGCTAATACTGGGCTTAGCAGCACCTACTACCATTCTGGAACACCTTTGATGTAAATAGTCATTTTATAGCAGATGTTTTGCCATTTGAATGAAATAAAAATATTTATTTTCAATAAAAATCTAACAAGCATATTTCAAAATAATTTATAAAATAATTCATTTAAGGAGAGTATAACTAAAGTGCAAAAAGAAAACAAATATATTGTGAAACTTAACTTGTCTCTTTTGAACGGTTAACCTAGAGTGCAGGAGTATCATACATGTAAGATGATTGAATGTTACCTTTTTTTTTATCTTTATGAGTTTTATATTATAATTCTCTATTTATTAAATTAATTCTTCTGTTATGATGTTAAATGCATTGTAGATATCTTGTTTGTATTAAAGTCATCATTGTAGTTCTAGTTATCATTGTGGTTATCTGTTTTCATTTATAAATGTTACACAAGTTTCTGAACCCACTTCAATTAATTCAGTGTTTGATGATTTCATAATAACTATCTCTTTATGAAAATAAATTAGATGAAACAGAATATGACTTAAAATTCTGGTTGAAATGCCAATAAGTCAGGATATTTTACTGAAGAAAACTTACAATTTAATATTTGATCCTAGCCTTTCTTTTTACAGGTATGTGTGCCATATAAAAGCATAGACCCACTTTGGCTCAATATCAGTAGTATTGTTTATAATACAAAATAACAGCAATATTTTACTGGTATTAATCAAGTAATACTTTTGTTTTTATTTAACAGTTCTATAAAAATAAAATGTATCTGCATGCATAACCATTGAAGCAACATCTACAGAAAACTTTTAAAGTTAATAATAACAATTAAATAAAATTATTAAAATAATTATTTTATTACAAATTCCAAACCAAACATGATATGAATTTAAATGTGGCAGTGAAAGGATAGACTCATACTTTCTCTTCTACTGCCTGAAAAGTATGTGAAAATCAGCTAATCATTTGGAATATTCATGAAAAAACAATTTGTAATCTGATATAGTGACATTCTAAGAAATTAAAAGAGGGCACATAACATTTAATAAATACATATTAGTAACAAATGCAAAAATTACACTTTTACAAATCCATTATTCAGTTTTCATTTAATATCAACTGGCATTTTTTACACAATGGTATTTTCTTTTTCAGATCCCTTTATGTGAAAGACTGATTTTTTTTATTACCATTTTTAAATCTCTCTAAACAGACAGCATGCTCAGGAATGGGTTTAAAGTTTTGCCACTTATAGATAACCTCCCTACACTCAACCAGTAGATTTTTGTTACCAGAAGCATGCCATATTTTGCACCATCCAATGTCACACTTAGTTATTCAATTATATAACTGCATGGGAATAAAGCAATTATAGATACACATATATCAATACACCAGCACAATTTTTACATAATTTATGATAATACTATACAATGACACTTGTGCACACCATTAATGACAGATGTAGCTTTAGAATAGTCAAACATAGCTTAAAATTAGCCACTCCCCCTAATGGACAGCTGAAAATAACACATGAATGAGTAGAGAATTTGATTCATGATAGAAATTTGCCACACACAAAAATATGCTACCCTAGACAGTTGCACATGTTGCCTTTGTGGTAATCCGCCTCTGAGTGTTGGTACCAATTTATGTTTAGATATATCTATTTTCTCCCTTTTATTCATTTCATAGATCTATTTATAAAGAAATTTTCATGTATAGTTGTAAACTAGGAAAGCAAATATAGTACTTGTGAAAAATTGAATTAATTCAAAATGGACTTAAAGTGTCTGTCTTAGGCAGAATCATTTAACATATCAGAAATCATAATATGCTTGATTTGTGTAAGATGGAAATCTACTTAAGACAAAATTATTTTTATTGCCATGTGATGCTGTTTTAGTTACATGTCACACTTTAAACCATTTTTACTATATACTGTCTTACTAGAAAATGTACCAGAAAATAACAAAAATAATTATTCATATAAATAACAGTGAAAGTTGGCAGAGATAAATAAAAATTAATTAAAAAATAAAATAAAATAAATTTTATTCATATAAATAACAGTCAAAATTGCACGCAATGGAAAATCTGTCACTTGCGGAGACTCTACATTCTATGTTAATGAACATAAGCCAGATCTTGTGCGAATAGACAGCAAGATTTCCCCATGCATGGAAAGTGGCTTCAGTAAGTAGAACAGCTCAAATGGAAAAACATTTGGTTCATTAAAAAATCTTAGACATGGCTTGTTTAAAAAATTTATAATTAATCAACAGATGAGTTTATGAAATTGTTTTTCTGAAGTAATCTAATATATTTAGGAGCTGCTGTTAAATGATGAATGTTGGATGGCACATCAATTTTGTATATTGTAATATAAAATTTGAAGAAATTTAAATGCATGAAAAGTATATATTTTTTAATTCATGAAAATTCATTTATTAATCATATGAATTCCGTTCAAAGCTTGTTTGAAAGAAAATTTTTTGATCTTTACAGAGATGCCAACCTGCGATAGAAGTTTTCAGTAGTACCACAGGAAAAAATCAGTAGTTTTAAGAATTTTTCAGTAGTCAAGTAAAAATTTAACAAATCGGCTTACATAACACGCATATATCCTTAATTCATAATTGCATATGAAAGTATTATATCACATTACCAAAAATTAAAAATTTTGTTCATAAAATACATTTAATAAATAAATTTAAGCACTCTCTCCCATTTACCAAAAAAGTATAATAATAATAATAAAAAAGAAGAAATTTAACGATAGTTAAAAACTTTGGAATCAAATTTTAACATATTAGATAAAACACGTTGTCACATTTAAAGCAAAAATTTAAATTTAAGATTTGCCAACTGCAGATGAGGTAGCTTGCTTAAAGCATTTAAGTTCTTTGTTTGAAAATGTTTTAGCAAAGCAGTTCTCTTCATTGACATTCATCTTAATCTTTTCTATTAATAGTGCCTGAAGAGTTTGAACTCCTAAGTTTGTCCTGAAGTCATTCCGATTCTTGCAGACAATGCTAAAAATTCTTTCATCAGCAGCATTAGAATGAGGTACAAGAATGAAACATTAGTCTGGGAAGAACTTCATATTTCAAACATCCATTGCAATCTTTCAAGAGAGATATTCTTTTCCAAGCTAAATCAATATGAGGAATGTCTAAATCAGTCGTGCACAACCCGTGGGCAGCATTTGGCCCTCGGCTTAATAGTGTGCGGCCCGCCGCCAGCTTCAGCTTGGCGAACACATAAAAAAAAATTCCAAAACTTTTGCAAAAAGAAAAAGAAAAGAAAAACTGCATCATAAACTATTATAAAAAATTATTTTTTATATCACATTTTCTTTAAGACTAGTAGAAAATCTGCAAAATGAGTTCAGTCGTCGATTTCAAGATATCAAAAAACATGAGAAATCGTTGGAAGTGTTTGCAATACCACTCGCGACAAATATTGAAACAGCGCCTGTCAATTTTCAGATGGAGCTTATCGAAATTCAGAGTAACTCCGAACTGAAAGCTAAATTTTCCGAAGTCTCTTTGCTAGAATTTTACAGAAATTCCTTGCCTTGTGAAATGGAAAAATTGAAAATTCACGGTCGAAAAACGATAACATTATTCGGGAGCACCTACTTATGTGAACAAATATTTTCATTAATGAAACAAGTGAAATCAAAAGGTCGTTCTGGTCTAACTTATGAACACTTGTAGGGAAACCTATGGATCGCTATATCCAACACTGAACCAGACATTGAAAGAATAATGAAAAACAAACAATGTCAAATTTCCCACTAGCTCTACAAAAAAATAAAAGGATTTTGGCGATGTCTGTACGTTTTTGAAGCAAGTGAGTTGTTTTGTTCATTTCTGTATTTGTTTTTAATTTTGACTTTTAATTTTTTGTTTCGGTATTTACTAAAAATATATTTCTGGGTGGTACCCCCCCTCTGGGTGGTACCCCCCCCCCCCAATTGCGGCCTGCCGTTGCTTAGTCTATGTGAAATTGGCCCGCAGGTGCTAAAAGGTTGTGCACTCCTGGTCTAAAACATCCTCAAAATTGTCACACTGATATCGGGCAAATTCTGTTTCCAGTATTTCAATCTCATTTTCGTTGAATAATGAAGGGAAAAGCTGTACCATATAGAACACTGAACTAAAAGAAATTTCAGTTCTTTTTTGAATATCACTTATTTCAGCATGCTTTAGAAATTCGTCTTTTAGTGGCAGCTTCACAAGGATATAAGAACAGACCTCAACATAAAAACTTCGCACGCAGTTATAAAATTTAAAAATCTCCTCTTCTGCCAAATTTGCAGAATTGAGAAATATTCTTGTCTTCACACCAATCACCAAATTTTCATCATCTTTCTGTGTTTTTCTACTCGACATTTATATCCATAATATCCTGTTCAGCATTATCACTGGAAATTCTGTGTGAAGAACAAATCTCACTAGCAGATCCATAAAAAGTTGATGGATAACACTACGTAATTGATGTATGTATGGAGCAGCTTGTTGCAAAATAGTGTTCACTTTAGTAAACAATGGAAGCACACTATTTAAGAACAACTTTGTGGTGTCACTCTTCAAACAAGTGCTAACATTTTTGAAGCATTTGTTTTGTGCATATTCTGAGTTTTGACTTTCACAGAAAAATAATTTCAAAGGCTCCCATTGCTCCAAAATTCATTCTAGGCATTCAGCTAAAGATAGCCACCTAGTGCTTGTGTATTTCCAGATAGACCACATGACTTTTGGCATATTTATGACTCTTGGCATATTTTAAACAGATTTTTCTTTTAGAACTTTTACCCAGGAAAAAATAGATATATATCAATAACATTTCCACATCAATGATATCACTGAATTTTGATGCAGCTTTCTTTGCAGCTATATGAATCAGATGGCAGGGGCATCCCCTTGATTATAGTTAAAAGATTTTTCTTCAATATAAATGCAGACACACCTTTGCATTTCTCTATCATTGTACTGGCATTATCCGATGAAAATGCTACACAATTTTTCCACAATATGCCCTTCTCTTCAAATTTAGCAGAAATAGCATTAAAAATACCTTCACCAGTATTATCAGTGCATGACAATAATGCCAAAAGCATTGTAACAATCTCTCCTCTCACTTTATCAAAATATATTGCAAGAAACGGGTAGAGCTTGTAATCATTGGCATCATTGCTGCCACCTATGCTTATTGCAAAAGGTTCTGTTAATGAAGATATAACATCTTCCGTTGAAATCTTTGCCATAGCTTCTGTGCGGCTGCTAGAAAAATCTTGAGCTATTTATTTTAGAGTCAGGAAACATAGATGAAAACAAAGATTTTGCGTGGTCTGCAGCGAATATTGGTAGATTATGTTCAATAAGAAATCTGGCAAAAAGACTCTCTGCTGTTATGGCATTCATGGGTACATAGTTTTTAAAAAATGTATATAATTTTTCAGTCTTTTGCACTGCTTCCGCATAGTTCACATGCTTCTTAGATAAAATATGACGATGGCAGTCATCGCGCAGCCATGTGCAATATTAAAGTCCTTGGAGCATATACAGCAAAATGCCATATTTTCCGAAATTTTCGATGGCTTGATGCACGGAAATTCCTGAGAATATTCCTCCTTAAACTTTTGACAATTCTTTATTTTTTAACAGGCGGTTCTATACTTTCACTACTCATCACAACTAATTACTATAAAATTATGTCAAGAAAATCAGCGACAGTAAGTAGCCACACCACCACGTGGAAACCAGACACAAAAAGACTGCAGTCCCTGCCCTGCACCAAAGAAAGAACTATATTAAGATTGAATCTCCTCCCATGTGACCTTTGTTGAGGCACCATCCTCTGTTGAGGCATTCAAGTGAAATACCCGTAAATCGTTTCTAAAAATAGAAACAGAGGCCAATTTTGGGGAGTCCATGGAGAACATTAAAAGTTCCCCCAACTGGTTTCTAGAAATAGAAACAGGGGGAGGGGACCAACAAACACTGGGGTGTCAGTTAAATTATTGGAATTGGGTCATGGATGTATCGAGGTCAGGTTCATTGTTTATTCTCTTCCTTATGATTACAGAGTTAACACGTGTTGCAAATTTTTCGACTGTATTTTGATCCGAAATTTACAATCCTTGAGGTCCATATAGTAAAATTTTATCATATAGTAAAATTTCAGATTTGAGACTCTATATTGTGTATATTAAAATAAAAATTGATGTGTTGTGAAAAATAAATACCGTATATCTCGCGTATAAGTCAACCCCTCTACTTACAGAGAAAAAAATCAGAAAAAATCCAAAACCCGCATATAAGTCAATCCCCAAAAGAGAAAAAAAAATTTTTCAATAAATTATTCAAAAACAGTAGAAAACAAAACAAACAAACAAAATATATATATATAATAATAAAATTTAATTTCCATAATAAAAACTTCATCGGAAAGCATTAAAGTCCGATTCCATACAAGTAGATCTATGACATTTGAGCTTTGTCTCCTGTCCGTTTTGGGGATGCTCGATCTTGTGAGACAAGCTCCAGGTATTCTTTTACTTCCAGCATGCAGCGTCCTCAAAATGGATGGGAAACCGTGCATCCCTGTCTCTGAAACGACCTTGACCCATCGCACAATCGAAACAATATCTGGCTTCTGCACTTTATTTGAGCTGATTTTTTCGTTAACCCCCCCAACAGTTATTAGATACTCTCTTCAATAAACAAAAGAGGGAAAACAAAAAGAAAGCAAAAAAAAACTTTCAATTTAAAATCCTGCATTATACTTTTAAACAATCTGTGTTACAGAATTATTTTTGAAAAGAGCCATTATTTGTCAAAAACGATCGGCTGTAATCCGAGAGATAAACATTGAACGAAAATGTATGCATATTATTGGATGACGCGATACACTGGTAGAGGGGTGGGCAGTGACTTATAGGAGAATTTTGAAGTGCACGATTGCATAACTACTACCGCATCGCTTAAAGAGCTTTAAGAGGGATTGCCTCGTGGGAAGAAAGAACTTTTAGACTTACGATTTTTTTTTAAGACTCTGTGTATAAGTCGATCCCCCACTTTGAGGGAGGGGGGGTCACAAATTTCTCGACTTATATGCAAGTATATACAGTAAAATTGAATTTTTCCATAGAAAAAATCATCGATTCCGTAATCCGTAGTACCCGATTCACTTCCGTAGAAACTACAGAGAATCCGTAATAGTTGGCATCTCTGTCTTTACAATGGTATCTTGATGGAAATTCTATGATGATATTTTAGTATGATAAGGAATCAATTTGTGTAAATATTGCCCAGAAATGTAAATTGGGCTGAAACATAAAATAAATAAAAAAACTAGTTTGAACTTTCAAAAATTAACAATGAAGTGCACCTATTCAGGTCTTGAAATACTCGTGTACCAAATTTCATGGTCATACGATGCTTAGATTTCTTACTACAGACTGCACAGAGGCAGATAGACACACACAAACATTTTTTTTTTATCATGTGTGATAAAATTATAAGATTTATTAAATATATGTCTATGATCTTTCAGTAAAAAGAAATTGTGTTCAAGTTCTTTTAAATCAAATATTTTCTTAAATAAGGTGCATTAAGAACTGGATTTACCAATGCTCACAATAAACAGTTTAAACTTTAAACTAATTTAAAATTATGTTTAAAAAACTAATTACAAACAAAATTTAATTCTAAATAGTTTTATATATTTAAATTATTTAGAATATTTAAAATGTCTATTATTTAAGATAAATTTACTCTGGGCACTTCTCAATCCAATTACAAGACACAATGGAAAATTCCAACTCAATAAGCATGTATAGTATACTTTTAGAATTCTAAGCTCTATTTGGGAAGAATGTAATGTCCAGAGTTGGAGAGTTAAACAATTATCTGCTGATTTATTTAGCATTATTGGATATAGCACATTACCATTAAAAGATAGAAAGTAAAGCAAAAAGTATACATTTCTTACCGTTGATCAACAAATGTAAATTTTCCTTCCATATTATGTCTTGAGATAAATTCATTTGATGAATTTGATCCCATAAGATCACTATTATTAGGTGTGCTAGTAACCTGAAGTCTTCCAATGGCCACAAGACAACAATGACTGCTTCCATGAGCATCTTCAGGATCCAAGCGTTCCATTTGAACACCTGGAGGGAAAATATCTAATCAAACAATTTCAAATGTATAAACTGCTAGGATAAGGTAAAAAATAAACACATATAACACTTAAAATATATATAATCAAACAAATACATAGAATAAATGAAAGAAATTACAACATTATTTAAGTATAAACATTATATTACTCATAAAAATAAATTTGAAAACTTTGCAATACAAAATTGTAGAGCACTATTAATTTACGACACTAGAATTTTGCAATTTCTATTAAAACTAGCTGCCTGAAGTAACCAACCAAACCAGTCACATTTTGAAAAAGCTCTGAGATGTCTTCAGTATGCTCATGTAAGTAGTGCCTAATCAAGTGGGGCCCAGGGCCTGGTGCTAATTCGGGATCCCTATACACTCACGGTATATCAAGCATATGTAAAACATCAACACAGAACAAATTTAGGGGGAGGGAGCAGGATCATAGCCCCAAAGGTCCTTTTGTGATTGCAGAAAACTTGCAATATTTTCATTTCAAAGTAATATGTTAAGACTTTAAAGGATGTTGTTGTTGTTGAGACCCAGACCGTCCGACCTACCAGAAAGGTGTAAGGTAACTGTTTGGACGGTCGGGAAGTGCCACCCAATTTAGACCGGAACCCAGTGGGGGAGGCATCCACAGGGACCGTACCCTCCTTCCCCTACCACCAACCTCTCGGAAGGACTTTCGGACCCACATGTTTAACGTGATCGTACTCCGCATGAACACGGCGGCAGTTTTGGCAGTGGCTGGAATCGAACCCGGGCCTACCGAGTGCAACTCCAGCGCGCTAACCAATGGGCTACCGCGCCCCTGACTTTAAAGGATGTGTAATATTTAAAACTATTAACATATTTTATAATTTAAAATAAAAACTAAAATTACTAGTTTTAAATAAATTAAGAAATATATTTCTGCTTTAATTTTTTGTCACATAAAATTTAGGGACCCAGAAGGCCCGTGCGTTAATCAGGCCCTGTATGTGAAGGCCTATATGCCCACTTCACAGGTACACCGGCTGCATATCTGCCCACTATACAACCTTACAGTAGATGAGGCCCAGGGCCTAATTGTACTTGGAGCCCCCAACTGTGCATTTTAATATTTACTTATACCATCAATAACAAATAAATACTTAGAACAAATGATATAATGGAAATCTATCATACAACATTGGTTTTGCTGAGATATTGAATAATTTTGCTGAAATTTTCTTAAATGTCACTGATATTCTCCATTATTTTTAAATTTTTTGGAAGTTAACCATTATGACAAAATTCTGGGGCCCTTTAAATGTGGGGGCACAGGGTGACGGCCCAGGTGGCCAGTGCATAAATCAGACCCTGAATGTTGTGTAGGAAATCATTCTTCTAAATGTGTTCCAAGAATACATATACTTCTAAAGTTACATCGAGAATACGTAACTCCCTGCATTTTTTAAAACAAAAGGTGAAATGGGACTACATTCCAAAATTTTTGGATTTTTTGTTTCACTTCCAACTATTGAACTCTTAGTCTACCAATTTAACTGTAACCTGCTTTGAGTTGGAAAAAGCTTAGTCAATATCACTTACTCTACAATGTTAGAAGCACATGGGGTAACTCAATGTATGTTATTTTATTATTATTATACAGATTTACAGATTTATTAAAGATTTACAGTTCAGCAGCTATGACTTCCGGGACCTTTTCAATAACATTGATCTTAATAAATTGTATAAAATACTTTTACTGGTGCATTCTGAATATAATCTCAAAAGTGTAATAACTTTGCGTAGATATATGGATCTAATTCACCTGGTGTTATTTGAGAACATACTGTATAACGGTGAGGTATTTTTTCAACAAATTAAAGGAATTCCCATGGGCGGCGGATGTTCGTCAGTCCTAGCTGACATCTATTTAACCTATTTTGAAAGGAATAATCACGTTTTATACGAGATTCCATATTACAGATTTGTGGACGATGTGATTTTGGGACATTACGCTAATACTCCTGAAATTGAATTTGACTTTTATCCACCGGAATTGGAACTAATTAAAAACCCTAATAATGTAAAAGACGAAGTAAATTTCCTTGATATAACCATAAGATTTAAACATAGAAATGGAATTCATACAGTAATGTACAATAAATGTAATAATTATGAAATGAAGATTAACCAAATTATAGGATGGAAGTCGAATTTAACTAGGAACATTTTCCGTAACATCATAACTGGACACCTCAGAAGAAATCGAAATAATAATACCTTCAAAAAGGATTGTCTCACAAACAATAAACAAATTTTGATGGAGGCAATGAAAAAACATTACCCAAGGAATTTCCTTAAAGTTATTTATAATTCTTTCTTTAAAGAAGAAGAATATTCATTCAATGCAGAATTGGGGATGTGACATCATTTTGATCTTATCTCAGTACGCATGCGTACGGACATGCATTAAAGGCGGCGTTGCGAGTGTTCCATTACTGTTGGTGGTGTAGCTGAAAATTGTTTTTCGTCGTTCCTTATCTGTCTGCATTCTGGTGCTTTCATGTTTGCACATGGTACGGGGATCTGTCGTTGAATTGCATTGGTATCCGTGGGCGTTGTCTGACGTAAAAGTACTTTAAACGGGAATGAGAGGTCGCTATCCCTCTCAGCCATTTATATGCAATTCATATGGCTTCCCTCCCTTTACTTTGTATTCGTTTTTCATGGTTATATCCTACTTCAGTTTTTTGAGCGGCATTGCGCCTTTTTCTGAGTGGTATTATATGTCTAATGTTATATATTAAACGTATCTTTTATAGTTGTATATTTATATCCGATATAGCATTTTCTTGCAGCATTTGCGCAGAATTGTTCATATCTCTAGGAATCTTTAAAGGCCACTTCCCGGACCATGCATGGAACGCATAGGTCTTCCGTGTGATGTGTGAAATCGTTGGTTGGAGTGCGGATAGAGAGGATATTTTAATGAACCATTTTAGAAGTATGGAATAACCCGGTGTTGTCTTGTGGTAGAATTGCAAGCAAAATATGAAGATTCAGGTATGTGATTTGTTTAACAGTACAACGGGGTATTGTACAGGTTGGTACAGGTGGTATTGTATAGAAGTAATGTGATTGACTGTGCTATATTGACAAAATATTTATGCAAATCTTTTTATCTGTTATTAATCTGTTTTTAGTGTTTTATACTCTCTTGGACAAATTCAATTGTATGAATTATGTTTTCTGGATATACGTTATAAAAATGAAAAGAAAAAATATATAAAATTATAATGGTCATATCGGATTGTGTAGGAAGTAGCATACATGATGTTTAGCGTATGAAGTTTTCGATGTTATATGTGTATTCAAGTTGCTTATGCAAGTTTTGTCATAATCATGATTCATGTGTTTTATATATAGAACACCATTCATCTGCAGTAGAGATACTCCTCAAAATGAGTAAAACTTTTGAATTACTATGACTGAATACATTACAAAAATTAGCGACTGGCAAATATATTCATTGTGAGATTAATTTATTAATATCTATTAAATATATGCCCGGTGATATAATATAAGGGTATTTATATTATCGATAGCCTGCCACCCTTATTGTGCTTTGATCTTGATTGTTGCCTTTTGTTGATGACTTCTATTACGCATTTTTTCAAACCTGTGGATATTCATACAGATCCGAGACTGACATCAAAAAACCTTAATGTTGTACATTCATCAAACGCGATCACGCACGGATCTAGAAAAAAATTTTTTGATGGCATCTATAAACATTTTTACAATTTAAAGAATTTTAAGTTTAGTAGATGTTCATCGGGTAAATGTAAATTATGCCCCTGTGCCAACACTTTACAAATCGGACCGAGATCTTCAAGTCAATTTTTATTCTGCAAAACATACAATGTAATATATTGTATAGAATGCTCAACTTGTAATATACTTTATATAGGACAAACAAAGAATCCGTTGCATTTGCGCATTAATTTACATAGAAACCAAATAAAGCAGAGCATGAACCCGGATTATCCTTCTACGAACATAGAGTTAAGGCACTTCCATGTACATGACTTTTCTAATTGTGTGATTACTATACTGGATATTGTGCCTCGACTTCAAGAGCGTCTGTGGTGGGAATATACGCACATTTTACAATACGGATCTGCATTCCCTTTTGGCCTAAACTCTGTAATTTTCAACGAAAATTATAATCTGGCTCACTGTAAAAATGAAGATCAAATCCCGGTTTCTAGTTCATTCCAATTTCAAAAAACCTCAAGATGGAAACGTGGCAAGAAAAATCGATATATTGGCTATCAAGACACTCACGCAAAAATAAAAAGTTTAATGGACTCATTTTGCAATAATACATATGTCGATAATAAGTGGATAAAAAATATTGTATTTGGAATAAAAAGGAAATACATACGTAAAATATGGGAAAGTATCATCGAACATATAGCGTATATAGATCAAAATGATATAAAACATCATCAATTTGCCGTATTGCTTGATTTTATGAAGTTGAAAGCTCAGAGATCATATGTCAATTTGAAATGTCATCCCGTTAAAGAAATACAGAATGAATATATGATTACCACCTTCAAAAATAAGACATTTGATAAAATACCTTTCAAGCTTATATTTAATCAACTGAATGAAATGATCCCTATTGCTAACATCAATGTTAAACTTACATATCGTTTTGTACGTCCATATGGACGTAAATTATATAACTATAACCATTTAAGCAAAAATTTATCACTGATGAATGGTAGTGAATGTAAATGTCATCTTAGTAATTTAATGGATAAGCACCATCATCACATAATTACAGGAAATCTGGATGTGATCAATGATTTGCCATTGAGAAATATATTTGAAAAGGGTACAAAATTCCGTAGTCAGGAATATGAATATGTGACAGAGGAATTTAATGCCGATGTAGAGTCTTTCATATACAAATTGGCTATTAAACATAGTTTGCCCATCAAAGCATTTGATGAATGGAAATTCAATTTACTGAACCGGTTCACCAGTCAATATCATAGCAAACTCAAACATCAGCAAATTTCCATCATTCCCACTTCTATCAGGGAAGTAAGGGATAGTTTCGTAATCACATATACTGACAAAGTGATATCAAATTACGCATTTACTTGCAAACCTTATTACATTAAAATTTTAAAGCAGTCTTATATGGAAAGCACTATGTACAAACCTTTGCCATATAATTTAACTATAATGTCAAACAAGATCACTGCTTTATATAAAAGAATCGACATCAATATAAAAAAGGTAACCTTTCCTTATTTAGTACTTATTCCGAAGCTGCATAAAACACCAGTAAAATTCCGTACTGTTACAGTTGGTTGTAATACATATATTACGATAGCTAACAAAAAATTAATGAAAATACTTCAACCAGCTTATAAAGCTATATTGGAACAAAATTCTATAATCATTAAAAACAGCTATGAAGTTATTAAACGCTTAAAATATTGCAATAAAGATTTACAGTTCAGCAGCTATGACTTCCGGGACCTTTTCAATAACATTGATCTTAATAAATTGTATAAAATACTTTTACTGGTGCATTCTGAATATAATCTCAAAAGTGTAATAACTTTGCGTAGATATATGGATCTAATTCACCTGGTGTTATTTGAGAACATACTGTATAACGGTGAGGTATTTTTTCAACAAATTAAAGGAATTCCCATGGGCGGCGGATGTTCGTCAGTCCTAGCTGACATCTATTTAACCTATTTTGAAAGGAATAATCACGTTTTATACGAGATTCCATATTACAGATTTGTGGACGATGTGATTTTGGGACATTACGCTAATACTCCTGAAATTGAATTTGACTTTTATCCACCGGAATTGGAACTAATTAAAAACCCTAATAATGTAAAAGACGAAGTAAATTTCCTTGATATAACCATAAGATTTAAACATAGAAATGGAATTCATACAGTAATGTACAATAAACGTAATAATTATGAAATGAAGATTAACCAAATTATAGGATGGAAGTCGAATTTAACTAGGAACATTTTCCGTAACATCATAACTGGACACCTCAGAAGAAATCGAAATAATAATACCTTCAAAAAGGATTGTCTCACAAACAATAAACAAATTTTGATGGAGGCAATGAAAAAACATTACCCAAGGAATTTCCTTAAAGTTATTTATAATTCTTTCTTTAAAGAAGAAGAATATTCATTCAATGCAGAATTGGGGATGTGACATCATTTTGATCTTATCTCAGTACGCATGCGTACGGACATGCATTAAAGGCGGCGTTGCGAGTGTTCCATTACTGTTGGTGGTGTAGCTGAAAATTGTTTTTCGTCGTTCCTTATCTGTCTGCATTCTGGTGCTTTCATGTTTGCACATGGTACGGGGATCTGTCGTTGAATTGCATTGGTATCCGTGGGCGTTGTCTGACGTAAAAGTACTTTAAACGGGAATGAGAGGTCGCTATCCCTCTCAGCCATTTATATGCAATTCATATGGCTTCCCTCCCTTTACTTTGTATTCGTTTTTCATGGTTATATATATATATATATATATATATATATGTATACATATATATATATAATATATATATATATGTGTGTGTGTGTGTGTGTGTTTATCATGTCAGTTTTCACATAATTGTAATTTTGAAATCTTGTAAGTTGGAGGAAGACTCATATATGTTATGCACTATATGGCCAAAAGAAACTGAACACACAGCCTCAGGCAGTGAGCACCACAGCCTCAGGCAGTCATAAGCATGTGTTAGAAAGAAAATGAGTAAGTTGGCTGAGGTGAGTGGGCTTGTAAGTGGCACAATAATTGGATGCCATTGTTATAACAAATCGGTCCGTGACATTTCAGCATTGGTGCAAGTGCCTCGATCAACTGTAGGTGATGTCACTGTAAAATGGAGACGTCTGGGATCTACAACTGCAGGAAAACTAGGTGGTAGGGCACAGAAACTCACAGATTGCAGCCGTTGAACCCTGAAGAGGGTGGTGCTGAAGAATCGCAGGGCCCCAGGCACAGCAGTCATTGGTGAGTTTCAAATGCATCTGGCATCATCTGTAGCACCAGAACTGTTCGTTGGAAGTTGAAAAAATAGGTTTCCACAGTTGTACAGCTGCTCACAAGCCCAACATCAGCATGGTCAATGCGAAATGTTGGGTGCAGTGGTGTAAAGCTCACTGCCATTGGGCTGTGGAACAGTGGAAACAAGTACTTTAGAGTGATTAATCCCGCTACACTGTCTGCCAATCTGATAGATGAGTCTAGGTTTGGCAGATGCCAGATGAACGCTTCTTGCCAGAGTTTATTGGGCCAACTGTACAGTTTGGTGGCAGTGAAGTCATGGTTTGAGCTTTTTTCTGTAAGTTTCTGGGCCCCTTAGTTCCTGTGGCAAGAAACATAAATGCTGTGATGTATGTTGACATTCTTGATAAGTCTGCACTTCTAACTCTCTAGCAACAGTTCAGGGAAGGACCATTTCTGTATCAACAGGATAACTGTTCTGTCCATATAGCGAAGGCTGTGTGAAATTTGTTTGCAGAGGTGGACGTTGAAAAATTAGACTGGCCCTCACAGAGTCCCAATCTGAATCCCACTGAACATCTCTGGGATGAATTAGAAATCAGAATATGCACCAAGACAAATCGCCTATCTTCTGTGGCCGGACTCAATGAAGCTCCCATTACCAAATGGAACGAAATTCCTGCTGAAATATTTCAAAAGCTGGTGTACAATCTCATCTTCCCAGAAGAGTGCTGACTGAATAATGCAAATGGTAGTCCAATGTTCTATTAAAAGTGCAACATTCCTATGATTCGACAACAGTGGGTGTCCGGATACTTTTTGGCCATATAGTGTACTTCATTTAAAAAACCTTAATAATTTATAAAATAATCAAAATGTAACTTTTTATAAAAATAAACAGATGTCTAATGTGTTCTTTTCACATAAACCAGCATTTGGGGGCCCTTTTGTAATGGGAGCCTGAGCCACTGCCCCATGAACCCACCAGCCTGATCTTATTTTGATTACCAGCTACCCAATTTCAACCATCAAGGAAATCCTTTAAATTACTTTACATGCAATTATAGCTTAAAGAGCTTCTTTATATAATAACCGACCAAACATGGTAGGTTACACAACTGCTATAGTATCTTCCTTTAAATGGCATATTTTTTTTTAACTTTTATGTTTTCCTACTTCTCTGCTTGAAATATTTCTTTATCTTAGTCACATTTATTCTCTAGCATATTCTATCAATTTTATTCATGCCATTAAAATCCAATAATCTGTATTCATATGTCAATGCACCATTAAGTCTTTTAATGATAACAGACGTGATTTTGTAAAATTATTTTCTAAACCTAATTTCTATTGTTTCTTATGAAATGTTTTATTGTTATACATCACCTTGACATTAAGATGTATTAACAAACATAATTTATTTTTCTAATGATTTTCAGCTCTGAACTTAATATAGATTCTTCAAGAAAAATCAAAAGAGCAATTAAAGTTTCTCATACTCAAATTTAATATGGATCCTTAAAATAAATTTGAAATAGCAATGAAAATTTCTCATAGTCATATTGTTTTCATTTTTAGAAAATTGATTACAAAGTTTTTGTTTTTCTATTTTGATAAAAATATACTTGATATGTGCTTTAGTGTATCTGAAGTGCACTTTACTTCAACATGTATACATTTGTGGCTTGGAACAGCCAAGTTAAATAACAGAAAACCTAAATACATTGATATCAACCTGTTTCAAAACCTGGATAAGGTTTATCTTTTAAGCATTTAAAAAGCAGCACAGTACACTAGCAAAGGCAAACAGTGGTTTTACATGGTTGGTTTAACATGCTGCAATAGCAGAGCAATAATTTCTCAATTCAAACGTCTTTAAAGTCAATAAACCTTTGGCATTTGTCAACTAAAATAAATGAACAGAATTTACTTCTATTCTCTCAAATATTATAAGAGATAACGCCTCTATGGAACAGAAGTCATTTAAAAATGGTTGATTATTTGCTTTAAAATGATTCAGGTATGCCAAAAATTGTATGAACTAATCAAACAAAATTTGAGAGTTGGATTGTTAACCCCAAGACAATTTCATTTTACATATAATTGTAGGGAAAATGAAAAATCAATTATGCAATGCAAGTATTATTTTTTAGAGATTATTCCATATCAAAATTGAGCTGTATGTAGTTCAGTGTGCAGTATGTTTATATTTTATAGTTTAATTTGCTTCATTTCAGTTTAATCATTTTATTTCATTCTGAGTTTGGGTATTATGTGTATTAAAGATTCTGCTCTGCATATTTTTACAGTTAAAAATTGAAGAAAATACTTTTAAATAAATGAGGTCCTAAGTATTTAATTTTTTATATAAATATATATTCATATCCTCATTTTAAACAGCTAATTTGCAGAGAGAAACCAACAAAGACACCAACAAAAAATCTGCAGTGAAGAAAAGATGCCAAATGATCATGAAAAGCAACCCCATGAAGAGATCAGATTTTAAAAATATGTGTAAAGATTTGGATAATTTCAATTTTTCTATACCTTGCAATTCACACAACAGTATGTATTTTTAAATTAGGATTAGGGCTTTGAGTTTTGGGAAAATTTTTGAGTGATTGGTAAGAAACATGAAGGAGAATTTCTTTGCTTCTATGAGCCAATTAAAGTGTCGATAAAAGCACTGATATCTTTAACTATATGAAATTGTGTAAAAAAAGTTATATTTGATATATTATGAAATTGAAGAATTTATTCATAATATAAGGCACAGAACTTCATAAACTATAAAATGTATAAAACATATTTAGAAATAACAGTTCAAAAACAAATATTAGTACAGAAATACATTACTTACCTGATGGTGGCCAATTTTTTATATACCCAGTACAATGCACAACCGCATAGGCATTACCATCTGTTGATGGACCTAAGCTGTTTCTTTGTCGTAATCTATGTAAATGACCAGAACACATAGCATCAGGTTGCAAATTACCAAGTTTCATACGGCAAATAAAACCTCTTCTAGAACCCATGCACAGTCTCATTGATGCTATAAAAAAATAAAATTCAATGAATATAACTAATAAAAATATATTAAATATTTTTTTAAAGTGCATATAAGCTAGCTTCAAAAAGTTCTGGGACTTTTTTTAAATAATTAAGCAAGACTAATGAGTTGTTCATGAATTCTGACATGTGCAATGACATTTCCATTTTACTATAAAAATAAAATTATCTATTACAGAATGTGAGCAGCAGATACCAGGGAAATGCACTTTTCAGTCATTCATCCAAATGAAAAAAAAAAATATGTCGCAATTTGAGTAATGAGCTAACACTAAATTATGTCAGAAGTCTGTTATTGAAACATGAGAAATGATATGAAAAATTTACAGGAAGAATGTGCTCTCTTGATCTTGAGTGGTTTAAGAGGTTTAAAGAAAGCCAAGAATCACTTCATGATGATGATCATATTGAGCAATAAACAATCTCTCAAAATGAGAATGTTAAAACTGTGCAGGAAATTGTGATAACAGATCAGCACCAAACAGTTGAACAGATAGCACAGAGGAATGGAATTTTGATAGGAAGTTGTCATGCAATCCTAACAGATGACCTGAACATGCAGTGTCAACACATTATTCCTTGAAACCTCAACATAGAGCAGTGTCAGGAATAAATTAGTGTCAGCAGTGACCTCATTGATACGCTAACAAGGACTTGATGCTTCCACACAAAATCATCACTAGAGACGAAACAAGATATTTACTGAACAATCTTCAAACCAAATGTCAATCACCCATGTGGACACTGCCATAATCTTCTAATTCTACATGAACCATTCAAAGGATAAAGTAAAACTGCAGGTATTTTACAACTGGAAAGGCATTATTCACATTACGAGTTCATTACGCAAGGTCATATACAGTCAACAAGGAACAATATCTGGAAGTGTTGCTGCATTTAACCCTTTCGTGATGGCGGCATTCCAGAGCTGCTGCGGCCCAAAAGACGGAGCGCTTCGCTTCCGAACTGTTCCCAAAGGACGACAAATTTTTTGCGCTAAGCCTAACTCTAAAAAAAAAATTCACTAAAAATCATCTATTCAACACAGAAATCTACTTTTTTCAGAAATAAAAGAAATATTTATTTTCTATTTGATGTATATTTTTCATACAAATCTGAATACAAAATACTCGTTAGTTGCTCCCATTCTTTTATCCGAAATAAACGAATAATTTCACTGCCTCTAAAACCCAAACAAAAAAAAAATACTCTCTCATATTCCTATGATTCACCAACAAAATCATAACGCTGAAATAAAAACAAAACCCGAAACTCAATTATAAAATTGTTGATGCTGCGAGAATTGCTCTGTCTGTTTATATTACAAAATCATGTTTCACCACTCCAAATGGAGAAATAATACATTGGATCCTCCTTATGCCAAGGTCATGCATCTGAAAAATACATTGAAGTTAGTTCCACGGACATTTAACACCATCTAGTAAACAAATTAAAACGTTCCACATGAAGTTACGCATGCGTGCCACTCTCCGTTTACGGTAAAGTTTCCTCCATCACGAGTGCTTGCCATCCGTCCTTGAATGCAAGTTCGCAGCCACACGCGGGTGTGCCAATCGTCCCGAAAGGGTTAAAAGGACCAATTTACAGGAAGTGTCCAGAACATTGACAGACTGGAAAGAGCTAAGAACTGGGTATTCTTTCACAATAATGTTCTAGTACACCATTCACTTGTTCCAAATTATGTGGTTAAAATGGACACATCAATTCTTTCATACCCTTACTATTCACCCGACCTTCAACCTTATGACTTTTATCTTTTCCTAAAGATGAAGGCACTATTAAATGAGAAACATCTCCATGATGAAGATGCTCCAAAACTCTATTTCCAAATGCCTAAAATAATTTTCACAATAAAAAAAATCTCCAAATCTTGATCACATATCAGGATCTCATGTACAAATGGACAACAAGATTCTCCCAGGCATGGGTGTGGCTTCAGTAGGTAGAAAAGCTCTGGAGAAGGAGAATGGAAGAACGTTGGGTTGATTAAAAATTCTAAGACATTGCTCAGTTAAAAAAAATTTATAATTAATTAACTAATGGGTTTATGAAATTATTTTTTCTGGAGTAGTCTGTGATATATTCAGGAGCTGCTGTTAAATTATAAGCATTGGATGGCACATCAGTTTTTGATACCATAATATAAAAATTGGAGAGGTTTAAAACTAATGAAAAGTTTAAATTATTTTTTCTATTGATAGTATGGATTCCATTTAGTTTGTTTGAAAGAGATTGTTTCAGTCATTATGATGGTGTCAAGATGGAAACTCTGTGATAATATTTTAGGTCACAAAGGAATCAATTTGTGTAAATATTGCCCAAAATCATTACAAATCAGGCTAAAACATAAAATAACGATAAAACTAATTTGAATTTTTAAAAAATCTTGCTGAGGTATATTGTCCCAGGTCCTGAAGTGCCTGTGTACCAAATTTCATTTCCACATGATGTTTACATTTTACACAAGATGAGGTAGACTAACAGACAGACATTTTCCTTTATTATTATAGATTCAATGATTATGCCACACTACACAGATTTCCGGCCATCCACTAAATTGCTCTATGTCCTAGGATGAGTCGGATGGTCTGAGCTTTCGACACTACACAGATTTAATATGACTTCAATATAAGCCTAAATGCCTCAATAAATCCATTTGCTCACTGTGTTCCACCTGCTGCACAGATGTTATGCCCTAAATATGTGCTACACCTTTGCCTGCTGCATGGGTATAAGTCCTAAATAATAAACATCTAAATACACCTTCACACGATACTCGAGGGTTCAGAAGGAAACAAAATAAAGCTTGTAATAGATATTCAAAGTTATGAATGGTTAATGTGTGAACAGGGTCAGATAAAAAAATGGAGCAGGATATGCCAGTGAAAATTGCATATTAACCCTTTCGGGACGGCGGCATTCCGGAGCTGTCGTGGCCCAAAGGACGACGCGCTTCGCTTCCGAACTGGTCGAAAAGGACGGCGCATTTTTTGCGCTAAGCCTAACTGTCGAAAAAAATTCACTAAAAATCACCTATTCAACACAGAAATCTACTTTTTACAGGAATAAAAGAAATATTTATGTTCTATTTGATGTATAATTTTCATACAAAATACTCGTTAGTTGCTCCCATTCTTTTATCCGAAATAAACGAATAATTTCACTGCCTCTAAAACCCAAACAAAAAAAATACTCTCTTATATTCCTATGATTCACCAACGAAATCATAACGCTGAAATAAAAATAAAAACCGAAACTCAATTATAAAATTGTTGATGCTACGAGAATTGCTCTGTTTGTTTATGTTACAAAATGATTTTCACCGCTCCAAATGGAGATATAATTCATTCGATCCTCTTCTGCCAAGGTCATGCCTCTGCAAAATGCATTGAAGTTAGTTCCATGGACAAGTAACGCCATCTAGTTCACAAATTAAAACGTTCTGCATAGTGGCACTTATACGTGCCACCATCCGCTTGCGGTAAAATTTCCTCTGGCCCGAATGAGTGCCGTTCGTCCTCGAATGCATGTTCGCATCTGGCACCTGGGCGTGCCGTTCGTCGCGAAAGGGTTAATAAGATCAATAGAGGCTGAGATTTAAAAAAAAAAAAAAAGAAGTTTAGAGGGGGCAATAGTTTAAATTTTAGAGTCTCAGGGAAGGTTATATGCTAAAATCCAAACATTGCACACAGAAAATTGTGATGTGGTTATTTAATAGGGTTTTTTTTTTGTGTGATTTCAATCTTCCTGTAAAAAGAATTTCCATTTTTTCCCCTTGCTCATTCTGTAAAATATCAACAGATCTTGCTTAAAAATTCATAAAAATTTTTAAAATAGCATAATTAAAAACATTTTTTGAGTAGAATGTGAAGATATCACTCTTAAATTCATACAAAATATTAGAATCGTGCAAATTTTCAATTTGCTGATAGATTAATTAAAAAAGGAAATTTGATGAAAAGATGTTGGATGTATTTTAAACATAAATTTTCTTACTGATTCCATTCAAAGCTTGTTGGAAAGAGTGTTGTTCTTAAGAGATAGTATTATGATGGAAACTTTGATATTTCCAATTGTTACAGAACCAATTGGTGTAAAAATCTTTTTTAATTCAATTTCAAGATTAAATATAGTGGTTTTCAAGTGGTGGCCATGAATAGGTTAGAAAACACTGATTTAAAAGAACAAACAAAATTTTAAGCTGCTACGGTTAAAAATTCTCAAAAATTCATTCCGTCAACTTGCTGGATTTTTTTTTTTTTTTTTTTTATCATTCATACCTTAGAGGTAGGTCTTAGAGCAATTGCACTTGTGCATTCCAGTTAATTGACCCAAAGATGACACAGTTGTAAGGTAGTAAAACTAGAAAGGGAGAATAATCAGGTAAGGGTAGAAGAATTTGTAATGTTAAGGGATAAGCTTTTTCTAATATTGCAAATACGACACACATAGAAAATCTCATTAAAATAATTCTCTAGCAAAGAGCTTTTTTATGAGTTTATTAGTCAGAAATGAACTAAACATGGCTGCTTGCAAGGGGAAAGGAGAGCACACAGGCTATTTTCACCTGGCAGGAAATTCAATATTATGTAAGTATGACTTGATCATGCTTCAAAATTCCAGGTTTTATTTGTCAAACTTTCAGGATCCTGCAAACTGTCTTGGATCCAGAGCTCCATACATTTAAATTATTAGAAAAAATACAGGATTAAAATTATATAAAGGGTGAAAATTACTTACACTGATGGCCTTCTTTTTTCACAGTGCCCGCTGAAAGAAAATATATAAAATGAATAAATATTAATAAACAAAGAATTTTCTATGAAATATTGATTAGGATATAGTACTTTACTAAATTGAAATTACTTTTGAGATCCAAAATTCTTCCAGCATTAGGAGATTCTTGAGTAGACAACTGTTCCCTGATTTTTTCAACATCATCAGGATGTACAAGATCAAAGACACATGCATTAAACCAGTCAGCCTAAAATAAAATATTTGCTCATTATGCTGATATAATAAAAACTGTCACAAATAAATATAAAAGATATTACAAAACCTGTTAAATATGACCATCTACAATGACTAGAATAAGAGGTTATTTAAACAAGAGGTTACTTATTATGTACCAGATGTTGTCTCAGTGAGAAATCAATGATCAATCTCCACCTGGCAAGTTAACACTATCCATTGAGCTACTGAGATGATTACTTTTGTTCTATATTTGAAGTAGATCTAACATTCTCCTCCTTAAGACTCCAGATTGAACTGTATGTTTCAATTTGATCTGAAATCTGAAGTCCCCTAGTTTTCATACAGGTTAACTTCCTGTTTTGTCATAACTCTCCTTAAATCTGTTCACTGTATCTAACTTGTAGAATTAAGTTGCTAAGAAACCATTGTAAAAGAGTACATGTCTTAGAGAAGAATTAAACCACCAATTTCAGGCTTCCAAACAAGACTCTAAAGATTGAGCTACTGAGATGTAATTATCTTTCCTTCTATATTTGAAGTTGATAGAGGAGAGTGGGACATCTTGAGACACAGCCCAACATAGCTCACCTGAAATTTTAATATCAAGTTTGAGATAAAATCTTGTTATTTTATGTACCAGTAGATGGCCCCTTCAGTGCCCCCTTACTGTGATTTCAAAGCTCTAATGCAAATAGGTGATAATTTCTCAAACATTTTTAATTTCTTAATAACAGTCATAAACTTTGTAATCAGCATGTAAATTTTGTAGACAATAACAGTGGAATTAGAATATAGATTATTTAAATAAAACTACATTTAAAAAAAAATAAGCATGCTTATTGTGAAATTATATGTATAATTATTTTAATTTACTGTAGATATTGGATTTAAACCTTTGTTACTCAAGAAGCCTCTAAATTTTTTTATCTGTTAAAATGTTAGATTTTTTTGTCCTAATGTTTCACTACAAGTTCAATACATGTCCATTGTATAGAATGACTTCTATCTTACTTAAATTGGACAAACGTAAATTTTTCTTAGAAAAGTTGACAAGAAAATTGAAGTTTTATCTATTTAAGTGATTTATTAGTGATAAATTTGATCTATTGAAGTTTCATCCTAAAAAAAGCTGAAGTTTTATCCATTGAAGGCATAGCCCCAAGTTGTCCCATCAAGTGAAATACCTTGAGTTACAGGAAGAGGGAAAAAAATGATTATTATCTATAAGACATTTGAAGTAGAGTATACTTTTATCTTATGTGGGAGTGTTTGATGCATATGAGGTAGTGTTTGCTTATATTAAAATTATAACATACTATAAACTGTATCTGGCATTGCCCAGGATTTAGAACAGGGGTTAATTGAATTCATTCATTAAGTTTTTTGAGGTCACCTAGTCTCACACTGAGCAAGTACATGCTTAAATTACAAAACACACTTGAGCACATGCTCACACTAAATAAACACTTAATCACACCTTAAGACTGCTGATCAGGTACATAACACATCTTGGTCCCAACGATGGGCACATCAAATGCTATGCCCTAACATGACTGCGCCTTATGCCCTAAATATGCCTTAGGCCCTCTGCTTTTGATAAGAGCTTATATCCTAAATAAGTTCTTTTGATATGCCCTAAATAAGCTCTTTTATACCCTAAACAAGCTCTTGATATGCCATAAATAAGCTCTTGGTTCGCCATAAATAAGCTCCTTTAATTCGTCCTAAATACACCTTTCATCCTCTATGTGGTTATAACATTTTAAATATGCTCCTTTAATACACCCTATACAAGCTCCTTGGAATCACTGCATAAGCTCCTTGGATTAAAATCAACAGCATATTTTCTAAATGAAAATTCTTACAAACTTTGATAATATTTTCGATTCTAGTACCAACCCGCAATCCAAATAAATCTCTAAGCAGATGATGTCAGCTTTGCTGATGACATCACATTGATGCCGACACTTGACCCCTATCTCGAGGTGCTTCCAAGGACGGGAGGGGGGGGGGGGGGCATTTTATTAGTCGTCCTGTGCTATGCTAAAATTCTTTTGAACATTTATGAGGTTTTACATAAAAATTCATAATTAATGGAATACAGCAGAAACAATTTTTCAATAGGAGCAATGTATGATATTCAAAAAAACATATGGTAAATAATGAAGATGGGATTGTCAGTCAATTTTTTTTTATATCACAATATAAAAATTGGAGACATTTTAAACCTGTTTAACATGCCTCCGATTTATATATTGCGATAAACGTGAAAAGTAAATATATATATATTATAAAAATGCACAAAAAATCGTCTATTAATCGTATGGATTTTGTTCGACGTTTGTTTGAGAAAGAATTTGTCTTTCAGATGGTGTTAAGATGGAAACTCTATGATAATATTTTCGATGGCTAAGGAACCAGTTTGTAAAAAAATTGCACAAAATCATGCTAAAACATAAAATAACTCAAAACTAATTCAAATTTTTAAATCTCATGGAGACATATCATCCCAGATCCTAAAATAGATGTATACAAAGTTTCACATTCATACAATGCTTAGATTTTCTGCTACAGACAACAAAGACAGACAAATGCAGACACCTTTCTTTATTATATATATATATATATATATATATATACACATACAAGGTAGAATAAAAAAATTCAGAGACTGGCTTACTTGACGGATATGATTTATTGATATGTGTTACACACAATCACCTTCAAAGTACTCCCCCGCTGGAGCTATGCACTTCTGCCAGTGAGAGTACAGTTGCTGAAAACATTTCTGGAAGCCTTTGGAAGAGATGGTCTTCAGTGCGGCCATCACAGCTTCCTCAACGACATATGCACTCTTGAAACGGCGTCCTTTGAGTTCGTTTTTGAGACAGAGAACAGGTAAAAATTACATGGGGCGAGATCGGGTGAGTAGGGAGGGCATTGAAGGATTAACGTTTCATGTTTGGCCAGTGCGGACTGCATCATGAAAAACTGATGAGAGGGAGCATTGTCATATTGCAGCACCCAATCCTTGCTTTTCCAGATTTCTGGGCATTTCCGGCGGATAGCATCACGGAGACGAGCCAGGATCTGTGTGTACCTCTCCTTGTTCACTGTTGTCCCTTTCGGTATGAACTCCTAATGCACCAAACCCTTCTGGTCAAAAAACACCTCCAGCATTACCTTCCCCTGTAAATGGTCTAAATGGAACTTTTTTGACTTTGGCGACGATGGTGACTTCCACTGTGAGGACTGCCGTTTCATTTGTAGGTCCTACCAGAAACACCATGTCTCATCACCGGTGATAATTTTTGAAAGAAATGTTGGATCTTTGTCTGCAACATCAATCAGTTCTCCACAGATCTGCATGCGCTTATCCCACTGATCTTCGGTTAGCATTTTTGGTACAATGTATTGACGCACACGATGCATATTCAGTTTGTCCGTCAGGATAGCTTGGCAGCTCCCGTACGAAATTCCTGCTTTTTCAGCAATGACATTGATGGTTTGACATAGATCAGCACGCATAATTTCCAGAAACTTTCGAATGTTGTCCCTCGTAATTAATATTGACAGCCACCCAGTCCGCGAATTGTCTTCTATGAATTTACGGCCGGCCATGAATCGGGTGTGCTGTGAAAACACCTTCACGCAACACATTGCTCTCTCATCATACACCTGCTGCAACATGTGCAATATTTCTGTCAGCGATTTCCCCAACAATGGCAGAATTTGATATTAGCACATTGTTCTTCAAACACCATTTCCATTTTTGAAGAACACGAATGACTACAGTTCACTGACACACATTCTCTGGAAAAACCCTGCACTGCGGACCAGCTTCTTCCTTTTCACATCGCGTGTCACATGTGTCTCTAAGGCACAGTGAAATAGTTCCCCTCTCCTCCAATCAGGGTTGGAGATATCAGCATAGTCTCCTAACCTTTTGATCCTACCTTGTATATCAATAACTGAAAAGTGCACCAAGTTTTTCAGCTCTCTCCAACTACAAATGCAGAGAATTTTTATGTATAGAGTTAATATTTCATACCAGAGTAACAGATCATTTACTAAAAGTTGTCAATGAATGAAGGTGATCAAATATACAGATTTTACTACATTCAGAAATACTTAAAATATTTACTTGTGACTGATTTAGCACAGGTGAAACTGAGTCAGATACATAAATTATACGTCCCGTGTCGCAGGCTATAACGAAAAGAAATCCATCAGCAGCCTGAAACAAGAATATTAATGAATTTATGAAATATCTACACTAGATTGAATATAAACAAAAGCTTTATATATATATATATATATATATATATATATATATATATATATATATATATATATATATATATATATATATATATATATATACTTAAAATAAATAAATATATATACTTAAAATAAATATGCAACGATACCATGATTAAATAGTTCAAGCACTAATAAAGCTAATTTATTTATTATTAGGAATTAAGCAAGTAACCAAACTATTCGCCCACCATCTTATATTAGATATATCATTAGTTGAAATTAATTAATCTTTAGAAGTTATAAATTAAATTCCTATTGAAAAATATGTTTAACACTTTTTATGAGAAAGTTTAATTCAGTTTTCTTCACATTATGTAGCAAAATCTTGCATTTTAATAGACTTCCCAGTAAAAAAATTTGCTTGCCAGCAGAGTTGGGCAGTATCACAAATACATGCATCTGAAATACATTTTCAAAATACATTTGTATTTTGCATTTTAAACAGAAAACACTAAAGTATCTTGGCAATGTATCAAAAATACATTTTCAGAGTATTTTGTATTTTTCATAATACATTTCTTTAGATATCAAACTATCGTATTTAAACTGCAGATGAAAGATTCGCAAAAGAGAAAAATAGTTAATCTGCATTTTGTCTAGTCCTTGAATTTATTTCTAGGAGTTAACCTAAACATCCTTTTCAACCTGGCACCAATAAATATTTTAATTAATAGGATGTTTAGTATCTGTGGTGGCCTCTGAAAAATAGTTTCTGTTATAAACTTTACATTCATATTGGAATTATATAGTGATGTTATTTGGTAGATGGTTCCTTTCTGTCTATATATGTAAAGAAAAAGGGCAAGAGAGCTTGAAATTGCATTCTTAGTGAAAACAGAAGTATATGCAATCCAAGCTCTGCTGTGTGCATTGTATATATTTTTGAAGTAAATCAAAGAGATGCAATGTAATTAGTTATTGCAAAGACATGAGAAAAAAATGGAAGATACTGTTGCTCATGATGAGAATGAATTTATGGAATTAATGGGATTACGATGTGTACGGTGTGCAATATTAGATGGAAATGCTTTAAAGTGATATATCTATTGGTGATAATGGAAAAGTAAGGCAGAATGCCAATTATGCAAACCAAAACGTGTGGTTATAAATGAGACTTTCAAAATCACAGCAAATTTTAAAACACATTAAAAGGTAAAATTTTAGTTTTATGCAGTAGTACTATGATTTAACCAGTATTTATACTAATCCATTTGCATCTGATTAATAAAGATTGTGCTATATTATATAATAAGTTTTATTAGTAGCAAAAATTTTGCCATACTATTTTTTTTTTTAAATGTTTCCTTGAAATATCTATTTTTCGGGATCTGTTATAGATAGATCTCAGATGATGACGGATTTAAAGTTATCATATCCCGGAGGGGATGAGCTCACTATGGATTTCCACTTCCAGTACTTTTTTCACTTCCGGTTTAAAAATTGACCTTTTACTCGAAACGTCTATAACTCAAAACTGGCTATAGATAGATTGGCTCAGATGATAACTTATGAAATGGATTCTGCATCCAATTCTAGGCAGTAAGGTGGTTCAAGCAAAAATATATTATCAAAGAAAAAATAGATTAAATATCCAAGAATTGAATATTTTAAAACTTTAATTACTTCAAGAATCAAGTGCTTGAGCTCCTGATCTGTTAAAAAAGAAGGTTTGTATGTTCCATCACTACTTGTATTACCAGTACCTGAAAGAAAAATATATCTAGATAAGAATAAAATATATATATATATACAGGGTGATTAAAAACAGATGGGTCGAATTTTATAAGGTGGTAGTATACACCAAACCAAGCATTTTTCATCATAGTTTGCCGGGTCCGAAATGTAAAAGGCACCAGTAGGTGCTTAATGGTGAAACCGATGAGGTGAGGCAAAAACACAAAAATGACTTTTAATAAACAATATATTTAATAAACAATATATAACAAGTTATAAAATGACATTTAATAAACAATAATTACAATAATGGCTCAAAAGAGCGACTACCAACCTGAATACACATCTCACAGAAGCGATGGAGGGATTGGCGAACCCTCTCGAACAGACCCGGCATGTCACACACTTCGGCAGCATCAGCCGAAATTCTGGCAATGAGTTCCTCTTCAGATTCAAGAAGAATGCAATAAACGAGACTCTTGAGATATCCCCACAAAAAGAAGCCAAGATGTGACAGATCGGGTTATCATAGGGCCAAGTTATGGGACCACTAAGATGCATATTGATAAAGTCATACATTCGGTGGTATAAAAATTTGCATAAAAGTTCTTCTTCCCTAGATGAAATTTGTATACATGGCTTTTTTCTTCAACCAGAAAATAACAACCAGAATAACGCTTTTACTTTTATGGAGAGGTTGTTTCCCAATGAGTAAGCGCCCTGTAATGCCTTTACATTTCATTTCCAACCTGGTAAACTATGATGAAAATGCTTGGTGTGTATATATATATATATATATATATATCTTTTTATTTCTGCATATGGCAACATTGGTCTATCCATATTTTGCTTGTCATGGTTGCACGAATGAAGTGTATTTTAAGGTATTTATGTTTCCTTTATTGTTCCAATCTATATGCTTGTCGTCCATATAACACAAGTTTATAGATAAAATCTATCTTGTGTTTCAGAAACAAGCATTTTTGTGTTCATTTCGAAGGGATATATGGACCCGAAGAGAATTTTTTCGAAATGAACTTATCTTAAGCCTGAAGCTCTTCCATGTGCAAGCTTTTTTGCTTGATTTTTTTGTTTTCTTATTTTCATTCCTCATTTTTGAAATTTGTTGATTGTCTTTGTCTTTATGACCTGCATTACGCTTTATTATTTCCTCTTTATGTCTTATTTTCTTTTCTTTCTTTGTATTTTGTAGAAAATTTTGCAATAGTGTAATATGAGTTACTACATACATTCTAATATTGGATTTACTAATTTATATTTATATATATATATATATATAAATTAAAATAACAAAAACTTAAGTGCAAGAGTGTGAATCAGTAACCACAGTATCAAACCGCGAGCAAAATATATATATATATATATATATATATATATATATATAAAAATTGAAGGATTTTAATCGAAAATTATGCATAAACTACTGTATGTACAAAAAAACCCATCTCTAGCATATCTGTTACAAATGAGTAACTATAGGCCAAGACTAAGGATAAGGATAGAAGGTAACATATCACTATAATGGAAAGGGGGATGAGAAGAATATTAGGATTCAAAAATCACAATTAATGTATATAAAAGTAAATAAAAATAAAACTCGGCAATATGAGAATAGGCAATAATAAACAGCTCAGGATAAGAGATTAAGAATAGAGAACAAGCAATTGAAACTACACAAAAAATGGCGGTTAGTTCGAAATTGCATTCTCATCAGGACAGCCATACAATTCGAATTAAAACCGATATAATAGCCAGTTTCTGACAATGGCGATAGTATTTAACTATAAACACCATTGGAACTGTCTACTGGCTAGTGGAAGGAGAAAATAAATCAATTGAATTATACAATTCTGAAAAACAATACCTCCTTGTACAGAAATGGGAAAAAACAAGCGTAGCACCACCACGTGTAAGATAAACTAGTGACTGAGCATTTCACCTCACTTCGTCAATGCGAGTGGGCACCGGAATGAATACAATTGAACGATTCATAATATGTATGGAGACTTTCAAAAATAGTAATCAGTATAGGACTCAGGAGAAGAGGAAAATAGTCATTCGAAAATAGTAAACAGTATTAGACTCAGGCCAAGTGGTAAGTGAGGTGATAAGAAAGGGTGAATTTTCAAAAAAGAGTTAACCAATCAAAGATAAATAATGCATGTGTAAATTTATTACGTGGTATATTTGAAATTATTAATAATATTATTTACAAATACTTCCGGATATTGGTAATTTTGACAAATGCGTTTAAGTTTATTGATGTGTAGAAAGTGAAACTGAGGATCAGTAAGACGATGTATTCGAAATAGCTGGTTTAAAATGATGTTTCTAAACAATTGAATAGAATTACAAGATTGATATGATAGCAGCTTTATGATAGAGAAGTTGTAAGAATCTTTTTTATCATATAGATTGGTGATAACATGATTATTGAGGGTATCTAATTTTAGGTCTAAAAAATTAACAGTTTGACTAACGCAAGGCTCATTAGGAATTAATTCTAGGTTAGACGGGTAAAAATCAATATTAATGGGATAGGAATTATCAATGATAATACAAATTAAGTCGTCAACATATCTATATATAATATATGAATTAGAGTTAAAATGACATTCATGATAATAAAGATATAAGTTAGCGAGTATACTACTACTACAGCCACCTTGTGGTACACCAGATGTTTGTAAATAAATGTTATTACCTTGGATAATATAATTGTTGTATAACACAAAGTGCAAGAGCATAGGAAAATTTTTGACATTAAAAGCAACATGATTGGATGATATATAGTCATGATAAAGAGAGATAATAACTTTATGTAAATCTTTAATGACAATATTATTAAATAGGTCTTTAAAATCAAAGGTTTGGAAACCAAGAATTTGTGGAAACTTGCTAAGGTGATTAACTAAATCAAAACTATTGTTCAAAATGAAATATCCTGAATTCCTGAATTTAAGAGATTCATTAATTCGATTTAAACAGTTAAGCAAGTACTTACTAGCTGTAGTGGTAAAGGTATTATGTCCACAAGTGACTGTTCTAAAACTGAGAGGTGATTTGTGGAATTTAGGAACCAAAGTAACATAAGGAAATTTAAAATACTTACAATTAATATTTAATTGTGTATATAATTTTAGCATTTTAGTTTTGATTTGGATAGACTGATTATTAATGGGTTTAAAAATTTGATTATTTTTTAAGTAATTCTGTAACAGAGAAACATAATATTTTTTACAAATGATGGCATAATTATTAGAAGCTTTATCTACATAAGTTATGACAAAATGTTGTTGTAGTTCTTTGATAGCAGAAAGGAGTTGTTTATAATGATATATATATATATATATATATATATATATATATAAAAATTGTAAGATTTTAATCGATTGATTATTTACAAATACATTACAGAAAAAATATTCAAATAAAATGACTGCCACAGAATTCTGATTTTGTACAGTTTTAAACAAATGCTTTTCTTAGAGACTAAAAATATTATTTCAGGATTTCCATCTTCCATCTTGACACCATCGGAAATACCAAAAAATTCTCTTTCAAACAAACTCCATACCATTAATAGACAAATTTTAGTGAATTTTCAAAATATATATACTTTTCGCATGTTGAAGATTCAGATATATTCCGCTCTCAAGATATTTTCGTAGAGTTTGCAACTTAACACCATCCGCATAGAGTTTCTTTTAAATTTATTTATTTTAGTTGTTATAAACAGGCATATGGTTAAAGCATTCTTTGGTTTTCGAGAATTCGCTGCAAGTACCAGTGTGTTGCAAACAAAAGTTTACATTCCTAAATCCCTGTCAATGCTGCAGTGTTTCAGGATTTTTTGGCTGAAGGGGGGGGGGGGGGGCAAACGAAACTTTAGGGGGGCAGATTTTCTATTTGCCCTATATACATATATCTAAATGCTGTCACATAAATAGAAACTAGATTAACAAAATGTCTCCGGGGGAGGGGGTGTATGATTAATCGTACCCCCCAGAGTTATACCTGAAAGAAACACTGAATGCCAGGTACATTTTCTAGAACGTTACGGCACTGCTCTGGATTTAAGATGCAAATATTTGATAAAAACTACACCAGAACTCAGTGATTTCCCAAAAACAAAAGAAAGTTTTAAAAATAATCTTGCTTATGACAAAATTAAAATTAAAAAACTGTTACTGGGGTGATCACATGGCTATGCCACAACAACTCATCTTAAATCCCAGGCTCATTTTCTAGTCATACATGATTTGGGTCAAATTCCCTTTAGACAAACCCTCTTTTTTGCTTAGAGTTCCTTCATACAAATAAAGGGACTCTATTTTGTGTTACATACTATCACGACATCATTTTTTAAATGTTACCTGCCCTATATAGATTTCCTTTAATTTCATCTATTTCACAGATCACATAGAAAAGCTTTTTGTCAAACTGCACATGCATAGTAATTGAGTGTTTTAGAGTGTACCATAAAAAATTTGAAAACTTATATTCTCAATAATTATATCACACGATTTCCCATAATGAATATAATTTTCGCTTAGGAGAGTACAAATTTTTTGTACTTCCTGCATAGAAGCAGACAAATAAAATTTTCATGTCTGCTTCCTATCAAGAAAATACAAAAAATTTATATTCCTGTTGTGTTGCAATCAATTGCAAGTCTCTATTGAATTTGGAATTGTACTTTGTTCAGAACTGGGGTGCTTTTACCTACCACCAAAATGGAAATGTTAACAAGAAATATATAAGGAGATTTCATAATGGTGTGTACACTTCATTTTTGACACAACTATTAACCATTTTTATTCTTTTGTAGACTTATCTCGTACAGTCATAAGGAAAAACCAGAAATGGCATCTCCAAAACTGGATAAATGAAAATCCTTAGTGAACCCCATACCCTCCCGAATTCGTTGCTAAATCTATAAACGTCATCATCTAAGTTCTATCTGTTGCCAATCTTGAGAAATAGACGATTCAAGACAATCATTTGGACATGAAAGGGTAAAAAAACAAGAAGAGTAAATCCTTATTAACACCCTACCCCCTCCAGAATGTGACGCTAAACCCATATTAGTCATCATCTAAGCTATATCGATAGCAGATTCCGAGAAGTAAATATTTAAAGGAAATTGTAAATTTCTGAATAGAAAGTAACATCGCCAAAACTGGAAGTGGAAACAGTGAGTTTCTTTAATACCTTCCAGAATTTGAAATCCGAATCAGTCATCATCTAAATCTATCTATAGCAGATTCTGAGAAATAGATGTTTCAAGGAACTTTTTTTTCTCCACAAAACAATAGTATGGCAAAATTTTTGCCACAAAAAAGAAATTCATTATTCCTTAAGTTCAAAACCGTAGGCAGAAACAAAACATTTCAATATTTGCAACCAAATTTAAGTTAAATTCGTTCATCCAGGAGTGATGTCGTCCCATTCAAATAAATAATAATTAAACAAGAAAGATCAATCATGCATAAGCATTGATTATGAAACACTTTCCAACTGAAATGTAATTTCATTTAAAAATTTCTAAAATGTGATTCATTCAGTGGTAATATCTTTTACATTATCACAGTACTACAGTAATTTATTATACTTAAATATTTAAAACTGTATCGAAATATAAATCATCTGATTCTTTATGCAAAATCAATGAATATTTCATTCATATAACTTGTATTCCAGACTCCAGAGCTAAATAATTTTGTGTGAAAAAAATTCAGCAATTCTTATGTAATTCATCTTACAATCGCTTGAGATATTTGCATTCTGCATATGTTAAAATTAGGCTTCCTTGAAGAAATAATAAAAGTTTAGGGATCATTTAAAATCACAACTATTGTAATTGCATAGGCACGGAATTTAGATACACAGATAATACACAGGTAATATATATGTGTATGTGTATGTACTCAAAGTATTGGAATCGTGCCGAAGATCGGAACTCGAATTTTCAAAGGATCTACACGTTTTGGGACTTCTAGAACACGAAAAAACTACTTTTAGGAAGACGTCTGTGTGTGTAAGGGTGTATCTGTGTATGTTTCTGTGTGTCTGTGTGGATATTACATCCACTCTAATTGAAAAACTAATGGACCGAATTTCATACAATTTGGTAGGTATGTTTTTTGTGGGAAATCCTGATGTTCATTAGATTATAGTACGATTCGTAATAAAAGAATCTGCCTTCTTTGCGAAATGGCCGCAGAAATTGCCTTTATCCACTCTAGCTAAAAACTAATGAACAAAATTTGGAGTATAATATTTCAATAACCTACAAGTGATTTATATACCAAATTTAACAAAATTTTGTATATAAATCATTTGTAGGTTATTCTACTACGATTCGGGAAAAAGGAACGGGCTATTTTTGCGAAATGGCCAGAAAAATCGTTATATATAAAAATAAAAGACTACGTGTGCTCAATTATATCAATTAAATTCCTATTTTATATGTGATTTTTGACAACAAAAAGAATAAGACTAACACCATTACTCTAGGACTAGCCGTTCTTGAGATATTCTAGTTTTTTCGCGTTTTCGCTACGCCACCTTTGACAATAAGTCCAGCTATCAAATGAGAACCAAATTTAAGTTTAACGTGTAAATTCAATGTCATTTAAAATACTTATGTTGTGCAGATAAACTCAAATTATCATTGAATAAATAAAGAGAACGAATATGAGTCTGCAGAGAAAGACATGTGCTGTCCACATCAGAATTTTTAACAATATTACACCAATGATTTATAGAAGTGAACGGGGATTATTTTCAGGCCATTTCGAAAAAAATGTATGATCTATATTTAAAGATCCATCAAATTTTTGTCGAATAAAATGTTCAACAAATTTAAGCTGTGTACCAAATTTTAACTCTCTAGGACGTAGGAAAGTGCATTTAAAATGCCATCAATTAAATTTATCATGAAGAGTTATATAAAATTTAAAAAAAATGAAAAATTGTTATCTACCAATTTATTTTAAAATATGAAGCCACTCCCATATGCAAAACGTTTAAACAAATGGAGAGATATTTATTATATAATATCTCTCTCTTTTCTTTCTGGAAGATATCCCAAAGTCAGAATTTAATGGAATTTGTTTTTTTCCCTATATTAAATAATTTTTTTAATTAAAAAACTACTTAACATATTTTACTGAATTTTTTTTTATATATTCTATGGGATAATGTGAATATTTCCTAAAAATTTCGAAGCAATTCGTGAATTTTAAATTTACTTAAAAAATGTTTGAAAAATTAGGTCCCATAGGGTTCAATGTATTTCATTTTTTCAACCCGGGTTCAATAAAAAACTAATTGGGTGATATTATTTATTTATATTCCCATAGGTCCTACAGACCGTCTGAACAACATACTAAAATTTCATTTTGATAAACTCATTTTTACGGCAGTTATCGTGCTAACGGACAGACAGACAGACAGACAGACAGACAGACAGAATGAACAAAGTCATAAACACTTTTCAACTTTGTTGTAAAGTGTTAAAAAAAAGAAAAATTGACAATACTTTTTAAAATCCCAGTTTCTCAGTGACGTCACAACGGGGGGAGGGCGTGGTTTAACATACGGGTTCTCAGCACTAATTTCAATATGGCTTGGCATCTAATTATACTAGAGCTTAGCTTTAAAGACTATATACATCTCGATTTTAGCTTAAGGTAACGAAGACCGCACGACGGAAGCCGTCATTTTGACCGCATAACTACTTTGAGAAACGATTACTCCAAAACGGTTAATCCCAGCCCATTGAAATTTTATGACTTTTCTTATTTTCTTAAAGTTATTGAAAACACAGAAGAAAATTATTCTAGGTTTTATAAAAAGAGAATGAATCAACGACTTTCCTAGAACGCGACAGCGGTCAAAGTAGTTATGCGGTCAAAATGACCGCTTCCGTCGTTCTAGTGGAGTGGTAGTAAGTGTGCTGTGTGTGCGGTAAGCAGATTGAATGCACCCCGAAGAGGAATGCTACGCAGCCGATAGCTACTGCAAGAAAGCTATTGCAAGTTAAGAGCTTTTTAAATAAAAAGCGACCGGGCTGATTGCTGATCATAATAAAATATGGCGCCTGTTCATCCGTCTTTGTTTGTTGGCGGCGTAAACGCACAGCCACGAAATTCGGTAAGATCCTCCGATATTGAATCTGAGCGATTTTTCTTTTAATTCGAATTTCAACCGATTTCCAAGATTTGTGATGAATAATGGCTGTAAAATTGAAGAACGGGGCGGGATTTCAATATATCTATAATAAAAGATGTCTGTCTGTGTTGTCTGTAGCGAAAAATCTAAACGTAGTACGTCCATGAAATTTGGTACACAGGTATTTCGCGACCCGGGACGATACGCATCGGTGAGATTTTTTTTTTTTTTTTAATTTTAATTAGTTTTGAGTTATTTTGTTTTAGAACGATTTTGACACACAAATCGATTCTTTAGAGACCGAAAATATTGTCACAGAGTTTCCATCTTATCGTCATCCAAAAGATCGAGAAATTCTCTTTCGAACAAACTTTGAACGGAATCTATACCAGGGCGTATTACGTACCAGAAAAGCGGTCTAAGATGTGATTAGGCGCTTACTTGAGGCGAGCCTGTACTCGCGTGTTTTGTAATTAAAGCGTGTGCTCGCGCAGCGGCGACCAAGCCTTTCGAAAACCTTAATGAATTAATTCAATTAATCCCTGCTTTAAATTCCGGGAAACTCCGGGTACAGTTTCTAGTATCAAATAAGCAACAAGCTGGTATTTGCAACTAAGGGATTTAAAAAGGACATTCAAATCAGTAAACTAAATATTAGGAACGACTCTTGCAGCATCATGTAAGTCCAAGATAGAAAACAGATTAATCTGGGACAGTGAATGTTTATTTTATAGGTTTAAATTGTTCAGAGTCTGGAAAGTAAACGCGAGCAGGGATTCGCAATAAAATATTTCGAACAATAAATAGGCCAAATAAGCCGGGATTTGCAATAAAATATTTTGCGGCCAAGGAATTGCAAAAGTACCACCAAGGACTTATTATAAACAGTAATTCAAATCAGTAAACAAAATATTATGAACAACTCTTGCAGCATCACGTTTATACACAGCCTAATAAATTGAACTAGGAAATTGCATATGCATTTTATATTTATGGGATTGAAACGTTCCGAATTTGGAAAGTAATTCGCGGGACGGGATTTACAATATAATATTTCGAACAAATTCAATAAAACTGAATCCATTTTATGGAATTAAAATGGTCCGAACATGAAAAGTAAAACGCTAGCCGAGATTTACAAAAAAATATTTCTAACAGAAATAATAATAAAAAAAAAAAAAAACGGGATTTACAATACATTTTGCGGCTAAGAAATTGAAAAAGTAACAAAGATACATTCTAAACAGTAAGCAAAATCAGTAAATAAAATATTATAAATGATTCTTGCAGCATCGTGCCTGAGCTATATAATAAATTGATTTAGGAGATTTTATAGGATTAAAATATTCCTAGTCTGGAATGTAAAACGCGGGCCGGGATTTGCAATAAAATATTTCGTGATTGTGGAAGTGATTAGCACTCATTCTAGACAGTAACTGAAATCAGTAAACGTAATAGTATAAACCACTCTTAACAGCAGCATGTCTAAGACAGATAATAAATGAAACTATAGGACATTGCGTATCCATTTTATGGAATTTAAAATACTCCGAATTTAGACGACAATCCGCGAAACGGTATTTGCCATATAATATTCCGAACAAGCAACGAGCTGGGATTTGCAATAAAATATTTCACGATTAAAGAATTTAAAAAAATTTCTGACATTGAAATGTTCCGAATCTGGATGGTTAAACGCGGGTCGTGATTTGCAACAAAATACTTCGAAAATAAAAATAAGTCAAATAAGTCAAGATTTGCAATAAAATATTTTGCGGCTAAGGAATTTAAAAAGTATCCAGAACTTATTCTAGATAGTAACGCAAACCAGTAAACAAAATATTATGAAAGACTCTTACAGCATCATGTCTGAGACAAATAATAAATTGATCTAGGACATTGCATGTTCCTTTTAAGGGATTAAAATGTTCAGTCTGGAAACTAAAACGAGGGCCGGAATTTGCAACAAAATATTTCGAACAAAATATAAGTCGGGTTTTACAATAATATATTTCACGACTAAGGAATTTAAAAAAAAAAAAAAAATCAAACACTTATTCCAAACATAGAAACTGAAATCTGTAGACAAAATATTATGAACAACTCTTGCAGCATCATGATGTCTAAGACAGATAATAAATTGATCTAGGACATTGCGTATCCATATGGGATTAAAATGTTCCAAGTCTGGAAGGTAAAACGCGAAATATGAGAGAAAGTAGCAACCCTTGTCGCCATGGAAACTGGCCGCGGAAGATTGATGAGGCTGTAGAATAAAATCATTACCTGATCTTTTGTTTGCGCAGTACACAGAGGTAAAGTAGTCTATTATTCAACTAAGTTGGACAGATTTTGTATCCGATGGGACAACTAAAGAATAAATAAAGAACGCGGATGTTAAAACGTAAGGAACGATCTCAAATGAAAAGTTTTAATAAGTTTTCCTCCATAATTATTAGTAATTATGGCAAAACTATCAGTGAGCGACCTTATTTTATTCGAAGGGGAATATAACGGGAGCAGCAGCTGAAAACTTACATAATGAGAATAGAATATATGCATTATGAACCGATGTTTGATAAATAAATGGAGCAAAGCGAGAGAAAAATGTGCAAGTAGAAATTGATAAGGAAGAAAATTCGTGGAACCAATAAAATTACTCCAAGAAGGAGGAGTCAAATTACAGAAATATTGCATAAGGAATCTGAATTTTTGCATAAACCTTTCTATACCGATCGGTGGTATTTTAAAATCCAACTATCTTTGAAATTCAACAAGACGTTTATTACAGTCTTTAGTCTTTTACAGTCTTTAGGCTTGCATTTTGAAAATAATAGTATGGTACTTTTAATATTGCCTGATGATTTCTAACATTTCAATTTGAGGTATGAAAATAGATGTAGTTTGAAAGAATTTGTATCCGTTGAATAGGCGAAATTGGGTTTTCTCTAGCCAAGCAAGTTTTTCAGATATTATCAGAATCATTAAAGATGAATTTTCTTTCATATTGTCCTGGAGTTCGAGTTTATTTGATATTTCTGCATGCATAAATACAGCATATCTTGTGTAATTCGAACCCCAAGAGGAATGAAAAAGATTCCAATAGTCCACTTTGAATAAATACAAGCACGCTATGTTCCGTATTATCCTGATTGTCATATTTTCAAACATTAATAAATAAATTAATAGTTATAATCAGTGGCGAAGTATGATAAAATATTTTGAGGATACATAAAAACCAGCGACTAAAAGTAGCAAATAAAATGCTTTTAATTTGCTTTCTACTTTTTAGTACATTTTAAAATAAATGTTTGTGTGGACTTTTATAACTTGTTTTTGTTCACTTGAACTTCATGAAAATTTTTCTTACGGCGGGCCTGAACAGGCTAGACTGGTAAAGTTCAAAATCCAAAGAAATAAAAATGCCACAAAAGATAACGAGTACCAAAGTTGAGCCTTCTAGCAGAGCTTTCTAACAGAATCAACAATAAAATCTCGTGCTCTTTTAACCCTATATGTTCGGAAAGTACATTTAAGTCCAATATTTTTAACTTCCATATAAAGTTATTTCACGCATTTTCCCAAAATTATATATTTAAAACTAAGTGGTGCACCACATTTATTTTAATGTTATCTTGAACAACCCTGGCTGGCAAAAATATTCTGTGCTCTACATACTGCTTCTATTTGTTGTTGATAAGTTAAGTGCACCAAATTACAAAATCTCCTCAATTAAGAGCAAGGAGGCAGCACATCTTTAAAATTTTAAAATAACATAATTTCTAATTTTAATATTATTTTGTATCCAAATAATATTCAAAACAATTACTTTTCAATATCTGCTGATTTGATGCTTACTTTAGATATTTAACAGCGTTTATCTCAAAACACAGTTTTCTACTTCTGAAATTAAAAATAACCCTTACAGCTAATGTGACCAATTTTTCTGGTTCAAAACTTGTGATAAGTACCAGTTCAGTTTAGTTAAGCTCAAGTGACAAAAAATTTTAGTTTTTGAACAAAATCCAGGGTCTTATAAATCTCCAAGTTGAATGTTAACAATGTTCTTATTTTTGAAATATGATAATATTTCAACCCACTACCACTTTCCGCCAAATATCAGGGTGATGTCGATTGCATAAGTTGACAGTTTAATATCATTTAGTCTTCAGCATAAAGTAGAACCTTTATACAGTTTACAAATAGTGGGGTAATTTCAGCTTCACTCAAAAATTTGTGGGTAAGCTGAAAAATAAGATCGTGTAGCTAAAATCTGTTAGTCTCACCTTACTTAAGTCAGATCCAATCACACGCCTATTTATTCGTGTTTAACAGAATTACGCGTTTAAATATCCAATTTGACAGTTTTGTATTTAATTATTTCTTTCGATCCAGACCTACAGAGGTCCTAAAGCATCTGTTTGAACCGTTCCACGGTTTAAACGGCCGTGAAAAGTGCCACCCAATTTAGACAGAGACTCAATGAGGGTGGCAACTACAAGGAAAGAACCCTGACCCATCACGTCTCAGATGGACTTTCAGATATCAGATTAATTGTGCCCGGCCATACTCTGCGTAGATACGAGGATAGTTTGGGATGGCGTCGAGGATCGAACACGGGACTACCGCTCCTCACGCTTTAATTACTGAGCTATCCCAGCCCGACGGTTTAGTGCTTTCATTCCATCTAATCCAAACCGTCAAACCTATCCGAAGGTATAAAGTATTTGTTTAGCCGGTCGGGAAAGTGCCACCCAATATAGGTCGAAACCCAATGGGGGTGGCACCCACAGGGACCGTACCCTTCTTCCCCTGTCATCAACCTCTCGAAAGGACGACGGCTTTATGCTAAACTGGGAGGTCTTCCATTCTAATTTCGGTCAGCTCCAACCGCATAAGCTCTTTGATTTATATATATATATATATATATATATATATACACGTCATTCGTATTGTCAAATGTCAGGGGTTTTTTTTTTATTATTATTATTAGTGAACACTCAACATTTCAATTATGTGCACAAAATATAATTAGTAATAATCTAAAACTTTACTTATGTAATGAAATGGTAATTTATATTCTACGTGAATTGGCATTACCGCAATACAATAAAAGGCAAAAAAAAAAAAAAATAATAATAATAATTAAATTCAAATTCATTTTTTTCCCCCATGAGCCTCAAATATTTAGTCATCAGTCCAAAAAACATTCTAAACAAACTAACTCCCTTATGTTGGCGCAGTTTTAAATTCTAGATTTTTGTTTCGTCCTTTTCGGATAGTACACATATCAAGACCTTCAAACCAGCACAAATTCGCACTCTAGGGCGAAATTCATAATCATTACACACAAAACTATTAATTTCCTTAGTTTGCGCTATGTCATAAATCTCCGCAATTCATACAAAATTCAACATGTTGCTCCATTAATAATAAATGATTAGAGCAATTTTAATCAATTCCGTAAGCTTGTTTTTAAATGAATAGAAGAAAAACAAAGCTTGCGCCGAACCCGAGAGAGTATCCGCATGTTTCAAATAAAGGCTATTCTAGCTCACCATTAAGAAAGCAATTTTAAACTCGTGCGGGAATCAAGATGAGCCCTCAAGGGGCGCCTATTTGTACGGCAAGGGGGGTATTCAAGAAGTGCAGATGACACACACACACAGTCGACGTTGTAGCACATTAAATATTGAACATACGAAGGCTGCACGAATCTAAACTTGATTCTTTCCCGCCGCCCAATCACGGCCGGCCCGGCGGTGTTTCACGAGCCACGTCATTGCCGAAATGAGCACCACATCAATAATTTGGCGCCAATGGACGGTAGGAAGGTTAAGGGACACAAACAGTGCGCCCTGCTGTTGTTTATAGGTCGATACCCTTCGCAAACTTTGTTGGCGGTTTCATTCTTCAAAGCAGCAACCTACTAAGGTGAAATCAAAGAAGAAGGTTAGGGGTCATAAACATACTCCTAACTAAACTCATTGATTCTACATTCGTAAAACAATATCTAGGACCCCCAGCCCCCAATCAAGTTCATGGTGACGTCTATGGATGCAATAGTAAGCAACTTACACGTGCTAACGAGCGACAAAGACCATGAAACCATGGTCCAGGGGTGGTGAAGGGTTAACCAGCTGAGTATTTTCGTTTTATACAGAAAAAAAATAGTTTAATAATACTGGAAATAGGACACTTTTTTTACTTAATTTTGGATAAGGTGGGCTACACTCTTTTTTTTTTATCTGATGGTGTACTTTGAAGACACTGTGTCAATAGAGGAGGCAATGAGGTAAACAAACAGATAACAAATTCATCTTTATTATGCATCGTGCAGGATGGGTATTGGAAACTCATATTTAAAGCTCTAGTAATGTTGAATAATAATGAAGCATTCATTTAAAATATTCCCGATAAGCCATATTCAAAATGTTGGCTTGAAGATTATGAATGTTTTTTTTTTTTTTTTTTGCCCTACCCTAGAAGAAGAAACATCACTACTATTCTCAGTCACCCACGTTAGTTCTTTCGAAACTTCATTTTGCTATCCCTTTGGTACGAAACCATTGCTCAAAAGCAGAACCCACGTGTTATCTGGAACCCATGCGTTATCTACAAGATGTCCCCTAAGAAGTGGTACAGTTCGGGGAGCTTCAAGCATTTAAAAATTATTTCTTTTCAATTTCATTTCCATTTTCTTTTCTTCCCATAAAAAAATATTCAAACTATATTCTAAAAAATCTTGTCCAATGCCTAATTTTCCTCGCTGATTAACAAATTTCGATATTCTTAGAAAACAATAACAAAAATTCGCTTTTTAATAACTAGATCACGCTGGAAATCAATAGGGTATATGTTGTTACCGGTTAAAATACGCATACCAAATTCATTATTTTGAGAGCCTCCCCAATGGTCATCCCCGCCCTCCCATTCTGAAATCTTGGCTACACCTATGCTAATCCCCGTATCCCTCGTAAACTTTTCACGTAACACCAGGAGGTATACGCATACCAAACTTAAGAGAAACGCTGATCTAGTTTAATTATTTCTTTCGAGTTTTTTCAAAAGACCACGAGCTACAACTACAGTCGCCAATTACACGAGTCAGGCTTTAATTCCAACAGAAGACACTTGTTCTTGTAATCAATGGTATCCTTTATGATTTTTCCCTCTTTCATAAATGTCTCTGAAGCGGAAACGCTGCAGGAGATTCAGCATTATATGTTGATGATTATCCACGAAATAAAAGCATTTTCTGTTTCTACCATAAAAGAATGTTGGATTTCTTGCACCTGGTTGGAATAAGGCAGACGCTGTACAGCAATCTCAACTAACACTAGAAGGTCAAATAAGAATATGAGTGTGGGATTTAAAAGCAAGACCAAGGGTCGGGCCGGATTTCTGTTAAACAGTTAGGGTCGCGACAGACTCGGCTTAATTTTTTTTTTTAATGGGGTGGAGTAGGGCATATTCAATGCTTAAGTTATTTATAAGTGAAATTTAATAGATACAGTACTTGAAATTAAAGATAACTGTTCGATAAAAAAAAAAAGATAAAAAATCGCAACTTTTAACTAGAGCACAATAATAATCCACATTCGTGCTTTTGAGACTTATCTTTGTTTTGTATTATTGAGAGAAGAAATATCTGGTTTTGGGTCGGACATGGTCGGGCACGGTGTCTACATTTGAAACTTTCCTTGGACTTCAAATGTAAAACCCGTGGAATTCCGTCGGGTTTTGGGAGATGGTACGGTAGGTCCGAGCTGGGTAAAAGTCTGAAATTTAGGCCTGTGTAGAAGAGTGGAGGCATACCCCATTGATAGAAAAATTACATTAGTTCTCCATAGGAACCCTATTGGAGAAAGAAATTCAGCACACCAAGACTCACACCTTTACTGAAATCCTGGCTACATCTATAGTACGGCGCATAATGCGATCGCTTTTATAACCTAACCTAAGCCTTGGAAATTTGAATTTTTTTATAAATTCCTTAAGAGTTTCTTTTTGCAGGTTGGCAACTGCTTAGTGACGTCGATGGATGCATTTGGCTTAATTATTTAAAAAATATATAGTGATACCATTAACATCCATAGTTTGAAGTTAAAACTCGAATTCAAATCATAAGAATTACTAAAACACTACCTAGTTCCAGTTTTTCACATGGATCTACACATAAAATTTTATAACGGTAAGTAAATCCGTTCTTGAGTTATCCTATCCACCTCTCTCTCTCTCTCTCTTTAACACGCACATGGGCGAGCGCGATGAGTACCGGTGAAATTGTATCTTCTTAATGGTTGAAAAGTGTATTTTCAAGGAAATTGCCGCCCAATTTAATAAGTAATGATTACAGAGGTTAAATCCCCCCAACTTAATGTCCACATAAATAATCTTAAACATACCAATTAACAGCAATAATTGGCAATTAATAATACATTTTTAAAAATAGTATTTTTCGAAAACCAGAAATGTATTCAAATAATGTATGTTAAGTGAAATTCTAAATGATACAATGAAAAATATGGTAGTGAAATACGTAGTATGAGTATAATCATATAAACATTTCAACATAAGATTTATATCATGTGTGCCGATTATTAATTTTGTTGATTAAAATTAATATTGTCAAAAATGCATTTTACATTAAATTAATTATTTATTAGTATATTAATTATACGTGTAATCTGTTCTAAAACTTACTGCTGTGTACATTGCGTTGGTGGCCGCAAAACCCACCTATTTCTGTGCTTAACGGGATACTAAGTTAACAAACTAAAAATTAAGGTTAATAGTAAAGGAACAAACATTTATTTATCACATACTCAATTTACACTCTTTAGTTTTACAAATTAAATAAATATCACAATAGTGGAATACATCTCAATGGTAGTTCGGGGGGTGTAATGCCAGATGAATTGATATTTGGTTGGAGCACGTGGTGGGATGCATTAACTAGCTTTTCCTTAAAAACACAAATTTAGACAAAGAGGTTATCCTCATATAGTTTAATTGTACGGTACCTGATCTTCGTTCATATAACTTGGGTAACACCGATGCTTTGTCACACTTTACACTTGCAATACCAGATGAACATGAGCTCTCCTTCGAATTCCTATATCAGAGACGCACACACAACTCTTAACTCTGCTACCGCCGCTTCTTCTTGACTAGTCTAACTCCAACAGCCTGCCTTGACCAATTCTGACTCCCACTTCGAGCAACTCTCACTTATATCCCTTTTTCGGTCCGCGGTCCACGTGCTGAAATGCAGAGCTGAGGGCTAATCCGTAGACATGGCGTCGCCGTCTCGGTTGCCGCCAAACGGCTTAGCGTGGTATGTAAACATGGGCGTGGTATGTAAGATATGGGGCCACCTGTATATTATCGCCCATCTGCTTAGCGTGGGGATAATCCGCACGCATTCCTGGTTCCATTATTTTTTAATCCTTCCAAATATTTATTACTTTACATTTCTGGCATTACATTCTCACCCCCCCGCGAAAAAAAAGTCCAAAAGTTACTCTCCCACAGTTTCACCCCAGTGGTAAGAAATTAAGTTCACAATGGTTCCTCGCAAACACATATGTTCATCCATCGTGAGAAAGGCTGAGTTCCACTTTTTAGCCTCGTACAACTCATAGCTTTGATAGTTCTTTGTAGTTTCTTGATAGTTCCCTGTCAAGTTAGTCCATTATTCATAATTGACATAATGTACCATAAATTACATGAGGATTACCAACATTCACATTATTATTAAATTGTAAATTTTGATATATATTATTTGCAATGCATAATTTTCATTTCTCCTTTTACATAATTATTTACATACGACATATCATTACATAACAGCATTCATTACTTTATTATTATTATACATTTTCTTGTTATCATTTCATTTTGAAACATATTGTAGTAGTGCAACTATCAACTTCCGATTCTTGGTTATGGTTGAATTCCATACCACCATATTATTTATAAATTACTTTGTTATTTCACTTTTTTTTTTTTTTTTTTTTTTTTTTTTTTTGAACTTGCCATATATGTAATGTCAGAAATACATAACATACTTTTTGAAATATACTTATATCCACAATCTAAAACATAAAAACATATACATATACACTCAATTATCACTTTCTATTTATGACATTAATTACAAACTTTTTACATATTTTTCATATTCTTTGTTTTATGAAATTACTATTTACAACAATTCGAGGGCGAAAATTATACCCTCTGGCATTATAACAAACCTCATCATCATTTCTATTATTTTCACAGTTTAATTGCTTTTCTTTAGTGACCTTCCCTTCCTTAATTTGACTTTGATCATTATTTCTAATCACTTTCTCATTTTGATTTTTTTCTTTGTCCTGTGTGTGTGTGTGGTTTGATTCGCTTTCGTCACTATCTTTCAAATATTGTTTTCGCTCCGCTGCCATATAAAGTGCACATAAATAAACTATACAAGTTTTATTTTCATCACTTTTAAGACATATTATAACATTATTATTTCGGACTAATTTCGTAATTCTAAATGGTCCATCATATCGATCCTCTAATACCCTTGGTTTTAGGAACTTTTTTAGGTACACTGTCGCTCCTATAAATATATCGTTTTTTCTCACTATTTTATATTTCTTTATTTGTTTGTCATTTACCAGCTTTTGTTGTTCCGATGCGTCTTTCACTACTTTATCTATATTTTTTAAATGCTGTGCCACATAATTTTTATAATTATTTACATCACTATACATTATATCTATTTCTTCCTTACTTGGTATGTTTGTTTGTTTAATATTTTCAAATGGCAATGATAAATCTCTAAGATAGAACAGGAATGAAGGCTCAAATCCTGTATTACTGTTAATAGTGTTATTCACATAAAACTTAAACCATTTTAAAGATTCATCCCATTCAAACGTAGTCTTTGACAAACACATTATACATTGTTTCATGTCTCTGTGTATTCTTTCACAACGACCTAAAGAACTTGGGAAATAAACCGAACTGTATCGCCTTTCAATATTTAATGCATTTGTAAAATCTATGTATTCTTTACTTTTAAAAATTTGAGCATTATCGCTTTGAATAATAATTGGAACTCCATAAGTTGTCACGAAGTTTGTTAGCTTATTCACTATTGTTTTAGCAGTAATGTCTCTGACTGCATAGGCCTCAAAGTATCGTGAAAACATGTCTACAATTGTAATTACAAAATTATTTCCTCCATTACTGCGCGGTAGTTTTCCTACGCAATCCAGTTGTAAATATATTCCTGGTTTTAATATTTCTGGCATAGCCTGAAGTCTGGCTGGTGGTATATTTTTGTGTTTTACTAATAAGCATTGATTACAAGACTTACAAAAATTTTCCACGTCTTGGAAAGCCCCTATCCAAAAATATTTTCTTGAAAGTAATTGGTATGTCTTTTTTACTCCGAAATGAGGGAAATGTGCTATCTCTATTATCTTTCCCTTTAGCGAGTGCGGTATTACAATCTTATTCTCATTTATTTTCCTATACGTTTGTCTTTTATTTTCCTTCTTTACCATTAACAGTTTATTTTGGCTATCAATATAGTATACCTTGTTATTGTGATATCGGTTTCTTCCTTTTTGTAATTCCTCTCTAATTTTACTTAATTTTTCATCTACCATTTGTTGCTCTAATATTTTCTCCACATTTATCTCATCATTTTTAATTAAAGTATTTACATATTTGATTTGGTTATCATTGTCAAATACATATCTCGAGCAATAATCACTTGCGTTATTTTCACCTTTTTGATATTTGAATTTAAAATCATACTGACTTATGTCAATTAGCCACCTCGATATGATATTTGGCATTTTATCTAATTTTATGTGGTACATAAGGGATTTTGCGTCACTCAGCAAGGTGAAACTCCTTCCGAACAGATATTCTCTGAAGTGTTGTAAGGATGCGTGTATAGCTAGCAATTCTAGCTTTATTGCAGGATAACGCTTCTCTGCCGGGTTCACAGGTCTTGAATAAAATTCGATAACATGATCGACTCCATTTACCCTTTGCATCAAAATACTACTAATTCCCTTACCTGAGCCATCCGTAGTTAAGACAAACGGGTTTACTTCATCAGGCTGTCTTACAACTGGTTCTTTAAAAATTGCATTTTTTAATTTTTCAAAAGCTTTTCTACATTCATTATTCCACTCGAACCTAACATTCTTTTTTGTCAAATTTACCAACGGTTCTGCAATTTGTGCATAATTTTTTATCAGACCTCTAAAATAGTTTGTTGTCCCAAGAAAGCTTTTTACTTGTTTAACCGTTTGGGGTTGTTTGAAATTTTGCACTTTTGCACAGTTTTTTATTGATGGGCTTATACCATTCGCATTTACTTTATATCCTAAAAATTCAATTTGCGATTTGCATATCTGTAACTTCGCCGGGTCGAGTGTTAAATTATTTTCTTTCAATCTTTGGAAAACAATTTTGATTTTCTCTAACATTTCGTCGTTATTTTGTGCGCATATGACTAAGTCATCTAAGTAAAAGTATATTTTTAACTCTGATAGATCTCCTAACACTTTGTTCATTAAAAGTTGAAAATATGCTCCTGAGTTTTTAAGACCAAACGGAATTCTTTTAGGATTAAAATTTCCCATAAAAGTTGTGAACGTTAAGGCCTTTCTATCTTGTTTTCTTAGTTCGATCTGAAAAAACGCCGCCTTCAAATTCATAACTGTATAAATTTTACTACCAGCGATATTTTGTAATATATCCTTCACCTTTGGTAAGTTTATTGGCAAAAGTGGTAAATACGCGTTTATGGCCCTATAATCAATAGCAAGTCTATATTTAGGTTCTTCATTTGGTTTACTTGGTTTCTTTACAAGAATTATGGGACTAGCGTACGTGCTTTGTGAACTTTCAATAATGTCATTTTCCAATAATTCCCTAATTTCTTTTTGCGCAATTTCTCGTACTGCTCTCGGAATTGGGTATGGTCGACTCTGAATAGGATAATTGTGCATGAGTTCGATTTTCGGTACTATTGCTGATGTTTTACCTAGGGTAGCATATGACTTTGAAAAAACCTCTGTATTGGTCATCATTAATGCAATAACTTTATTTCTATCTTCCTTATTTAAGTGCTGTACTTGAAAATCGTCTGGAGATATTTCTTTCTTTCTTAATTCCCGAATTTGTTGATAATCTGTTTTATTTAAATTTTGAATATTATTAATTTCCAACGTGGGTTTACTGCTTTTATTTTTTGTATCAACAATTTCGATTTGTTCTGTTATTATACCCACGTTCATATTTTTATTAAGTGTAATTTGGCAATTTTTTTCATTGTATAACAACATTCTAATCTTATTTTTATTTTCTATACTTTGGATCGCTTCATCCGTGATTAATGTTCTTGCCATTTTTATTGGAGAAAATAAAACATCCTGTCCCTCATTTAATTCCTGTGACAAAATCAATTGGACTATTTCTGACTCCCCTGGCTTTAATGTTATTTTTCTTTTCAATTTTGCGAAAATCTGCTTTTCCTCTTTCTTTTTAACATTCTTATTCTTATTACTTTCATTAGAACTTGGTAACCATTTTCCATCATTTACATTATCGCGAGTGCTACAATTTTGCATATTAGAGTCTTTTCTATCGTTATCGCTTTCATTATCCTCGCTTATTCTACCTTCATTCTCATTATTGAATTCATTACAACAATTATTTATTTCCTCATATTCGTCGTCATCATTATCATCGCTTATTCTATCTTCATTCTCATTATTGGATTCATTATAACAACTATTTATTTCCTCATATTCGTCGTCATCAGTATTATAATTTTCATAATTACTATTATATCTATTTTCATCGCGAATTCCCTGGCTTTGTGGTTTTTGTTTTGAATTCTGTATTGGGTTTGTATTTTCACTTTTATACAATTTAATCGCAGTATTCCCAAATTGTGCTTCGTTATCTTTTGTATTTAAAATTGCTTTATGTGAGGATAAAAAGTCGTAGCCTAAAAGCATTTTATATTGCCCCTGAAAGTTCTGTTTTGTCACGAAAAAATAATTTTTGCATGCCTTTTCCCCAATTCTAAATGAAAATTGAATGCAATTTAAAAATTCTATATTTTCTTTAGTAAACGTCTGAAGTATTACTCTTCTGGTTATGTATTTTATTTTTACATTTCTATTCTGTTTTAGTTTTTGAAATGTTTCCAAATCTATAATACTAACTTGAGCCCCACTATCAATTACACTTATTATTTTTATTCCTTTGCAATCTATTTCTACCATCGGTAATTGTGGACTAGATACGTTTTCACATTCGCTTGAAAGGATACTTTTGGTATCATATTTTGCTTTATCATTATTTTCATAATATTGTCCTCTCTTCAAATTTGTATAGTTTTGCCAGTCATCTCCATTTTTGTTATTTCTATATGTTTGTGAACCGAATTTATTTATTTCTCTGGAATTTGTACGATTCGTTCCTTGGTCCCAAATTCCAGCTCTTAGTTTAAATTACTATTATTATTGTTTCTCTCATATGTGTTTGATCTTATATTTCTTCCGTTGCGCCCCCTAAAATTTCCTCTTATACTTTGCCTCTCTCTATTTTCTACGTTGGTTTCTAATTGATCGCAATAATTTCTTTGATCATTATTATTTCCTTGATATTCCCTATTATTTCTATCATATCCTTCTCGTTCAAAATTTCTGAGATTTTCGTTTCTGTTTCCTCTGATATAATTTGTTTGCTCCAACCCATATTGCTGATACTTCCTTCGTTTGGGATTCCTTGCAAATGCAGTATTACACTCATTGTACCAGCAATCTGAGAAATAATGTCCATTTTTTCCGCACCCTATGCAAAAAACAGCCCGTTCCATGGATTGATTTGGTATATTTTGCAATTTTAATTTATTAATTTCTAAAGTCAAATCTTGAACCTGTGTTGTAAGTAACATTTCTTTCAGTTCGTTATGTGATTCTTCTGGAGTCCTATCATTAAGAATTATTTCAAACAGTTCGGCATCTTTTATGGCATCTTCAAACCGCTGCGGATCTTTTTTCTTCACTTCAATTGCCAAATCAGGGCGTAATGCGCTAATGAATTTTCCCAACATTATTTTATTGGTTATTTTCTCTACCTCTCCATCTGTTGTATCCTTAAGGTTCAAAAATTTACGCGCTGCGTTTTTTATTTTTAGCACAAGCTCGTCCACTGACATATCAGGCGTTTGTTTTATTTTATTGAAAGCGTCATGTTCTTGCGTTATCGTTATTCTGTTTGAAAATTTATTTATTAGTAATATTTTTATTTTATCAAACTCCTTTTCGTTTTGTAATTCAGGGTTTTGAATTAAAAACTGCATAGCCTTATCTTTTAATCTGGTTTTAATGATAGCCACTTTATGCTCTTCCTTCCAACTTGCTAACTCCGCTAATTCATCAAATTGTTTTATAAAGAAATTTATATCTTCCTCCTTACTCCCACAAAATAATGGCAGGATCTGCATTACTGGAATATCCATATTTTTATTATTTCTATCCAATTTAGTATAATTTTTATTTGATATTTTTGAATCTTCTTTCAAACTTGAACTCCTTGTTATATTTGAACTTTTCACCACTTTTTTAACTGGTCCCATTCCTATATCCCATTTTTCTAATTATACCTTCGATCTCATTTAGAAGAACCATTTTTTCCATTTCATTGATAAAACTTTACATAATCATACATATAACATAAGGAGAAATGAGAATTGTGCACAATATTTTCACAATCATCTATGTCGCCACCAGTTGTCCAACCTTATCAATATTTATTTTTTATTATTATTATTCCTTTTATTTTTATTAATTTCATAAATCCTTATTTTATTCCCGTTACTGCTAAAGTCACGAGCACCAAATGTGCCGATTATTAATTTTGTTGATTAAAATTAATATTGTCAAAAATGCATTTTACATTAAATTAATTATTTATTAGTATATTAATTATACGTGTAATCTGTTCTAAAACTTACTGCTGTGTACATTGCGTTGGTGGCCGCAAAACCCACCTATTTCTGTGCTTAACGGGATACTAAGTTAACAAACTAAAAATTAAGGTTAATAGTAAAGGAACAAACATTTATTTATCACATACTCAATTTACACTCTTTAGTTTTACAAATTAAATAAATATCACAATAGTGGAATACATCTCAATGGTAGTTCGGGGGGTGTAATGCCAGATGAATTGATATTTGGTTGGAGCACGTGGTGGGATGCATTAACTAGCTTTTCCTTAAAAACACAAATTTAGACAAAGAGGTTATCCTCATATAGTTTAATTGTACGGTACCTGATCTTCGTTCATATAACTTGGGTAACACCGATGCTTTGTCACACTTTACACTTGCAATACCAGATGAACATGAGCTCTCCTTCGAATTCCTATATCAGAGACGCACACACAACTCTTAACTCTGCTACCGCCGCTTCTTCTTGACTAGTCTAACTCCAACAGCCTGCCTTGACCAATTCTGACTCCCACTTCGAGCAACTCTCACTTATATCCCTTTTTCGGTCCGCGGTCCACGTGCTGAAATGCAGAGCTGAGGGCTAATCCGTAGACATGGCGTCGCCGTCTCGGTTGCCGCCAAACGGCTTAGCGTGGTATGTAAACATGGGCGTGGTATGTAAGATATGGGGCCACCTGTATATTATCGCCCATCTGCTTAGCGTGGGGATAATCCGCACGCATTCCTGGTTCCATTATTTTTTAATCCTTCCAAATATTTATTACTTTACATTTCTGGCATTACATCATGTATGTTTAATTTCACAGCTCGAATACGATTAATTTAAGTTTCAGTTAGAATTTTACAAAATTTCATGCGCTCGTTTGTGTGCGACAATTTTACAGAAAATACAGCTAAAATGCCTAAAATAATGGAGGTGTTCATTGGAGAGATAAATAAAGCTTAACGATTTTGAAGACAAGTCAAGGACCAACCCACGTGGCGATCTGTTGTGGTTTACGCCATTACGAGGAGGGCGGCAAGGAGCTATATCCACCATCCAGCGAGACAAACAACCGGGAGAGCAAGAGTCGGCGGAATCATTCACCGGGTAGGGCGAAGGCGACTCATCGAGTCAAGACCCCAGTCGCCGACGAGTCTGCAAACAGGTCATACAGGGCCTGCTTCAAAGACCAAACTACGTTAGCAGCCGGCTTATCCACAGATTGATATACCCCTACAGGAAAGGAGGATCTGGGCTATGGCGAAGCCAAGTTCTACACCGCCATCGTGTGTTGGGCCCACTGTGGGGGAAACGATTTTGAAGACACCAGATTTTTAAAATAAGGCATAAAAAATGCTAATATGGCAACCCTGCTAACAGTATCCACTTAACCAAGAAAAAAAATAATATGGCCGTAAAAGAAATCAAAAGTAAATAGGTATTTCACTCTATAAAACAATGCTAAGCTAAATCATTTTGAACTGAAAAATAAAATGTAGTTAGGGCAGCAAATAGTTGATAATACGTATTAACCGGTTTGGGAGCTCAAGAAGAACCTCCTTCAAGCTAAACAGACATAGCAGCCACCCCAGCCAAAGCAAGAGAGGTACTTGTAACCAACATGTAACCCCGGAAGTATGGCGTTGCCAGACAGAAAAAACACTGAAAGAGAAAGAAATGAAGACGTTACCTTTCACATTATCAAACCAATGCAAGATGCCACCCATGAATGTAAGTTACCACCAAAATGAATGAATCACTTTCGAACCAGTTGTAGGTCAGGTTGGGGCTGTGACTTTTCACTCCAAAAACTAATTAATTAAGGTGTCAAACAGAAGTCTGATTGATGTAGCCGCTAAGTGAAAGACTATTGAAACATGAAATGTAACCTTGCACTGCGAAAATGGAGCGAACTGAATATGTTTACAGATAAATTCGAGAATGGTTTTGATTACAAAATGAGTAACAAAACAGAGCGAATGACTATAAACTTCATAAAGTTAGTAAAACACCTAAAAAATGTGCAATAAAATGAAAGGAATGATCGGTTTCAGAGGCTGAATGAACCGACTTCATCAAATCACTGTAATATAAACAGCAATCACTGTAATATAAACCATTGAATAAAATACTTCGAAATAAAGCAGAAAAAACACAGAAAACAACATGTCTTAGAAGCGATGAACTACATATGAAAAAGAAACGTTAAAAATACCATAGAAAATATTAGAAAAGAAAAACTATCGAAATTAGAAAAAATAAAGTAAAATATTAAGAAAGCAAGAGCAAAAAAGCATAATGAGAGAAACGAGAAATTTCCCAACGAAAAAGATGAAGAGAGAACGATTGCTAACAACGAAGTTCGAATGAGAACACATAGTGAAACCTTCAAGAAAGTCCAATTCAGAAATGGAATGGTGAGGATATGCTCTTGGCAGTCGAAAAATAAAAAACAGCATTAAAGTCCCAAGAATATTCAGCAACTGAAGACCTGCACTTCTTGTTTAGAAACATAATATCTTATTATGAAATTTAGGAGTTTTTAGTTTGACAAACATAATAGCCCAGTAGTATGGCAAGAGAATCGCGCGAGGACCCAAATTCAGTCCTCGCAGCCAGCTAAAACTATCCCCGCGTCTGCACAGAGTATGGGTACGATAAATATGCAAGTCCGAAAGTCCTTCCGAGAGGTGATGTGTTAGGTAACGGAGAATACGTTCGGTCCCCGTAGCTACCTCCGCTGGGTTCGTTCCGGTCTAAATTGAGAGCTCCAAGGGCTTAATGTTATCCCCCCCCCCCCTGAGGTGCGCAGGGGCAACGTGTTATAACGACAAAATGGTTTACGCTTCGGCTAAATTAATAAATGATTTTATCAAGTGCCTGGCCATTGGGAAAAAAAAGAAATAAAAAGTTTGGCAAACATAATTAAGACCGCCTTTACAGAGAATGTGATAAACACACCAGAGGTGTTCATAATAGGACTGGGATCTTTAAGGAAATGAAATTTTGTTATGAGGTTGAAACATACAGCTGAAATTAAAGCAGGTTAATAATTTTTACATTTATAAATATTTTTTAGACTTACCTCGTAAGGTTTTCATATGCGCTACAGCCATTCTGAGTATGGTTAGCTTGTCAGGCTTGCGCGCCAGAGCACTGCAAGTAGGAACCATATCGGACAGCTCAGTGATGTAGGCTGTCATTTTGTTGCGGCGCCGTCTTTCGATTTCACTATGATTTTCTCTGCAAATACAAAGGGTAAAACAATCAGAGATAAATCAATACTCTAAATATAATAAAACTGTAACACAATACTCAAGATATTGTAGAGAGTATCATACTTCAACAAAAACAAATTTATACAAATTTTTCATCTCAAAACAAAATGCACATCTTTCTGACAAAATTTACATCATTTTTGGAATTGTTGGCCTTCCCCTCTGATGTTGGAAAATGTTGAAAGTTAAAAATTGGTATATTTCCGTTCATATCTAAAATATGCACTGAACTGACCGTCTGATGGGGTTATATATCAAAATTATCGAGCACTTTCACTATAGCTTAAATCTTGGTTTTGGTGTCATTCGATCCGTCTCAGCTTCGAAACCAAGGGAAAAAATCTAAAATTTCAAATTTTCGAATTGGGGGTGACGGTGCGAAGAGGTAGTCAAATCACCCGAAACCATATTTGAAAATTATCGATGCACTTCCACTCGAACCAGAGTCTCGATTTTGGTCTCATTCGAACCGTCTCAGCTGGAAAGTCAACGGAATATTCAAAAAATTGAATTAGGCATGATGATACAAAAGTATTTTAAAATGCACGCTTTGCCTCTCAAAAGTCATAAATACACAATTTGATATTATTTCGCTGTCAACAGTTAAAACTAGAAAAAATAAATAAATAACTTCTAGTTTTTATTTTTAATTAAATAATAAATAACTAAATAATTTCGTAGCGTGGAAATGATATTCAAGATATTCACGAACCAGAAATAATTAAAATACAATTTTATATCCTTTCGCTGCTAGTCGAAAAATTAAACAATTAAATCATTTTGTCTCACGTGGTAATAATATTCAATATATTTTCCCATTTAACATGTTAACAGAATTATAAAATATGCGCTATTTTTATGCTTAAATTTGAAAGAGGTTTTGATATTCAGAAAAGTTAATTTTGATCAACTGTGTGTGTCATGTAATGACCACTCAAATTTAAATTTTTTATTTTAATTTATTTATTTCATTTATTTATTTTTGTTTGTTTGTTTTTACATTTAGAAATTTTTAAATCAGACATTACCATCTAGAATATTCAAAGTAGAATCGTTTGTTTAGAATTTTCAACGTGGTTTATCCAATATCGGCCAATAAAGATATACAGGGTGTCCAGAAAATTCCGGAACGGCGCAATATCTGGAGAAATACACTTCGGATCAAAAAATAAAAAAACACGTATTCAATATTTTTAGAAAAGCTGTCCAATGATACCAAAATTGACCCCCCTTCCCTCCTGGGGGGAGGGGGCGGGGCAACTTTGAAATTTTTAATGGGTACCCCCATTTTTTTATTGCAGATTTGGATTCTCCAGAAAAAATTACATACATTTGACCTACGATATTTAATTTTTGCTCCCACAAACGGCGCTATAATCGAGAAAAACGGAAATGGGGCACAAACGTTTAAAAGTTACAGAAAAAAGCACCCTGATCATGAGAGGCAATGGTTATGTTAATCAAGCATCCCGAAGGGAACAGAAAACTACTACGTCCACATCGTTGTTCATAAGTAGTTTTGAACCGTTTTCTAAACTGAAATCAACAGTTGTCGCTGAAGTGAAAGGTTAACGGGGGGAGGGTGTCAATTTTAGCATCATTGGATAGTTTTTTTTGAAAATATTGAACACATAATTTTTTATTTTTCTATCCGAAGTGTATTTCCCGAGACATTCCCATTTTTAAACGTTTGTGCCCCACTTCCGTTTTTCTCGATTATAGCGCCGTTTGTGAGAGCAAAAATCGTAGGTCAAATGTATGTAATTTTTTCTGGAGAATCCAAATCTGCAATAAAAAATGGGGGTTCCCAATGAAAATTTCAAAGTTGCCCCACACCCGTCCCCCCTCCTGGGGCGAGGGGGGGGTCAATTTTGGTATCATTGGATAACTTTTCTAAAAATATTGAATACGTGGTTTTTTATTTTTTGATCCGAAGTGTATTTCTCGAGATATTGCGCCGTTTAGGAACTTTCTGGACACCCTTTCAGACAATGGTTATTTCATATCAAAATAGCAAGAAATTTTTCATTTTCCAATATCAGAAGGAGAGACTTGTTTACAATGTAATCCACAAATAATATTTTTAGCAACATACATACAAATTCTTATAGGTGGGTCTTTTAATAATGTCTTAAGGGGGACTGTACAGCTGGGGGGAAAAATTAACAACCCTTAATTATTCGTGCACCGTTCATAGTAGAGCAAATCCAAATACACCATAAGATGGAGAAAAACACCCTCCTCAAATTCATGTCTAAAATTTGCGTAAGGGGTTGCATTCATTTCTGTTCTAAATGCGCACGAACTCCAAAATTTCCAATGGCAACACCTAATTTTAAAGTCAGATTTCCAATCTACATTAAAATTCAACCTCGAATACAGAGTTTCAAACGATTTGGTCCAAACTTTTCTGGATTATGAGTATATATAGTTTTGTGCTCTTAATGTGAAATTAGTTTCTAAGAATGTTATTCAATTCACATCTTCTGAAGTAATCGTCTTATCACGCTGATATATATACATATATTTTTTTAAATAACGTTATTAAACGACCAGAACAGATTCTACGTATTTTCACTCTTTTCAAATACTTTTTTATGTAATGGGTATAATAAAATTATTAAAAGAAAAAAAAAAAGAAAGGGGGGGGGGAGGACAACCTTGATATATTTTGCACCAGAAGCCTTTATGCATATAGAAGCCTTATGCAAATTTATATACAAGATTTAGATAAGATTTATATTATCTATCAAATAATATCTTTGAATGTGCTCTACTATGAAGGGTGGCAAATTAACGAGGGGTGGTTCCCCTCCCCCCCGGGCAGCTACAAAAAAAAACTTGTTTATCTTTTATGATTTAATGTGACAGATATGTACCTTCCCAGCATTTTAAAGCCAACCTCATGCAAAATTTCGCGTTGGAACGATTATAAAAAAAATTAGAATCATTATACATGTATAAAACTGCTTAATAAGAGATCATGCACACACACACACAAATATATTTTTCTTATTGATAAATATGATTTTTGGAAAGATTTAAATTTTATTTTGAGGAGATAAAACTAATTATAATTGAAAACCTTATAAAACAGAAAATAATAGATCATTTTACACATGAATGATGTTTCTGAATACGAAATGACATTTGGCGAATATCTACGCAATCATTCCATAAAAATCATGAGCAAAAAGGTGGAAGTTTTGAGAAAATGAAAAGGTAACGCGGAGGCGAGAAATGGACAAATAGTATTTTTTCTGCGCAAATAAAAAAACAAAAAAAACAAAAAAAGAAACAATATTTCAAAAATACTTTCAAAAAATATTTCGCATTTCGGGGTACAAGTATGAAAAAGGAAACCGCATTGAATTCCGACTAAAATTTTGCCCGCAAGAATGAACAAGAAAAGATCAATCATGCTTAAAGCATTGATTGTGAAACACTTTCCAACTTCAATGGAATTTTATTTAAACAAGTCTAAAATGCAATACATTCCTCGGTAATATTTTAAAACTTATCACAATACTACATTAATTTATTATATTTGAAAACTTAAACCTTCATCGAAAAAAATGAACTTCATTCAAATGACGGCATTCAAATATAAATTGTCTGGTTTAAACATCTCTAAAATGCGATACATTCCTCGGTAATATTTTTAAAACTATCATAATACTACGATAATTTATTATATTTGAAAACTTCATCGAAAAAAATAACACGCCTGGATCTCTATAAAAACAGCATTTGATTCATAACATTTTCCCATTCATTTCATTCATCACAATACTAAAATAACTTATTTTATTTAAAAATTTAGACCATGGAGCTACAAGTAATTAAACTCTATGCTTAAAACTTCATCGAAAAAAATCGTCCTTCTCTTTGTAAAATCAATGAATATTTCATTCATATCAGCTACGCAGACTCCACGAACTAAATGATTTTGTGTTAAAAAAATACAGCACTTCTAATACAACTCATTCTACATATTTTGCTGTTTACATTTTACATAGGTGAAAAATAGGTCTCGTTGTAGAAATAAGCAAATTTGGATGAGAATTTAAACTCAAATATATTGTAATTACGTTATTTCAGTATGTAGATGCACAGAATTTAAGCAAAAATAAAGTGGTTTTAGGACGGATACAACACTCAATATGAATTAAAAAGAACTTTAAAAATCAGGATTTTGAGACAAGATGGATGCCATATATCATTTTGAAGTGGGTCATGTGATTATTTCATATCATGGTCACGTGATATCTTCATATAAGAGGTGTTATTAATATTTTAATTTTTATTTAAAAAAACTACTGAACATATTTCGCTGAATTTTTTTTTAATATATTTTATGGAACAATTTGAAATATTAAAAATTTTCGAAGCAATTCGTGAATTTTAAATCCGCTTAAAAAATGTTTGAAAAATTAGGTCCCATAGGGCTCAATGTATTTCATTTTTTCAACCCGGGTTCAATCCAAAACTAATTGGGTGATATTATTCATTTATATTCCCATACGTCCTACACACCGTCTGAACAACTTACTAAACTTTCATTTTGATCAAGTCATTTTTACGGCAGTTATCGTGCTAACGGACACACAGAAGTCATAAACACTTTTCAACTTTGTTGTAAAGTGTTAAAAACGTCTATGTCACAATAAAAATGTCTATTGACACACCTGTTAAAAAATGTAAACAAAGTGTTTATGACTTTGTTCATTCTGTCTGTCTGTCTGTCTGTCTGTCCGTTAGCACGATAACTGCCGTAAAAATCACTTTATCAAAATGAAATTTTAGTATGTTGTTCAGACGGCCTGTAGGACCTATGGAAATATAAATGAATAATATCACCCAATTAGTTTTGGATTGAACCCGGGTTGAAAAAATGAAATACATTGAGCCCTATGGGACCTAATTTTTCAAACATTTTTTAAGCGGATTTAAAATTCACAAACTGCTTCGAAAATTTTAGGTAATACTCAAATTGTTCCATAAAATATATTTAAAAAAAAAATTCAGCGAAATACATTCAGTAGCTTTTTAAATAAAAATTAAAATAATAATAACACCTCTTATATGAAGCGATCACGTGACCATGGTATGAAAAGATCACGTGATCCACTTGAAAATGATGTATGGCATCCATCTTGTCTCAACATCGTGATTTTTAAAGTTCTTTTTAATTCATATTGAGTGTTGTATCCGTCCAAAAACCACTTTATTTTTGCTTAAATTCTGTGCATCTACATACTGAAACAACGCAATTACAATAAATTTGAGTTTAAATGCTCATCCAAATTTGATTATTTCTACGAGATTTATTTTGCACCTATGTAAAATGTAAACAGCAAAATATGTAGAATGAGTTGTATTAGAATTGCTGTATTTCTTTAACACAAAATCATTTAGTTCGTGGAGTCTACGTAGCTGATATGAATGAAATATTCATTGATTTTACAAAGAGAAGGACGATATTTTTCGATGAAGTTTTAAGCATAGAGTTTAATTACTTGTAGCTCCATGGTCTTAATTTTTAAATAAAATAAATTATTATAGTACTGTGATGAATGACATGAATTATTTATGAATGACATGAAATTATGAATGAAATGCTGCTTTTATAGAGAGAGCCAGGCGTGTTACTTTTTTTATGACGTCATTTGGATGAATTTCAGTTGTTTTCGATGAAGTTTTCAAATATAATAAATTATCGTAGTATAATGATAATTCTAAAATTATTACCGAGGAATGTATCACATTTTAGAGATGTTTAAGGCAGGCAATTTATATTTCAATGCCGTCATTTGAATGAAGTTCATTTTTTTCGATGAAGGTTTAAGTTTTCAAATATAATAAATTAATGTAGTATTGTGTTAAGTTTTAAAATATTACCGAGGAATGTATTGCACATTTTATAGACATGTTTAAATAAAATTGCTTTGAAGTTGGAAAGTGTTTCATAATCAATGCTTTAAGCATGACTGATCTTTCTTGTTAACACTTTACAACATAGTTGAAAAGTGTTTATGACATTGTTCATTCTGTCTGTCTGTCAGTCAGTCCGTTAGCACGATAACTGCCGTAAAAATAGCTTTATCAAAATGAAATTTTAGTATGTTGTTCAGACGGTCTGTAGGACCTATGGGAATATAAATGAATAATATCACCCAATTAGTTTTAGATTGAACCCGGGTTGAAAAAATGAAATACATTGAACCCTATAGAACCTGATTTTTCAAACATTTTTAGGCGGATTTAAAACTCACAAATTGCTTCGAAAGTTTTAGGAAATATTCAAATTATCCCATAAAATATATAAAAAAATCTCAGAAAAATATATTCAGTCGTTTTTTTTAAATAAAAATTAAAATAATAAACCCTTTATATGAAAAGATCAAGTGACCCACTTCAAAATAAAATATGGCATCCATCTTGTATCAAAATTGTGATTTTTAAAGTCCTTTTTAATTTAAATTTAGTGTTGTATCCATCCTAAAACCGCTTTATTTTTGCTTAATTTCTGTGCATCTGTATTCTGAAACAACACAATTATAATATATTTGAGTTTAAATTATCATCAAACTTTGAATGTTTCTACAACGAAACCTAATTTTCACTTATGGAGAATGTAAACAGATTAGGCTGTAAGATGAGTTGTATAAGAATTGCTGAATTTCTTTAACGCAAAATTATTTTGCTCAGGAATCTGCAATATAGATGATATATTGATTTTACATAGAGAAGCAGACGATTTAATGGCAGACTTCTTCGATGAAGTTTTATGCATAGAGTTAAATTACTTTTACCTCCATGGTTTTAAGTTTTTAAGTAGAATAAATTATTATAGTACTGTGATGAATGAAATAAAAATGTACGAATGAAATATTTACTGATTTTACACAGAGAGCAAAGGCGATATATATTTCGATGACGTCATTTGAATTAAGTTCGCTTTTTTCGATGAAGTTTTAAATTTTCAAATATAATTAATTATTGCAGTATTGTGATAATTTTTAAAATATTACCGCTGAATGTATCGCATTTTAGAGATGTTTAAATAAAATTAAGAGTTGGAAAGTGTTTCATAATCAATGCTTTATGCATGATTGATCTTTCTTGTTTTTTTCTAACACTCACACTACTCATCAATAGGCTTCTGGCGTTTGCTGACAGAAACAAAAGTGTCTAATTTCTATTTATTATCTCAATTTATTCGAAATATATCGTTACTATAGTATCACAGACATCATTAATAATATGGTTGATTCGCATTTATAGATGTTCAAAAAGTGTATATGGCGTAGCTCGTGGTTTAAAATATGTGCAAATTTCAGTAGTATTCTAAATATTGCTCTTCAAAAGTTCTATTAAAATATTTAATTTCATTTCATTTAAAAGTACATATAAGAGTTTCTGTTCTTGCTATGCAAAATTACCTGTACAAGCAGATCGAAGATTAAAAATTTCTGGTCCCGCTTGTAAACAAATTTGCAAAATATGTGGAGTTTGGTACGCCAAAAAACCATAAAATAGTAGACCTTAAAATAGTAGATATTATGGTAGATGCTTAATCCTTTTTCAAATATCGCTTAAACGCAATATAAAATATATGAATTTGAAAAAGCTTTACTTAAATAACACATTAAGCTGCAAGATGAGTTGTATAAGAATTACTGAATTTCTTTAACGCAAAATTATTTAGCTCTGGAGTCTGCAATATAGCTGATATGAATGAAACATTCATTGATTTTATAGAGAAGCAGACAATTTTATAGCAGATTTTATTGATGAAGTTTTAAGCATAGATTTAAATTACTTTTACCTCCATGGTTTTACGTTTTTAAGTAAAATAAATTATTGTAGTATTGTACTGAATGAAAGGAATGGAATGGAATAAAAATGTATGAATGAAATATTTACTGCTTTTACATAGAGAGCCAGGCGATTTTTATTTCAACGACGTCATTTGAATAAAGTTAATCTTCTTTTGACGAAGTTTTAAGTTTTCAAATATAATAAATTATTGTAGCATTGTGATAATTTTAAAAATATTACCGCTGAATGCATCGCATTTTAGAGATGTTTAAATAAAATTGCATTGCAGTTGGAAAGTGTTTCATAATCAACGCTTTATGCATGATCGATTTTTCTTGTTTATTAATATCCCCACAACCCCTAGTCCTAGAAACTCGAAACATGTGGACGGAGTTACCCGCAATGAAGTAGAGAATAACTATGACAAATTTGGGGGAAGGAAAAAAAAAACCTCTGTGCATTTGTAAATCGAACAGACAAACAAATATACTTTATAGATAGAATTTTAACGAATGATCTAGTACTGTTCCGAATGAAATACACAACAATTCATTCTTCAATAAGTCTAAATCCTCCCAGTTGCTACAAATACCGGCGAGATGGAAAAAAAAAAAAAAATTCGATACTGTTTATCTTCTTGAGACATGTACTTTACAAGATAAAATAAGTCACCTAGATCCTTCCTGAACAAGAAAACGTCGGAGATCACAACCGAAAAGACGCATTACTTTTTTTTTTTTTTTCTTTTTTTTGCTGCGTCTTTAGCGGCGATGCAGCCGATGATAAAAGGGATCGATGCCCAATATCGGCAATGTGGTTAGAGGCATTATTGGAATGGAGGATTCGAAAAAGAAAGATAGGGAAAGGTAGGGAGAGAGCTCCGAGAGGACATTAAAGGTGCTTCCGCCCAAGAGCACGCAACCTCAGAAAACGAGACGTTATCGCTGAAAGTGATAATGAACACCCATTTCTTGGCCTGCATGAGGAGAGAGATTAGAAACCTCGAAAGTGCTTGATTTAGTTGATTCAGTAAACATTCCGCTAAAGGGAATTTATAGCATATTTACCGAGAGAAATAAACAAAGAGCGGTAATGACAAATGGTGTTTTATTAGGGTTTATCAAAGTGCTGCCTAGGCTCTTCATACATGTGTTTATTGATTACATACATTTGTTACATACATTTGTTATTTGAAACTGTGTCGAAATAAGTAGCTGATCATTCTAAAACAATCTGACGTGAACACCACATGACTTACCCTAGATATTGCAATGAATTTACTTCTTTCAGTTGCTAATATATATATATATATATATAAGATCAACGGCACAGTGTTTTTAAGGCTGAATTATACATTTGATTCTTTTTCAGATGACAACATAGAAATAGTTTTACCCACTTAAATTATATTCCACGCAAATCTAACATGACAATTATCAATATTGATAGCATTCGTAATAAGCAATTTAGTCCATATATTAAAAGATTTTAATAATTACATCATTAATTCGGTGTCATTTTAGTTGATTTAGTGCCATTTTTTTTCAATTTCGACGAGATATTTTTGTCAATTTGGCATTATTAAAAAAGTCACCAAGTTGGCCATAGTTAACCAAATTTTTCGCCAAGTGCTACAGCCAGACGGAGAGGAGGGCTTTCCTTACTAAATAATTAGCTATTGGCAAATTGTTGGGCGTCAAAATACAACGATAATATATTTTAAATCAGTCAAATTATTTTTTAAATTGTGGATTTTCTAATGCATGTTATAATAATTCTGTAGCAAAATATTAATACATATACATACGTGATTATTTTAGTAACATAGAAAACGGCACACAATACTACGATTTTACAGCTGAAACGTTACTATATCCCCTTAATATCCCGACAACCCATGATTCTAGAAACTAGAAACATGGACAGTATTACCCGTAATATACTAGAGAACAAACATACCAAATTAAAGAAAAACAAGAAAGATCAATCATACATAAAACATTGATTATAAAACACTTTCCAACTGCAATGCAATTTTATTTAAACATCTTTAAAATGCGATGCATTTAGCGGTAATATTTTTAAAAGTATCACAATACTACAATAGTTTATTATATTCGAAAACTTAAAACATCATTGAAAAAAAAACTGAACTTTATTCAAACGACGTCATTAAAATATAAATCGTCTGGCTCTACGTAAAATCAGTAAATATTTCATTCATACGCTTTTATTCCATTCTTTTCATTCATCCCAATACTGCAAAAATTTATTTTACTTCAGAACTTAAAACCATGGAGGTAAAAGTACTTTAACTCTATGCCTAAAACTTCATCGAAAAAGTCAATACTTAAAATAGTCTGCTTCTCTATGTAAAATCAACTAATATTTCATTCATATCAGCTATATTGCAGACTCCAGAGCTAAATAATTTTGAGCTAAAGAAATTCAGCAATTCTTATACAACTCATCTTACAGCTTGGTGTAGAAGACCCAGACTCGTCCAGAGGACTAAGAGCAACTATTTGGACGGCCGGGAAGTTACAGCTTGGTGTGTTTACATTATCCATAAGTGAAAATTAGGCTTCGTTGTAAAAATAATCAAAGTTTGATGATCATTTAAACTCAAATATATTGCAATTGCGTTGTTTCAGAATACAGATGCACAAAAATTAAGCAAAAATAAAGCGGTTTTAGGACGGATACAACGCTAAATATAAATTAAAAAGAACTTTTAAAATCACGCTTTTGACACAAGATGAATGCTATATTTTATTTTGAAGTGAGTCACGTGATATCTTCATATAATATGGGTGCAATTATTATTTTAATTTTTATTTTAAAAACTACAGAGTATATTTTGCTGAAATGTTTTTCATATTTTTTATGGGATAATTTGAATATTTCCTAAGACTTTCGAAGCAATTTGTGAATTTTAAATTCGCTTAATTTTTTTTTTTTAAATTAGGTCCCATAGGGTTCAATGTATTTCATTTTTTCAACCCGGGTTGAATCCAAAACTAGTTGGGTGATATTATTCATTTATATTCCCATATGTCCCACAGGCTGTCTGAACATACTAAAATTTCATTTTGATAAAGTCATTTCTACGGCAGTTATCGTGCGAACGGACAGACAGACAGAATGAATAAAGTCATAAACACTTTTCAACTATGTTGTAAAGTGTTAAAAATCAGTCAAAACTGTGATTTATATACTCATCAAACAAACAAGCAGACATACTTTTCATTATGTATACAGGGTGTCAAGGAAAGTCATGGACCAAGCCAGGGGTGGGGATCTTCTGGGTATCAAGTGCGGCCTTCTCAAAGAACCTATCTTTTTTCTAAGTTGTATACATTAATTAGATTTTACGCTAAAGATTTACATTTTGCAGTACATAATGAAAACTCTTGTATGTAACCTGATTAGCGAGCAGTTTACTTCAAATGTGTTCAAGAACGAAAAGGTTCACAACCCCTGGACCAGGTCAATAACTCAAGTATATCGTATATTATTTATGCAAATGTATAGAAAACCCCACTGACGCTACACGATGACGCTATACTTTAGGGGGATAACTCTTTTTAGTGGAGTACAGGGAGGCTTTTTCGCTTGCTGTTAGAAATAGCGAAAAAATCAATTAGAAAGTTGTAGAGCGTTGTAAAATTAGTACAAATAATTTTTGCCCCCCCCCCCCCGGAAAAAATGGAAAGGTGCATTGAAAAGGAGTGCATACAATGTAATCCCCCTCCCCCAAATCGAACCTTTAGACAATGTAGCAGACTAAATTAACTTTATTATACACAAAATACAAAATGTTCACCTTCAGCTGCGATGCATGTCTGCACACCGGTAATTAGATGTCTCCACTTGTTTTTCAATGTCTTTACATTTACGCATTTACATTCAGATTAAAAAAATTGTCTCTTAAAAGAGGTATGTTGAGAGTTATTTTCCATCTTTTGCAGAGAGGGGGAGAGGGGATGTTTTGTACTAATTTTGTAACGTTATACACCTTTATATCCTATCTCTAGTACCCCGCTAAAAAGGGGGGTCAGTATCCCCGAAAATTGCCTCATCGTGCAGGGCCATAGGAGTTTCCTATACATAAGCATAAAAAAAAAATCGTATAACCCTAATATTTCTCAAGTTATCTGCTTGGTCCATGACATCCCTTGACACCCCATACATACGTTTGGAGAATCTATCAAAATATCGAATTCCAATAGGCAGTGATGGCAAAAAAAAAAAAAAAATACCGTTCGACATGAAATTGAGTTTACAAAATATATTTATTTAAATCTCATAAGCAAGACATCAGAAAGACAAGAAATCAAATATTCGGCTTTTAATCAAAGTTTCAAATTTCGCAATTGCAGTACAGATGTAATCCAAAACAAACAGACCTTCATATTCCGTTGATGCAGAAGGAACAACCAGTTCCGTCGAAATGGAGTTTCTAAAAATCGTGTCGATGAAAAGCTGCGTGAGATGACACGAGATCAGGAAACAGATGTTTTATCAGATTGTATTTTAAAAAGAAACGAATATAATAGACTTGCTGAATGCATTATCTAAGCAATTAAGCCTATTACGAGCCGTTTTGCAATTAATCAAATGCGCAGGTGATAAAGCAAATTAAAGCTGCAAGCATTAGTAAAGAAAAATGTTGGTAATTAAGTTACTTCAATAACGCACCAGTATAGTACATCAAAATCAGGTAACCTTTAAACTTTTATACACTTTATTTGCAGCACATTATATGACGTGATTTGTAAAACGCGTTGCTGATCTAATATCGAATTAAACGACACAAACAAACTTTGCACTTCGACTTTTCTGAATCCAATTTCCCAAATTGAAATTTCTAAATATTTTTCTATAATATCAATGTTTAAAAAAAAAAAATCTGGTGTTTCAAACACATGACTATCCCTACAAAGTAACAAATTTCGATTTTAGTGGGAAAACAAAGTGTATATATATATATATATATATATATAAAATATTAAAATCGTAAATCCAATGGTAGAATGGAAGAAGTAACTCATAATACACTATCTTAAAAAAAAAAAAAAAAAAAAAAAATATATATATATATATATATATATATATATATAAATATATATATTATATATATATATATATAAGACAGAGATAATCAATAAGTCAGAGACTTATTGATTTTTGGAGCGCCAAAATAAAGGTGGGGGGTCTCCATTTTTTTTCTTTCTGTTTTTTTTTTCAGCTATTTTATAATACCGAAATATTTCTTAAATAAACATGTTAAATTTGTTACGAGAAAGATAACTTCTGTCATTTGTTATTTAAAAGTGTTCACACATTCGATAAAAGTGAACATTTTAATTTTTATTATGATTTTTTCATATTTAAATCAAATACGTAAAATATCGCAAGAACGGAAATGTTCTATAATTAACATTTTCGCTTTTAAATAACAAATGACAGAAGTTATCTTTCTCGTAACAAATTTAACATGTTTATTTAAGAAATATTTCGGTATTATAAAATAGCTGAAAAAATTGGTGAAATTTGGTGCAATTATGTCAATTGACAACGCTCTCTTTTAGGGCATCTAAGACAAAGACGGGATCCTTAAAATTTTTAATATCATTTTTATCTCGTATATATATATATATATATATATATATATATATATATATATATATATATATATATATATATTATATATATATATATATTATATATATATATATATATTATATATATATATATATATAAGACAGAGATAATCAATAAGTCAGAGACTTATTGATTTTTGGAGCGCCAAAATAAAGGTGGGGGGTCTCCATTTTTTTTCTTTCTGTTTTTTTTTTCAGCTATTTTATAATAGCGAAATATTTCTTAAATAAACATGTTAAATTTGTTACGAGAAAGATAACTTCTGTCATTTGTTATTTAAAAGCGAAAATGTTAATTATAGAACATTTCCGTTCTTGCGATATTTTACGCATTTGATTTAAATATGAAAAAATCATAATAAAAATTAAAATGTTCACTTTTATCGAATGTGTGAACACTTTATAAGTATTTTAAAGTAGAAATAAATGAACATAATTATTTTGAAGTTCTCACAGCTCGTTCCCAAGATATTAAAAGTATTACTTTTAACAAATTAAGCGACTCTTATGAAATTTGGTGCAATTATGTCAATTGACAACGCTCTCTTTTAGGGCATCTAAGACAAAGACGGGATCCTTAAAATTTTTAATATCATTTTTCGCTAATAAAATAATATAAAAAAAAAATATTTTATAAAAGTTCTTACAGAAATAGTCATTTTTACAGAATTTTGTTAATAGAAGCCACTTTAATCAAATTAAATACTTCGTAAGTACTTTTAATTAGAAGTGAATATATGTTGTTTTGTGAATTATTAAGAGTTGTTCTCAAAATATTACAAATTTTTTTCCTATCTCCCGAATAAATTGAGTGATACGAATGAAATTTTGTACAATTATTTCAATAGATAAACGAGAGAGGCTTATTGAATTTGGCGAAATCAGACAAGGGAAGGCTCTCAATTTTTCAAAAATAAAATTTCGAAAATCGAAAAAATACTTTTAAAAATAACATTTAAACTCAATAACTAAATAACTTTTAAATAACTAATTCTGTAAAAAATATTACAGAAGTAGACATTTTATTTGTGATATTTATTTAAAGACGGCTGACCTTATATATAGGAAGATAACATACGTCATTCTCGAGATGTTGAAATAAAATTCTAAAATAGTATAAATTTTTAAAATTTTTAATATACTAACTATTATCAAATGAATATACACCATTGTTTAAAAGCTATCATGAGCCATTCTTGGGACATTAGAAATTATTTTTTCCAATGAGAACACGATATTTACTGAAATAATCAAGCGATTCCGTGAAATTTGGTATACTTATTTTAATATTTAATAGCAAAAAGCCTATTTATTTTCCTATTTATTTATATATATATATATATTTATTTGAGTGCAGTTTATTTGGTAGACATCCCTTCATTCTTTAGTATATCATTACTTTTTACATTTTTTGAAAATGGCAACATAGTCTTTACATTCCACACTCTTGGATTGGCAACACCTTCTTTACATCAGCTTTACACCACATGTAGTGATGGCTTAGACCTATCAACTTCTACAAATGTAAGTCAATTATTTATTTTTCAAATTATTTTTTTATTTTTCTAAATCTGCTTCAATTGTAGCATATAGAGGTATCAATGGTTTTTGCTCACAGTAACAGACTCTTAAATGAAATGTGCTACTATGAAGTTGGTGTATGGTAGATTCCCCCTAAAGATTTCTATTACATCAGCTTCATTCCATTGTTTATCGTACCGGCTTTTCTTTTGATTGTTATTTTACATTATGTGTGGTTTCCTGGTTTTTCTTGTATATGACTGCTATCTCGAGTTTTTTCTGGTTAGTGATTGAATTGAACTGTTTGTCGTGGATATATCACTATTTCTCTTTGGATATTCTAATTTATTTCATCTTTATACATATAAGAAATTTAATTACTTATATATTTTAATTACCTGTGACTTATACTTTATTGAAAGTTGTGTGAAGAGCACATGTAAAGATAAAATAAAAAAGACCCAACATTTGGCTTGAGAATAATTCCATTATAAATAAAACAGGTACTTAACAGATATTAAATACCCCTCGTTCCCTGTTCCATATATAAGATAAGCATTTGAAATCTGGATATCATGTTGAGAAAGCCTTGATATAATTTAAGCCTGTAACTACACCCAATAATGAAATCAATATTTAAATTTTAAAAAATCATATGTAATACAGGTACTAAACCCCTTGTTCCCTGTATTAACATGTATGGTGTAAGTGCATGAATAGTGTATGAGCAGAATAGATTCAAACTCTCAAGGGCGATACCTGGTTCCGTAATACTGAAGTTCTACGTTTCTGTATATGTATATATATATATATATATATATATATATATATATATATATATATATACATAATTGAAGAATTTTTATTTTACTTGTATTATATATACCCGAGATTGATCATTAATAGAAAACGTTCTGTATAGCAAAAGTGAAAGGAATATGGATTGAAATATAAATGTAACATCAAAAATACTATACGACAAGCCGTTGAATATTTAAAAAAAACATGATAAGTAAACGTTATTAATAAAACAGGTACTAAATTGATATAAAATACCCCTTTTTTTCTTTGTTCCATATATGAATAAGAATTCCATGTGGTAAAGATGAGTGAAAATTTTTTTTATGACTACATATTAAGATGAAAGTATTTTTATAAAAATCATATATGTAATGCAGGTACTTACGGTACTAATTCCCTTGTTTCCTGCATAAACATACATGGTGTAAATGCAAGAAATGTGTTTAAGATGCAAAACAGAAACATTGTTTTGCACGATGAACTAGGCCTTTTCTAGCTCCCGGTACGATACGCCTCTGTGAGATTTTTTAAACATTCGAATTAGTTTTTGCTATTTCCTGTTTTAGCAGGATTTTGAGCGATTTTCACATAAATCAGCTCCTTAGCGACTGAAAATAATGTTAGACTTTCCATCTTGGCACCATCGGAAAGATCGAATAACGTCTTTCCAGCGACATTTGAACCGAATTGGTAGGATAATTCCTTCATATTTATTTAATTTTAAATACATCGATACTTGCATTTTTTAGGTTATCTGATAAATTCGCCGCATCCGAAAAATTATCACAATTCTAGAATTCAAAAAAATTGTGTGTATAATTTCGAATTCTAACAAAAAAAAAAATGTAATTACTACATTATTTTATTTTTTGTAATTTTTCAAACAAACGCATAAAAATTGCGAACGCGGAAGTGCAAAGCATTCTGCTCTATAGTCTGCGCATGCCCTAGCACACAGAGGGACGCCTTGTCTCCAAGAGAAAGGGGGGATAAAATTAAAAGGACGGACTCCCCCTCAAAAGGATTTTGTAATTATCAATATAACACTTCAAACAGTCGACAGGTAAATTTGTAAATTTTTAGAGGAAAGTTTGAGAACGTTCATAATTTCCTCGTTAAAAATGGGGATCATTATAAGTGTATTCTACTGCACTATACATTGTAAAGTAAAATAAAAGGAAGGAGCAAAATCCCCCCCCCCCCTTCCTAAAAATAAGATTTTGTAATTATCCATCTATCACTTCAAACAGTAGGTGGTAAATTTTTAAAGAAAAGTTCGAGAATGTTCATAATTTCCTTGTTATAAATGGGGGTTCATTATAAGTGAGTTCTACTGCACTATGCATTATACGGTAAAATAAAAAAAAAACGAACCCCCCCCCCCCCTCAAAAATAATCGTAATTATCTATCACTTCAAACAGTAGGAGGTAAATTTTTAAAGGAAAGTTAGAGAATGTTCATAATTTCCTCGTTATAAATGGGGTCTCATTATAAGTGAGCCCTACTATACTATGCATTATAGGGTAAAATAAAGAGAACAAATCCCCCCCCCCCCCTAAAAAACATCGTAATTATCTATCTATCACTTCAAACAGTAGGCGGTAAATTTTTAAAAGGAAAGTTCGAAAACGTTAATAATTTCCACGTTATAAATAGGGGCTCATTATAAGTGAGCTCTACTGCACTATGCATTATAGGGTAAAATAAAGAGGACAAATCCCCCCCCCCCCAAAAAAAAATCGTAATTATATATCTATCACTTCAAACAGTAGGCGGTAAATTTTTAAAGGAAAGTTCTGGAATGTTAATAATTTCCACGTTATAAATGGGGGCTCATTATAAGTGAGCTCTACTGCACTATGCCTTATAGGGTAAAATAAAGAGAACGAATCCCCCCCCCCTAAAAAAAATTCGTAATTATCTATCACTTCAAACAGTCGGTAAGTAAATTTTTTAAAGGAAAGTAAGAGAAGGGCTGCAACTTATCAAACAGAAACTTCGTCGATAAAAACAAATACTAGAGTTTACCCTGCTTTTACGAGAAGTTCCCAAATCCAATCTTCTATGTAAGTCACGAATGTATTACTATCTGCATGTGTTCCATCTATCTCAAAGGACGGAATCTATTTGAATTGGTCTTTTTTGTTTCCATGAGGATATCAATGCCGGCAATCTCCATTTTCCATCCAATTTAGATCAGGAAGATATTTTTTTTTTTCAAGTAACGTACTTGCTCAGCAAAATAAATATTTTAAGGAAAAAAAGGGCTGTTGGATAAAATATAAAAATGCCAACCCCTTTTTTACTTGTTCAGCTAGCATACTCGAGCAAGGAGGAAGTAAAATAACGTAAGATAACTGAAAACTGAATTGTATCTTCCTTGTCTTACGAAACGTTTTGTATAGCGAAGAATTTAAATGTTAGGTGCGCACCGAGGCTATAGAGAGAACGGCGTGAGATTGTTTCGTTAATAATTTTTAGTAAGAAGATATATCATAGTTAAAATCTCCATGTGATTTTCTTACTGGAAATGACAGGCTCGCGCATACCTATATTGGATGCGGAATGCATTTTAAACAAGCAGCTCTTGTGTGCATAAGAAACAGAAAATGGTTAAAAAAATTCTACCTAGTCCAATCCTAAAACTGAAAGTATCGTCCCAAGTAAGATTGCCAAGTTCTGTACAAAACAAGAACATTTTCCGCTTCCTACAGAGTAACTGGATTTCTTAATAAAGACATAAATTTCTGTATGGGTGTATATTTTTATTGCGCATTGTGTTTAAAAGATTCAGAATTTAACCCCCCCCCCCCCACACACACACACACACTTAACCCCAACCACCTAGTGAACCCCCCCCAACCACCCAGTGAACCTAAAAGAACTCCTTTATTGAATGAATAGGTGTCAATGGAGGCACCAATTTCTACCTGTACAGGAAATTCCGTTTCCATATACTATCTAAAAAGTCCTTGAGTTTTATGTGTAATAAAGGAAAAGTCGGCTATTTTTATGAGGAAACTCCGAAACCTCTAAGGTAAACCCAAAAAATTTTCTGCAGTAGCAAACGCAGGCATTCTACCTAATATGAACTTTCTCCGAGCTGTGAGGCCAACCTGCGTCCAAATGATTAGCGCTCTAGCCTCCAAACGTATAAGTCTAAATCCCAGGTAAGAGGAGTATGCACATTCTTTCAGTGGCTTAGAATCGACTGCATATTGTAGCTCCTAATCCAAGTAGCACTCATAAGAAGATCAGTAGAGTGCAAAAAAATCCAAACTATTCTAAATCGGAACCTAAAAGCATCAAAGAAAGTTTACTTGTTAAATTATTTATTTGACATTTTCAGTTTCCTACAAGGCAAGTGAATTACTTTATCCTACAGGACAGCTGGGTGGATATTTTTTTACTTAGCCCTAATAAAATAGGGCATGCATACATAGGCGCAGCCAGGATCTCAAAAAGAGGGAGTTACAAACGGATAAATGGGTTTACTATAGCTTAAATTATGTTGTAGCCATTAGTCAACTAAAAGATTGAAATATTTCATATTTGCCTAGTAAATTTTTGTGTACCGGTAGCCGCTGTGGCTAGCAAGTTATGTATTGACTGTATTCTTCCAATCCTACTGACAAGGCACACAGCAGAATTTTCGAAGCTAGATAACAGTTAAATCTTTTAGAAAATAGAACATGAACAAAATGAAGACCATGAACAAATTAACTAGTATGCACTAAGTAATTAATTCGTGTTTTAAATCAGTGTTAGCCAAATCAGCTTTCCGTGCGTCTATTAGTAATATTGAAATTAACTTTTAAAAAGCCATTTAAAGGTATCAAACTATTTATACATATATATATATATTATTATTTTAAGTTTTTCATTATGTGTGTGCATACGTGTATGAATAAACTTTTTCAGCTCATATTGTTGTGTTTGCGATATTAGTAGTAGCTTGTTAGGCTGAAAGTGACTAGTAATTAGTCAAGAAGGGTATTTGGTATAAGTTGTCTACTAACCAATAGCTACAAAACTTCAGAATTATGATTTAAACTATACGGTTTATAGTACTAAATTTTGTTTTACAATCTGGACCCAGTCGAGAACTAATGTAATTTTTCTACCAGTGGGGTGGGAATTCATCCCTTGTGCTATTGGGGTCCGTATTATATTAGTAGATTGTTGTACTGAAAGTGTCTAGTAATTAGCTAATATCGGCTAGTAAATATAAATTGTCTACTAAATTTCAGAATTATAATTTAAACTATAAGGTTTGCAGTGCTGAATTTCGTTTCACAATCTGGACCCCGTCGAGAACTAATGTAATTTTTCTGTCACAATCACCCCTTGTGCCAATGAGGTGGGAATACCCCCCTTGCCCTCTCCCTGGCGAAGCTACTGCATTTATACCAACTTAAATCAAAACTCTGAAAAAAAGAGCTGTTTTGAACAATAACACCATTTCCTTTATTCATTTACAAAATTGATAAAAAAAATATATATTTAGCGACACCAACATCTATCCATTTCATACTCGTTTAATAATGCAAGGAGCGAGCAACCTCATACATACGATATACATTGCATTAACTAACAAGTGCACTTCATTAGATGTATTCAACAGCCTGAAGCACCATTCTTCAAAGTCCTCTTTCTGATTATAAGGGAACAAATTACAAGACCGAAATATATTTCATAGTGACAGCGCACGAGTTGCAGCCCTAGGAGCTTGGTTCAAAAGCAAAAATCGATAAAAGCGACATTTTTGAAGAGGTATGGCGGTAGAGGTGCGTGTTGAAAAGATTGCGATACAGCGTTATTCGATACGCTCACCTGACAACAGACCAGGATGTCAATTACAGAGGGACACAGGAAATTTACTTTGTTCCGCTAATACTATATGAGCAGTTAGGCACTGTACAAAAGGGCATCCGCTTCCTCTGGCCAATCCGTATTAAAGATAAAAGTTTTGTGTAAAAATTGGAATAATAACCAATGAAAAACAGTTTCAGCAAGGAAATGGAACACGGACAGCGTCACTTTTCGGAATACTCGAAAAGTAGAATGCCAGTCTAATACCTGGTAATTACGTAGCATTTTGTAGAGTGATCTTTCTAATTCTCAGAACTATAATGTGAAAAGTAGAACTTGATTCTGTTTTAAAGACTGAATTACCGGTTTTCATAAATGTCGTTCTACGCCTAAAAAATTGATTTAAACATGGGTTCTGCGAGATAATACGTTTATCATAGCAGGGTGTCACGTCTGTTTAAGAAGACATCTGGGCCAGTTTTCAAAACTTTTAGCAAAATCAATAATGCAAAAATCATATCCTTCACCATAATTTCTATTATTTTTTTTTATTTTTTCACGAAGTTGAACATATGAAAAAATATGATGTAGGCAGCAAATGACTTTCACTATATAATGCAATGAACTAAATAATGATGTGCAAGATTCACGGCATAATGTTTCAGCATTGAGGTGTACATTAACATTTGACAATGTATAAAACTATTTCGAAGTACTAAATTAACTTACATTTTGTGTAAATCCAACTTGACAATTAGAAATATTGCTATCATCCGCTAAGAAATACAGTCCATATATTATTTCATATATGGTTAAGCTCCAATGAATGGGATACTAAAATCAAAAATCTCATATTTTTCGTATGTCAATATATATTTTATTTTCTGAAGCACTTGCTCTCTTAGTATCCTCGGACACATGCTAGCCACGTATCTCTTCCAATCAATGGTATTAATTCGTATACGATTTCCTATCGAAACATAATTACTATATAACCCTTTAAAAACACAACAGTGAAACGTACTATATTTCGAATTAAGAGTTATTAATTCCTCAAAGCAGCAGGAATAAACAAAAAAAATGACTCTGAAAATTTCCAATAGATTGAATTTTACTCAATTGGCGTTATTTTTAAAAAATATGCAAAATAGGGGATATTTCGCCAAATTATAGTCGCCTATTAATTATAGTTTTTATGTAACGTTTTCGTTAAACTTATCGTGCTATATTTCGAGAACGGCTCATGACTAACATTTTTCAAGTTGGTGTCATTCGTTTTCTAATGATAAATTACATATGAAATGATTATTTAATATTTTTAAAGGTTCTAATTTTTTCAAAAATTTAATCTAAAATTGTGTGCGTGTATGGGATTTCCTGAATATTTGATCGCGATTATAATCAATAGGGATCTTGCATTAACCGATAGTAATAATCGTACCAAACTGCGTTCAAAACGCTCCACTTGTTCTTCAGACATAGTTGCCCCCCCCCCCCCCCCCCATCCCCACACATCACCCCAAAAATGTCCGATTCGAGTTCAGGGATGGTTGAAACGTGCTCTTCTGTCGACACCTAGAATTCGAATTTTCGATCCAGTCACAGTCACAATACTTTCCCTATACATTATACTACTATGTATATAGGGAAAGTAAATACACAACAAACTAGTAAACCCGTAACTGTTAATCGCTTATCTATAGCACTTTCTTCTTTTCTTAGAGAAATATATAGCTCAGTCAACGGTAACGTAGTCGCTTATCTATAGCACTTTCTTCTTTTCTTAGAGAAATATATAACTCAGTCAACGGTAACGTAGTCGCTTAGTGGGCGGTAGCCAGTAAGCGAATGCATAAGCTAAAATAAATGCTGAGAAGGGTCTTTTCTCGTCGTGCCATTTCCTTAAATGCTGAAATTCTATAAGGAGTTTTAAGAAATATCTTAAATTTAAATACGCGAAGATCAATTTTAGGGGGAGGGGGTGCAGTTGAACTGTGTGACATAAACATTCGCAAGGAAAATGGATTTTGCTTTCGAATGAGTTTCAAACGTATTGCTAAACAAATACAAGCCCAAGATTCTATTCGTTACGATTTAACTTTCATTCTGGCTTGCTTTTTTAAAGTTGCGGATATTATTACTTTTTCGAATAAAAGGAACAAAATGTTTCTGAATTCCGTAAAATTATTAAATGATGTAATGTAGTTAGTGAAATACAAGCTGTTTCAGGACGACAGGATCACATCTTGTGAGTGAAAAATACAAGAGCAAATAATGATTTTTTTTAGTAAATAATGACTTGGAAAAATTAAAAAAAAACATCGTTAAAAAGCTCGAAGGTGATACTGATAATTCAGCTTTAAATGAAATGATTCTCACAAGTATCATAAGTTTTAAATACGCTACTATTACTTCTGTTGAAAACGAAAAATTGCTTTTGATTCTAGCTAACGCATTCTAGAACACTGTGGCAGAAGGCAAACTTTCTACAATTAAAGAAAAAGAAAACCACCTAGTAATTATGTGTAATCGCGAAAAAAAAAAAAGAGATCTGATAAATAATTTTACAAAATTAGCTAAATATTTTTATATAATTTGAATTTTTCAAACACTATGCACTTAAAAATTTCCTATTTTTGCCGCTTTCTTCTTGTACCTTTTATTTTGCCAATTTGCCTGCCTATTTTAGTTCCTTTTCTGTCTGAACTTCCGGGCTCCTATCTTCAGACAAGTGATGACTCGATATACAGAAATGTGATACCTCTTATAAATCGCATTCATGTGTGTGCACTGCAGTTATTGCTCGCAGTGTGTGCACTGCAGTTATTGCTCGCAATTAAAATCTAAGAACTTTTTTTACAAGTTTTGAAAAGATCGTTAGTTAGTAGCTTCATTTTTATACCAAAATCACTCTCTTAGGTAAAGTATTCGCGAAGGAAATATGCATAGATACAATCACAGATTTTATATTTAACGCAGATTTAACATAAATTAAAAAATTAATTATACATTATTTATAAGAATGATGTCTAAATTATGAGAGAAATGAAAGCAATAAAAATGGAAGATATAGGTGAAAAGGAAAAATATAAGCGGTATCGGAGAATGTACATTTCTTTTAAAACGACTGGATATTTCAGTTGGTAAAGATAAGGTTCTTGCAAGTCTGTATAAGATGGAATCAACGATAATCTTAGAATGAAAATATCAGTGATTAGAGTGGAGATAGAACAAGATAGCAGAATATAATAGGGTAATGTACATTTCTTTCAGTATAATATAGGAGATATAATGGAAGAATGAATTTTTTCTTTTTCAAAAAGACTGGAGTTCTCGGTAGAGTAGTTGTCCTCGACATTAAGAGGTTACATTTGGAAAACCATTACAATGGGGCGCACGAACAAAGTTAATTTCTTGCAAATTTCTATATGATGGAATTCGATGTAAAATTGCGAATTAGTGGGAAATAAATCTATGATTAGACCGAAAGCGTTTTAAAGTCTATTCCTCGAAACAGGAGAAGAATGTGAGATCATCATATTGCAGTGCCAGAGAAATCTATAGAGCAGCTATCTTGCGATCAAATCGTTCATAATTATTCTGAAAATTTAGTTGAATCACATCCGATATTCGGAAGGAGCTAGAACCATCGGAACCTCAGATTTTGATTCTTTTAGCCTTAAGACATGCCAGATAGCAATTATACAGATGCGCGCTAAAATGTAAAGCGCGAATTAACGATCACTAACTATAACACACAATCATTTTTTCCTAACAAGCTTTTTTCTTACTCGCAATTTTTTTGTTTTATATTCTGGTAGTAAACCATCTAGGCTCATTAACGGAAAAAAGCACAGAATGAATCTTGCAACGATTAACAGCGCCGAGAATCACTCCACACGAGATACTTGGCGTAAAACTGATCTCAAAAGGTCTTCGAGTCGTTTAACTGATAAAGAATTTAATTGGTAGTTACATTATTTGAAAACCCGACCGAATTGATTTTCAGTTGGGGGCCACAGCTGATGGACGCATTGCATGCAGTTAATCGGCGCGAACTCCCCCTTCTTTGCTAATTCCCAAGTAGGCGAGTACAGTAATTGCTGGGTCTCCCATTAGCTGCTTCGGAACCGCACTTAAAACACCAATCTCTGAATAAGCGCTCTTTGGCGCATATACAAAAAAGAAAAGTCGATAATGAGATTTTCATACAGGCACGCGAACCTTCCCCGAGATTAATTGCGGTGCAAGTGAAAAAAAGGTGAATGCCAAATATGGCAACTGCACGGTTGTCTGAAATCCGCCAATTTAAAGGAAACGGGCGCCAAGTGAAAATTTCTCATCTCGTAACAATCTACATAACAGAAAAGAAACATTAAATCCAGGACACACTAGAACAAGCACGACACCTGTTCTGTCGAATGTGGAGCACATCATCTATTTCAGGGTTTTAGGTTCGAACAAAAAAATATTAATGGGCTTGTTCGATATTTTTATTTTTTAACAAATCTAGTGTAGTTGTTTCGAGAAAATTTAAAAACTGTGTTTCATATCGTGTTTCATATCTGAATGCAAATAGCTTTACTTTTTATTGCGGCCAGGAGAGGATCCAAAAATGTTTTTAGCAGAGAAAAGGACAATAAAAGTGTACAAAATTCGCTCTTCAAAATATTTGGGATAAAAATTTTTGAAATTTTATTTTTTAAATGTTTCGGTTTCAAACGATGTCTAATAATACTAATAGGCACAATGACACATTATGAAGCTAATAATGATTTGGAAACGCCACCTATACATTTAGTTATAATCTTGAGAAGAGCTTTAATTACGTTAGAAATATTTTTAATTACATAAAATGACCGAGACATACTAATATAAAAAGTCTGATGTGAGCAGCACATGACTTTCCCTGCAGATTCAAATTCATTTTGTAATTTTTTTATTTCATTATGCATTAAATTGAGTTTAATTGCAAAAAATAATATGGATAATTTTGATATTATATCCAATTAGTTTTTATATTGCATCTTCGTTTCGTTTGGCAACTTGATTCACTTTAAATTCTTCAGGTTCTTAAAATTCCAAAAACTACAATATCTCGAGAACGGTTTATCCTACAGTCATGGGGTCAGATTTATTCGCTTAGATGTCAAATTTTACATGTAGAACAAGTGCTTAATTAATATATTTAATCAATTGTAGTCATTTATTTCAGAGTTTCACTATCTTGCACATGTAGTATTTTATTTTAGATCGAATATATTAGATTTAGGGGCCATTTTGTAAAAAAAAAAAAAAAAAAAAAAAAAAAAAAAAAAAAAAAAATCTTTTTTTCCGAATCGTATAAAAATCTAACCAGCATCACAGTATCTTACGAGCGACTTATCTACCAAATATTGTGTAATTTGATCAATTAGTTTGTCAGCTAGAGTGGATACAGGCAATTTTTGCGGGCCACTTTGCAAAAAAAAAGGCGGGTTCTTTGGTTCTTTTACCCCCAATCGTACCCAAAACTAATCAGCACCAGATTCGCCCACAAGTGACTTACCTACCAACTTTTATGAAATTCGGTCAATTAGTTTTCTAGTTAGAGTGGATACAAAATCTGCACAGACAGACAGACACACACAGAGACGTCACGCTAAAAAAAATTTTTTTGTATTCTTGAGGTCTCGAAACGTGTAGATCCGTCGAAAACTCGAGTTGCGATTTTCAGCATAATTCCAATACTTTCCCTATACATTACCATGTATTGCAGGGAAAGTAAAAATCTGATGTGGGCAGCACATGACTTTCCCTGCAGACTTATATCCACGTTCTCTTTATTTTATTTAAATTTAATTCACTTTTAATTCAATTTTCGTTCTCATTGGTAACTGAACTTATTTTCAAAGGTGGCGTAGAGAAAATAAGAAAAAAACTAAAATGTATTGAGAACGGCTAGTCCTAGTGCAATGGAGTTGGTCTTATTCTTTTCTTCGTTAAAAATTACGCATAAAACTAGTATTTAATGGATATATTTGAGCATACGTAGTTTTTTTTTTTTAGACTTTGGCGGGTCATTTCGTAAAAAAGGCAGGTTCTTCTTTTCCTAATCGTACCAAAATCTAATCAGCACCAGATCATCCTACAAGTAACTTATCTACCAAATTTTGTGAAATTTGGTCAATTAGTATTTAGTCAGCTAGAATGGATACATGAAATATTTACGGGCCATTTCGCAAAAAAAGGAGGGTTCTGTTTTTACGAATCCTATCAAAAACTAATCAGCACCAGGGTTTCATCCAAGTGACTTACATATCAAATTTTATGAAAATCGGTCCATTAGATTTTTTAGTTAGAGTGGATACATACATTGCACAGACAGACACACACACACACACACACACACACACACACACACACACACACACACACACACACACACACACAGACGTCACGCTAATAATAGTTTTTTCGCATTCTAGAGGTCTCGAAACGTGTAGATCCGTCGAAAACTCGAGTTGTGATTTTCGACATGAATCCAATACTTTCCATATACATTACCATGTATTGCAGGGAAAGTAAAAAGGCTTAAAATGAGTCTGAAAGTTACTATGAAGTTTTATAGCAGAAGCTGTCGTTTAATGAACTATGAAGCATGCCTGTCTTAATAAAAATCATAAATCACACTTTTCACACAGAGAAACACATAATCAACTTTCTGTAACACGTATAAATTATCCAAAAATTAGTCTTAGACTTCCTAAATACAAGTTTAAAAACTTTATAATTAAATAAACATTTAATTTTTTATATTAAAATTGAAGGATTTCAGTTTCATCATATGTAAACCAGAGTTCAGCGACATAAAAGTTGGAGAATTGAGAACCATAAATTTGAATTCAGAACTATAAATTTTTCGGTTGCAAACGTAGCAACCCCCCCCCCCCCTCCTTTCCTAATTCTTTTTAGGTGACGTCACCGGTCGTTTTAATAGCTACAGCCTATCTTTACAACTAAATATCTCCACAAGGACATTTAAACAGAATCATAAGATCCAATATTAAACATTGCATCAAAACACAGGAAAGTTTGCATCCCTGAACACCTTAAATAACATGTGTAAGGCATAATTTTATAAAGAAGAGAGAGAAGAGATAAATGCTACGCTTGGCTATGTTCGAGCAGGAAAACTTCAAGCGGATGATGGTCAAGGGTAATGAGACATGACATGTTTTTGTTTTAGCTCATGACTATGATGGTACAGGGAAAACACAAGGTTTGAGAAAAGTGTTCCCTAAGGGCGAGTAAATGCAAGAAGAGCGTACAATTCAAAAACTCCGCGGTTACATGAAGAAAAGATCCCACACAAAATTGCTGGTAATTTATTTGAAGAGCCTGCGCTTCAGGGGCAAAGAATATTGCAAAAAGACCTTGCAAATAAAACTGCCGGATCTGCATTAAAAGACTTCGTTCGTAACAGAACGAAAAATTATGAGCACAAACTGGTTCCGGAAGCAAAAAAATAGCCTCCTTCTTCAGGATAAAAACACAGAGTAACCACACCAGAAAGTGCAAGATCGCATCTGTTGTGCCTTTGAGAATCTGCTTGCTTTTTTAACGTAAAAGAATCTGTTTTTTGCCTCCGAAAGCGGTCGACAATTTTAATCAACTTTTTTATGTTCTTACTAATAACTAACAATAATAATGAAGTAATAATGAAGTAATTTTTATTGCAGACAAATTATTTTTATTGTAGAGAATTTCATAAACGTATTGGCAACAGAATCGCTTGTTTGTAGCCACAATTATATAGCTGAAGAATAATGTTATACAGCTAGTGCAGGAAATGATGATTGTTTAAAATTTTGCATTATCTGATTCTTGCGCGATTTCTATTTTTTTATGATTTTATTTTCCAGATAAAGTACCTCCAAAATTGCAACACTAATATTTAAATGGGGCTGAATTCTTTTTAATTACATTGTAATACATTTATTTGAGATTTCTTCACTGTAAAAAACAAGATAGGAAAAATCAGCTGTTTTCTATTAGAAGACAACTGATGTTTTCTATCCTTCTTTATGTTTCTATTAGAAAAGCTTTCCGAGGCAAGAAACCTCGTAAGAGATTTTCTAGAGTCACAAACATATATATTCTAAAAATAAGGACTTTTAAAGAGATGCAAAGATAACTTACGGCCATTCTCTGGTATCAAGACCAAAAGAAGGCAGGTTTAAATCCTGGGTACAAGTAGAAACTATGTATGTATACAAGTTCATTGTAGTTTGGAATCCACTTTAAACTGTAGCTTCCAGTCAAAGTAGTTCTTATGTGCATAAAAGGAACCGGCAAAATAATCCAATACGAAAGCTTACGAGAAAATTCTCCATCCAAAAACTTGAGCTCATTTTATCTATGGGAAATAGTCCTATGGAAAATAGTCCTAACCTCTAGCTCGTTTAGCTTTTACATTTTTCCTGCTGCTGTTTTTTGCCAGACATAGATGCTGCAAAGAGGAAGGTTTAGCTTTTTAAAAAAAAACCAGTAAAATAGTCTGAAGTTTTTTTAATATGTATCGAAAAGTAATGCATTCATTTTACAAAAATATTAGAAATACTTCCAATTATTTTATCGTTTTTTTTTTTTTAAAAACACAAACTTTCCTGTTCTTGGTATCAATTCTTGGCAAAATAACATCGGGAAAAATAATTCTAAAAACTAAATACTGTAGAGGTTAGGGACTTTTATCCATAGGTTAACATGCGGCTGGGGAGAAAATATCCTCTTAAAGTATAAAGCGAACAAAGTTTTATTGTTAAATTTTAATTTAACAAAAAAAAGTTCTAACTCCTACAGAGTAGTTGGATTTCTTTATCCTATATGATAGATAGAAGTATATAGTTACAGTGTACTTATTAACTAAAAATAAAGATGTAATGTGATCATGTTTATATTTATGTGTCCCATTACATTTAAGAGAAGAACAAATAATAAATAAACCTAGCAAATAAAAGTGAACATACTTTCTAATGAATAAATGAAGAACAAAATTTGAATTCACTAAAAACCTACCTTCTTAAGCTGAAATAAACTATACTTTATTTCAGAGGTAACTTATCTCACATTCGAGTCAATCATGGGATAGGGAGTTTTAGGGGCACATAGTAACATAAAAATATTTTGTAATCATTTATAAAAGTCACAAAATTTCAATATCTTTGTTGAGAAGTAGAACATAAATATAAAGAGTAGTTGTTATCATATAAGAATACCTAACATTTATCCCTATTTTCTGCAACTTTCCCCCCTTCCAAGAGTTTACTTATCCTATTATTTTCATTTCGTTTTATAAAATCACTAATTAAAATATTTTTGTCTTTATGTTGACAAAATATTGAAAACCCCCCATAGATGGACTTATTAGAAAAAATATCCTTCTAATTAAGTACATCCACACAAAATAGTGAAAGAAACTTCCAAAATATACTAACACCAAAAAGACCAAAATATACTAACACCAAAAAGACCAAAATATACTAAACAATAACGTAAAAATTTTGAAATACATTTGAAGAAACCGAGGTCAAACCTAAATGACTTCAAACTATAAAATTTTCTTATTAAAAACATTCCACCCATGTTTTACACTTTACACCAGAAATTCCCAACATTTATTCGCCAAAGTAACCTTTGACTGGCCATTTCATTCAATTCTACCTTTGACTGCCCATTTATTACTTTCCATTACTTACATTTATACAATAATGTATAAGGAAAGTATTGTGACGGGGTCGAAAATTAGAATTCGAGTTTTCGACGGGAGAGCACGTTTCAAGCATCCCTGATTACGAATCGAACATTTTTGAAGTGGTGTGTGTGTGTGAAAGTATGTATGTGTGTGTGTGAAAGTATGCGTGTGTGTGTGTCAGTGAGTCTGTGGAGACGATAACTGACGAACGAATGGACCGATTCGAACGAAATTTGGTACAAAACTTACAATCCGTGAATACTGGAAGCCTATCGTTTTTATACGCAATCGAATGTTCAGAACCCCCCTAAATTTTCGAGTGAAATTTTGAATAAATCGTCAAAACCTCTAAAAAAGTTACGCAAATAGACATTTCTTATGTAATTTTTCATTAGAAAACGATTGACATAAATTTTAGAATGCTAGACCGTTCTCGAGATAGTGCACATTTTTCAAAAAAATTATCAAAAAATCATACAAAATAAAAAATATATTTCCTATTGAGAAACATGTTCACTTTTCATATGTAATACCATGCGATAAATTTGGTGGCATCATTCTCGTGGATCTAACTCGTTCCATTCTTGAAAAAAACACTTTGTGTAATAATTTTGTATTTGAACGCCAATAGTCAATTATCTGCTAAGAATAACTTATTTCTCCGTCCATAACGCTTGGCGAGATTTTGGCGACGAATTTGGTGGAATGTCACCAACTTGGCGACTTTTTAAATGTTGCTAAATTAACGAAAAACTCGCAAAATGGATAAAAATAACGCTAAATCAATGAAAATGACGACTAATTGACGAAAATTCAATATCTTGGAAAGAATATAAATATCTACTTTAAAAATAATCTATTTTTTTACTGTAAAAGTAGTAAATTCATTGCATTATATAAGGAAAGTCATGTGCTGCCCACACATCAGATTTGGGACACATCAGATTCTTTTAGTTGTACAGTTGACTGCCTATTTCGATCAACACTGTACCTTTGACTGTTCATTTCTTCCAAATGTACCCCCCCCCCCCTATGACTGTCCATTTCCTTTAATTGTACTCCCAAGACTATCCATTCTGTCCTTTAACTGCATTACGTTTCGCATTCTCTCCCTGATTTTTTAATTAAAAAAAAGGTTGTAAATGTTTTACATTTCTGTTAATTAAAAATGCACTCTACAAATATCTAAAATACCATAAGAATTTTATCAATTTTAAGGAACTAGATCTTTGGGACACATAAGAAATACAAAACTTTCAAAAATATTAATAAATTTACGTCAGTTATCTGTATTATACATACAGTGATAACTGACGCTTAGGGCCGCCCATAGGTTGGGACAGATACCCAGTGGCGTCGCCAAAGGAGGGGGGTCAGGCCCCTCCCCCCCAGGAACCCACCGGAGCCCATTGAAGTTCGGAGAAATGAGAAACAAAATATTTAGTTGCCAATTCTTTTTTTCTGTCGATGCTACTGTAGATACCAGTGAGGGCCAGCTCTCCGATTCTTTTTTGAGAGAGTAGGACATGAAAGATTCGCAAAGAGAGAAAAAGTAATTACGGAAGAGGGAGCGATAAATCTTTGACGAGGAGGCTCACAATATGGACATATATTTTCCCAAGTTTGGAAAATTTTCGCGATGTGGGCTACTTGAAACAAGATTGATTGACACATGTCCAAATCATTCAACAACTAGAAAATGGTTCTTTTGTTTTTAGATAAATAGAATTTAAATTCATTTTTAGTCCATTCCATAGTATCGATGAAAAAATAAATAAAAAATATCAATTTATTGGCTTTCGTCGTTGGTGAAAAATTTAAAACCGACCTCAGGTTGAGAAACGCGAGGTTCGTTACAATATCATGCATAAAGTAAGAAAACAAAGATTCGACAACAAGAAAATGTTTATTTGGTTTTTTATGTATATAATGTAAATTTATTTTTAGTCCACGATAAAAATAATGTTTCAAAAAGTATCAACTTATTGGCTTTTGTCATTGGTGAAATTTTCTACACACCCCAGATTCCCGGCCACACAATTTGTTACCATAAACCCTTGGGTTGGTCGTGTGGTCTGGGCTTTCTACACACCCCAGATTGACTGGTAGATCGGACGGTCTGGCTCCCAACACCCCAGGTTGAGAAGCGAGATTTTACAGTATAATGTATGCATAAACCAAGAAAACGTTAACAAAGTTTGTTGAAAGGAATTATTTTATCTACAGAGACCTAAAGGATCCAATTGCAATACATCCAAATCTATTTTAAATTAAAAATAAATTTTCATAGCATTTAAATTTATTTTTATTTCGCAGTGAAAGAAAATAATCATATTTTAAACAAAAATATCAATGTATTCGCTTCCAACATTGCTGAAAATTTTCCACGCACCCCAGGTTCAGAGACGAAGTTTTACAAAACCATGCATAAAATAATAAAATATTGCAAAGTTCGTTACATGGAATTATTTTACCACCAACGCCCTAAATTGTTGTTCGATAGCAATACGTTGAAATCCAATTCACAACATCTGAAAAAAATACATATAAAAATTGTTTATATTTGTGAAGCTAATATAAATGAGGTCAAATGAGACACATTTGGTATAAAGAAGCCACAAGGGTCATAAACATCTTTACTAAAGGTCAATCGCATCACTGAGGACGGGTGTGCATTTTTTATGGTTCACTTCCGATATAATTTATGCATCTCTTAATCATTTCCTTCGGAAGCAGGAAGTAGTGGTTTGCTCTTTCTTATTTATATTTATCCACACATTTTAATTTCTTGAGTGGTAAAGGCAGTATAAGGTTTTTACTACAATATGGATAATCACATTAAATATAAACAATGCGTTAACTACTAATATAAATAAATTCAAGAAAAAAAAATTATGCATGTATAATTATTATCTAACATGGTTTTGTCTTTTCAGACCCTCCAGAAGCCCTCGGGTAACTTAGAAAACTGAATCTTTGCACACTAGGAGCGCTGCAATCATTTTTATTCGATCCGGCATGGCCATTTTACTAGAATTAGATATAATATGCACACTCATTGACCTTTCCTTACAAAATTTTTGAGGTGCTTAAGGACTTTCTTAGGAACCCTGTATGCGTTGTATCTACTTTTTAAAATACTGTTTCTTCTCAATATTTTTCATGGTGGCACAATTACATGGTGATACACTTCATGGTGATACACTTGGGGTTTTCTTTATAAGCGGCAGCTAAAATTACTTTAAACGATACACTGCAAATCAGGATCGCCCATACAAAATTGTGGGACCCCCTCCATATTTTATTTTCCATAATTTTTCCTGTCTTCCTTCCCTCAAAAAAATTATTAATGCTTCGAGTCCCCACAGTCAACCCTTCCCCTACTTGAGTAGTGTTCGTCCCCCCTATGGGCGACCTTGTATAAATGATTGAAGAAAATATACATTCGTACCACTCTCAGGTAAATAGAAGCTGTTTGATTTGAACTGACGATAAAGTGTCACAGCAAGTAGGGACACATTGTTTAAGGAAAGGTTTAATTCAATTCCTCTCTGAGAGCGACAATTGGAATTATTTATTATCCTTTGTAAATAAATACCTTGTTTTAATTACCAACTACTTACACAAGCGAATACTCTGAAAAAATCCGTTGTATATAACATGTTAGAAAATTCTTCTCAAAGATTCGAGCCTGTATGTCATTTGTCACAAACATTTTTTCAAATAATAAACACTTGCGGATTAGGAACAGAAAAATACAAAAAAATCTTTCAATATTTGACGATATATTGATGTTACATGCCGTGCGAAAAAAATGGCAATTTACAGTTGTAAGCAACTAGTCAGACATTATGTACCAAATAAATGCATACAGTCAATTAAATTTTAAGATAGTTTAAATTTGAAGAAACTGAAATTCGAGAATGTCTATGGCGTATATTATTTTGAACAAATACATATATAAATATTAAAATGCGTATAATCCATGTGATACCTATAATTTTTATTAAAAAAGTACATTTTTATATGTTACCACACAGCAGATAAATTTCATCCTTACAATCAATATAAAACTATCATTAACTGTATCAACGTTAAATTTATCATTTTAAAGGAACGAAGGCTTGTAATAGAAAAACTGGAATAACAGTAATTCATCATTAAATAATTAAAATAAGTTACACGATATATTTTACTTACTACAATTGATCCATTAACAAAATAAAAATATTAAGCATAAAATTTAAAAAATTGCAAACTATATTCTTAATATATCCATGGATGAATAATAAAATACATACTAAAAAATATAACGTGGGTAGCGCATGAGTTTCCCTACATAATGCAATTACTTACTTCTTTCTCAGCGAAATAATGGTGTACAAGATCCACAGTACAGTGATTTTGGCACCAAGTTAATTAGAATTTGGCACTTTTGGCAACTTACTAGTCCAAACGAATGACTTATTCATACTCACGTGCAAAATCCTCGTCAAAATGCAATTAACATTTAATTGATATCAATTACATGAAATAAATGACTATTGGCAAAATCTTGGGCATCAAAATACAAAACTATTACAAAAAGATTTTTCTTTCGTGAATGGAACGATCTAGATTCACGAGAACGGCGTTGCATAATATAGCATATAAAAAGTGATCATATATGACAATACTTACTGTTTTTAAAATCTTATATAATATTTTTTATACATTTATTTATAAAACGTGCAATATGTCGAGAACGGTTCATACTAGCGTTTTAACGTTTGTGTCAATCGTTTTCCAATTAACCATTACGTATGAAGTCATTATTTAACAGTATATAAAGTCCTGAATTTTTGATGATTTTTTTTTTCAAAAATGTATTCAAAAATCGTGCAATATCTCACGAACAACTAGCTCATGCTAGCGTTCTAAAGTTTAAATCATTCATTTTCAAATTAAATTATTATTTTTTTTTTAATCATTATTGAAAATGCTGACTTTTAATGATATTCTAAAAAACTCTTCGAAAATTGAGGGGGGGAGGGGGAATCTTCCAAACATTCGATTATGCTTCAAATCAATAGGGTTCCAGTATTCGCTGTTTGTAATAATCGTAGGATCCCCCCCCCCCAATCGCTCCATTTGTTCGTGAGATATCGCATCGACAGGCTCGCACTAATATAAACACTCACTAACATACACACATACTAACAGACACGTAAATACAACATACACACACAGACATCTCCTCAAAAACGTTCGATTCGAGTTCATAGATCTTTAAAATGTGGTATTCCATCGAAAACTCGCATTCGAATTTTCGACCCCATCACAATACTTTACACATTGCACTGTGTATGCAGAGAAAGTAAAAATATGTTACCTATGTAGCAGTTTTAAAGGTACATTTCTATGCACTGCAGGTAATTGGTAGTAGAGACCAAGATTTGTATAGTTTAAGCAAATATTCCAACGAAATGCAAAATATTGATTTCTCAACTCGTACGTCACATTTTACTGGCATATTTTTCACTGAAAAACAGCCCAATAGCCACAATGCCAGATTGAGTGCTACTTGAAACATTTTAAGTTCATTTCAAACATACCTGATTTCACATAAGCGCATGTATTTCCTTGATTTCCAAATTTACAACTCGGATAATTTGAAATTTCGGATTACAGGAGTTCGGATTAGAGAGGTTTTACTACATTTACTCTGAATACTTAGCCAAAACGATAATGATTATTCTTACCTGTTGTTTTTAAAACACAACTATTTACCATTCATGGAAAAAACGGCGTAAAAAGTAACGCAAAAGTAGCAAAATGTCTTTTTTAAAAAAGTACTATAAACAAAAATTAATCTAATGTGTGAATCCAAATTATAATTTAAAAACCAAAACGCAGGTAAACTTACCGCGCAAATCTTTCCTTATCTTGCATATTGTCTTCATCCATTCTGCTGTATTTAGGCCCCTGGCCTTCCTCCTCATCAGAGCTGAAAGAAAAATTTAGTGTTAAAATTACGACTTTTAAACATACCAGCTAAACTTAAAAAGTGTAATTAAATGTCCCCTCGTTAAAATGCAAAATTTACACTTTTGAAGTTTAATTGTTAAATTTGATTGATTATAATATGTTGATTGAAATGGAACATTTACATTTTTACTGATACATTTTACGTGCGCAAAAAACATCTGCAAGAGTCTTGCAAAATAAACAGTGATCTCAGTAAAAATATATAATACGAAAGTGGGGGGAAAATCTGGTAATATGACATATTAAAGATAGAACCACTAGTTTCAGTGTTACGAACCTCAACCAAACTTATAGCTCTTTCTCATGGGTATGTATAACTTTGCTGCCCAATTTATCCAACCAAGTTAATTATACCTTGTTCGTACTGTAGTTTTTAACGGAAGTAAAATCTAGAACGGGAGCCGGTTTGAGTAATACAAAACTTAGAGCTCATTCTCATGAGTGTAACTTTGTCGCTTAAATTATACAACTAAATGATTTATTTATACTGTAATCGCACTGTGGTTTTAAACGGAAGACTATTTGCAAACCAAATTTTTATTCAGAGAACTTGTGAATAAATTGCTTTTCGGAACTATCTCATTCGAAGCCTACACAAGATGAACAGTGCAAACAGGAAATTGGAAAAGATTACGAGATGATGGATCATTTTACAATGCTACAATGTGATTTATAACACAAACTATTACATAAATCAGCTATTCCTATTTAACAAAACAGTGAATTTCAAACACTTTAACAAACTCAAAATAAAAATATGCACAAGCCAAACTTTTTCAATCTATATTTCATTAAACAAAAAAGAAATAGAAAATAAATATTTCTTTATTTCATCTTATTTATTGTTCAAATAACCAATTCTCTTACTACAAGCCTTGTGACAACTATTCCATTTGTAGTAGCAAAAATGAAATAAAGTCGATAAAATACGTGTTCTGCTATACAATAAAAAGATCATAGACGCCCTTAGAGGAACGATTTTGAAATGTTACATTCTGCTTTTTAACTTCTTAGGCGTGATAACGTAATTTTAAGCAATAATAAAAAAAAAAAATCATAACACGAAATGAAATGTTATAATTTTAAAAATTCTGATTATGAGAGATCTTATTCACACTGACGTATATCTCAATTTAAATGTCTATGATTCCAATATTAAAAAGTTTGCCTAATTCAGCAATGCAGATGATACAATTTCTAGAATTATATAATGTGCGTGAACTTTTAACACAAAAATGAATACATGCAAAATCAACATTAATAATATTGAATATATACATATTTTTTCACTACATAATAACCTAACACCTAGAGGGAAACTTCTATTCCAGTTATTTACCATAAAAAAATACAGAATTCACAAAAATAAAAATACTTTTACATAAAAAAAAATCTGCAGATAGAGAACAACTCAAAATCGTCTTTCGGGCCCTAACAAAATTTTGGAAGGGTAAAACCAGGTTTCGTATTTAAATAGTTCTTGTTTGGTGAACCCCCACTCAAATCTTTTGGGCCTTACCAAAATTTTGAAAGGAGTAAAGCCAGGCTTTGTATTTAAATAATTCTCGTTAGGTGAACCCCACTCAAAAAGGGTGTTTTCTTAATCTCTTGGGCCTTAGCAAAATTTTGGAAGGAGTAATGCAAGGCTTCGTATGTAAATAATTTTCGTTTGGTAAACCCCACTTAAAACGGGTGCTTTCTTAATCTTTTGGAACGTAGCAAAATTTTGGAGGGAGAAATACCAGGCTTTGTGCTCAAATAGTTCTTGCTTAGTGAACCCCACTCAAAAAGGGTATTTTCTTAAACTTTTGGACCTCAGCAAAATTTTGGAAGAAGTGAAACCAGGCTTCGTATTTAAATAGTTTTCACTTCTTGAACTTCACTCAAAAAAATATATTTTCTTAATTTTTTGGGCCGTAGCAAAATTTTGAAAGAAGTAAAACCAAGCTTTGTATTTAAATAATTTTTGCTTGGTTAACCCCACTCAAAAAAAGTGTTTTCTTAATCTGAGATTTGCATTTTCGACGCATTCGTTCAAATAGTGCAATGAGAAAGTGAAAACAATGTGTGCTAGTCTATATAAAAATTTTACATATCCATAGGCATTTGGTGTCATAATATTCTCGCCTGTAGCCGTCAAGCACATAAGCGAAATTATAAGCGTCCTCTGTCAAGCTTTGCTTTCAAGTTCAGAAAACTATACTGACTTCATTCTTAAAATTCCTTCCAATTAATAACACACATTTTAGTCTTAATTAAACTAGTGCTCTAAACTGGCTAGATTTGCAAATATATATCAAAATATTATCGTAGAATTAATCTGGATTTCGTGGCTCATGATTGGTTTATATTCCAAAAGGTAATTTTATCTTCTATTTCAAAACATAAAATTGAAAGTTTATCCGTTCAAATTGAAAGTTTGTTTGTTATACAAATCCACAATCCCCCCCCCCCCCCGCCCCCTCAAATTTGGTAGGGTTATTCTCTACTTCACTGAAGGTAATCGGCCATATTTTTCAGTTTCTAGAACCCATGGGTTGTCGAGAAATTTAAAAAAACAAAAAAAAAAAACGCAAAATTACACCTGCTATAAAAATAGCTTTATGGAGACGATATTTTATCCATTTATTTGAAGAAAATTATATAATGTTACTTATTAACGGAATTTAATAGGCCTGACACGCGGGCTAGGACAAACCGGTTGCACCTTTGTGTTAGCATTACTCTAACAAATTCCTTGAAAAAAATCTATTTTGTGACGCTTCAAACTTCCGATCCGATTGGTCGTCACTCCTGAACACGACCAATGATGTGTTTATACGGCAGACTATTTTCCTTTAATTTAGTGGATTTAAATCATACAGAAACAAATATAAAACTAATTTTTATAAATGAAAGGAATCATATTTTTGATTGGGATACGGGTACATGATTTTGCTACCATTTTAGAGCCTTTGGCTTGGCGTAATATTGATCAAACTTTCTACCTATGGTAACTTTTTTTAGACGGGACTAGAATGTTTTATTCTTCAGATTTGAATGTGCAAATTATTTTAAAGCGAAAAGAGACTTTTATATTTCTTTTTAGGGGAATTAAATAATTTGAAACGATTTTTAGAACAATATCATTTAGAATACTAATATGGAAGTCTTTTGAGTTTCTAGAATTAAGGTTGTCGAGATATTAATTTTTAAAGATGCAAAATTAAACTTTTCATAGAAATAGTAATGTGCACACGATTTTTTCCCATTTATTTATAGAAAATTATGTCATGATACTTAGCAACGGAGCTAAATCAAATATGTGTTTATGCGGCAGACGATTTTCGTTCAATTTCTCCGGTTTAAATAACAAAGAAATTGATCTATATAAATAAAATTGAAAATCTGTCTGTATGTTTGTGTCGCATCATCACGGGAGAACGGCTGCACCAAATTTCATGAAATTTTGTGGATAACCGCGAAATGGTTGGTCTCACTTAAAATTTAGTCTATATTTCGAGTATCTAGAACCAGGAGTTATCGATATATCAATAAAAAACTAACCTCCCACAGAGATAGCATTATGCAAACGATATTTTTATCGCTTATTTATTTAAAGAAAAATATATCATGTTACTTAGCAATGGAATTAAATCCATTTATATATATTTTCTGATTTAAATAAAAAATATGTAATTTTATCGGAATTGCATTACTGACTGCATTATATCAATAAAGGCATTTGAGTTTAAAGACTATGGGAAAATTATTGGCATTTTCAATTTCGACTATGGGAAAATTATTGGCATTTTCAATTTCTTACGTGTTTGGTTTTATTTTGGCGAAGATTTTCATACTCATAAATCGAGTTTAACTCATATATTGTATTTTGCCGATTGTTGAAACAGAAAAAAAGTAGTACTGGTATATCTTCTACTACCATTATAGCACTTTCAGTTTGGCATACATTGATCTAATTTCATATTTTTTGTAAATTTGTTTACAAACGGGACCAGTATGTTTTATTCCTCAGATCTACACATGAAAATAATTTTGTATAGCGAGAACAGAATACACTTTTAGGATAATTAAATTAAGTACTTAATAGAATGTTTAGAATATCAATTTAAATACTATAAGAATTTGCACATAATTGTGAATTTTAATTTTCTTTATTATATAATCCGTACGAAAAACGGGTATACTGCTAGTCTATATAAGTAAAATTGAAAATCTATATAAATAAAATTGAAAATCTGTCTGTCTGTATGTTTGTCTCATCATCAAGGGAGAAAGGCTGAACAGAATTTCATGGAATTTTGTATGTAGCCTTGAAATAGTCCCACTTAAAATTTAGTCCATGTTTCGAGTTTCTAGAATCAGGGGTTCTCTAGAAATGAATTAAATATGCACAGTTAAACCTTCCATAGACATTAGCATTATGCAGACGATATTTTTTCTCGTAAATTTATTTGAAGAAAATGATATCATGTGGATTAGAAGAGGCTTTTAATCCAATGTGCGGCAGACGTTTTTATTAAATCTTTTCTGATTTAAATAATAAAGACATGTATATAAAATAAATTTTATCGAAATTGCATTTTTGACTGGATTATATCAATTACGGCCTCCAGCCTTAAAGATTACTGGGATTATTGATATTTTCAATTTATTTCGTCATCTGTTTTATTTTGGCAAAGATTTTTGAAATTCATATATTGTAGTACGGGAAATTTTCTACTAATACACGCATATATCTTCTAACATTCAGAAATATATATCTTCCCATGCAATTTTAGCGCTTTTATTTTGTCATATATTGATTCAATTTCATATTTTTTGTACATGTGTTTACAATTGGGACCAGGCTGCTTTATTCTTCAGATCTGTCTGTGAAGATAATTTTTGTATAGCAAGAACAGATTCTTAAACTTCTTTTTAAGAGCATTAATTTAAATATTTTAATAGAATGTTTTGAAAAGTATAGGAATAGTATAGGAATTTGCACATGATTGTGAATTTTGTGTTTTTTTATATTATATATTCCGTACGAAGAACGACTATGTAGTACGGGTAATCTTATACCAATACACGAGTATATTAGAACTTCTAATCTACGAGAATGTAAGTAGTACGGGTATATATGTCTTCCCATACAATTTTAGCGCTTTCATGTTGGTATATATTGGCATCAATTACTGCCTTCGGGTTTAAAGATTACGGGAATTATTGATATTTTCAATATATTACGCTATCTGTTTTATTTTTGAAAATATTTTTAAATCTCATATAATGCAGTACGGGTTATCTTCTTCTAATACACGGGTATATCTTCTAATCTACGAGAATATAGGTAGTAGGGGTATGTAATGTTAGTGCTTTCATTTTGGCATATATTGGAATCGATTACGGCCTTCAGGTTTAAAGATTACGGAGATTATTGATATTTTCAATTTATTACGTTATCTGTTATTGTTTGGCAAATATTTTTGAAACTCATATACTACAGACGGGTAATCTTCTACTAATACACGGGTATATCTTCTAATATTCGATAATATAAGTAGCACGGGTATATTTTCCCATACAATTTTGGCGCTTTTATCTTGGCATATATTGATTTAATTTGATATTTTTGTAAATTTGTTTACAAGTACTGTTTACAAGTTCAAATCTGTACGTCGGTCTGCCTGTTTGTTTCGTATACATCCATAGTTTCACAAATCCATAGTTTTTGACAGAGTTTTTTTTTTAATTATTCTTTTAATTTGATATGCTTATTTCTTAAGATACTGCAGGAAACCACGTCCATGCATCGAGTTTCTAGGTACAAGGGTTGTCCAGATATTAATAAACATATAAAATTAAAATTTACATAGAAATAACATTACGCACACGATTTCTTTTCTAAAAGTTTATTTTAAAAAAATAACATTATACTGCCTATCAACGGAAATTAATAGAACTTATTCTGAAAAAAAAGAGTTTCTGTCATTTGTTGCATAAGATAAAAGATTTTTATTTCATTTTCTTCATCCAAATAATAACGAAAATATTAGATAATTCCTTGCATGTATATTATTATATTTTGAATTATCTGGTATGAGTTGGTGCAATGGAATAAAATATGATTGCAAAAATAATTTTACAATTTTGTCTTTTGTTTTATTTTTGGCAACATTTTGCATATTTTGCATATATTTTCGACTGTGTTTAATTGATTATTTGAACGGAACACAAATGTTGCAGGAATGTACTTTTCCTATTGTTTTTAGCTGCCTCATTTTGGCATACGCTACCCAAACTTTTATTTTCTCGTAAATTGGTTCGCAAGATATAGCAAAATGTTTTCTTCAGATTTATAGAAAGAAAAATCTGCTATTTTTATTTTTAAACTTTATTTTCTACTATGGGACAAGGGAAATTTTTAAATTGCATTCCTGTTTAGAATGCTTTATGAATTTGCAAAAATTTTAAATTACGAGCAAAGTCGAATACAAATGCTTGTGTGAATCTTAAAAGAAAAAAATAATAATTCTGTAACGAAAAAGTTATTGAAAAATGCAAATACTTTTATAACCTCAATTACATGTATATACTTCGAAGTTAAAAAAAAAATGTTCTGAGTAAAGACTCAATTTACATAATCCCCATCAATTTGAACTGCAAGATATATAATCTACACATAAACATAAAAGACATAACATAAATATTAAGATGAAAAGGGATACAAACAATGAAAAAAATCAAAGTAGAAAGTAAGATTTTTGTTTTAATGTTAAGTATATTATGAGTGCAAATATAAAAGAAGCAGAGAAATGTAAACGGCCAAGCATTGTTTTAATAATAGAGTAAGCTTATAGAAAATTAAGAGGTAGGAAAAGTTTAAATTTCACATGGAAATTCAAACGAAACACGAATGCCTGTGTACAGTTGTAAAAATATCACTTGCGAATCTCGCATTCTAATGCGAAAATATTCAACTTGCATATCAAAGGGATCACCTTGGGGCGGCTACAGATCTCTCGTCCCATGCAATCTCATCATAATAGGGATTTTAAAAAATGAACTTCCTCTGATTAAATATGGTAATTGTTCCGTACCAATCGAATAGTCACGTCAAAAGACCCCTAGATACGAAAGACCCCTAGATACGAAAGACCCCTAGATACAAAGTTCCGTGTTTTTATGGAGGGAACTTTTTTTAACTGTTGAAAATAGAAGTTTAGATCGTCTAATGTTAATTTGCCCAAAAAGATTTTAAATTATACCTTTTTGGAAAAAATTACCAATTGAAATCGTTCTCTCTTTAAAATTTGATTAAAATTCCCCTAATTTGTTTTTATTTAAAAAAAACACTAAAGAAACACTAAACAAAAATTATAAAAAGTGAGGGGAAATAAATTAATTGCAATAAGCAAAACTTTTTCCATAGAATTTTTAAGCTATATAAAAATAACTGGTCGGATTAAGAGGATGAGTTTTTAAAGTATTTGAGACCAAAATTAAAAAAAAGAAAATGATTATTCGAAAATAATAATAATTTATACTTCTAGATAACCTGCCAAAATCAACGAAATTTTATAATTAGAGAATTAAAATTATGGAGATAAAGATTCAGGCAAAATTTAAACATGTTACAATTTATTATTATTATTTTTTTTTTCAATAACTTTTCAATTTTTTTTTTCTGTTAAAACGTGAGTTGGAGAATTTTTATATTTTAAGCCAAAATCTCTTTATCTCTCTCAATAAAAAAACACGAAATTTTATATCCAGGGGAGTTTCGATAGGCTTAATTGATAAAAAATGTCATACAAGATATAGAAAAAAGAATTGAAATATCAATTCGACTTTCTTTTAAAAAAATGTATGCATCTTTAAACAGAGATATTGAAAAGTTATCTTATAAAGATGCATACAGAAGTTTTAACTGACATAATATTCTAAATTCATATCTTCAATAAAAACGCTAAACAGAATGGACATTTACTCTTTTGACGAGCCGCATTTTGGCTAAATTCAAACAACAAGCTGGCAAATCTCTAAGGAATCAGACAAATAATCTTAAAATATACTTCAAATGATGAAGATTAGTAGAAAAACCCAGTCCTTAATTCTTAAAAGGGCTGAATGACTAAAAATTGAATCACAAGAAACATGTAATCTTATAATTTCAACCATCACAGAGCATTTCGTAAAGAATAAAATGCCAAATCCCAAGAGAAGAGAAAAATGAAGTCTGGTATAAAGCAGAAAAGAGTTAAATAAAAGGTTTCAAATAAAATAACTCATACGATTATGTAAATGCACAACAATAAAAACGGGGACATTCACATTAGAAAAAATAAATTAGACTAACCTTTTCCGAAGGAAAGGTTCACAAGCTGAAAAGGAAGTTTTACCTTGTCGATAACGACTCTCGAAAACTATGAAATGGCTAAAATTCTTTATCGGTGGTCTTTTAGAGATGAATAGCAAAAAACAGGTTATATTGTAGTAAGTATACAACCGAATACCAGCGCCTGTTAATTTGATATCATGTCTAATGTAAAATTTTATCACCACAAAACTAGTGTTAAAATAATAACAATTATGTTTTTAAGTTATATCTCAATGAGTCAAGTTCTTTATTTTGTTGATTGTTATGATGAAATATAAAAGCCTAGCATTATGACAAATTTTGTACTTAAGTTCTGATATACTCGTATCGTCTCCAGTAGCTTGTCTGTGAAGTAACTGAGCAAGAAAAAGCTCAAGAAACAGCAATCTAGGGGGAAATACAATTAAAGCCATATCCATGCCATTATTCAATAAAATTTCAGCAGAAAAATCTATTGTCGTAAAGTTCTTGTGTGTGTGTGTGTGTGTGTGTGTGTGTTACACTTTTATACTTCTCAATTAGATTATGAGTAATATATAACAACTCTGCTGGCTGAATGACATCAAAATCAACCAGGAAAATAAAGTCAAACTATGAACAATATATTGCATAGAAAATTCAAATTTAACTAAGATGAAAAATAGCTATTCTCAAACTAATTGATATTTGTGCAATTGAAAATAATTTTGATAGCCGATATAACGACAGATCAGATCCACATTACTCCAAGACGTGTTTTGTTTTGATTTTTAGTTTTTTAGATGAAAAGGTAATGTACTAAAAAGGGGTAATGATATATTGTGATCCAAAATTGAGACATTAAAGTTCATGACTTGATGTTGCTCGCAAATGTCAAAGGGGAACATTTTTAAATGATACAAATTGATGAAAAAGGATGAAATTTCAAAACTTTTGGAATGTGCGCATATAATTGAATGTGCAAAACACTAAACACTATTGCACCCATCTCAATATTATAAAAGTACATCATTTAAGTTAAGAATCTGAGCCATTTCAAGTGAATTCGGCTAATGCTCTCGACAAGCTAAACTCTGGTAACATGAATTATAACATGGATTTATAACAATTTTATTTTCTAAGGATTCACACATGATTTAACCTTTAATAAAATGCTTAGATTGAGGGAAAGAAAACTTCTGATGATTGAACCATTTTCAGATAGAGAAAAGAAACTAAAATTATAAAATGATAAATATATTTATTCGCTTTACTTTTTAATAAAAGTTATACACGCATGAAGTCCTTGAAAGAATAACGACATTAAAAGCGAATTCTAAATAAACTAACAGTACCCAGCGTTGTTCGTGATATAAAATAAGTGCAAACTAGTAGTATTTTACATAATATTGAATACGTTAAAATGATAGCATATATATATATATATATATATATATATATATATATATATATATATTATATATTTATATATATATACACCCGTACTCTTTTTATCCTGCAGCAACAATCGGTTAAACAAAATAAAAAGTAAATTTAAAAAATCTTTGCAAAATAAAACAGATAACTATGAAATTGAAAATATCAACCATATATCCCAATCAAAAATATCCCTTGATATCACCCAATCAAAAATATAATACCGTAATGCATAAAATTTTGAACTATATAATTTTTTTTTATTATTTATTTAAATCGGATAAATTGAAAGAAAATCGCTTACTGCATAAACACATTTCATTTAATTCCTTTGCTAAACAACATATAATATTCTCAAAAGGAAATTACAAGAGGGAAAAAAAAATCTGCATAGTGTTATTTTTATGGAAGTTTCAATTTTGTTTTTATATCTCAACAATAAAATTAAAATTAAATCTCGAAACATGAACGGCGTTTATCCTCAGTGACGCAAAGAATAACCATATCAAATTTGAAAAAAAAAATCTGTCTAAAACTGTGGATTAATATAAAGAACAGACAAACAGGCTTTCAATTATATATATATATATATATATATATATATATATATATATATACTAGCCGGTAGTTCATGTAAAAAGTACTGAACATGTAAAAAGAAATCGGTGCGATTATTTAAATAAAATAATCAGAAATATATATTTATTAATTAAAATAATATAGTTACCATTTGTTAACGATAAAATATTCAATATAAAATCATCTTTCAATATAAAAGCAATCTTTTGAATTGAAGCAATCTTATAAAATCAATATAAAAACAATCTTTTAAATCAAGTATCACTGTTTCGTAACGGTGCACGTATATTTTAGTGTTTCTTTTCAGTAAATTTCATCGAATAAGCTATATTTTTTAATTGATATTTTTACTTTATCTATCCGGATCAGATAGCCCCTGGAACCCCTGCCCCACTCAAACATGAAAATGGCGATGAACCTAAAAATTCCTGCGTACAGCGTACTATAAGTAAAATAAAATTTGTTCTATGCATAACGGGCTAATTAATAATTTTCTTGCTACCTTGAAATTAAAACATGTTACTTAAAAAATATCCCTTAATTTCAAAATTAAATACTTAACGTTTAGAGATTTTACTGAGGCAGTTTTCGATTATGGAAGCCCTTCTGTATTGGTATCATATTACACAATATCAGCATAATCGCGATTAAAGATATAATCATGAGGCCCTTAAAATGCGGGGGGTCCTGGGATCAGAGATGTCGTCAATGGGGTGGTTTTAGGGGTCATACCAAAGAGCTCTCCTCGAAGGGTCATACTATCTTCAGAGATCCATTCTGTACCAGTCCAGTATTAAAATTGTAATAGTAGACACTAGTGTGCATGTTCATTTAAAATACGATTTCAGTAAAACCTCCTTAACGAACACGTCTATAAGCAGACACCCCCACTTCATAGACACTATTTTTAATTTCCAGCCACAAAAATATATCCGGTTCTAATATGTATTTATCTTCAAATAGCAGGTTCTCTGGATAGTAAACAATGGTTTTGGTCGTTAAAACGCATTTACTAAAACAAGTAAATATGCACTTTAATCACACATTTAAAGAATGTTTCATTAGCAATAGAATTGTGATTTAAGTGCAAACAAAAAACCGAAATATATATCTAGTTATAAATATATATAACTAATATATATATATATATATATATATATATATATATAACTAATATATATATATATATATATATATATATATATATAACTAATATATATATATATATATATATATATATATATATATATATATATATATATATATATATATATATATATATATATTAGTTATATATATATATATATATATATTAGTTATATATATATATATATATATATATATATATATATATTAGTTATATATATATTAGTTATATATATATATATATATATATATATATATATATATATATATATAACTAATATATATATATATATATATATATATATATATATATTAGTTATATATATATATATATATATATACACACACACACACACTCACACAGGGTGTCCAGTGCTATCGGTGCCCAATGGTTATTTCCTCAACCATTAGTCACAGAGATACACTTCCAATTGCAAAAATGTTTTAAATTTTAAAATCTATTATCTTAGAAACAGTTTAAATCAATAAATGCATTTCTGAAAGAAATACGACATATATATTTATACAGTCCCCCGGTCCTACCAATTGCATTTAGGAAAATCATCCTCAGACAAATTTTTATGCAAAATAAAAAAAAAATCATCCTTTTACGGCCAAAATTGACAGACTTATAGCTGTTTAAAGTTGGGACACTTTTTGTGCTGAGAAATGGTCCCCGATTGGTTGGTTGCCTGAAACGGGATATTTTTATGCGTGGAAAAGCGACATAAGTCATAAAGTTTAATGCTTCATAACTTAGTGAATTTTGGTAGTAAAAGGAAGATTTCTTTTTTTATTTTGCATGAAATTGTATGAGGATGATTTTCCTAAATATAATTGGTAGGAGCGGGGGACCGTATAAAAATTTATATTTCGTATTTCTTTCAGAAATGTATTTATTGATTTGAACTGTTTCTAAGATAATAGATTTTAAAATTTAAAACATTTTTACAATTGGAAGTATATCTCTGTGACTAACGGTTGAGGAAATAGCCATTGGGCACCGATAGCACTGGGCACCCTGTATATACATACAGGGAGTCCCAAAAACATTGACCTCGGCTTTTATTCCTTAAATATTTATTTTAAACATATATAATAAATTACAAAGTTGCGTAAAAAAGGTACAGAATTTTATGAAATCGATAAAAATTTTCAGGGGATTAAATTTGAAGAAATACAAAATTTAAATTTTTATGCGGCCCCAGTACAAACGCATTTCCAATGAGTAAAATATGCCCCTTACACTAATAAGGTGATGTACAAAATTTCAGCAATTCATCATAAAAAGTGCCATTAAAGAAAGTTGGTGAGGGATTAATCACAAATTAAAATGTAAATGTTTACAGCAAGAGTGCAAATGACGCAAAGCAGAAATGCATCATAGGCAAATAATATCTGCCTCTTATCTTTAATGGATCTTTGGCATGGATGGAAAACATTTTGAACAAGCTTTGTAATCTTTGTATAAAGTTATTATTTCTACACAGTGTATTATTTCTACTTTTGTACCAATAAATAGCAAAATTATTATTTATGTAATCATTGTTTTCTTTCGTAATTTGTGTATGACCCCTGAAGACGGTTTTCTGCCGACATGATTTTTCCCCTCTCAGAACTCTTGTCGATGCATCGAAAAGTGGTTTAAGTCGACATTTTTGTCTTTTCATATCTCTGGGACTTTTTATGATAAAATGCTGAAATTTTATACATCACCTTATTAGTGTATGGGGGCACATTTTACTCATTGGAAATGTTTTTGTACGGGGGCAGTAAAAAAATTTAAATTTTGTATTTCTTAAAATTTAATTCCCTTAAAAATTTTAATCGATTTCATAAAATTCTGTACCTTTTTTTACGCAACTTTGAATTTTATTATATATGTCTAAAATCAATATTTAAGGAATAAAATCCGAGGTCAAAGTTTTTGGGACACCCTGTATATATATATATATATATATATATATATATATATATATATATATATATATATATATAATTGAATTTTTATTTTACTTGTATTATATATTTATATATACCTGATTATATATATATATATATATATATATATATATATATATATATATATTATACGGACCAATGTCTTGAAGTGGGATTAGGAACCAAATACTATAATGCCCTAATCCCTCCTGATTGTTCTCTGAGGTGTGGCTTCTGTATATTTAAATTCCTTGGGATACAACACTTAAATAGATTTTTCATGGGTACCCACTAGTAAAAACATAAATCACACTTTTCCCACATATAAACACAATCAACTTCCTGTAACATGTAGTTAGAAAGATTTTTGGATATTTATACAAGTTTAAAAATTTTATAATTAAAAAAATATATTTAATTTTATATTAAATTTTAAGGGTTTAAATGTTCAACATAAGTAAACTACTTTCAACGCCTCGCCCCCGCCCCTCCTATAAACATTTTCTGGCGACACCATTGACTAGGATAGAGCCCCTTTGATAAAAACGGGCCTGCATCTCAGTTCTCCCTTACATTTAAAATGAAAAATTATTTTTTAAATTCACACTCAATATGAAAAGAACGCGTTTCTGATCGAATCTTGTGAGGAGGGTTTATGGAAGCTTCCCGGAGCATAAGGAAACTCAAGCGATAGCCAGCGAAAAACAAAACAAAATAAATAACCAAACAAAGAATCCCCAAGTAGGCAGCCCCAATTCGTGAGCTCGTTATATAAAAGCGTGGGAAAACCGAATGTAATGGTGGGGCCAGAAAATCATGCCACAAACTGGATTCGATTCGAAAACTTACGACAAAGGAAGTCGCACTCAAATTTTCTGAAAATAAACAAATTTATTAAAGCGGAGGAACAGTAGCGGAAGTTAATCATTTTGTACACATGGCGTAAAAATATTTAAAACGATGCAGGGAAACTTATATTTCTGCGCACGTTCAGATCATCGTTCGTTTGTAAAGCAGCGCATGGCCTCATTTTGAAAACATATCAAATCATGAGCTGCTCTAGATTAAGCCCTTTATTGCTAAATATGGAGAGGAGACAATAGACAGAAAATCATATGAGATTCCGGTAGAAATGTAAATACTTCACTTTGTTTGAAAAGCTCTTTATGAGAGGATCCACTTAAGGATGAATCGGGACAGTTTTTGGATCTCAAAACATCCTGCATTTCCAAAATGTACCTTTACAAAACTTCAAAACATATATTTCAGAACATTTCAAATTATACCCTTAGTAAAATTCGAAAATTAAAATCAAACCTTCCACAAAAATTTTCAATACATACATACCCTCAACCCAAAAATTTCTTTCGAAAGTCACCATTTTATAAATTTTGTAGAAGGTTCGATTTATAATCTCCATTCTTTGAAAAGTGAGTTTCGAAAATTAAGGATATGTTTCGAAATTTTGTGCAATGCATTGCCTCCAAAAGGGTCTTTTCGAAAATTTCCGATTTACAAAACGTACCCTTGATATTTGAAATTAAATAAGTTTCTAAAGTTAGGATCTTCATATAACTTGATTAACTGCACAAAATAGGAAAACTGAAAGGTTAGACCAGTTTTAAAACCGCCACAAGAGACAAACATAGCAAATAAGATTTCGGAATCATTTGACATACAAAATTATTATTATATTATTTTGCACAAAAAAGGAAAAAAAAAAAGCTTAGATAGAACCCTGCTTAATGACATGGTAAATTCAAAGGTATGGATCAGAGTAAAACATGCAGCTTCGGTGGTACACACTTTTGAAGAGAATTTTATCCCGAAAAATCGACCAAATACGCATTGACATAACATGCTACAACGGAAATCTAGACATCATGCCCGTAGTGCGGCAATTAATTTCAGTAGGCTTTTTTTGGTCTTGGTAAAACTAATGAGAAGCGAAAACCTTTTTATTGCACTAGCAGAAAGAAAATTTACTTTGCCCCACAATATTGCGAAGCATTCTAGTATCCAACGAAGTCAGACATACCACGCAGACAGCATCAAATTTATAAAATACTCAGCACAAACTGGACGAGACTGTAAGGCTAAGTTCTTTGCTCCGTGATGAACCTAGTCTTGCAGCATCGTGCAGTATACAAAACTCACTCTCAACATATCTTTCTCTTTCCCCTTTACGATACATTTTTTGAATTTTAAGCTCATTGAGTATTTTCTCATTACCTGAAATTCAGAAAAAGTACTTGGTCATAATTAATTCGGAAAATAGATGTTCTACTAATTTAAAAATTACTCGGTTCTAGACTGCATAAAATAAACAAGAATTTGAAGTTTTCACTGTTTCAGCATGTGGCAATTTAAGTTTGCTACACTATAAAAACTTACTTTGAGATTTCTTTACTGATAAAGAACAGTTCAATAAATTTTTTCGTTCAGAAAATACAATGATTTCCGAGCCAAGAAAAATCCAAGATATTTCCTAACGTCGCAAATACAGACATTCTACTCGTAGGGAAATGTGCACGAGTTGCAAGGACTACCTGTGGTCACACTCACTCTCTGACCTTCAGATCTACGGAAACCGACTTTGAATTCAAAGCGGGTGTAGGAAAACTCAGCATACATACCCTTTATTATTCGAAATTCACTTTAAACTTCAGGTTCCGGACAAAGCAGTCGCGGTGTGCATAAAACGAACAGTAGAACACCAAATAAATCCAATCAAATCAAAATTCGAATGCTGCTAGCATTGATGGAAGAACATTTTCTAGTTAAATTGTTTACGAAATAAGAAAATTTCCTGGTTCCTATCGGGCAGCTGGATTTCTGCTTACTACAGGACAGCTGGTTGCATATTTTTACAGTATAATTTTCAATGAATCTTCAAAAAAATTTACGGAAAATGTATAGAGAAATGATTTCATGATTTACATGCACCACGAAACGCACTTGTAGGAATTGTTGCGTGCAACACGTGTAAAATAAGTTCACCCCATTCATTCACTTTCATCCCTTTAAAAAGAAACAATAGTGACATGAAAAGAGTATAGCACTGCAAGGATTTAATTGTCTTTACTCTCACAAACAGAAAAAGCAATCAAGACAAAAAGGACAAAATAAGAAATAAGGTATATCGGAGAAAAAAAAGAAACACCTGCACAGGATAACTTTTTAACTTTATATGCCCCAAAATAGCCAATAAGAAAACTAAAAACGTACCATAAATTTTCTTTTAGATGAAAAATGCTCAAAATGAGTGAAAAGTAAAAAAAAATAAAGACAGCTGTTAATTGATGACATAATCCAAGATAAGTAACAATTTTATGGGATTCGAGAGGGAAGGCAGGGGAAAAGGTTAACACCTGCTCGAAGTAAGATTCCAGCACGAATGACATGATTCTGCACTAAAACGACGAAAACACGGCGATATGTAAAATATGATAAAGGAAATCAGTTTCCCCCAAGAACCTTATTTTTATATAGTGAAATATTTAAATTAGTGTCGATATGTACCTCATATATATATATATATATATATATATATATATATATATATATATATATATATATATTATATATATATATATACATATATATATATAAACATCGTAATAACTTCTATAAATTAAACTATACTTCTCTTCAATCGCTTTTCCCATGTTAATCTGTGGAAAAATCCTAAACCTTTTGCTTTTCAATTTTTGAAATTTTCGTTCAAATCTCACTCTGTTGGGGAATTTTAAACATAATTTTTAGTTTTAAATGGAAAAAATTACAACATTAAATGTTATTTGCTTTTTAAACTGCACGAACTGGGACACTTTGGAACGCGTATCAAGAATATATCAGGCCTGGTAAACAATGGTTCAAGTTGCATAAATACATTTATACATTCTTACATCAATATATTTATATTATGCCGGAAAAAAGTGTTCTTTTTTTCTCGCCCGATGCATCAGATTTATTTGTAAAAGAAACTAACACAATTAAACTAATTTTCTCAAATATATACTGGCACCTCTTATTAAGTTTAATGCGTAATTAATTCAGCCGTTTAATTCCACATCTCCTTGCCCAACGTGATTCAATTAAGCAGCAGCCACTGTATCTTGTAAAAGTGTAACCACATCGCAACAACGATGGAAAACTCAAATACTTTTCAAATACAAAAAGGAAATACAAAATAATGTGTTTTGTATTTTACTACTCATTTTTTGATTTCATTACTTTGTATTTTCTTAAATTTGCAAAATTATTTAAGTAAAAAAAAAAAAATACAGTAAAAACTGTGGCTTGATTTTACTTTATTTTCTTGCTAAATAAGTAATGTGCGTTAAAAATAATATTTATTTCTTATGTGTGAAATAACTTTAATAACTTGGGTTCACAAACATTCTTAAAAAGATCGAAAATTAGATTTTGTGTAGCACTTTACAAAAAGTATTAGTCTCATCGTTTAGGCGTGCAAATTATAAATATCTTTTGGTAAAATTTCATTTGCCGAACGAAATTTAGATGGCATTTCTATTGACTTAAAAAAAAATTATATTGCATATAGTATTTCCTTCAAGGGGAACTTAAGTATTTTGAACTCTTTTTCTGTGAGAGGTAAGTACTCCTTTTTGTATCTTTCGCGAATTTTGATTTCAAAAATATTTAGTATTTTATTTAAAAATTGTATTTTCTTCCCAGTAGGCTTTGCAAGCTTCAATATAAAATTCTGGTCCCCTACCAAATACACCAATGAGACGCCTCACCATCTTGATCTTATTAAAAAAAACAATTGTTGTTAAGGGGCTACACTACTGGATACCATAGTACTAACAGATTCTTTCCTTGTGAGAAGTCCTGGCCATGACTTTCGAGAACAGCCCCATAAAGCGTAAATCGTATACTATACAGTCTGTATGGCAAATTTTAACTTTTAGAGTGAAAAATTACATTGTTATGTAACAGAACTCTTCCTTAAAGGAAGTAAGTCTGTTACGAACAATGCAAAACACAATCAGCATTTTAAGCACGAAAACAGGTTCTGTCACATTGTCCGCAGAAGTCCATTATTTTGCGACTTTATTGTGCATTAGCAATCTACAAAAAATTAAATATTTACTTTCTGTTATCAAGTGTTGCAGTTTCCCCATATTAATACTTGCATGATATTAATATTAATTAGCTTACTGACGTTTATTTATGCCCTATAAATTTTGCCGAACAATGAAAATTATGTTATATCTCATTCGTATTTTAGACATTACAGGTATGTGTCACAGTACATATATCAAGTACGAGCCTTTCATAAATTATCATAATGCAATCTTTGTAATTAATCCGAACTGAGCATTCTTCCAAACAATTGCAATTACTCGCTCATTGAAATTTACTTACATACGTCATTTACAAAACAGGGGGGGAAGGACAAAAAAAAAAAAATAAGCAAAGTAACTATTCATATCGCATCTTCTTTCTGGTACCTAGATATGCACATATAGAATAAGTATATATAATATATATATATATATATATATATATATATATATATATATATATATATATATATATATATATAATCTTTTTTACTTTTCTCATACTGAGCTGGAGAAAAGTATAGGTGAATTGTACCACTTATCTTAATCGATATACTAACAGTAGTAAATTAAGTAAACCTTTTGCTTTGACGGAAATAAAATATATCGACGTGATATAATACATGATTGTGATTTAATCACAAGTCGCGTTTTCAACGTAAATATATCGGTGGGGTCATCAAGTATCAAAAATGACTTTTGCCGGTGTGTGGGTGGGTGTCCAGTCGTTGGCCTTTCTTAACGTCGAAAACCGCTGACGCGATTTTGACCAATTTGGGTAGCAAATTTCATATACTGTGTAGTTGTGGATGCAGAATTTAAAAAAAAAAAAAAATGCATGTATTTTTGCTATAAAACGGGATTTCGACAAAATTGTTGGCCCTTTGTAATCTTGAAAACCGCTGAAGCGATTTGAACCAAATTTGGGTGGTATACTAAGTATATTATGTAGATATGAATGCAAAAAAGAAATTTTTGAAAAATGATGGCCAAGAATGAGACTTTATAATTATATCATATTGCGTAGCAACGGAAATAAATTGTTTTCATTATTTAAACAAGGAAGATCAATCATGCATAAAGCATTAATGATGAAATACTTTCCAACTGCAATGCAATTTTATTTAAACATCTTTAAAATGCGATACATTCAGCGGTAATATTTTTAAAATTATCACAATACTACATTAATTTATTATATTTGAAAACTTAAAACTCCATCGAAAAAAAAAATGAACTTTATTCAAATGACGTCATAGAAATATAAGTCATCTGGTTTAAACATCTCTAAAATGCGATACATTCAGCGGTAATATTAAAATTATCACAATACTACAATAATTTATTACGTTTGAAAACTTAAAACTTCATAAAAAAAAAAATGAACTTTATTCAAATGACGTCATTGAAATATAAATCGTCTGGGTCTCTTATGTAAAAGCTGTAAATATTTCATTCATACACTTTTATTCCACTCCTTTCATTCATCACAATACTACAATAATTTATTTTATTTAAAAACTTAAAACCATGGAGGTAAAAATAATTCAACTCTATGCTTAAAACTTCATTGAAAAAGTCTGCTATAAAATCGTCTGTTCTCTATGTAAAATCAATGAATGTTTCATTCATATCAGTTATATTGCACATTCCAGAGCTAAATAATTTTGTGTTAAAGAAATTCAGCAATTCTTATAAAACTCATCCTACATCTTTATGCATTTACATTCTCCTAAGTGAAAATTAGGCTTCGTTGTAGAAACAATCAAAGTTTGATGATCATTTAAACTCAAATATATTGTAATTGCGTTGTGTCATAACATACATGCACAGAAATTAAGCAAAAATAAAGTGGTTTTAGGACGGATACAACACTTGATATAAATTAAAAAGAACTTTAAAAATCACAATTTTGACACAAGATAGATGCCATATTTTATTTTGAAGTGGGTCCCGTGATCTCTTCATATAATATGGGTGTAATTATTATTTTAATTTTTATCTAAAAGACTACCAAATATATTTTGCTGAATTTTTTTTCATATTTTTTATGGGATAATTTGAATATTTCCGAAAACTTTCAAAGCAAGTTGTCAATTTTATAAATTCGCTTAAAAAATGTTTGAAAAATTAGGTCCCGTGGGGTTCAATGTATTTCATTTTTTCAACCCAGGTTTAGTCCAAAACTAATTGGGTGATATTATTCATTTATATTCCCATAGATCCCACAGGCCGTCTGAACAACATACTAAAATTTCATTTTGATAAAGTAATTTTTAAGGCAGTTCTCGTGCGAACGGACAGAGAGACAGACAGGATGAACAAGTCAAATACTTTTCAACTCTGTTGTAAAGTGTTAAAAACTCAAATGTGTTTACACTGAAGACAATTTTAATTCAATTCATCGGATTTATAAGAAATTTATAGTAATATAAATTTAATAAATGAATGGAATTATATTTTGGATCCTGATATAAGGTTACGGCCACGGGGTAATTAACATTAAGGGAATTATTGATATTTTCCTAAAAGTAACAACTTTTTTTTTTAACAAAAAAAAAGTAACAACAAATGTAACCAACTTTTGCTGCTATTTCAGCTTCTTCATTTTTACACATGTTGTCTAAACTTCATATTTTTTTATAAATTGGTTTACAAATCTAACCAGGATTTCTTTTTGCTTTTGATTTAGCTATGAAGATAATTTTGTATAACGAGGGCAGAGATTCTTATATACATTTTTTTTATTTTCACAGAGAAATTAAATCAAATTTTTTCATGAAATTATGCTAAAACGATATCATTTAGAATACTACTGAAATTTGCACATATTTTAAATCATGAGAAACGTTGGGCATATCTGCTAGTACTCTTATAAATTAATTCCAGTAGTACAAGACCACAAATCATGTTAAAAGGAATAATTGATATCATTAATTCTTTTTACTACTTCCCTGTAGTATTATACTTAATTTTAGCCCTGGAGTCCTCCCCCCCATCTATGCTCTGGAGTTCTCAGTTTCAACTGACTACATGGGAATGAAAAGTAAGAGAATTTTCATAATTGCATAGCAGAGAAGGTATGCAGTTCCTTGCAGTGAATAAAAAATATAACGAAAAATTCGTAGAAAAGTTTCCGAAAAATCTGGATAATTGGGAAAATTCTTAACCAATTTCATAAATTTTCGAATTTTTTTCAAACTCGCCAAAAGTTGCCAAGTCGACGAAATTTCGCCAAATCTGTCATCAAGTGTGACTTTTTATATGGCATTACACAAACAGACAAACATATACACATAAAGCCCATGTTGAAAATAATCGATATTTATCATAAGTCAGATTTTCGATCCTATTAAAGAGCTTTCCAATACACAAACTGTCGATAGAAAAATAAAAATAAAACTTAAAAGTACTCGACCCCCACTTCGCAACTTCGATGTGAACACTAAGTGAACTTACGATAACACTGTGGTGACGGCAAGTACAGTTATGGGCTTCTGATTTAAGGTATAGTAAAAAAGACAGATACAAAGTGATATCGGTCAAACTTTACGCAAAAAACATGACCGGAGGATAAACTCAGTCAATGACTTTTGACCTTTGATTGAACAAGACTAAAGCGCACAGAAAAAAAAATTAATGCTAAAAAAATTTCCCTTTTGCCAAGGAAGAGGCCATATATTTCTCACCACAGTTGTTAGCAACCCATCTCACGTTAGAAGTCTCTCGATAAGTTCCTTTCGAGACGGTCGCTAATGAAAGCAAGAAATGCAAGATAACAGTGGCCCTTTAACTCACACGACCAGGCTCGTAAACTTCAGTACGCATAGCGGCGAAGTATTGGATGTTTATACGAAAAAAAAGAACAGAATATGAATACACCTTTCAAAATGGAAAGTTCACATTACAGATTTGTATGCAATACACAAATCCTGTACAAATTTAAAAATGATTGTATACAATAAATCTACAATATTTTTTGGTGTATTTGTGTAAGATAAATATAACAAATTCTAATGTCATTTACGATGTATAAAAATCTGATGCATCCAACATATGACTTTCCCCACAAACTAACGAATTACTATTAAAAATATTAACGACTATTAACGAATTACGACTACCGAATTCCGAATAAAAAATAGAACTTTCTTATGGGTCAATATCGCTAAAATTCAATAGGCTTATTACAGTTACCAGTTAATATAATTAATATAATTAATATAATTTCATCTGAGAGAAATTTCTCTGTCTGTGACGAAAGTAATATTTGGAAAATCTCGAAAACTCTTAAGCAATGTTGCTAATTTTTGGCTAAATATATTTATCAGGCATCCGCTAATTTCGAAATAGTGAGCATTTTAAGCTTTTATGATTTCCATAAAGATCGAAAATTTCTAATATCTTGAGAACAGTGCAGGTTCACGAACTATAAAAATTAGTTTGTAGTTTGAAAAAATCACATGCAAAATACCTAATTAATTTTTTAAACATAATTGCGTTCATGATTTTTTTCGATTAAAAAATATGTTTAAATAATTGAAGCTTTTATCCTGGTTATTATTAATTTCCTTAAAAACTAATAGGTCCTTTTTGCTAATTGAAATAAGCGTACCAAACTTTATATGAACCGGCCAAATCGTTCGGAAAATATCACGCCCATAGACATATTGAGAAAATAGTTAATCCTTTTCTCAAGACTTATAAATTCATCAAAATCCGTGAAGCGGATTTTAAACTGTACCACAATATTATTCCTTTAAATATATGCTATGTACTGTAAAAAACAAAGTTCGAAATTGAAACAGTTGATACTTATTCAGGATGCTCAAAACATGTAAATACGCCGAAATCCGAAAGTCAGATTTTCGTGATTCCCATCACAATACATATAAGGTGTATCCTTATGCATTGTCAGAAAAGTAACATGAATTCCGAGAGTCAGATTTTTGTGTTTCCACCACAATATAGTATATATACTGTGTATCCTTATGTATTGCAAGAAAAGTAATCCATGAGTCGAGTTTTTGTGTTTCCCATCACAATACATATACGACGTATGCTTATGCATTGAAAAGTAATTCGAAAGTTGGATTTTTGTGATTCCCATCACAATACATACACTGCATATCTTTATGTATTGTAGGAAAAGTAATATGTCAAATGAGGAAATTGGTAGGCTGTATTTAGGTGCAAGCAAATCTAGCGAATTCACAAAGAACTAAAAAAAGAAAGAATCAATAAATGAGAATCAAAGTGAATTTTCTTGCCAAGAAGCGGGAAATCGCCCACTTTAATATTTTTTATGATGTCATTCTCCAAAGATATTTAGACGATAAAAATTGCGCGAAATTCTTGCTCCGATAATTTATTTTCTAGAGAACCGTCATTTCCTACATTACGACAGAAACACACAGGAAGGTAAGACAGGAAAAAATGCATTTCAACAGTGGCGAAAAACGGGAAGTTTGATCAAAGCGATAATATATATATATATATATATATATATATATATATATAATGCTTTTAGAATTTAAATTAATGAAAATATTATAATTTGATATCATATTTGCAAATTACAAGCAAAAATACTAACTACAAATGAAATATTAACAGATTATTACCATTAAAATTATACAAAAACATACACACTATTTTGGGAGCACTAAACTTTACTTATATGTGAGTGGCAACACGGATTGCATTTGAATTTAGATTGCACAAAGTGAGTATGTTGTTTTATTCAATGCTGATCTGATTAACACCTCTTTAATTTTTTTTTCTTTTCAGAATTTTTGTATATTGTTTCAATTTTGGATATCTTCAGAGAAATACAACCAATACACCAGAAAAATGACAAAAAACATTAAAAATCACCCAATAGGTTCTATGGACTAGTTATGAACGGGGCTTTGAGAATATGCAGATAATTATGACACATAATTTACCGGAAGATGATATTGTTTTTTGAGCCCAAAATGTTTACTTTCCCTATACAGGTAGTACAATACATGTATATAGGGAAAGTATTGTGACGGGGTCGAAAATTCGAATTCGAGTTTTCGACGCAAGAGCACGTTTCAAGCATCCCTGAACTCGAATCGAGCGTCTTTGAGGTTATGTTTGTGTGTGTATGTATGTTAGAATGCATGTCCGTGAGTCTGCCGATAAGAAATCTCCCGAATCATTGGCGTGTTTCGAAAAATTTTGTTACACATATTACAGTCGAAGAACACTATTGATTTTAAATGCAATCGAATATTTAGAAGACACCCCCCCCCCTTAAATTTTCGAAAGAAATTTTGAAAAAATCAGAACCTTCAATAATGCTACATACATTATCATTTGTTATGTATTTTTTCATTAGAAAAAGAATGACACAAACTTTAGAACGCTAGCATGAACCGTTCTCGGGATAGTCACTCTTCCCCCCCCCCCTCCCCCCCCCCAAAAAAATGTATTAACTTTTGTGAAATATGGTCACTTTGCATATGTAATATTATGAGACAAATTTATCGGACTGGGGGGCAATATTTCACCCCCCCAGTTTGACGAAAATGTCGTCATAATTGCAAAAATGGCGCTAAATTAACTAAAATGACGCCAAATTGGATGAATTAATTTTAAAAATGTTCTAATACATGGATTATACTGCTTATTGCGGATGATATCAATATTGATAAGTGTCAATTCAGAGTTGCGCAAAATACAAGTTAATTGGGTACTTCAAAATAGTTCACGAAGAAGTAAATCCATTGCATTCTATAAGGAAAGCCATGTGCTGCCCACATCAAAAATGATTTGTGTTGGTTCTGCTATACAAGATTGTTTACACACAGGATTGAAAATTTCTGCAAAACAGGATTGCCTGTTAAACACAGTGTAGTAATACTTGTGTGTATTTACGAAACACGATTGTTGAACACAATATAGTTTGTTGGAAACAAAATTCTTAATTGGAAACAAAATTCTTTGTTTCTATGACACAATATTGTAGGACACGTAATTTTTTGAGGTGGTCGAGTTTGGTTTGGTAAAATGGAATTGTTTATCTGGAGACGCAGGTTTAATTGCTATCGAAAACTAGATAGCTTGCTGGAAATAGCAAGCAGTCCAGTTTAGTCGCAATCAAAATTATTTCTATGACTTCTGTTTCTGCGACGCAGGATTGCGTATTTCTGAGACGCAGGATTATATGTTTCAGCAAAATGGATTATTTGTTTGGAAATAGGATTGATTGTCTCTCCAATACAGGATTGATTCTCTAAAACAGGATTTCGTTAAAAACAGTTAAAATGAATCCATGTGCATTTTCTTGCTAAGTATAGGAAAATCATCCACTTTAATATTTTTTACGATGTCATTCTCCAAAGATATTTATACAATAAAAAATGGGTGAAATTCTTGCTCCGATATTTCATTTTCCAGAGAGCCGGCCATTTTCAACATTACAACAGAAACAGAGGAAGAGCGAACGAAAAGGGGAAGAGGGTGGGGGGGAAATGCATTTCAATATTGGTGAGCAGCGGGAAAGATGGACCAAAAGCGGCCACAGGAAAAAGAATGTTATAAATTATCCAATAGGTTCCTACCGACTACCTGAAAACGTGGCTCAGAATCTGTGGATCATTATGTATGGGAATTTGCAGAAACCGGGTTACGTTTTATCTGTTATAAGCAATAGTTGCTGGGAAATGCATTCTTTGAATTGCATTCGAAACACCAGCGTTGTTCAAGTGCTCGGATATACGTTGATGCTAAATTATTTTATATGAACACTAATTTCGTTTAAACAAAATTGGGAAATGGATGTCAAAAAATAATACATTACTTGGAATAAAGTTAGATTTGGAATAAAGTTCACACTACAGATTTGTATAGGATATCTTTATTAAAATTCGTATTTACAAATTCTATCAAAAGGTACCTCGCCAATTAAGCAAGTTGTCGGGGTTTTTTTTTTTTCTTTTATGAGGCCTGATATGACATTATATGTCCTTGCTAAAACTACCGGTAATTAACAAAATGATCATTCTAATCGAAAACTAATTGAAATCAACACACTTTTCAGTAGGGCTCAAAAGAAACTGGGTAGTATTTACATTACATTATAAAAAGAAAACATAAAATCCAAAGATTGAAAATCACCGATTGATAGTAATTGAATCGAGGAAAAAACAAATCAAAATAATGAGATAATAGTTCTTTTTTCTGGACCAAAAAGTACCATTTGTGATATGATTAGTTAAGCTAAAGCGACAAACCATTTAATTAATAGTTCTTAGAATAAAATCCAGCCCTATAGTATATTTCATTTATTTTCTATCATCATTATCATTTACTTTCTATCATCATTATCATTTACTTTCTATCATCGTTATCATGTTCATTTCTTTTATACTTATATCTGTTCAAGCCTAACTCGTTTTACTTTGTAAGTATTTTTTAACTTATTTTTAAATTTCCTTTGCCCCCCTTTATTGGTCAATTTTCTTACATATATTGCCCCGTTTACTCTTTATTACTATAATCTTCTTTTATTTAGAAATATTTTTGATAATTTTTTGAATATGTTTTTGATATATATTTTTTATTTCATGTTTTAATGCTAGAGAATCTTTATTCTATTGTTAACTAATAGACTACATGCTTTGTCCCTTCATATAGATAATTTACTAGCTAATATTTTCCATGTTTATATAATAAAATCAACAAAACAGTTAAACCAGACACAATGCCGAAAAAAAAATATACAGCACTGGCTTATTTTGAAGATTAATTAGACTAGGTTCATCTTCAGGTCTGTGCATCTAACTCAAACAAATGCTTGTTTCAGAATTGGCAATAGTAAGTTACTATAAATACCAATGCAACAGATATATATATATATATATATATATATATATATATATATATATATATATATATATATATATATATATATATATATATATATATATATATATATATATATATATATATATATATAAAGAAGTTTTGATTAGAAATCTTACATTACAAATTTCTATTATTCTAAATTGGCAAAAGATTAACTTATAGCACCTGAATCCAGTAATGTTACAATTACTTATAATGTGTATCTACATTGGACTGCAATTGTTAAAATAAAAATAACCTTTCAGACCTTTCAAGTTTAAATATCACAATATATAAATATTATACTTTTCTAACTTTTTAAAAATTAAAAAAGGGCAAATTTTCCTTAGTACGTCCTAAAGTTTGTGTTTTTATTGAGAGTGTTATTTTCTCTGATGTCTAGTTTATTCATACGTGCGAACATGCACTTCACACAAGCATTTATCTCTGACAAGGACATCACAAACTGGATTATTCTTTAAGAAGTATTTATGTTGAATGTTCAAAGTTTTGACATAACCGTATATCTCAATCCACCTTCAAAGCCCTTTTTTCCTAATACCAAGAACAATATAAAGAAGGACGTCACATTACTTTTCAAAAAGTGAGACATGCCAGCTTCTCCAAAGAATTTGTAGGAACAGCAGGACTTAAGGCTGGAATGTGGGACTGTCCCGCTAAAATCAGGACGTCTTATAATGTGCATCTGCATTGGACTGCAATTGTTAAAATAAAAATAACCTTTCAGACCTTTCAAGTTTAAATATCACAATATATAAATATTATACTTTTCTAACTTTTTAAAAATTAAAAAAGGGCAAATTTTCCTTAGTACGTCCTAAAGTTTGTGTTTTTATTGAGAGTGTTGTTTTCTCTGATGTCTAGTTTATTCATACGTGCGAACATGCACTTCACACAAGCATTTATCTCTGACAAGAACATCACAAACTGGATTATTCTTTAACAAGTATTTATGTTGAATGTCCGAAGTTTTGACATTAACCGTATATCTCAATCCACCTTCAAAGCCCTTTTCTCCTAATACCACGAACTATATAAAGAAGGACGTCACATTACTTTTCAAAAAGTGAAACATTCCAGCTTGTCCAGAGAATTTGTAGGAACAGTAGGACTTAAGGCTGGAATGTGGGACTGTCCCGCTAAAATCAGGACGTCTATTCACTTTATGTAAAGGTGAAAGAGTATTTGGGATTTTATATAGCATAGTTAAAGTATTAAAAAATAAGTTTTAATTTATACCACATATTTAAATTTATACCAAGCCAAATAGCACCAAAATGCTAAAAAAAGGGGGAGGAATACAAAGCATTAGTTGAGGTACGTTTACATCAGTTAAATCGTGCGGGAGGAATCAGCTTTTCTAAAAAAAAATACGAATGTGCCTTCATATGCTACTGCAGCCGTTCTTGGCGAATAAACACGCATTCTAGGGTCACATCTAGGCAGGGAGAAAAACCAGTTCGACTAGTGAGAGTTTATTTTGAAGTACTCTTATTGAACAATAATTTTCAGACTAAATAAAAACCAGACCTATTTTGCAACAGAGTCACGCGGGAAAAGAAAAGTAGTAATTCAATATCGTGCATATTTGAGATCACGAATTTATCAAAATTCATTTATGAAATGGTTTAATGAGCTTGATTAAAGTTTCCGTATAAAATTTTCTTGACTGTTCCTGCAAATGTAAATTAATGACTCTACACACAACAGAAAAATAAGAAAAAGAGACATAAAATTAAAATATAAATTATATATATATGTGTGTAATACGAATTAAGAATGAATATCAAACAATTAATGGAGAAACACTATAAAGAATGAGTCTTAAAATAGATAAAACGTATCTATCATGCCGAAAAATGAGGAACAGCGTTAGGCTTAAGTTAGATGTTATTTCTGAATAGATTATTTATCAAGACAGAGTATTTATTCCAAAATAACCAAAACACATGCTTGTTTCTGAATATGGTTATAGTTAGTTACTGTGAACACCATATGCTCAATCGACAAGCATAATTAAAATCATAGGATTGAAATATAAAGAAATCAAATAATTACGAGGAACCATGTGTAAGTAATCAGACAGAGTAAAACGATTTAAGTTCTGTCCAAGAAGAATGATGATGAATGGACCATGGTGACTAGTGCAGTGACTGAGGGTAGGACTTCCAATGAAGTCTAAACCAGGGAGTAAGTGGTGGGAATAAACTATAGTAATTAAGAAAGGGTAAATAAAATGAACAGAAATGAGATACAAAAAGATTACAAAGTAATAATTCAGAGGCATAAGGAAACTGAAAAATAGACTCAAGGAAAATTAAATTACGGAGTGACCAGGTCATCAGATATAGTTGCCTCCTTTCTAATCTAAATGGGTTTTGGAAATCAAAGAAAAAATAAATTTACATAGAGTTCAAAGAAAAAGGGATGTGCTTTTGAGTTAGAATTGTGACGAATCACAATTCAGAGTCTCTCGAGTCGCATAATTTGGAATAGAGGAATACTATACTCCTCGTGAAATAAAAGGAAATTTTGGAAGGGTATAAATGTACGGCCTTGAGTCCATGAGAACTGCAAAACTGATGGGAGTGATCGGAGCCCGTAGAGCACCGGAAGACTAGTGGGACATCACAGAAGGCCCAGTCAGTGGAAAGAAGTACTCATGTGCAACTAGTTCCCCCCCAAGGCTGGGGTTACATCAGGTAAATTCTCTCCATAGCATTAATAACTGACATTAGCAAAAGCTTGGGGAACAAATTTTCGGTCATAATTTGATTCGAAGATTACAAAGCATCTAGATCTAGATAAATTCTTTATATCCCTCTTTATCATCATCCCCCTTAACGTGGGTAGTCTTAGGGACCGACGGTGTAAAGAACACCTAAATGAGGGCTGCAAATTGTTACTTCAGGCTGGCTAAATCTACATATTTTTAAAGAAAACAACTATTCAAAATATTAAATATCTATGAATAATTTTTATCTATTTTTTATTTTACAATTTTATTATTTTATTAATTTATCATTTTTATATACACATAATTAAGAATAATTTGTGATATTTCTTATTTTAATGCAAGCCACAGTAATTAGGAATTTTTTCTTGAATGATGTCGACTGACAGTCCCTACACTTACTTAATAATATTAATGACTAATTGGGGAGGATATGCATTCAGTTGTAGTACGTAATAATTCTATAAAATGTACAAATCTACATTTATCATCACAAATTTTATTTATTCTAAGGGCCGGGTATATATATAAAATTGAAAAATTTTAATTTACTTGTATTATTTATACCACAGATTGATCATTTACTGAAATAGTTCTGTATAGCAAAAATGAAAATAAGATAAGTGAATATGAATAACTGAAGTGAATATTTGATATCAATAATGACTATACGACAAGCTTGTGAAGATGTTATAAATAAAACATTATAAATAAAACAGGTACTAAATTGGTATAAAATACCCCTTTTTTCCTGTTCGATATATAAGTTAAAGAATTGAAAAATAATTACATGTGGTAAGGATTGGTGATTATAAGCTTGTCATATAGTCATTATTGATATCAAATATTCACTTCAGACCATCTTATTTTCATTTTTGCTATACAGAACTATTTCAATAACACAAACACATATTATATATATATATATATATATATATATATATATATATATATATATATATATATATATGTGTGTGTGTGTGTGTGTGTATATATATGTGTGTGTGTGTGTGTGTGTGTGTTAGAAAAATGGTTTAATAACTAATACCAAGTAATGACAAAACATTAAAACAATAAAATAACCAAAAACATTTAAAACACGGCCATCATGTCGAAAAAGGAAATGAACAGCACTAGGCTTAATTTGGAGGTTAATTCAAATTAGACACCTCGTCAGGTCCGAGCATCCAACCTAAATTAACCCAAACAAAAGCATGTTTCGGATATAGCAATAGTTCGTTACTATAAATACCATAGCCCAAACTACAAGCTTAAAAAAGTGTGTGTGTGTGTGTGTGTGTGTAATGAATTTTATGGCGGCCACGAGGAAGTACTGAAATTGTGAGTTCTTATAGAAATGTGAGCAAAAATTGTGGCCTATAGAAAGTTTCTTGCTACCATTACAGATATCAGTTATTCCATGCTGACGAGCTCATAATAAGCACGAAACCGATCCAGGAATACTGGTATCTGCAATGGGAGTATCTTCCAAATTATGGAAACGCCCCCTTTTAGGCGGGTTTTGTGTTATGAAATTCATTAATGTACAAAAGAAACATGATTTGGAGAAAGATAAATACAATAATAAATTTTTAATGATTTTAGATAGTGCTTAATTTGAGGTTGTCAAAAAATTATTCATTAATCAAGGAAATTACTTCCGAAACTGTTACACACCACTCAAAAGTACGTAATTTATTTAGTATTTTGCAATTTACTAGGTGAATGGTTTTTTTTATTCGAGGGAAGGAGTATTTGTAAATTTTTAATGGCAGAGAATAAATAATGCACAGAATTGCAACTGTTGCGCATAAAATATAGGGGATAAATTATTCAAATGCTGCTCCAATTAAACAAGATTTATATCAAGCAACATTGGTTTTAAACGAGTTCAGGAAAAAGATGGCTTTTCGAGTCGCTTAGAGTTGATTATTGAAAAAACTATTATAATTATGATTTTTAGAATGAAAAGTTGGAAAATAAACCCCTAAGATTATCAGGAAAAGGATTTATTTGAAATTAAGATATTTACTCCTATCTAGAAAAGTAAAGCGCTGGCCACAAAAGTAAATAATAAATAACATTTATTTAGCAACTAACAAAATAGCAGCTAACTTGCATTCGGCACACAACTGACAAAAAAATTAACAGTACTGTGTCCATCAGTACCACGTTGAAATGAAAAGGGGATGATACTGGTTGGTTCTGGCCATAAAGACGACGGAAGTGTAGCCATGGTCAGAAGAAAAAATTTCTCTCTCTCTCTCTCTATATATATATAATGTCCACGTGTAAAGCTTTAATGCTTGGATTTTATTTGATTTTCTATTATCGATTCCTTTCCATTGATGTTTGTTGTTTGTCTTCAGCTTGATGACCAGAGGTTTGCATTTTATTTTCCACTTGATTGATGATTCTCTGATACTTTTTTATTTGTTAGGCATTTTTTAATGTTGGGGGTCTTTTGAGTTGCAACTTCTCTCTATTCTATCATTGGATTTTCAAACTAGTATATATATATATATATATATATATATATATATATATATATATAGTACTAGTTAGTATATTCGCAATCAAAATACGGGAGTAAAGCTGAAGATCTTAAGTTAGAGCCCCAGGTAAAGATGAAATTAAAAGGCTCAGCGCGTGCTGTTTTCGGGATTTTCCTATCATGCGATATAAATATGGTAGTCCATGCCGTTTTTCATAGTACGGTAACGTTTGATTCTTGTTTGCTTAAGGATTGATCCTTTGTTAATCAATAGAATTATTCTAAGTGTGATTTTAGGTAAAATGAGTTTTTATACTATATAAATTCGTCAATATATGTTTTTCCATAATAACTATACAAAACAATTAACATTTTACATATGAATATACCTATAATACTCTGAAAAAATTAAAACATTAAGAGTTTTTCTTATTCTTGTGGTCTAACCTTAAGTAAGACTAAACTTAAGTGAAGATGCATAAACACAACATTTATAATTGTTTATATTGATCAACTTCATTTTTTATGATTATTGTACAACATTTTAACATATAATTCTTAAAATTTTGAGAGAAGTATACGTGCTTATTCTCTTCAGTCCATGTTTGGACATGGGGAGTTTCAAAATACACGCAATTAAATACTGTTACAGTTCATTTTCAGGTACCACTTAAACAGCAATTATGAAATTGGTTTAATTAATCAGTTTTAAGCTATTATAGAGATATGGATAAAAAATGACATATTAATTGCAATTTTGAAGCAAAAACCCACTCATTTATGAGAATAAAAAATAAAGTTAATCAGACGTAAAGTTACATAAAAGCACATATCATTAAATAATATATGCTAAATTCTTACAATATGAACCGTGCCGTTAATCGCAATGAATATAGTACAGTACTTTGCACTGCGATTCGCTGATTCAGTCTTATTAGTTTCTTTGCTGTGAAGTGTGTTAAATATAAAAAAAATATATAAATAAAAATAGATTATAAATAAAAGATAAAGCTTCCATTGTTCCAAAACTTCAGCACCAAACAATAAATGTCTTATTCTAAATAAACTTTCAATACAAATCTGAAAGATTATTGGAATATCCAACGAAAAAAATTCAATCTATGCCAAGTTAAGGCCTGACAGAAGAAAACATCCTGAGTCTGACAGATTTATCAACCATCTGTGTCGGGTGCAGTTTCAATTCCTGGTCCCAGGATAAAAACGTCTGGTAGAACAAATTATTCATTGTTTGGGGTTTGTTCATATATACTTACTTAATTACAGATATTTTATTGCCTTGCATGACTAACTACAATTTCCCTTAGAAAGTCCATCCATTGAGCGGATATTTGCAGCAGTGATTTCGATCAAAATAACAAAATACAAACTTATCTTTTTTTTCCCCCCTTCCATAATTCTGAAATATATAGAGTATTCCACATCACGTGGCCTCAGCCCTGGCAACAGCATAGCAACCGGGAATATAGGATAGACAGTTAAGACTTAATCTTTGTGTTAACAGACATTTTGCAGTGCCAAAGCGTTATAAATAATAAAATTTCCATTATGAATGGTACTGATCCATATATTTTAGATTCCAAAAATGGATTAATATCTTCTAGAGCTACATTATTGCCGATTACAACCATACTTACGCTCAATATGGTTTAAAAACATTTCAAACTTAATACTTTATGAATAAATAAGTTATTTTACATTAATAAAAAAGAATAAACTTGCTGTTATAATATGTTTATTACAAATTGAATTTTCCAGGATATGAGAACTTCAATTTTGAAGTTGTCAATATTATCAAATCCTTCCTGAAATCCCTTTCTCACGCTTTTCCAATTTTAATTTAATATTACCGGGTTTTCCTGTTTTGGGAATACAGGGAATTCTTAAAAAGAAACAGAATTTCTATCACCTCGACTACCACATCCCAAAAGTTCGGCATATTTATTACCTTTTCCTTCAAATCTCATGCTTTTCTTACAAAATCAAATGGATCAAGTCACAGAATGATCACGTGGTGTCCTACAAACGCTTTTGAAGCAAACTATAAAGAGCGTGTGACGTCATGTTGGAAAGTTCTATAGTTTTATGGCTTTTACATGGTTCCTACGCCGTTTCTAAGGAAACTTGAGTTTATTTTATTACAAAAACATGTTAAAACTCACGTTGGACATAACAGGTGTTTCGTATAAGAAAAAAATAACAGATTTTAATAATATGAAAATTTAAGTAAATGGATATCCATATCTGTCCTATTTAAATTAACCATTTCTGCATACTAGAACCTCGTTTAATGAACTACATCACGACACATGTGCCACAAAAGCATTTCAATTCTCGAAAATTTATTTTGTGTTGCGTAAGTGTATTTGTTCTTAAGAGAAAATTCTTCGGCGATTGAAAGTCACAAGTTTGTCAATTTTTTAATAAAATTGGACGACTTACAAAGATACATTTACAACTTTATATAAAATACTTCACATAATGGGGAAAATATATCGAATTTTAATGACTTAAGAGACAGCCCCCTATGTCCCCCTCTTGGATTTGTCAGTGTCCAGGAATATACTAATTTTAACCAATATACTGAGCAGTGAGTATGTAAGGCTGTGTTCAACATTTATTTTAATTTCAGGCAACATCAATGTTATTTGGTAAAGGTCATACTTTTAACAAATTTCATTAGAGGCAAAAAGCACAGTTAGTTTAGAATGTAACCCCATCATCCGTAATCAGGGACATAATGAAGTTTGTGAAAACGAGGTAATGTAAATTGGCTATTAAGTGAGGAGTGATAATTCCGTTATTGGTAAAAATCAAATATGTTACCCATGTTTTTACTATAAATGCTTTTGAAACATCTAATGTTTTTACTATAAATGTTTTTGAAACATCTATTTCTTAAGATCTAATATAGACAGAGCCTAGATGGTGACTGATATGATTTCGGAATCAAATTACGAAAGAAGTAGAGAGGTTATCTAAGGATTTCCACATTCGGATTATACATTTTCCATACATTTTCATTTCCCTTAGAGCTTAGTTGATAACTGATATGGATTCAGCATCAAATATATATGTGTGTGTGTGTGTGTGTGTGTGTGTGTCGAAAGCCCAGGCCGACCGACTCATCCAAAGACTTAGAGCAGCATAATGGCCGGCCGGGTGTGTGTGTGAATTCCGATTAAAAATTTCATATTTTCCATTGCAACATATATTTTTCATGATTAGCAATTGATAAGAGTTTAGATGATAACTGGATTCAGCATCGAATGATATAGATTCAGCATCGAATTTCGGAGGGGGTAAGTGTTTACTAAAGATTTATGAAGACTCCTTCATAAATTTCTTGTTATATAATTAAAATTTGCCCTTATGTCCTTAAAGTAAATTTTTAAATGCTGCAATGAAACAGTGGAATACTGGCAGTGCAATAAAAACTTAAATGTAAAACATCCTTAAATATAAACCATCCCTGCAACTGATTGCAAATATCATTTTATTTATATTCTTGATTTTCATTCTCTATAGTATCAATACAATATACTATAAAATGTGCAGGAAGGAATATATGCGCGTTTTGCTTCTTAAAAAAATATATATTTACATAAAGAGAATCGCTTCACTCCCTGCTGCATACGCCCAGTTTATAGATTCTCTTGGGATTTAAACACAAGATTAGTTAAATAGCCAAAGCAATTATCAGAGATTACGTTATGATTTTAAGAATCAAACACATCTATATGTCTATATTAAATAAAAAATTATAAAATTTGGGAGGTACACACCTTGAAACTAGAAAAAATACATGAAAAGAAAAAGTAGAAGGAACAAACACTTTGATGTTGAAATTTGATGATTAAACACTTCGATTTTAAAAACTGTTAGTTGAAGCACTACGATTTGTTTTTTCCGAGTGGAAAGCGATAATGACGAACTCCTGCAAAACGATGTCACAATCCAAGAGTAAAGGTATGTGTCCTATTTTAGTACTTCTTCCTAAATAACAATTTGAATAACTTGTTAGAAATTTAGAAATAATTAAATAAATAATGTAAAGCTAATACGGAAATAAAATTAAGAGTCCTAAGTCATGATTATCGGCTACTACTATGAACTGTTACTTAAAGGATGTTTAGTTTCAACCTTACATGGATAATACTTTTAATTAATCAGTGATATTTAATATTGAATAATATGTATGAGGGTAATTAATAAATAATCAATGTGTATGTATTTATTACGTGATAAAGTTTATACATAAACTTTTACTTTAGAAAATTTTAAATGAGTATTTAATACTGTTAGCGGAGCAACATGACATATTAAAAAGAGTTACACTATGATTTTGACATGTGTCGCCCTCAATAACCCTAAAAGTTTTTCTTCAAAACAATTTTTGTCCAACCATTGATGAAATACTTTTTGTCGAAAGGCTATTAAAGAGCTAAACACTCTGGTGTAATTATTAGACAATTCAAGAGCAAACAGATAACAGCCAGTTGTTGATATGCACTTTCGGACATAATTAAAACGGTTGGGTTGGTTTTGTCGTTCTACGGTTGTTTTCGCACATGAGGGTTAATTTGAATGGAATTTACAATAATTCATAATTAAAAGAAACTACGAATACAGTAACAACAGATAGCTATAAAACTGCAAAGCAAAACTTCGTTAATAAAATACTGTAAGACAATTAACTGACTATCAATTGGTTTCGAAGGCAATAACCAGCCTCCTTCTTCAGGATTGCAATAACGAAATCTAATAGGCGCCGAGTAATCACGTGACAAGAAAAGAAACTGTTGCCAAACGGAAAATAGAAAAACGAAAAGAGAAACTTAGAAGGAATAAAAACAAACAAGATTCAAAACACTTTCTAAGAGAATAAGACCAAGAACATAAGTACTCTAGGACAAAGTAAATAGGATAACTAAACGATGTTGAAAGCTACGGGAGCAAACTGGCGTCAAAAAACATGTAGAAAAAATATTGTAAAAATATATTTAAAATATATGAAATAATATTTAAACAGAAAAATGCAGAAAATAATCTGTTTCAGAAGCTAAATGAGCTAACTCCATCAATCAAAGTGCTGTAAAAATACCAGTTAATAAAAGACAAGAAAAAATTATGATCCGGAAAACAACCTGTTTCTGAACGTCTTCATCAACTGAACAAAATATATGAACAAAGTACTGTATAATATACCATAGAATAAAAGACTAAAATCTGAAGAATATAACAAATAATTAAGGAAATAATCGGAATCGAAAGCTATATGGATTAACATCAACAACTAAATTCGATAGATATTTGAACAAACTACTGCAAAAAATATCATTTAATAAAAGACTGAAATTAAGAAGAATATGGCAAAAATCATATCACAAACACATAACAAAATTTTTATCCTGAAGAAAGAGGCTGTATTTTGCCACTGAGAAATTAATTTTTGCAGCAGTTTTGAGTGCTTTACTTTAATAAATTGCTATGTTTGTATGGGGTTAAGCTATGAAATAGCATGTAAATGAACAAAGGGGTGATTATTTATCTGCGATAATTTATTATAAACGACAGAGGAAGAGAAGGTTGGAGGGGGGGGGGGGGTCTATGACACGCACAATGCCCCAGGCTACCTAAAGTTGCGTCAAAATGGCCATTATTACAGGGCAAACTGTGTAAAGGTTTATTACAGATCCCACCACATGTTAAATAGCAGTCAAAGCAATGGGGCAACATTTGCTCTAATGGAAGTAGTGTAGCTTCTTCTGTATCTATAGCTTCATTAGATAGGGGGATGGGGCCCAGCGGAGCGTAGAAAAGGGCCGTTTGCCCCCAGCAGGCAGGGTCAGGCGGAACTGGAAAGGAAGGCCGTCACGCACACTGCCTTTGTGAATGAGACAATGGGCCAGATCAGAAAACTGGTTTCCACCAAGACGAGTGGCCCAGCCGCAGAAATCTCATTAAAAATCCCGAGCTGTAATCGGTTGGATTCGAATTGCAGACATCGAAATACAAACAATCCGATGAGAAGAGAAAAAGTGATAAAGATTAGGCAGTAGCTTAATTTCTCCAGAGTGCTTTCCTTAATTAGGATAAAATATATTTTAGTCACTGTATGAAATTGGAATCTACCATGAAACTTACCGCCAAAACAATATTAAACAAAAAGGAAAATTACATATTTTTCTCAAAATGTTAATTCCAATAATTTTCTACAATAAACAAATACCACGGCAGGACAGAAAATCACATTTTAAGAAAAAAAAACTAAACTTAATTTTGCACATGCAAGTAAAAATAAAATAAATATAAAAGATATTTTAGCTTCAGCTAATTAAACAATACAATGTCAACATGAATCCCATGCAGTAGTCGAACAGATAATTCTTAGTAGAACGTACAATCATATATCTCCCACCCTATGCCCTGATAGAAAATGTTCGTAGTACAATCATATTGGATCTCCCAGTCTATGCATTGACAGAAAAATGTACAATCATGTGGGCTTTTCCACCCTATGCACAGAAGAAAAATATTCGTAGTACAATCATATGGGATATCCCACCCTATGCACAGACACAAAAATGTGAGTAGTACAATCAAGTGCGATTCCCCCATTGGGTCCGACTTGAAATATCATTCGAGGTTCCAGAAATTTTAATTCGAAAGACTCACGCATTTGGCACAATAAGACGTCTGAAATGCTAAAATGAAGCAAATTATAGTTAAGTACAGAAAAAAAAAAATTTTTTCCTCTAGATAATTATTTATTTAATTTATTTTGTTTTGTAGGCGCAACATTATTATATATAATATACAGATACTTCGAATTTCCAACTCAATTATCTTTATAAAAGTAACAAAAAAATTAAAAAATTATTTTTAAGTATTTTTACAAATGCTAAAAAAAAAAAAATTATCTTTAAATCAATTCTGAGTTAAAATCTTGCAATCAGAATACAATAAACAATCTGAAGGATAAATTTCTATACACATTTTATATATTGCAATATAAACAGGGAATGAATAATGAACATTTTGAAGAAATGATAACAAAATTTATTCATATGCGTACATTTCCCCCACTAAATACGCTCAACAACATTATTGGGGATTCAAAAAAGTGTCTTGAGCCCACAAAGTCGCCGCTGCTGGATTCCCCAACCTCTGCACAGACAGAAAATGGTAAATAATAGGGCAGTCAATCATATGGGATACCCCACCCTATGCACAGACACAAAAATGTTAGTAGCACAATCTGGTTCTTATTTGAGCACAAATTTGGGGCCGTGGCCTCCAAATTATAATGATTTAAAACTTCTAAACGTTCTTAAATTATATGAGAATATTAGTAACGTGTTAGAAAATTTCAGCTAAATTATTCATCATTTTAACAAAATGAATGTTGTATAATCCAGATTTCCATTATGCTATTTGCTTTAAACATTTATTTACAATTGATGGCATAAGTAAATATTAAAATGCTGGGTAAAATATTAAAATGTTGGTAAATATTAAAATATAAATATTAAAATGCTTCGTAGCTTTTTTCATTTTTACTCAAAATCCATGATTTTGGGATAATTAGGATGAGTCGGCGAGGTGGCTGAGCGATCAAGGCAAGCGTTTCCTCGTGCTCGCTCAGCTGTCGGGTAGTGGATTCGATGTTGTGTTGTTGAGCGCAGTGGGTTCGGCCCCACTGGTGCACCGGCACAACGTCATGTGACGACTAAATAGTTCACGATACTGGTCAATGTATAGGCGAATGATGGAATGTATCAAGTGTCTGGCCATTTTTAAAAAATAAATAGGGTGAAATATGCATTTTATGAAATATGCTTACATATTCTATTTGGCATATATAACTATAAGATTGTGAAATTTTGAATTTAAAATCCCAGCCCGTTTTATTATCATTAGACTGTCGCTGGCGCTGGAAACACATTTCTCATCACTGTGTCTGACATTTCTCAGTCATCGCGAATTTCATAACATTAGGTTCTTTTGATACAAAATGGGTTATGTCTCGAGAACTGTTGCTAGTAAATTGCAAATAATTTAAAATCTATTACTTTCTTTAATTTCTCGAGATGACTCCCACTTAAGACAAACAGTATTATTTAAGGCAAGAATTTGCGATTTAAATTCCCTAGAGGTAACGAAATATTGGGTTTTGAGGCGATTTTCTTGTAAATAATTAACAAGAATGATCAATCATGCATAAAACATTGATTATGAAACACTTTCCAACTTTTCCCTTATCCTTTAACACAAAGTGTATTTTACTTACAAACTAAGCAATTCAAAGGAAATTTGGTACAATAAATTCAATCAGTAAAAGTACCAGACATATTGACTTTCAGGAAGATTGGTCCAATAAAAGGTTCTTAATAATTTTAAATTTTATTTCGAAAATCGGAAAAACATTCTTCATAAAACAATTGTCTGACGAGCTTTTGTCTTTCCAAACCTTCTCAAAGTCCCCCAGTGGCCTAAAAGACTAAAGCTCTGCACACTTATAGTACCGACAATAAGCCAAAACCTATAGGAGCAATTTTTTAACCCCCACCCCGGACTATATATGCCGGACTAGGAGAGCATAGGAGAGTGTTTCGAAAAGTCTCTGCCGACCCTAAAGATGCTGTCCGGTGACCAAGAAGTCTGAATCTTTGCAAACTTATAGTATTGCTTTCCAAAAATAATCTAACGGAGCCGCAATTTCAATTTATCTCCAGGGAGCGTTAAAAATACTTTTAAGTTTTTTAGACCTACGGTGATTTAGAAGTCTGAATCTTTGCACAGTGACTATTAACCACGGAACATAACGTAACGGAGTCGTGTTTTCGAGTTCTCCTTCAGGGGGTGAACAAAACGGGGGTCGAAAAGCCTTTCCAGCCTCTCCAGAAACCACCGGTGACCTAGAAAGCTGAAACTTTGCACACTTATAGTATCGAACCTGAGCAATTTTTTTTAATAAAACGGTTCCTCATACATTGTTAAACAAAATAAAACTTATTTTAAAATGTTGAAACTTAATTTTAAGAGTGTTAGTTTCCCCGTCTTTGATATGCTGAAATACTGGCTTGAAATAATTATATTAAATGTTACAAAACTGCTGATTTATATGTAATTTCTATTTCAAAGCGAATGACATCATGTATACGACGTAAGCACGCGCCGTTCTCGAAACATTGCAACATTTTATATCTGAAAAGGAAAACAATCGCATAAAATATAATATACCCACTATAATCAAATAAGTTAATGCTTAGTAAATGGTTTTTTCTTTTGTTTTTCTTCAGAAATCAATAGATGCCGTTGTTTAACAGTTATCACAAAACTGTTTTCGAGGAATTTTGCGTTTTACTTTTACAAAGGGAGCGTGATATCTCTCGAAATAATCAAGCCGATTTCCATGAAATTCGAGACGCTTATTTAAGTCGGTAACAATAAGACATCTTTCTTATTGTCATCAAGATTGAAACATAAGAAAGCTCAAATGTATTGTATTGTTTTCCCACGGTATCTATTTTCTTTTTTGTATCATGTAGGGAGCAGTAACGTGGGGGGGGGGGTTGTAACTCCCCCCTCATCAATGCCTAAATAATTACAAGAGTTATCCATAGTGTACATATTGGAAAACGAGACTAACCCCCCCCCCTCCCCTTTGTAAGACTCCGCTACGCTATTAGTAGAGTCAAGTATTAAACACATCAGATATATTACCATGAAATAGTGATTTAGGAGGCCATGAAATTTTCTAGAAAAGTTCATATGCAAGTCATGAAAAAGTCAACAAAACCATAAAGTTAATAGAGAAAATAAAGTCAGAGAAATTAGAATACTCCATGAAGAAAAAACAATTTAATGTCAAATTAAAGTTCCGCCATAAAACACATATGCTAATTCAGCCAGAAATTGTGCAGAGAGAAAAAACACGGTGGATGATAAGAGTTCAATTCAAGGTAACGAAAATATGCATTCTCATAAAACAATAAAAAAAACGTCCCTACAAACATTTGAATGCGATATTTTGATGCAAATGCATAGCACAATACTCCTTCGAGAACATTTTAAAAATTGTCATAGTGCTAGTCATAAAAAATTTTAACTTTTAATGCGCTTCTATTGTAGAGTCAAACTATAAATACAGTTCGATTTGTTATGCATCTGCTTTAGCATATACGTTTAACTTCAATAGGGACTATTTCCCTATTAGTTTTACAACATCAGATTTCTAAAAAAATAAATAAATTGCCAGCATGGCAAATTACATGCCTTTGTCAACACTACTTGCGAAAAAAAAATACTTCAAATTTCTAACTCCTAATGTTTAGTAATTATCACAATGGTGGCCATTGTTCGAGTAGTTTAATTAATCTTCTGAAATTATTTATTTCGGTGTTCGAATATCTTCTAACTATATCTTCAGAAATAATCAGCCTCTATCGAGCTTGTTCTTAAGTTGGCTTAGAAAATAATAAAATTATCCAAACTATAACAGGGTGACATTTGTAACAATTCCGAAATACTTTATTAATTACTTTCTAATTAATAAAGTGTTTGGGAATATAAATACTGATATTATTGGAAAAAATGAATATAAATACTTCCTAATATTATAAAAAATTAATTTATGATACCAGCGAGGAATCAGATCAATAAGGAAAACGCTTCTAGTGTTCGTTAGATAAGATGATTAACTGAAAACCTCTCTGATAAAACGCTATAAAAGGAGTGTCTGACTTTTTAACATTGGGATCGAGGATCTAGTTGGCTTTAGAGCCCCCTCCCTCCCCCATCAAACATAAAATTTACATATACTGTCAGCTACAGCTAACATTATAATTTTGTACTTTATTAAACATTGGGTACTAGACTAATATTTTTACTAGTTATCTTTTTCGATTACATGCCACTTTTTAAGGAAAAAATGTTAAAATAAAAAGAAATATAAATGCTAAAATAAAAAGAAAATGTTATGACGCAACATTCTAATTGCAGAAAATAACAAAGGAATAAATTTAGCTCAAAATGACAGTAACCATTTTAAATTGATTAATTTTGCCAAGATTAGCATTCTCATTTACTTTAACTTTTTCTTTTAACACTTTACAACAAAGTTGAAAAGTGTTTATGACTTTGTTCATTCTGTCTGTCTGTCTGCATGTATGTCTGTTAGCACGATAACTGCCGTAAAAATGACTTAATCAAAATGAAATTTTAGTATGTTGTTCAGACGGTCTATAGGACCTAATGGAATATAAATGAATAATATCACCCAATTAGTTTTGGATTGAACCCGGGTTGAAAAAATGGAATACATTGAGCCTTATGGGGCCTAATTTTTCAAGCATTTTTTAAGCGGATTTAAAATTCACAAATTGCTTCGAAAATTTTAGGCAATATTCAAATTGTTTCATAAAATATATAAAAAAAATTCAGCGAAATATATTCAGTTGTTTTTTAAATAAAAATTAAAATAATAATAACACCTCTTATATGAAGCGATCACGTGTCCATGATATGAAACGATCACATGACCCACTTCAAAATGATATATGGCATCCATCTTGTGTCAAAATCGTGATTTTTAAAGTTCTTTTTAATTCATATTGAGTGTTGTATCCGTCCTGAAACTACTTTATTTTTGCCTAAATTCTGTGCATCTACATACTGAAACAACGCAATGACAATATATTTCAGTTTAAATGCTCTTCCAAATTTGATTATTTCTACTATTAAGCCTATTTTTCACCTATGTAAAATGTAAACAGCAAAATATGTAGAATGAGTTGTATTAGAATCGCTGTAATTCTTTAACACAAAATCATTTAGGCCATGGAGTCTGCTTAGCTGATATGAATGAAATATTCATTGATTTTAGAAAGAGAAGGACGATATTTTTCGATGAAGTTACGCATTGAGTTTACTTACTTGTAGCTCAATGGTCTTAATTTTTAAATAAAATAAATTATTATAGTATTGTGATGAATGACATGAATGGGGGAATTATTTATGAATGAAATGTTGCTTTTATAGAGAGAGCCAGGCGTGTTATTTTTTTATGACGTCATTTGAATGAATTTCAGTTGTTTTCGATGAAGTTTTCAAATATAATAAATTATCGTAGTATTATGATAATTCTAAAATTATTACCGAGGAATGTATCACATTTTAGAGATGTTTAAACCAGGCAATTTATACTTTAATGCCGTCATTTGAATGAAGTTAATTTTTTTCGATGAAGGTTTAAGGTGTCAAATATAATAAATTAATGTGTGATAAGTTTTAAAATATTACCGAGGAATGTATTGCATTTTAGACATGTTTAAATAAAATTGCATTGAAGTTGGAAAGTGTTTCATAATCAATGCTTTAAGCATGATTGATCTTTCTTGTTTAATTTCTAACCCTCATATTAAAATTTGAAAGACCATAGATACGAAAAAGGGTTCACAGCACAACCATCGTAATCAAAAAGGCTACGACAGAAAAACCGCGGGAAACGATGACTCATCCCTTTCGGTTCGAATCAAAGTGAAGGCGAGAGATGAAATTACATAGAAGTCTTTTTAGTGTTAGCGTCATGTGCTTTTTTCGCTATCTTATCTTGTGATTGCTCTACGTTCATTTGAGATTTAATTTCTTAATAATTTATTATGTCTGACCACATTCTGTGTTTTAAATATGTCGCTACAATTACAAATGGACAAATGTTCCAATTATAAAGGGATAATGGTGGAATTACTGCACGTGTTTCGGTTTTTACTACAATTCTGTGCCGTTATTTAAAAATTTTGTGCCTTCTTTTACATTAATGATATATTCTCAATCACGGATTATATCCCTGGGCTGTGCGCATCCGGTATTTTAAAAGGATAATAATCATAAATAGCACAGATTGGAAATACAAAAGTTGTGACAAATTTTGATTTTAAAATGATTTTGCGCATTGCAGTTTTATTTGATAGTATGCATATTTAATCACAAAAAATATTTTTAGAAATTAATTATCTTGTCGTTTAGGAATTGTACGATTGTTATATCTACTCATTTGTATATGTACTTATAACTTCTGATATTTACTACATTTCAACTTATGACATAAGCCAGTTGATTAGCTTGTTTGAGATTTCAAAATTTCTAACTGTTCGGGCAGATTTGTTGGATGTGTCAAAGCAAATTGAATTGAAAATAAAATAGTTTTGGATTATTTATACTGTAGAATCATTTATATTGTACGTTTATTTCTATCCATTTTAATGCGTCACCCTATACATTTGTTTCTAACATTTTTTTCTATCTTTGGGTTGTTTAAAGAAATAAAGAGAGGAATGTTTTACATTAAATATTTGAAGTCCTTGTATTACTACCCTATTCTGGTAAGAATGTTTCACTGTATTTTATTTTTCATTGAGTTGGACAGTCAAAACAAGTTTAAGAAAAATCAGTTTTATATCCTGAATAAAATACTTAATTAGCCCCAGACTTTGATATTTAAACTACTTTTAATACCCGATTTTAATTTTTGATTTAGATTATACAATTGTTTTTTCCAGTTTTCCTTCCAAAATTTAATTCAGTATTTGTGAGTAAATTTTTTTTTCTTGTTGTTATTGTGGTAACATTTTATTTTACTAAAATTAAGAAAAATATAAAAAGAATCTTTGAAATCTATTTTTTTTTTCCTTTTCAATTTTTTTTTTCTTCTATTTTTTTTCCAAAATTCTTTATTATATTATTCAAATAATTTATAATTTTAAATTATCCAATTTCATTATTCACTTATTTTTATAGTAATATCAATACATAATTTTGTTTAGTAGAATGGGTTTTTATGTACAATTCATAAAGTGTTATGACAAGTTAACTTACTATGTTTACATGCCATTTATAATTAGTTTTTATTGATGTTTATGCGCTTATGTAGCCCAGTTTTATTTAATGGGCATGTGAACTTGTATATTTGAAACAAAAAAAAAATTAAAAAGTTGTTTTATTCCGTGTGTTTTATGCTATTCTTTATTATTTAGACATGTTGGCATGAATAATAGTTAAATATATTTTCCAACAATGGAGCATTTTGATTCTGTGAAAAATAGCATTCACCTTAAAAAATTTTTCAAGTCAATACAACAAACAACAATAACATATTTTCATTTCATAGGTTATATTTTTTACGATCATTAATAAAAATTCCTTAGACTTCTGCTTTAAACTGTAAATTTTTAAGTTGTACACATGAATTTATTAAGGCCAACGGCCGTACCGTGCTGAAAACACCGGTTCTCGTTAGATCACCGAAGTCAAGCAGCATCGGGCGCGGTTAGTACTTGGTGGGTGACCACCTCGGAACACCGCGTGCTGTTGGCCATCTCGGGTGCGGTATCCCCGTGGTTTGCGCGCTAGATTTGCGCGCTACCACAAATGCCGCCGTGTTCATGCGGAGTACGATCACGTTAAACATGTGGGTCCGTAAGTCCTTCCGAGAGGTTGGTGGTAGGGGAAGGAGGGTACGGTCCCTGTGGATGCCTCCCCCACTGGGTTCCGGTCTAAATTGGGTGGCACTTCCCGGCCGTCCATACAGTTACCTTACACCTTTCTGGTAGGTCGGACGGTCTGGGTCTCAACAACAACAACATGAATTTATTAAAAAATTAATATTTCTGAACAGATTAGAGATTTGTTGAAGGCCATAAAATACATAATGTGTAAAAATTGCTATACCAATAGGAAACTATAGAGAAATGCTGATTTAGAAATTAATTAGGCAGAAATATAATAAATTTATTAGGCAGTGAGAAAGCACCAAAAAGTACATCTTTATTTAAAACTTTAATCCAGGTAAGTGAATTGCTAACACAATGTTGAATTGTGGATGTATTTTTAATGCATGGTATCTACAGCATTTAATACACATAATTGTAACCGCTTTCATAGTTTCGTACACAATGCATTTTCCTTAAATTGAATATTTAGGTTTCGATAAGAAATTTGCATAACTTAGTCATGATTAGCACTATGAAATTAGTAAATATTCTAAAATATCTATGTAATCAGAAATAGTATTTTTTAAAATAGAAAGCCATTCTAAACAAGAAAAAAAGTGAAGAAAGCATCTGATTAAACAAAAAGAAAACTTTGGTGTGTGTATGTGCAGTTCGTGTGTGCAAAGATCTTTTCTGACACAATTTTCGCGATCAATAATTGAATACTTTATGCCACAAAAATATTATTTTATAAATTACCGTCCAATGAACATTGTTTTAAATAACAGCAAAATGTATTATTAAATTTTGTTTTACATCGGGTAATTTTGTTTGTAAAAAAAATCATCTTAAAGACCATTTCCTGAATCTGCCACTGATTTAGTCCATGAAATGGATTTTGACTGCTGAATGTGTACAAATGTCTTCTCAAAAATTTAGCAACAAGTATACAATGATGAGAACGGTAATAATCCAAGTACCCATTCAACCAAAGAACTTTTAAACACAAACCCGATTATAAGATTTACAACACTAGGAATTTCAATATGCGATTAACCACCCCCTTAATCCAATGAAACAATGTTAAGGTGAAAGATGTTTTGAGAGAACAATGGTTCTATCAGTCACGGACTACCTCACAAAGGAGAGAATTTTATCCAACTATGCTGAGGAATAAAAGGGGTGAGATATTAGCGTTACGTCAAATTAGAATCTAAATTACATTTTCTAATATCCCTTGTGTTGTGAGCGCACGCAAACATTCCGCCAGGGGTACATCTATGAATCGTGTAGGTCCGGTTCGAGGTGGCAGCTGCCATCTATCGATCTAGCCATAGATGGATGGGCCATAATTGAGAGTAATGGCGCGCGGGCAGGTGATGCTTTCTCTTGGATTCATCCAGCAGATACCCATCGGTACCGGATTTGGAGAGCTTTCCCCATTCGCCCTCCCCTCACCACTCGCACTCTCACGATCGACAGCTCGATCACGACCGCAGAAGAGATTGCTCACCGCTCAAGCAATCGCCAAAGAATATGGGAAATTAAATCTTAATTCAAACAGATACCTGCCGCGCGCTTGGCAGGAACCCAGGCTTGCACATAAACATTGAATCAACAACCAGCGATACCGTAGTTGAGAGATTTGAAGAACATTTACCAGCACGATCCGTCATGTTTGTATTCTGGATATATTACTGGAAGATTATTGTATCACGAGATCAAAAGATATAAATATGAAATTTAAAGACCGTTTGAAGACTTAGGAACCACCAAGCTTATTTTTGACTATTAAGGAATGTGGGATATAAAATCTTATTTCAAGAAGATACTTATCACGAGCTTAAAACGAGTCCAAGTTTGCACGTAAACATTGAGTCAACAACCAATATTAAGAAAATGTACCATCATGATCTACCAAGCGTATATTATGAATATGTTGTAGGAAGATTACGAAATCAAATGGTATAACTATAATGGTATATTACAGCTCATTAACAGGACTATATCAATTCTATTCCTTCCCGTTACTACCCAATCCTGCTGCTAACTATCAAGGATTATGGGAATAAAATCTCAGCGTACAGGTTTGACGATAAGCATAGAATCAACAACCAATGGTTCGTTCTTTTACAGTAAAGATTTGTTGCATTTGTAGTCAATATACTACAGAAAGAACATTCAACTATGATATTTCAGATTACGTGGTAAAAATGCGAGTTATAAAGACTTTCATATATACCTGCGGAAATACTTAATAGGGGTCAAGCTTGCATATAAACATTGAAACACAAACAGCAAGGATACTGCAGTTGGAAAAAATCGAAGAATATTCACGTACGCAACGATCCACCAAGTTTGTACCAAGGATATGATTGATACAGGCAGATTATTAAGATTAAATGGTATATTTAAGACATTTAAAATGTTATACAGAACTAGTATAACGCCGCATTTGTCCATGTCTCATTTGGGCACTGAATATCACTTTGAGTAACTTGTGCATTAATGACAGTTTGCCAGACAAAGGGGGAAACTGTAGGAGGAAAGAATTTATTAGCAATTCGACATAAAATGCTCGGTTTATGAAAAAGTGTTCTCGAAAATTTTTGACAACGTGACCTTCATATTGGCAGAACCAGCATTTTTAGTTTCGATTCCTGAAGCTCCTTTTGGGGTGCTAAAACCCTTTTATCCCTATTAATTTCAGTTGCAATGTATACCAATGCACATTTAAATAACTGCACGGGTATCACTGAAACTTTTGAAAGTTCATCCTCTTCTGTTAGCGTTTATTATAGCCAACTATACAAAGCTGGTTGCACATTTAATTTTTTTAAAGTTGTGAAGAAATATGGGTAACATCCACCACTATTAACATTTTACACGAAAGCTTAATAGTTTTCACGTTACTTGAAGTAGCCAATATATCTACAAAGATCAAATCCATGATCACACTTTTAGCCATTATATCTAATGCAGGACCCTACAATATATGGCTATTGTGATTTATATACGAGAACCATTTATACGCTGAACGGCAGATATCTGTTTGTTAAAAAATGTTTAAGTAATCGAACGCCAAAATTATAAATATACGCCATATTTTTGGCGAGCCCTCGGGTCTGGGCCGCGAAAAAAAAAAAAAAAAAAATTATAAATACGCAGAGGCCACAAGAACACCAGGAATTTAAGAAATTATTATGACGGCAAAGTAAAGAGAAATACGTTATTAACAAATTGATATTAAGAGGATGTTTTCCTTTCCGCGTGCTTATTTCTATGGAGAAAAGTTCGAAGTCTCTAGCTCCTTATTTTTTTTTCCAGCATACAGAAAGGTTTGATAAAGAGGAGGTTAAATATATTGCGGACAATTTGCGTGTGTGTGTGTTTGTTTAATTCGATAAAATAATTAAAAGTATTTCTAATAATATTTATGGAAAAATAATAGTTACTTTATATAAATATTAAGAATACATTTAAATGATTAATTGAATTTTTTTTTTTTTAAGTGCAAATATTCCTCTTCACAGTATCCATGCCTGTCATACAATAGTAAGAAAAAATACTCCAAACAAAACGAGCTAAAGGTTTAGTAAAGAACATGGAGGGTGGATTTACTCATGTTATTAGTATGGAGTAATTTTCTAAACAGAGTTCGCCTAAATAAGTATAATAATGCACCAAATACACATTAATATACGATTTTACGCATGAAATTTTGACGGAAAGGTAAAAAATATGCATAAAATTTAAACAAATTTAATTAAGCTAAAAACATTATTCTTGTTCAGAGACATCCAAAATGTGTAAATTTATCACAACATTCCCCCTATACATACACTATGTAATATAGAAAAATAAATACAAACAATCTATATATCCGTGTTTATATCGAATTATTTGAAACGGTAGAAATAAAATAAAAGTAGGCCAATTCAAGTGTTGGTCACCATTGAATTAATAATTTGGAAATATCAGTTTAAACATCATGCAACTAATATTTTAATTTTACTATGGGATTATATCGTCAATGCCGCTTCAGAATTTTTCTTTGTTATATTATTACATTGAGTCACTAAGTGTTTATAAAAAAATTAATTGAGCAGTTATATTGAGCGATTAAAAAAAATCATTAACGATAACTAATATAGTCTTTAGATCTTCATTCCATTTGTAAATAATGTTATAGATAAAAAAAACTTGCAACTGTAGACATACAAGCAGATGTCAACTCAATCAGAAGCAAAACCTCCCAATTACATCTAGATGAATCTAAGTGATCGTGTTAAAACTTCCAGGAGTATAAAATCCCACCAGAGGCCCCTCCGCGTACAGAACCACCTGCACTTATAGGATAGATAAGTTGATTGTACGATTTATACTTGATATAGCTTTTATAACACGCTGATCTTGAATGTATACTTTGTTCTACCATCAATATTTGATAGATATCTGCACGAGAAGAAATTTCGCACTTTTTTCTGGCACGACGAATTCTCGAACTTGACCCAAGTCCGAAGATATTTACGAATTTAGAACCTGAACTCACCCCGGTCCGAATGCTATACAGTTTTAAATCTGTCCTGCTCGAAATTATATTTATACAAATGTGTCAAAAACATGCATTTATACAACTTTTAACAAAGAGTTAAAGTAAAAGTTAGGTTTATTTAAAACATTTATTTTTGTAGAGCTAAAACAAACAACATATTTTTTATTTACAATTTTTTCATATATTGAATAAGCCCTGTCCGGCCCGACTTCAATTTTTAAAAACTTAACCCGAGCCCGGCCTTAAACAGTTTTAAAAAATCGGATCGAGCGCTAGTCTGTTGGACATGACCGAGTCGTGTGTAGTCGAGTCGAGTTGAGTTGTACAAGCAATATGAATTTAGAATTACACGAATTCTCTCATATTACCACTTTTCGTCTGAACATACAGAGTCAATCAAAACCGGAATCTCGCTAAATGCGGGCTCGTTGTAAGCGGGTTTTACTGTATATAGTAGAACTTGCGAAAATCAAAATTTACATCAAACGCGTAGAATCCCTGAGGGGCAGTAAACTTGACGACTATAGCTCAACTAAAATATTTACTACTGGAGGAATAGGTTTGCCTGGAGGAATTTAATGTGTCGCCATGGGAAACAGGCTACCTCGGGGCCTTCAATCGCGTGTCATGGTGCAGCCAATTCTGAAGACACTCTTGAGAAAACAGGTAGCGAGAGATTAGGGTTGTTACGCGCACAGAAATCGATTGACGATGAGGACGCAGCAGCATGATTTCTACTCCAGGGGTGAGCTGAAGAGAGGACACTCGACATGGAACATTAAAACGTAAATAATGAATTTCTCGGTTGACTTTGGTTGCCGCCCGTTTGCTTTTCCATTTGGGGAATTATTGACCAGAAAATTTACGTGCATTAGATTTAATAGGCACATACAAACAGCCAGAGAAGCAATTTTGACGTTAAAAAATTAGTCGCTATGGATAAATAGTGGAAACAATTTAACCTAAGTGGAGCGGTTGATATTTAGCCAATGTATAACAATGAAATTAGTGCAAAGAGCAGAAGAATAAAAGCATCAACAGTCACTTTACACGTTTAATCGGTGTATGGGTTTTGCAGAGCCCAAGGAGCTTACATCCGTCTGGCTAATCTTTTTCGTACGCCACCAGGGGCGTAGGTAAGGGGCGTACGTAGGTGGGGTCCATACACTCCACTGCATGTAAATTGCTTCTCCTTTGAATACAATTTAGCTACAGCCGTGTCTACATTCTGCGATTTCAAGAGTCCCCAACTATTTTCTTTATAAAATAGCCGTTTGTTGCACTCCCCCCCCCTTTTAGGGGGGGGGGGGACTTGCAGGATGTGAGATTTTGAACACTTGCAATTTAGGGTTATTGGGTAATTAGGGTCGAGTAACTTATTTTGAAGGAGTGGTTTTGACCCGACAGCCTAGCAGATTGCTAAAAGTTGCAAAAAAAGGAATTTACTAAAGTGGACGATAGGCCAAATATCACGTGGACTAGAGTAGTATAAAAGTGTAGAAATTTTTTAAATGATATTAGGCACTGCAACCCCCCCCCCCCCATTCGATTGCCGACCCCCTTTCAGAAATCCGGCTTACTCCTATAGAGGAATGGGTAACTTGAAGTGGTTAATGTAATATACTAATTTATTGTGGAACTTCATTTCCTGAAAAATTAAATTCAGTCTACTATAAGGGGCTTCTACCTAAATAAAAGTCACCCACTCCGATCTACAATTTTTGTCGTAGAGTAAAGGTGACCGAACCTAATGCAATTTTCGCAACATCATTTTTTAGGCATCTGGTATAAACAAATGCCACGCGTATACAGAAAGCTTTGGTCAAAAAAGTAGTGGAACGTTCTTCCGTTTGAGTTTTTGATCCGCCAGCCAACCCCGCACAAGAAGTTGATTAACGCGAGTCGACAAGATGGCGGAGAAACTTTCAGTTTTTTGAAATTATAAATTTTCGTTCGTCCAAAATTTTATTGTAATTCACAAAGCACAATACTTTTCAATTTGCTTTTCAGGCAATAATATAATTATATAATAAATTATAACTATAATTATTTTCACTATATGGGGCAGATTAAAGCATTCGCCAATCCGTCGTACATTTTCTCCATCGTACACTTTCAAGTTTACGTTATCCTGTATACTATTGTTATAATAAACTTGCTACTATTTGGCTAATTAAACTTCAAGATACTGTAAATAACTGGTATACATGCAGTAGGAAATGATATACATCACATTGAATAACACGATTTATAAAACGAAAAAAAAAATAATTTTTTATTATCGCAGAGAAACAAACGACGTAATTAGACAATTTTCGTTTTAAAATAGCGATGAAAGTTTGTGTACACCTGCCGATTCAATGAATAATCATGTACTGATTTTCCTAAAGTAATGTGACTGAAAACTTGGATATTTTTATATAAAACTTATAGTATATTAGAGACTAAACTTACAGTTATTAGCCCTAAGCTAACCAGCATCGGGTCTAACAATAAAGATTAGGACAATGAACTTTGTTCCCATATGCTCCGATATAGGTACACACAAATAGAATATGTTTATATCATATCTCAGAACCAGAATAAATATTAAAGGATGTAAATACATCCCTTATTATATTTATTAAAGGATGTACCCTTACAATATTGTTATTTAGAAAGCGGAGTAATATTCGACATTACTTAATTTAAAAAATTTACCCTGTGCAGGAGGAGGGTGGTTATAAATCAAACAATGAGTCATAACGAATCTTAAGATAAATACCTCGTACGCACTAGATATTTGGATTCTGAATCTAATAATTTGATACAGCATTGCCAAAATACAGTTAATTATTAAAGTCAATAAATTTAATGAATTTTATAAATGCAAAATTGATTCCTCCCCACTCCCAAATTAAGATTTTTGCTATACGTATCAATTGCGCCCCTTGAATTGTATCGCGCTCAATGGCTTCGCCAGACGACAAATTTTAATTTTACAGCATATGATTCATCTTTTCCATATTTGGAGCAATAAGGACAATCTTTAAAAATTTAGGTCTACTATGACTTTTTTTTTAGGCTAAAATTTCACATACTGAAATTCTTTCATATATAACCTATTAGTTTATAACTATATTATATATTTAACTAAAATCTGGAGTTGTGAATGTAAACAGCGCCAACCAAACAATCTCGACAAAAAAATCAACAGAGTAATCCCTCCGCATTCCACTACAATTCAAAATATCAATTGCGGAAATCAGTACAGTAAGATATAGTAGTGTTTGCACAAGTATAAAATAATTTATTTTTACGAAGCACATTAGCGGCAGTTCAAAGGCAGCGCACAAGTCAGTTTCCTGCATTATACATGTTCAATTATGAGAAATTTTTGAATTTTCAAACAAAAGCCCTCAACAGAAGGTACTGACAATAGTAGAAATGTTCTTCTTTGTTCAACGGGAAAATGTTGCATATCATTATGATTTAAGTAGTCACGAGTGCATTTTTATATGACTATTTTGTGAACGGCACCACAAAGGAAACGGCATTGGTGACTCGTCTTACAAACATCCAACAAATGATATAACGCAAATCTTATGAATGACCGACTACTCTTTCCTTTCTTACGGCAAAATTCTGAAAGCTAAATAAAAGGGAAATCTATCAATATATATGCGAATATGATAAATGCATTATAAGTCCAAACATGAATGAATAAACTGTTCATGATTAGGCATTTGGACATGATGATGATATTTCAGTTAATCGGAGAGATAGGGGGCGGAAGGGGAGGGTGCAAAGCTCAGAAAACATAGACGTAACCAAGTTCTCGGAATGAGAGGTTGACAATCGAATGGGGAAAATTACAGTATTTAATTTCATTTTCCAATAAGGACCCTATGGATAATTAATACAATTATTCAAGTGATAGGGATTTACAATCCCCCCCCCCCCCCTAGCAACAACCAGAGAAGCAGACAGGCTCTCAAAGGAGGGCACGGATATATAATTTATAACAAACTGCAACTATGTATTAATGAAGGCATGGTTGAATAATGTCTTGACCGTACTTTCATTTATATCATAAAAATCTATCCAAAAAAGGGGCCCATGCTAAAAATATCAGAAGGAAGGGAAGTTTCTTTTCCATGAGTTGCGCCTCATTTTCGGTTGTTAATAGGCAATCGACAAAGTAAATAAAAAGAAATAAGCTATAGATCGCCGAAATAAACACCCAGTATATATTTTGCTAAATGTTCAGAGATAAAGCAATAAAAAAAGTCTTTATACATGATCAAATCTCTGCTTTTCCCTTCCCATAGTTTAGAGGGAAATCTACATCTTTTCTTCATCGGAAAGCTAAAAATATCGATAGTTCTCGATAAAGTTGTTAACATTTTCTATTTTAAAACGATTTTTAGACAAAAAATAGTTTTAATATCGTTTACAATTGAAAAAATCGAAATATTAAAAAATTCATCTTAAATGTCTGCAAATCATACGCTAAAGAAGTTGAAAATAAATATAATGAAAAAATTTCTAGAAACAAACCTCATTTAACATCAAAGACTGTTCTGACTTAATTTGCCCTTTGCTTATTTTGTTTAACATTTCAATTAAAACTATGACTTTCCTCAATGCTTGGAAATACGATAAAATTATTCCTAAAAAAATTGTGAGTAGGGTTGCATATGTATATATCTTCTCTTTTCAACTGTAAATCGTATATACGTTCTAAAGCGAAAAATGTTTGTATTATACATCCCATATAGCTGTGAATAAGCATTGTTTAAAAGCTTTAATATTTGTGAAAGTTGTTCCAGTTCATAAAGAGAACAACAAACATGATATTTCCAACGCCATGCTATCCCCCTTTTCAAAGTATATAGCATTTCTCCTTACCAATATGAATTTATGTCAATTCGCTCAACCTTATCTAATTTAACTTGTTTTACTTGTGACATTATCGATGCTATTTAAGACAGAAGCAACTGGATGTTCTCTATACTGAGTTTAGTAAAGCGTTTAATCATATTGGTCTTGGGTTATTAATCCAAACTAAATACTTGTGGTTTTAGTATTTTACAAATAGATTGGACTCTTAAAATATTTTTCATTAACTCTAGATTATATAGTAATAGTTGTGGTGTTCCTCAGGGTTAAAATTTGGGCCCACTCTCTTTTTATTTTATTTTTGTTAACGAAATACTCAGGATTTTTAAAACTGCCAAATGTCTTATGTTTGTCGTTGATCTGAAACTTTATATAAAAATCACTTTAACTGATTGCACCTTGTTACAGAATGATCTACATAAACCGTATAAATTGTCTGTCTTATATAGACTCCATTTAAATATTTCTAAGTGCTATGTTATGAGTATTGCTAGAGGCCATAATATCTACAAATACAGCTACCATTTAAACGTTCTCTGTACTCGTTTTATTGATTTAGATGTCACTTTTGATAATTCATTTAACTTTCAAATGCATATTAATAACACTTAAAACAGCTTACGAAGACTTGTTTTTGGCAGGACTGCTACTAATATTTGTCCCTACATTAAATCTCTTTAAGAGCATTGTTCTATAATCTAGGATCCTATTTATCATCAGTAATCTCAACATATCGAAGTAGTCCAAAATACATTTGTACGCACTATTAATTACAGAATTTCCGGTAATTGTTTAAATGATATACTAGTTAACTTGGGCAAAATTTTAATTTAGTGTCTCAAAAAAGAAAATGGTCTTGCGTCTTATTCTACTATAAAGTTTTAAATAATACTATTGATTGCCATATTTTACTAATTTGCTTGGAATTACATATACGAGTTATCAATACTTGGCAACAAAACTGTCGATAATGTTCGATAAGTTAATAATGTCTAATAAAAATAATAAAAAATTTAAACAAAATTTAAAAAAATTATGTACGAAATGTCATTTTATCACAATGATAAAAAAAAAAGTGCAGTAATTAAAAGATAAGGCGAGAAAAGGGGGTGTAATCGCCAAGAATCATTGCTAAAGGGCGGAAATGACAGAATTACTTATTATTGCAAATAAATTAAATAGCTGTCCTTTATCACTAAAAGAAAAGACAAGTAATGCAAATCGTTTGAGCTTAGAAATGCTTTAAAAAGAGGGGTAAACAAGTGAAATGGAAAATTGGTATTTAGTAATTTTCGAATAAAATAAAACCCGAAAAAGTCTTGAATATCGAAAATCATGGTATTTATCGGTTATAGGGACCATGGGGTAGCGACTACTTTTCCGAGTTGTCGCCAACACGAACATTGGCGATATAATCCGATACGAGGAATTCACTACAAACACAAATGATTACAATTTAATATATAATGGCGTTTGATCAACTTTACTTAACAAAACAATATTGTGTTACATTGAAATCTGTGGCGGCCAAAACTCAGCTATTGCCGATAAAATGTCATTAAATCTATCACTACTGGTAACGCTTCGTCACATAAATTCTGCGAGATATGAGTCCAAGTGCTGTTTCGCAGTGCCTCTATGCTTTTCGTTACGCCATTTCGCGGATCCCCAGGGTCTCTCTATGGTCTGCGTATGAGTCCTGGTTTCAGGATCCACGAAGTTATACCGACGATTTACTCAAATGTTGAAAGCCGGTGTAAGCCACGAAATATGAACACAGCGCCACCTATTTATAATATCATCAACCGGTATAAACCAGAATTTGGCGTGATCGCTACGTGTTGCCTTGTTTGGCTTCATGGTCCCTATAACCGATAAGTACCAAAATCATTTTTAAAAAAATGAGAGAAATGAACTTAAAACTGCCAACATAGTTTTTAAAAATCGAAATATTCCAAAATTTCCCGAAAAACTTCAAATTTCAGAGAGATCCTGAAGATCTAAAATCGTCTGAAAATAATTTAAAAATTAGTAAGTTTGTCACCCTAAAATAGTAACACCGACTAAAATTATCTCATTTCGACACTGGATCCTAAAGGAATAGAAATTAGTACAATTACAAATCACCTGTTAAACAAGGAAAATCTATATGGAAAAAAAAAATGAGAGTAAATCTAAAAAAGAGTTTAAAAAAATCTGATGTGGGCAGCACATGACTTTCCCTAAAGACCCTCTACCCCTGCAATTTCTTTTCATTTCTTTCATAATTCATTAAATTGAGTTTACTTTCACAAAATAGCACGGATATTTATTTGAAATTACATTGAATTTGCAGTTTTAATTCAATTTTCGATTTCATTTGGTGACGAGGCATTTCCAGAGGCGATGTTGTAAAAACTGCGAATAAACCGAAATATCTCGAGAACGGTTAGTCCTACAGTAATGAAGTTGGTCTTATTCTTTCTGTCATTAAAAATTACGTATGAAATAAGCAATTAATTAATGCATTTGTGCATATGTAGTCTTTAATTTCAGATTTTACCGATTTTTGCGGGCCATTTTGCAAAAGAAGACCGGTTCTTTTTTTTTTCTGAATACCAAAATCTAATCAGCCCCAGGGTAACCCATAAGTGACTTATCAAATTTTATGAAATTTTGTCAACTAGTTCTTGAGTTAGAGTGAATACATACTTTGCGCATACGCACAAGCATTACACTAAAAAAAAAATTTTTTTTTCGGATTCTACAGTGCTCGAAACATGTGGATCCGTCGAAAACGCAAGTTTCGATTTTCAATACGATTTCATACTTTTGACAGATGACTATAATGACAGATGACTATAATCATTTTTGACAGATGACTATAATGATAAAATAAATTTTCCGTTCCAAGTCAACTCAGCTATTAATATTTTAATAAACATTGGTTTTAAAGATTTTCAAAAGGGAAAGAAATATTCCATATCATTTTTTACATAGTGCCAAGTCCTTTAATAGATTAAAGTTGAAGATGGCCTTGACCCCGGTTCAACAACGTACTGATTAATGATTGCAGCAAACTCGATTTTATTCAACTTTGGGATACAATTTTCTTCCTGTGCCAAAAGTTTTAAAGCTACAGTAGAAGTCGGTTATAACGAGCAACGAAAGAACCACCAATTTGCTAGTTAAATTCGTTTTGCACAGCAAAACTATAAATAATTCGAGGAATGGTTAGTAAAGATGTGCTTAGGGTGACATTAGAATTAAACTAGCTGAACAATAATACAGAGGGGGCGGAATCTTATCAAATGTTGATTTGCTATAAGCGGGTTCTGCTGTATTTCAAAATAACTTTTTGTTGCAGCTATGTCTTTCAACTACACAACACTAACAGTTTCGCTCAGGTCGTTCAGCTTATAAAAAATTCTATGGTTTTAACCGAACACTTTATGCTAGATTGAACAGCAAAAAAAAGGGGGGGGGGATTTTTAATTGCTCTGTCATAAATTGGTACGTAAACGAACGTAATTTCGTTCTATCCTTATTACATAATCCGAATTATGATTAAACTATTTATGGTAAATCAACAAAAACACTATCAATTGATTGCAACTAACTTTGAACCATGTTTACAGAGACTCCAGTAAAAGTCTCTATTTAATTTTTGGTTAAATCCATATTCCCTATATCTTGCAATGTTGTCCCTTCCTCCCTAAATTCTTAGTCAGTGCATGTGAAAAATCCTAAGAGTCTTGTTTAAAACCATGTGTAGTTAAGTCTCTATATATAAATTAAAACCCGAGATAACTGTATCTTGTGCATTTAAGTGGAAAATTACCAATCAGATAATCAAGATCTAAAATAAACTTGAAAGAATGCAGTATATGTCCATCATTCTTTAGGAGAGTTGTTAACTCAGATAAATAGTTTATCTCCCTTCAAATGTCTTTTCCACCAGATAATTAAGGAAGGGTTTAGTTCTTACTGTATAATGTACACAAGTAATACATAAAAAACCCTTCCCATTTGTTCTATAATTGCTATTGGTTTTCCACACTCATGTGTATAGTACATCTACTTTATGTAAAATTGCAGAAAAGATGTAGGGAATGTTACAGATGTTATGTAGAGAACATTCTGTAGAGAAAAATACTTCAAGATTCTTTTGCCGTGGGTAAATATTATCAAACAAAATTTTAAAAGAGAGAGTTCGATCAGCTCGTAACGGATTATTCATTAGGTCTCGATTATATGATCGGTTTCCCACTTATATGCACAAGATAAAAGAATCAAAGAAAAGACACGATTCTCTTGGGTTTTAAGTCACTGATAGGAAGCTTTTCATCATACACAAATCATTGTTCAACAAAATGTCAATTAACAGTCCGGGTTTTTTTTTTTTTTTTTTTTTTTTTCATACTATGAATTAAAATCCGATGTGGGCAGCACGCCAGCACATGACTTTCATTACAAAACGCAGATTTTACTTCTTTTACAGCGAAATAATGTACAAGATCCACAGTACAATGTTTATGGTTTTGAATTAATACCACATAAATTATAAGTTGTCAAAACGCCAAATTTTTAGTCCAAACATAATGGCTTATTCATACTCAAGTGCAAAATCTTCATCAAAATGCAATTGCCTTTAATTAATATCCCTTGAAATAAATGACTAGTAACGAATTCTTGGGAGTTAAAATGAACTCTTGGGAGTTAAAATACAAATCTATTACGAAATGTAACTCATTGCGTGAATGGAACGAACTAGATCCACGATAAAATGATCTTAATACATTTATTCCATAATATTGCATATGGAAAATGAACATATTTGATGATGCTTACTATTTCTTTTTCAGTCTTAATGAATTTTTTGTGAAAAGGTTACTTAAAAAACGTGCAATATATCAAAAACGGTTCGTTCTAGCATTTAAAGGTGTGTGTCATTTGTTTCCTAATGAAAAATTACATATGAAATGCTAACTTATTTATCATTATTGAAGGTCTTTACTTTTTTCAAAAACTCATTCAAACATTCGATTGCGTAAAATTAAATAGGGTTCAAGTATTCACAGATTGTAATAATTGTACCAAATTACGTTCAAAACACTCCATTCGTTCCTAAGATCTCTCTCTCTCTCTCTCACACACACACACACCACTTCAGAAACGTTCGAATCGAGTTCTCCAAGATACTTAAAACGTGCTCTTCCGCAGAAAACCCCCGACCTTCTCGACCCCCGTCACAATACTTTCCCTATACATTATACTGTGTATGTAGCGAAAGTAAAAATTCTGAGTTAGTGGTTACAAAAGATGCTTTACAAAGTTTCTTCAGAAGAAAGGTGAGCATTTAGAAGTCATATAGACACGCGCACGAACAATAAAGGCAAATCGTGAATTAGAAGTCCAGAAATACACATCCTCTGTGAAATCTCAAAGCACGATCACAAATCCGTTATTCAAAATGAAATGTAAAAGAAATAACAGTCACGCTTAACCGAAGACCGTTGCTACTGATAATTAACTGCTAGTAAATAATAAAATGTATAGCAAATGAAATAAATCGCAACAATAAATAAATGAAAAGGAATCGTTACGCAAACTATAATGAAACGCGAAAGCATGGAAGATAAAGTCAAATTCGGCGATTCTTTAAAATTTGCAGAGAAATGAAATATCTGACAAACAGATAATGCATGAATATCATGTACAAAAACACACTTCCAACATATTGTTATAATTTGAGAGTGAAAAGAATTATGATCTTCAGAAATTTTAAACACGTTAAGATAGGCAACGGAAATTTTAAACACGTTAAGATAGGCAACTTCTCGGTTGGTTCTGTCACTCAGTACAATCTCGAGGGGTGTTTTTTTTTTTTTTTTAATAAAAGCTAAATACGTGAACATTTTTAAGTTACGGTCAAAAATTATAAAAAAAAAATTGGATATTTTTATGTAGATTTTTAAAGATGTACAAAATATTTTATTATCGTCCAGAAAAAACAGATGATTCTTTTTCCCGATGATGTGGAGACAGATTCAATAAGAATATGGCATCGGCGCGAGATGTAATATTCATACAACGCAGTTAAAACTTGTACAGCCGGCCAAAAAATATATATATATATCCCAACACAGCGCGTTATTCTGGCTCCTCGGGTATTACAGTAAAATCAATTGTATCATTAGACTCGTAATAATACCTGCTATAAATAAATGAGCAACCAACTTGAGGGGTCGTCTTCCTATTAAACTTAGCACCAACTTGGTATTTTCAAAAGGCAATACCACCTTTTGATAACAGATTCTTATGCTTCAGGTCAAAGCACCCCGAATTCATATAATATAATATAATATATATATATTACTCAAGCAGTTTGAGAGTTCTGACTGCTTAAAATTTTGAGCTTCTGATATTAAATTGGTGCTACAGTTTATCTTTTATATTTCCTGAAATAATTAGTCTACCAAACTAATTCCTATTTTATATTGTGATAAACAAAATGTATCCAAGACGTTATTGACAGGTACGGCCACCTCACGTCTTTTTGAGTTGTAACGTTTTTAAGTTGTAACTGTTTTGAGTTGTATATATTAACAATTACAGTAAGTTGTACCAAATTAAATAGTATTGGGTTTCTTTATGTATTTTAAGTTTTGTCTTTTAGTTAATAAGTTAAAACAAATCGCGCCAAGAACGAAAAAAAAAAAAATGGGAAAAAATGTGTTAATATTATTTAATGTTCTAACGCGATACATATTTGTGTGATATAAAAATAAACGCCAATAATCAAAGAAATATTATAAAATTTCTAAAAGTCTGTCTAAATAGAATTGAAAATAAACTTTTAGATGATTGGAATAAAATGCCAATGATTTGCACCCAACTTCGTGAGGAAAATTTATTAGCGGCTCCAAGGATACTAAATTTTGTTACTTCAAAAAAACCTCAATTACTATTAACATATTGATGGTTAAAATACGTCGTTTACGCTGCCCCTAAAATGCATAAGGTCGAGATCACACAAGCCTATTGATATGTTTTTTAAAGAATATGCCATATCAACTAAATAGAAAATGTTTTTTTGCAGAGTATGCGTGACCTTAATTTAACTACCTTAAATATGGGGACGGACCCGAATGGTTTTTCTGCATATTTCCCTTATTTATGGTCGGAATCTCATACAAATTTAGATTGAGCATATTGTTGGCATAAAAAAAACCTATGATGACAAAATAAGTGTGTTACCATTTGAGTTTTTGAAAACAATGAGAAACTAAATATAAGGATGACATCTCATGCAAATTAGATACACATTTATTTATAGTAGACTTTATTCAGAGTCTAATGATACTATTGGTTTGACTGACCCCAGAAACCGGAATGGGATTTTTTTTTTTTTTGGATTGACTGTACAACTGGAATCCTAACAGATTAAAAAACGCAATTTGTCTATATCGACAGAGTTAAATAAGTAACGGTAAAACAATCAATTAGTTCTATTGCTCAGTTATGCAACACAAAACTAGAATATTATGGTGATTACACGAAGAATTTTTAACTACGCAATTCAAGTTCAAAGGTATAACAAATACATGCAAAATAAGCTTTAAAATTGATTGAATTGATGAGGTTAGCTGCAGTATTTACTAGGTAATTATATATATATATATATATATATATATATATATATATATTAAAGCATAAAATTGGAATTCCGAAACGCTCACGAACTAATCCCAGATTTTAATTAAAGTAGAAAATATAAACGAAGTGGACTTAAAACACTGTATATTAATTTGTGCTGTTAAGCAGTAAACTAGTAACTTTTAAATTAGATCACCTTCTTTAAAAATAAGCTATTTTATGATAAACACTTTCCGACTATCAAGGCTTAAAACCAAAGCCGTAAAGTATCCTAAAAATACAAATATTTCAGCAAAACCCATAATGAATTTTAATTTATATTTGAATATTTATCGGCAGATATATATAAAAATAAATTTAAAAAAAAAATGTGGGCAGCTCATGACTTTCACTAGTTAATTCAACAGCTTTACTGCCTTCAAGCTAAATAATGGTGTACAAGATTCAAGGCACCATGTTTTTAGCATTGAATTAACATAGAAATTTGGGTAACTTACAAGTCCAAACAGAATGACTTAATCATACTCAAGTGCAAAATAAATTACTACCGGCAGATTCCTTTATATAAGTCAAAATACAAAACTATAACAAAAAGTATGTTCTCTCGTGAATAGATCGAATGAGATCCACGAGAATGAAGTTAACAGATTTGCTGTAGAATGTTGTATATAAAAAGTGAGCATATTTGACGATACATACTACTTTTATATAATTTTTTGATAAATTTAATTGAAAACCGTGCAACATCTCAAAAATAGCTCATACTAGCGTTCTAAAATTTGTTATTCGTTTTCTAATTGGAATTTTTAATGAAATGATTGTTTATTTAATATTATTAAAGGTGCTAATTTTTAATGAAAATTATCGAATTAAATCAGTTTTGATATTCTCTTCCTCAAATGACTAGAGAATAATGGCGAAGTGCTAGGTGTCCGTTAGGCCTAATTGCACGCTTACTGAGAATCTTTGGTGAACATATAGAACTTTTACTCTGGTTTATATATTAATCAGCTGAAAGTTATTAAATAAGACAAACGTATTCTGTACAAAGTGATATTATTGCAAAAAGGTATACCTTCTTACTTCTTCTTTGATAGCCTTCATTATTCTTACTTCATTAAAAGCGACGTAAACAAATACAAATTATCTAACATCAACGAGCTTGTATAAAGCCAGAAATAGAATACACTTTACAGAGCGCAGTTGGTAATGATTTTGTTTGAGCAGAGTACATGGACTTTTTAAAAATATCTACCAGCTATTGCAGAGTATTTTTTAAAAATATCTACCAGCTATTGCAGAGTATTTTTCAAAAATCTGATGTTAGAATATTTTTCAAAAATCTGATGTTAGAATATTTTTCAAAAACTCGAGGTTAGGAGATTTTCTGGAAATTCAAAGTTTGACGATTTTTTTAAATATACCTGAAGAATAATGTTCAAAACATTTTTCTCGCACCGCCCAATGCGCATTCTTGTGCGCATGCCGGCCAAGAGTCTGGTTCAGTCAGTTTAAAAATATGGCGGCTGTTCAAGATGTGGCTGGCGATTTTTATGGAATAAATCAATCTCGCTATGTGGCTGTTGATTACTACAGAAGTGGGGAAAATAATGTAATTTGGTTCTAAAATGTACACAATTTTTGATCGAAGATGACAAATTTAGATATCTACTGAGTTTCAAGAAGTAAATATCGGATAATTATGATCCCTCCGTCACCACATTTTGCGTTTGGTAAATATGTATTTTTCAATATGTTTCGTTTTCTTTCAACAAAAAGCGTATTGTTTAGGTGCTTATTTTCATTGAATTCTTTATTTAAAAACTATGTAAACATAATGTAGAATCTGCTCATTTTCAGTGCATTACAGTTATTAACAAACTAGTGTACTTTCAAGGCCGGAAATAATGTTTAATTTTTCCGTCTTTTGAGTGCACTTGCTTGGTGAAATTTTTCATCCTTTATATTTCGTAATCAGCAGAGCATTTACTTTTAAATTTTTACATATTATATTTTTATATATTCTATGTTTTAAATGTTTATATATTCTATACTTAACATGTCCATGGAAAATCGGAATAAAATCGCGGCTAGCCCTGGTATTTTTTTAATATATTATATTAAATTGTTTCACAATGTGTGGAGAACACTAATAAGTAAGTATGCAGCACATGTATAATAAGTATTAAACTTGTATAAGTATGTTTCTTCCGTGTGTATTAAATTTATGACATTTGAATTATTTTTAACTTTTTCTGCACTTTAAAGTGAAATCCAAACCATTACAAATGCCCATGTCTACTCGAAGCACCCTCCCTGTATCTAGGAATCAAATGTGTCACCTATGAATGTTAAGGGTAGAGATTTTTTTTTTTTTTAAATCTTGTCGTTATATATAGCATTGCCCTAATCCTCTGTATAATTAATATTCAAAGAAAGATGTTTTGTTAATTTTAAGCCTATATCCTTTCTATATCAGAGATTCCTCCTTTCTAGTTTCCCTGAAATAGGACTATGTATACAGATAACTATATTTTCAAATTCTGTAAGTACTGACAAAGTCAGCCTTACCACGCAGCCAACTTCAAAATTTATAAAGTTCGAACTGCGCAATGCTGCAATAGCTAAGTTCATATAGAAATTAGCTATGTTCAACTATATTTTCAAATTATATAAGCAAAGTCAGCCTTACTGCACAGCTAACTTCAAAATTCTAAAGTTCAAGTGCGCAATAGCTAAATTCACCCTCACAGAAATTACTACAAAGGGCGAGTTCCCAAAAAATAGGAATCCATCATTAGCACCCGTAAACCTGTTTTGAGTTTCTTAGCACTCTTCCGAACGGAATAGCTGGACTATTAACATGGACACTAGCTATATACCACTATATTTTCATTCTGTGGGCATAGTCAGTCTCACAGAGCAACTAACTGCATTTTGTATTTCTGTGACAGAATGCAGACGATATTTGTTCCGCAAAGTTACTTGAAAAAAAAAAAATATTATATTGCTGGGCAACGGAATTGAACCCAATGAGTTTATATTTGAGGGGGAAAAAATATATTGCTAAGCAACGGGATACCCAATGAGTTAATAGAGCGGTAAATATTTTTTGTTTTTAAATAATATAGAAATGTATATAAATAAATTTTATCAGAATTCCAATTTTTGATTGGATTATATATATCCATCGGCCTTTAGGTTTAAAGATTACGAGAAGTAATGATACTTTCAAATTCTTACGTCATCGGTTTTATTTTAGTGAAAAAATTTTCAAACCCGTATACTGTAGTACGGGTATGTGTATACCCGTATACTGTAGTACGATATATACGAGTGAAAATATAGTCCAATCTATAATATCTTCTAATCCACGAGAATACAGTTCTCGTTTTTCGGGAATAACTCCAGACCCTGAGTTACTTGAAAGCTCATATTTCACATGTTCCTGTCTTTCGTGGTATATTTAAATGCTTTGGATTTTGAATCTTACCGACCCAGCCCGTCCTGAGCTCGCCAGAGGAATGTACTCAGTTTTGGGGAGAATAACTTGAGACACCAGAGAGCTAAAAAATCGAAATTTGGTATGTCGTTGCGTTTCATGCATTTAGGTTAAATACATTTTAATGCATACATTTTTCATACATTTAAGTTACATACAAATATTAAAAGTGGATACGTTAAAAACTATGTTTACAGCTTTTACTTGTTTCATTGGAAAAAAAAAATCGTACATATTTTCAATCTATTTGTTCGAGAAATCGGGTTCAGATAGTGAAAAAATTGTTATTCTGGAATGCTCAAAACGTGTACATCTGTCAACGGGGAATTCCGGTATTCCCATCTTATGTTACAGGTTGTATGTCTCAATACATAAACTAGTTAATTCTTATAAATGTTTGTATTTCTTTGATAAAAGAAGTAGTCAATTATGTGGATAGAATTATTTCAAGGGAGTTATGATCCCTCATCATCAGGTCAGAAGAAGTTAGTCAAAATACAAAATACTTCTTCTTACGACCTGACGATGAGGGATTATAACGCCCTTAAAACAAATGCAGTCACTTAACTTTTTACTTTCCCTACATACATAGAATAATGTATAGGGAAATAATTGCTACGGGTCGGAAATTTGAATTTGAGTTTTGACGGAAGAGTACGTTTTAAGCATCCCTGAACGCGAATCGAACGTTTTTGAGGTGATGTCTTTGTATATGTTGTATGTTAGTACGTGCGTGTGTGTATATTATGTTAGTGTGTGCATATATGTATGTATGTCAATGTGTGTCTGTGGACGCAATTTCTCATGAAAAAAAAATGAAGAGTTTCGACAATATTTTGGTACGATTACTATCATCAGTGACTACTGGAACCCTGTTGATTTTAAACGCAATTGAAAGTTCGGAAGAATGTCCCCCCACCCCACCCCACCCACTATGTTTTAACTGAGTTTTTGAAAAATGATAAAAAGAAAATAAAAATAGGAACTTCAATAATGATAAATGAATCATTATTTCCGGCGCAATTGTTCATTAGAAAATGAATGTCACTGATTTTAGAAAGTTAGTATGAACCGCTCTCGAAATACTGAACGTTTTTCAAGACATATACCTGCTTTCTTCAAGGAGGTTTTGTAAGTTCTTATCATCAAATATGCTCACTTTCCACATGCAATTATGCAACAAATCTATTAACATAATTATCGCTGATCTAGTTCGTTCCATTTACGAGAGAAGATACTTTATGTACTCAATTTGTATTTTGACGCTAAAGAATTCGCCAATAATCATTTATTTCACATGATATTCATTTAAAGTTTATTGTATTTTGATGAGAATTTTTCACCTGAGTATAAATAAGTCACTCTGTTTGGACTCATAAGTTTGCAAAAGCACCCAATTTAAAATCACTGTGCTGTGGATCTTGCACACTATTATTCTGCTGTAAAAGAATTAAAATCATTGCATTATGTAGGAAAAGTCATGTATTCTCCAGATCAGAATTTTATGCCTATGTTAGTACAAAAGTTTGTATTCTCACAGGCAGCAGTTATATTCATTGTGGTCAGTGTATTCTTCGCTAAAACTAAGAAGCATCGTTAAAATCCGGTGAATCAAAATTAAAATATTTGGGCGGGGGGGGGGGGGGGGGGGGTATGATAAAAAGAGAGATGTCCATGCTATAGGTGAAGCATAATGCAATTGGAAATTTATGTGAAAACACATGTAATAATATTTTGCATGAAATCATTAATTGCTGCAAATTACTCGTGTGAAAAGTTTCAAATGAGTAATTTCAATGAAAATTTACAATTCAAACTGTCTTGAGTTAGAAACTACAAATATAGAAACGCGAAGAGACAAAAATATTTCCGCCTCCGACAAATGTCATTCCATAAGCATTGAAGCACGATGACGCGAGAATTTCACAGATCAGCGACTCATGGAGAAGGAATGGTTCCACCAAAACTACAAAAACATAGTTTCAGATAAAAAGAAAAATCCTCAATCAACAAAATAATTAAACTTATTACAATGTACACTACATTTCAAAACGAAAACATTCGAAGTTGGACCATTTTTTTTTATTTTTTTTTTTTTTTTTTTTGTCAAAGATAAATAAACAGGTGCTACACTCTGTGAGTGATATTGCGTGATTGAGATGGGATAACAAGCAGGCCGTGCCCATATAAATAATTTGAGTTTCGGAGGGCCCGAATAGGTTCAAACAAAAAAATAAAAATTTACATTAAATACAAATTTTTCTAATTTATTTAGTCCTTCCAAGTAGATTTTGTAGAAAAATGAAGCAAAATGTTTTATGCTAAAAAGTGCAATGTTTTAACATAAATGTGTTTTTAAATAAAATTATGCTATTTCAACTTTTATGCGGCAGAACAAAGTAGTAATCGGGCGGGTAATCATGCAGCGGGCTCAAAACTGTACGGATTTGGAAAATTACTTCGTCCCACCTCTGGTATGTAGGGCAGAAAACACTTCCTCATATTGAAAGCTTGTTATTATGACCTGGAAACAATTTAATATTTAAATTCTCACTATTTTACTTGAAATTTTCTAAATACTTGCTTTTTTCGTAGAAGAAAACCCAAAATTTTCAAATCATCATTAAATAACTTTCAAAGACAGGAAGAATTGTAGGTAACAACAATTATTCTTTAAATGCTTTCTGTAGAATTTGGTCGATAATTTACATAATTATGCATTGATAGATTCACAAAAATTATACGTAGAGTACAAGTTATTATTTATTCAAAATTGTCCAAGCCAAACAAAATAAATCCCTCTGTAGCATTGAAAATATAAATTAAAAAATAATAAACCTTCACAGATTTCTTCTATTAGCATAAAAAAAAAAAAAAAAACACTAAATGCGTGGATAGTGGTATAAAAAAAAAATATAGTTGCACTTAAAAATCAACTTTAAAATCGCAACTAATTAATTTCCAACAGAAATGCTTCATAAGATGCCCACAAAACCAGAAATAGAAACAGGCGATAACTTTTTATTACCCATACAGAAAAATGTTAAAAAGGCTAGATAATATACGGATCCCCAATTCTTTAACAGATGATTAATAGCATTCCCATTTGTGATATGACTAGAACAATTTTCATTAATTCGTAGAAATGCTTCTGCGCCAAATAGAGAAAAAGACGGAATAGACTGACACAGAATAGCGGTAGAATACTAATGGCCGCATTACTTTTTAATTGAACGTGGCATTCAGTTAATATATGATTTTTTTTTATTTCTTTTTTTAGCCAACGTATTACCGACGGAAATAATTTAAAACAGTTGGCTAATGGTAAAAAGCAAGTTCATATCTTTCAGGGAATGATGAGTGCAGGACTTGAATAAAAGTTCATATTATTAATTTGATATTTCTTTTATTCAAATTATTAAAAGTTGGACTGTTCTAGATTTGTTTCATTGAATTTAATAGGGAAAAATCAAACTTTTATTCACACAAATAAAAACTGGGTATTCACAATTAAATCAAAAACGAAAATGTAATAAATATTGCATTTTTATATGATATACTTAAATTATGTAGTAATCGCCATCATTCAAATTTGCCTAGTAAATCTTAAGTCATTTAGAAGCAATCAAGTCAACTCCTAAAATTAATAAATTATGAGTGACAACATTGTCTTACTCAGTGGTGCTCAACCCCAATCTACCAGTTAGTCGTCATGGCTTGTCAAGTGGATCTTTAAATGATTAGGGGGGAAATAAGAAGTTTTGCATTGTGTTTCACGGGAACGAAAATTACATTTTACCGTAAAATTCTCATTAAGTATACGAGTGAGTTTAAATGCATTTATACATTGTTTAACTTTTCGTTTTAATTGTTCGAGTTCATAGTGAGATTTAAAAGATAGTTTAGAAAATTAGGAATGTATGAAATTAAATAAATTTATTTCATTAAACAAGAAAGATCAATCATGCTTAAAGCATTGATTATGAAACACTTTCCAACTTCAATGCAATTTTATTTAAACATGTCTAAAATGCAATACATTCCTCGGTAATATTTTAAAACTTATCACAATACTACATTAATTTATTATATTTGAAAACTTAAACCTTCATCGAAAAACTGAACTTCATTCAAATGACGGCATTGAAATATAGATTGCCTGGTTTAAACATCTCTAAAATGTGATACATTCCTCGGTAATAATTTTAGAATTATCATAATACTACGATAATTTATTATATTTGAAAACTTTATCGAAAACAACTGAAATTCATTCAAATGACGTCATAGAAAAAATAACACGTCTGGCTCTCTCTCTATAAAAGCAGCATTTCATTCATAAATAATTTCCCATTCATGTCATTCATCACAATACTATAATAATTTATTTTATTTAAAAATTAAGACCATGGAGCTACAAGTAATTAAACTCTATGCGTAAAACTTCATCGAAAAAAATCGTCCTTCTTTTTGTAAAATCAATGAATATTTCATTCATATCAGCTATGCAGACTCCATGAACTAAATGATTTTGTATTAATGAAATACAGCAATTCTAATACAACTAATTCTACATATTTTGTTTACATTTTACATAGGTGAAAAATAGGCTTCGTTGTAGAAATAATCAAATTTGGATGAGCATTTAAACCCAAATATATTGTAATTACGTTGTTTCAGTAAGTAGATGCACAGAATTTAAGCAAAAATAAAGTGGTTTTAGGACTGATACAACACTCAATATGAATTAAAAAGAACTTTAAAAATCACGATTTTGAGACAAGATGGATGCCATATATCATTTTGAAGTGGGTCACATGATCGCTTCATATGAGAGGTGTTATTAATATTTTAATTTCTATTTAAAAAACTACTGAATATATTTCACTGAATTTTTTTTTTTATATATATTTTATGGAACAATTTGAATATTACCTAAAATTTTCGAAGCAATTTGTGAATTTTAAATCCGCTTAAAAAATGTTTGAAAAATTAGGTCCCATAGGGCTCAATGTATTTCATTTTTTAAACCCGGTTTCAATCCAAAACTAATTGGGTGATATTATTCATTTATATTCCCATAAGTCCTACAGACCGTCTGAACAACATACTAAAATTTCATTTTGATTAAATCATTTTTACGGCAGTTATCGTGCTAACGGACAGACAGACAGAATGAACAAAGTCATAAACACTTTTCAACTTTGTTGTAAAGTGCTAAAAAGTGGTGGATATTTAAAGCAGCATTTTTAATTTTCTTTGAGGTTCACACCTTCTATCAGCGCAACATTGCAAGTTAACAAGCAGTACCCTCTCTCTCTCTCTTTACATGAGATGTTATTAGGGTCATTCTGAAATTAAGTGGAAATTTGTGTCCATGGCAATTTTTTCAAAACTTTATTAAAATAAATAATCAAATTTTCATTTAAATAATTGAGGAGCATCAAATTGTTTTATTTCAACTGAATTTTAGGATAATTATGTGGTTTTACTGTTTAAAAAATTTTCAAAACATACTGGATGTCACCATGTTGAATGATCCATTAGATGGGAATGATCCATTACCGTATTTTAAATATACATTAGATAGAAGTTTCGGAGGACATTTTCGTCCAAAATAACTACAAACAAAAATTTACAACATTGAGACATTCTTAAAATTTTTCAGTTCGGAAGAGGAAATTGAGACACCATCTCCCCATTAAAATACTTCCTGGTGATATGATATATTAGTCACAGATAGAAGTTGGGCTTTTGCTCAATTGCATATCAAAAGTGGATCTCGATGCCTCTAAGGTTGGGCACCACTGGTCTAGCTTGATGACGAAGAGCAAGCACATTCAAATCATAGGTGTTAGTATATTAATCCGCATAGTAACAATAATTTTAAGTCAAGTTGTAGTTTCGAAACACAATCGTGTTAATGATTGCAATAACTGGTAAAGTCAGTAACCACCTGCTTGTATCGAAAGTAAGGTAATTAAGTTTGTTTGAGTGAATCACGAGTGATGACAAATGAAATAAGAAGTTTCTATATGTGTAAGGGACTTTTATCCTACCTTTAATCTTAAATACTTCAAACACGACTCCAACTGACATTAAAATGTACACGTATTATGAATGGAGGAAAGGGGGAGGGATATCTCACAAAATCAATTTGTTCCACTTGATGCCAGTTATGTAATACAGAATGATCCCCAATTCAGGGAATGGGAAAGAGAGCTTTGAAAAAAAAATGAGAAAATTGTTAAATGTGGGTAATTTATAGCTGATCGAATTAGATAATTTTTTTTATGAGCAGCGGGACCGCATGATTTTTCTGGTTTACACGTGGCAGCAAAATAGGGTTGTTGAACAGAATAGTTGAATAGAGCAGCGGTACCTTTAGGTCGCGAAGATATTTTAAATAGTTTATGACAAAAAAAAATATATCCTACATACTATTTCTATTTAGATGAAACATTTTGACATTTTTAATCGCAAAATGTAACTAATGTCGGCGAATCAATGCATTTTTAAAAATGTATATTTAATTTTAATTTTTATCCCCTTAGTTTATTTACATGGTGGCATGGGGTCTCCTAAATAAAATAATACTTCAATGGGGTCACATAAGCAAAAAGGTTGCACACCACTGGAATAGAGCATATGTTTAGGCATATGACTGTTCCTACAGACTCAAATTCATAATCCAATAAATTGAATTTAATTGTTTGATATTATATCCCGTTTGCAGTTTGAATGCGTCTTCTTTTCCATTAGACAACTAAAAGGTCGGATCCTCAAAATTAAAAAAAAATTCAATATCTCGAAAACGGTTCGTCCTACAGTAATGGAGTTGGTCTTATTCGTTCAGTAGTTAAACATTACGCAGCATTCAATAGTATCAGTAAGCATTCAATAAATACGATTAAGCTCACATGGTCTTTTATTCCAGATTTTGATGGTTTTGTGGGCCATTTCGCGAAAAAAAAAAAAGGCTAGTTTTATTTATTTATTTTTTTTTTAATCATACCAATTCGAATCGTACCTGGGCTTTATACCCCTTGTTTCTTCTTTCGCCGTTGGTAACACCCTTTCCATACTTCCGTCACGTTTGTTGTTCTTGTATCAGTCGCCGATATTTCTCTGACGAGTGAAGGCTGCGCTTCTTGTGTGTCCTAACGAAGGAGGCTAATTTTGCCTTCGATATAGGTCGACACTATCAATTTTGTATGCTGCTTTTAACGAAGTTATTTTAATTTTATTCTTCAGCAACAACTTAAGCTGTATGTACTATTGGAAACTCTTTCAGACCCACAGATTTAACATGCCCGTACTCCTCATATATAGACACGGGGATAGTTTTGGCAGCCCCGAAAACTGAACTTGGGCCCTCCCCGTGCAACCATCGTGCCTTAGCCACTGAGCTATACCGCCCGCCATTTATGTTCGAACAGTTAACACTCTGATCTTAAATTCATATGTTCCTGTTCCTGACCATGCGTGGATGTTTGGAATCAGTTTTAAACTATAGGAATCCGGACAATTGAGAACAAAACAACCACATAGAGCCAAAACAAACCCCTACATAATTTAAGACCTAACTTAATATTTCTGCAGTAGCATCGCCATAAATATCTTAGAGCATTTACCTAGCTTATTGAGGGTTTATGCTAACAAGCTAACTCAAAACACGCCCGCCCACTCTCTTTCGAGAGAGAGAAAAAAATCAGGTGTACTATCTACAAACAAACAGATGCAAGTTACTATGTTTGTAAAGCTTTTCAATAACATGCCTCCAATTGAACACGTTTAATATAAAGGAGAAAACTGCATTAAACTACAGGAATGCATAAAAAGAAAATTGGCAGGTAGTGACAAAAATGAAAAAATAGTCCAGCGCTTAATATAAATCGTTAAATGTAGGCAGGTATCGATTAAGCACAACAGTTCAATCTGACAGTCACAAAATAAAAGAAAAGTTTAGATAGAAAATCAATGCGAATGACGGCGGCCGTAACAAGAAAGATGGAGAGAGCAAAAAAGATAGTCCAATATTTTTAACAGAGTTGTGTATTTTATTGGATTTTGATTATTATAATTATATCAATGGATAAAACTTGACTATAGAAAAATTATCAAATGGAAGAAAAGAACAAGGGGAAAATATGTGAGTACCAGATCCAACTGCTTTGAGTGGTGTCTTTTTAACAAAAAGCTATTCAATTATATGTAAAAAAGTTAATTGCGGAAGGTCTAAATAATCAGGCACATTGAGTGTGATATCTGCATGTGCGCCTGTCTGTGCAATGTATACATTATCTCAAGTCCATAAACTTTTCGTTCTATTTTTCCGAAATATGGCTGTTAGGTAACTTATGCAATACCCTGTTGCTGATTGTAAAAATCGGAAAATAGAAATAGCCGTTCTTTGAAAAGACTATTTATATTACCACCAATAATCGAAAAAATTAAGATTTAATTAATCAAGAAAGATCAATCATACTTAAAGCATTGATTATGAAACACTTTCCAACTTCAATGCAATTTTATTTAAACATGTCTAAAATGCAATACATTCCTCGGCAATATTTTAAAACTTATCGCAATACTACATTAATTTATTATATTTGAAAACTTAAACCTTCATCGAAAAAAATGAACTTCATTCAAATGACGGCATTGAAATATAAATTATCTGGTTTAAACATCTCTAAAATGTGATATTATTCCTCGGTAATAATTTTAGAATTATCATAATACTACGATAATTTATTATATTTGAAAACTTCATCGAAAACAACTGAAATTCATTCAAATGCCGTCATAGAAAAAATAACACGCCTAGCTCTCTCTATAAAAGCAGCATTTCATTCATAAATAATTTCCCATTCATGTCATTCATCACAATACTATAATAATTTATTTTATTTAAAAAGTAAGACCATGGAGCTACAAGTAATTAAACTCTATGAGTAAAACTTCATCGAAAAAAATCGTCCTTCTCTTTGTAAAATCAATGAATATTTCATTCATATCAGCTATGCAGACTCCATGAACTAAATGATTTTGTATTAATGAAATACAGCAATTCTAATACAACTCATTCTACATATTTTGTTTACATTTTACATAGGTGAAAAATAGGCTTCGTTGTAGAAATAATCAAATTTGGATGAGCATTTAAACTCAAATATATTGTAATTGCGTTGTTTCAGTATGTAGATGCACAGAATTTAAGCAAAAATAAAGTGGTTTTAGGACGGATACAACACTCTATATGAATTAAAAAGAACTTTAAAAAATCACGATTTTGAGACAAGATGGATGCCATATATTATTTTGAAGTGGGTCACGTGATCGCTTCATATAAGAGGTGTTATTAATATTTTAATTTTTATTTTAAAAACTACTGAATATATTTCGCTGATTTTTTTTTTTTTTAATATATATTTTATGGAACAATTTGAATATTACCTAAAATTGTCGAAGCAATTTGTGAATTTTAAATCCGCTTAAAAAATGTTTGAAAAATTAGGTCCCATAGGGCTCAATGCATTTCATTTTTTCAACCCGGTTTCAATCCAAAACTAATTGGGTGATATTATTCATTTATATTCCCATAGGTCCTACAGACCGTCTGAACAACATATTAAAATTTCATTTTGATTGTCATTTTTACGGCAGTTATCGTGCTAACGGACGGACAGACAGACAGACAAACAGAATGAACAAAGTCATAAATACTTTTCAACTTTGTTGTAAAGTGTTAAAAAACAACACAGTTTAAAATAAAAGTATGATTAAAAGTGTAATGAAGCAAATTGTTGCTTTCGTAAAACGAACGCATCCACTTACGATAGAATAAACTGTTCTAAAAATTTTTGTTTCATTATTTTGGTATTAATTTACTTTGGTACCAATAGAAAAATGCAAAGTCGCCAAATACAGATGAAAAAGTAGCCAAATGCAAATGAAAAAGCCGTCAAATACAAAAATATAAATTTTGTGCTATAAAAGAATGTACCTTATTTCAATGAATAAAAAGAATGAACGAATAAAAAGAAAAAAATCTGATTTATAAAAAAATATCATTCAAACAGCTGCACTGTTTACAGTTTACAAACACATTTGAGTCTGCACTAAAATTCATACGTTAGCACCAACATTTTGTTTAATTTTTAGTTTAAAAAATATTGGTTATCTTAAAAAAAAAATTATAATTCCTCGTATTTTTCGACAACAAGAAAGGCATTTTTATATTTTTTACTTTCCCTACAATACATGGTAATGTATAAAGAAAGTATTGGAATAAGATCGAAATTTTGAACAAATCTACATTTTGGGCATTCTAAAACACGAATAAACTATTTTTAACGTGACGTTTGTGTGTGTGTGTACACCTGGAAGTCTCTACAATGTATCTACTCTAATGCTTAAATTAACGCATTATGAAATATATGAAGAAAAATAAATGTGCCTGCAGGTGAAGTCATGTACTGCCCACATCAGATTTTTTCTCCCAAGTTTGGAGATAAAGTATGTTTACAGAATCGAATAGAATACAGCTATTGATAACACGTGTCTAAAGGAACTTCGATCAAATCATCTGAACTCAAGTTAAACAACGATAACTGAATGGCCTCTATAGAAGCTAGTAAATAAACACATTTTAGAGATAAAATACTTATCAGTCATCCGAAAATCACTTTCCTAAACATAATAACAATGAAACGAAAATAAACAGAGATATGTAATTTGTGCCAAAAATAGTGACGAAATAGCAAAGGGAGCTGAGCTCAATGGGAAATCCATGGCAAGAGTGCGCTATTTCGATAATGTGCGAGAATTGCACACGGGAAAAACGTATGAAAACTACTTTGTTCACAGAAAAATATGTATGATGGCGTAAATGAAATAAGTATGCTTGAAAATGATTATTCGGATAGCTAACAAAATCCTTCATATATATATATATATATATACATATATATATATATATATATATATATATATATATATATATATATATTATATGTGGGTGTAACAAAGTTTTAAGCCTCTTTTAATTTCCGATAATCAAAATCAGTGGCGAGCAACCCTTGGTTCGCGAGGGTTTATTCAAGTGTCGCCAAAATATTTTTATGACAGACAAAGAGGATAAAGAAAAAAATGTGGTTTTCTTTTTTTGTATATATAATATAGATATAGGCTTAAATTTCACATTAGGATTGTCAAACATTTTCTGTAATCTTTTTTTATTAACAGTTACATATTTTGATTAATAGTTATACATTTTTATTGATAATTTTATATAGTGTTTTCTCGTTTCAAAAATAACCTACATACTATTTCCAGCTAGATTAAACATTTAGACATTTTTAATTATTCAATGCAACCAATATTGACAAATGTAAAAACATGCCTTTTCAAAATTTGTATGGTTATAATTTTTACTCCCTTATTTTATTTATAGGGTGCCATGCGGATCTCCTAAAAAAATAGCAGTGGTACGGTTGCACCAACAGATAGCTTGCGTACCACTGGTCTAAATCACTTTAGATTAACTTCCTCACCTTACACTGGCCATTACTCTACAATCACACTTTCACATTCCGAAGTTGAAAACCTCGCTAAATTTTTCTCATGACACAAAGGCCTTTTAAGCTCAAGAACATATGCAGTTTACACTTAATTACTACGCCTCTAATTCAATAATTCTCATCACTCGTAATGTAAACCTGACTTTGTATACCAAAGCACCATGAACAGGTATTAAAACTCTTAATGAGTCCCCCTTGATATAGAATAAATATAAGTGTGTGAGTAATTGCTCGTATTATAGAACTACTGAATTCTGCAATCCGCACTCTATAACAGAAACTATAGTGCAAATTGCATATCTCCATCATTAAATTTCATTTTGTGTTATATAATAAAATATTGAAAATATAACTAAATTAAAGCTCATGTTACGTACCTGATAATTATATAATAATGGCAACATTAAACTTTACTTATGAGTGGCAACAACGATTGCATTTCATTTTTACACACGAGATAAATAGTATGCTTTGTTTACTGCGTTGCCATAACGTTCAGAATCCTTGCATTTATTTTCTTTAAACATTTCCATTTACTCTATTTCGTGTTTTTCGAAGCACATAATCACATTTTTGTACAAGGTATAGGTTAATTACTAGAAAAGAACATTGAAAATTTGATATGTGCATATGTTTTCTGAAAAGATTATACATTATCAGCTTTCTATCCATTCTTATTATTTTATTATAAAATTCAATTCTTTATAAACCTGAGATATAATATAATGAAATAAAAATGAGTTCGGCTCAATTTGAAAACTCGTGGAAGATTGTCTTTGAATGTCTATTGTATAAAGCTGTAATCAGAAGAAAAATTTAGGGAGGCTTAAGCAAAATCCAAGGGAGCTCAAGGAGACTAGAAGAGGAGCTTTATACAATAGACAAGCTATAAGCAGCTATTTAGAAAACACATTTATAATAATTCTATAAAATTAGCAATATTAATTTTCTTAAAATTTAAATATCTTTAAAAAACGTAATGTCTTAAAATGTTTTAACTGTAAATATGTATTGTTGATAGTAATATGTAGCAATGTCGTTACTCATATAACAACTCACAGATGTTTAAAAGCACTTTTATCGTCTTCATTTCTTCTATTTCCCCACTGCTCCGTAATCCGTATTATAATTTCTAGTCAAAAATATTTAACTGCAAATAGAACGAATATTGAAGTTTATAGATCCATAAATAATTTAAATAATTTGTCTAATTACTAATTAAAACTCGTTGAAAAAAGTTATTAAACCCCAAATTCAGCTATACTGTTATGTTAACATTATATTAAACCAAATAATTCATTTATTTTTATCTAACTGCTAAATTTTAATTTTTCTCTAACTACTAAATTTTGCGTAGAGAATTTGGACGACATAAATTTAAGGAAGTGAATATTTTCCTAGGAAAGGTGGTCAGGGAAGGGGGCTAGGCCTGTCGCAAAGGGGTATTTAGGTTTTAGGGGTCCTCCTCTCTGGGATTTTTATCACTATCAGTTACTACCCGGATCTAGCTCGCTATGAATTGGGTCCCTGCATTTTCGTTGATTGTCAGATGAATGTATTTTTATGTTTCATAGTCTGTTCGATACAAGGATAAATATCAGATAAACAGACGGGTTATCATTATAAAAGTGAAAAATGTGGCATGAGGGGTAAAAATAATAACAATACAGAATTTATATTGTAAAGTTACCGTAACTCTAAATTTTTAAACACCCTAATCGCATGTTGACGTAGATTATGGTAAGCGTTTCCTTAGCTGGCTAAGATTCTGCAATGAAACGCACACAATGTGCCTGAGGTAAAGACCCACTCCCTTTAGCATTTAGTTAATCAATGAACTAAGCACAAAAATACATCTTTAAATGTTGCGTCGATCAACATTTCCCCAGTAATATATAAAATATTGCATAACTTTTCCGAAACCCTTAATTTATCTCATAAAAATACATTTTCTTAAAGTAAACATTTTTATTTCTAAAATTACGTTTCCTTTCCCTCAATCCGATTCATTATATTCGGCTGAGAATTTAACACACATAAATTTAAGGCATTAATCCCTAATCTGAGTATAGCTTAAATTGCGTATTAAATTTTTAAAAATCGGGGTTGTTTTGATGTGTCAAACTGTTGTTTTGAAGTATCATGCTGTTAGTTTGAAGTATTACATACAGAAGAATTTACAAGTCAGAAAAATAAATAAATAAATTTTTAAAAATCTGCCTTTTCTCCATAACTGGGTATGTGCCTTAATTTCATTAGACATAAGAATTACGCGTTAAATATTAAAAGTGAGTATAAAAACAAAAAGGTTAATATCGAGGTTGCATAAACTTTGATATTAATTATTAAAATTAAATAATCAACAAAGAAAAATTTCGTCTGAATTTGGAAAAGATTTGGTGCAAAAATTGATAAATCCATTGCAAAAGAGTTATTTGAAAGAAAAACCTCGAACGTATACATTATAGATAACACGTGTTTTAAACCAAACAAAAACAATTCCGAATTTTATAAAAGATACTGGCAATTGAAATAATGATTTTTTGTTGTTGGGGGGAGAAGCATTTTAGAAATTTTGAAAATGTTACAAAAATCATAACCTGCCAATATGAATTTAAACTATAACCTATCGAAAGTTATTGTACTTAAATTGATACTAAAAAGCTTAATTAAACGTTATGCAGATACTTACACAAATCTCCGTCTCTTAGAATGAGGAGAAGGGGCCCCTTGTAATTGGCCTGCGGCAGCTGCCGTTGGTGCCGGGGCCACTCCAGGCATTGCCCCAACACCGGGCATGGGCCCCACTGTCGGTGCAATATAAGAGGTCGGGGGCGTGTAATGTGGGGGCCCCGCGTATGTAAACATGGCCCCGGGCGTCTTTCACCTCCTCCACGAAACCATAGTTCGCATGTGCACACACGTGATTTTTCCGAACACTAACACTATTCTTCTGCTGGGACTGCACAATCAAAATAAAAGCAGGGATGCACGAGAACGTTTCCTTCTCTCGCTCTCGGATCCGGCCGACCGATAGACTGACGGAAGAGCGAAGAAGGCAGACAACCACCGCCGCACACACGACGCCGGGAACCATGGGATCAGCCACAAAGTGCACAACAAAAGTTTGTAGGACTGAACCATAAACGGCACGCGATTAGTCAGGATTAAAATATATTTCTTTTCAAGGTGTAAGTTTTAAATATTTCTTTTCCAGTGAGGTAAATCATTTTTTAAACCTTTTGTATTATATATTCGTAAATTTCGTGAAAACTAAACAAAGGAAAGTATTATGGAAATAAAAAAAAAAGTAAAACTATTATACAACCAAAATTTATTACGGCTATAAATTAATATATAATGATATAAACTATAAATGAATTTATGCATAAAGTCCCTACTTACTAACAAAATTTGTCGGCATTATTAATGTTCGCTATAGAGATGTTTCACAAACTTTTAAGAGGAAAAGAGGGATAGTAATTTTCACAGACAAGGAAAAAGAGGCGATCATGCTATCAAGGAAGGATTTCTTCGTGGAGGACTTTTACGTTGCATGCTAAAAATATTCGGTTGATATATATATATATATATATATATATATATATATATATATATATATCTTACTAAGCACCAACTATGATGTTAACTTGTGCAGTGCCAATGGCAAATAGAAAAATAATTATTTATTTATTTACTTACGTAAATAATTATTTTTGGATCTGGGTAACCCAGAGTAAAACTCTCTAATTTTATCAATAGCACATTATTATCATAATGTGCTATTGATACAATTAAGAGATAAATTAGGGATAATATAAAATATTTAACCGGTATGTCTTACACAATACCGAATCGGTTTTTGCAACTAGCACAAACATTTAAATATATTTATGTATAGTTTAAAAGCTTATGATAAGACATCCCAAAATATCACTTCTTAGATGATATTGCCGACGGAGCTCTCCAGTGTGCGGACATTTCATTTACACATAGTAGGAAAATCGCCATAATTATCGAGAAGTTTTATATGTTCTAAATATAGGAATAATAGCAAAAAGCAGACATTCAGTAAGCAATCATTCGCAAAATTAATTATCCTTAATTGAGTTGGATTCGAGCTAACAACTTTAAAATTAGCGCCTCGACGCTCTGTGAAACAGAGAACAGTTTCTTTTAACTTAGATCCAATTGATTCGCAAAGGAGAACAACACCTAATGATGAGCAGCTTTATTAAATTGTTTTAAATTTACGCGTAAACGAGCTGGCAGCTGTCCATCATTGTGTTCATTACAAAAAACTTATTGACCCTGTCTTGAAGGGTGTGTATCAACCCTGCTACAGACGATAAATTTTTCGAACGATTTCTTGCTGGCTGTTCTTGTTTATATTCCAGTCGATCTATGACGGATTAAAAGGTCGTTATAAGAATAGTAGTACTTTAGCGTACCTCGTATCGCGTACCTCGTAAAGAAATCGTAAGGTATTTTTTTTTTCTGTTTTCGAAATAATGGAAAAGGAGACAAATGAAAAAGGAGAAAATGTGGGGAACGAACACAAATCACACAAACTGAAAAGTGCCCGAAAATAGTCTCAAAAAAGGTGTGTTCGTCCATCGTCGTGTTACAGTATTGCTTACAGTTTCTAATGAGTAATGCATTATTTCAGTGCCGTTTTAACCTTTAACGGTCTCCTAGACAAAAGTAAATTCTAGAACCCCCATAACACTGTTATAATAAAAAATGTATATTAAGTACGAAACATGGGCCCCCAGAACTTCAAGGCCCCAGCATATGACTATGGTCAAAAAAGGTCCTGCATTATTTTATAAGAGTTTCAATATTTCAAAATTTATTTAGAAAAATTTAATATAATTAAATTATTTTATATAGAGAGCTAGAAATAAATAAAAATAAAGACAATTAGAGATGTTTCTACCAGAAGGAATTTCAGTAATTCTATAATGCATGCAAAATATGATGAGGAGAAAATGGAGTAAAAATATAAAATTGCTTCTAGCTTTAAAATTTTAACTTATTTCAATAAATTTTATTTAGACTCGGAACAATAATCTCTAATTGCTATATATTAAATTTTGTAAAAGTCAACTTTGTGGTTTTTGCTTTATTACATGGGAACAGAAGGACTGACAGAACGACACACCGATTGCAATAAGTGCGTTTTTCATATTTATAGGATAAGAAAGAACACATCTAAAAATGTGATAGGTGTAATAATCATGTAATGCATGAAAGAACTTGTGATTATTATTTCAATTTCTTTTATTTACATTTAAACGATATTTAAAAAATGCACACCAATCTTCTAATATATTACTCGATCTTTACATCTTTATATAATTATTCATTTTCCAATATTTCGAAAACGATAAAAAAAATGCCATTAGAATTATTTTAAGAAAAAAAGTGCTATTGTAATTAAGATTCATATATCCATTTTCTTTTCCCCGAATATTAGTTTCTAACCCCTGGGTGACCCAAATTTGAGTTATTGGGATTTCTTACGGGTCGCGAAATGCAGCACGGAATAAACTATACCACATAAAATTAGATGTTTAATTCCCATTGAGTAAAATGCAGTGCAATTTTTACTTTCTCATGCGAAGTATAGAGAATGTATTGTTTTCTCCAATTTTCTCGATTTCGATATTTTGATGGCAATGTATGTTTCAGGACCTCCTGAACACGTTTTGATTATTTTTAGTGATGTCCGTCTGTCTGTCTGTGGTCGATTCCTTTTGTGCACAATAGCTGTTACAACTATTAATCGATTTCCATGAAGCTTTATTCGGCTTTGTCAATGAAAAATCTAGAACTAGATAAAATATTTTGAAATTCGAGTGAAACCTTATTCGAAATTTTATATTTTTTTAACATGGCAGCATAGAACAAAATTTGACATAATCATGCATGAAAGGGGCTCAATGATCACGAAACTTTAGAGTTTCAAACATTGTAGTGAAAAATAGCCGCGATACATATTTTGTGTTCGTTTTTACCACTTCAATCGCTGGGAACGTGGGGGGTCAAACTTAGTATCAATTTAAAGATGTCTTCTCAAGCAGTTGAAAATGAAAGGTAGCATGCGGTAGCATGCTATAATTGTGATTATTTTGACGAACAATAGATTTTTCATATATATATATATATATATATATATATATATATATATATATATATATATATATATTTCTTTTATCGGCATAGTGGACTTGGTTTGACTGCCTTGGTGATTTAAATATTTCATGATTACTTGGAAATAGTTATTATTATTATATTTTTCTAATATATATTCAGAATTGCTTATACGGGTTGTTCATATTCTGAATTGCTTTTCCGGCCTCCTGCTTAGACTCCCTCGAAGGGTCTGGAAGTATTACTGTGAAAGTTCGTACTGCCTCCCTGGTAGTATTTCAACTTGTTCATTCCGGTGCTTCTAGATAATTTAAGCTGTTGAGGTTGATCGTGCATACACGTGGTGAAAGAAGAAGGGTTCATGCCGCATGGTAATACAAATTTTCTTAATGTTTCCTATCATCATTTTTTCATTTTTTGATGCCTGTAGTCTGAGTCTGAGTATTTACAGTAATGTACTATTGCTCAATCTGAAACAGGCATTTGTTTGGGTTAGTTAGAGTTAAATACTCAGACCTGAAGAGGAATTTGATTCTGACTAATCATTGAATTTGTGCTGGTGCTGTTTGTTCGCTTCTCTTATCGGCATTATGGCCGTGATTTTGCTTCTATGGTGATGTTAATATTACTTGGATTTTTTTATTATTACATATTTCTAATAGAAAGTCAATGAAAGAAAAGTTAGAAGCTGTAACTCGAAAAACCTAACTTTCTAGCAAGTCTACAAAATAAAAGAATAAATCAGCAAATATTCAATATATATCTATATATATGTATGTATATGTGTGTGTGTGTGTGTGTGGTAAAATTTGCAAATTAAAAAAAAAAATCACATGCTACTTAAAAATGGATTCTGGTATGACAAAGTTGAATAAAGCCACACTCCAGTTAATTTTATAACTCACTCAGATCAACATTAATAAGTATTATACAACCCTCTACCAAAATATAATTATTATATGACCCTCTATCAAAATATAATTAGCATCTCAACAACTTAAGTGCGGTGCTCTACACGTCACTGTATAAACGCCTAATTCAAACTTCAGTAACAAACGTGGCTTTACAAATAGACAGTCTGTTGTCAGACTGAAGAATCGGATTAAATGAACGGGTGCATTATATAGGGCGAAAACATTCTCTACAAAGAAAAAAAAATGGCAGATATGAAACGACCTGTTTTAAAAAATATCAAATAAAAGTTATAGGGTATTTGGTTTCGAAGATGGAGTGAAATAGAAAAGAAAAAGATTAATAAACAAATATGAAACATCCTAACTGAAAACTAATAAAAATTTTAGCAGAGCAGATTCTTGAAATCACTCGTGGGTTTGACTTTTCAAATAAATAAATATTCAAATCTACAATAGTTGTTCATTACCTTTTTCCGGGAAAGGGGGGGGGGGGACACCCAAAAATCTTAATTGATTCTTTTGTGTGTGTGTGTGTGTTATTGTTGTTGAGACCCAGACCCTCTGACCTACCAGAAAGGTGTAAGGTAACTGTTTGGACGGCTGGGGGAAGGTGTGTGTGTGTAAATTTTTTTCTAATGCTCTAAAATTTTTTGTTAAATTTTCTCTAATATTCATTTACTGAATATATAGTTTGATGTATATATTTTATACCAAAGGTTGAAAATTATGCCGAAAAATATGACTTGGTAATTTCCTAAAGTACATTTGTACAGTTCATGATAAATTTAGAGACACTGAGAAACTAAATAGAAGCTTCCAAGACACAAAATGTAGAAAAATTATGAGACATGCAGAAAACTTGCGAATACACTTAATAGGGAGAAGTATAGTAGTAAAATCTCACAAAACACCACTTCAGGATAAAAAAAATAAAAAAAAAACTTCCCCGCTAAGTAACAAAAAAAAAACCTCTTGCAAAGAAATCTCAGAATGGTTTGCGCCAAGTTTTCTCAGAATCGAAGCTGTACTTTCAGGCTTAGGTACACAGCCGAAGGATCCCAACCCTTCGCGTAATCACACGTAGCGGCCTTTTTAATCGTAGTCATTTTATAGATTGACTGCGACTTGCACATTTTACTTTACCGCCGAGCACCATTTATTCATGTTTTATCAATTTTTAAAATTCTAAATAAAATGCATCTTCAAGTTTTAAAAGAAAAGTATGTACCTCCCGCCAGAACACACAAAATGAGCCATCATTGATTAATTGATTTAGGTTGTATGTCCGTTAACACCGAAGAAAATGACCGAAGAATCATGTTTTTTCCATTTTTTTGAAATTGTAAATCAAATTTATCTTAAGTTTTTTAGGAGGAGGGGGGGGTTTACAAAATAGTATATACCTCCCACCAAAACGCACAAAATGAGCCAACATTCAGTAAAATTGGTTCAGTGGTAGTTCATCTATAGTTCCATCGGCATTGAAGGGGGAAAAAATCCTGGCCGAAAATCGTAAAAAATGTCTTTTCTCGAATGCCACTGCATCAAATGCAATTTTGTTTTATGTTTCTGTCAGCTTCATAGTCATATTACATAAAAAATGTATCATGCCATTAGCTATCTTGGGGACTGAGATAAAGACCCCTGAAAATCGGATATTGTCACATCACGTATAATATACAAATCAGCTATAGATTCGGAAATGGTGACTTAGCGACGACTTGGCAGAACGGAACACTGCTACGTTCCTAAATTAAAATTAGTACATTCCGAAGAGGAAACATTATAAAATAAAAAGAAAAGACGCAGAAGTTGTGTATCACAAATATACGGAAATTGTCTAAAAAAAATTAAAATAAACATATGCAAATTACTAATTTCACTGAAGAATGTAAATTTATATATAGTCCCGGGTAGTAGAAGTGTTGTTGACATAAAGCAGACAGTGAATTGGAGTAAAAAGTTACATATAAAGTTAAGTAACTAAAAGGAAAAAATAAGCAAGATGTGCGAAAATTATTGTCTTCGAAATTACGTCAATAAATAAAAACAATTTTCAAACATTTATATACGGGAGGCATTCATTTATATGGAATTTTGCAATTCCATACTCGTCAAATTTCATAATCATACAAACTGGTAGTCTAATTCGATGTCGGAATATAAAAAAAATTGCTTAAATTCAATATTACAAAAAAAACTTTAAAAGTCCTCAAACATCGAGAAAACCTTTATCAGATGCTGTTCATAGTTAATCAGATGCTGTTCATAGATAACCTTTATTAGATGCTGTTCATAGTTAAGATCGTTCTGTGGACTTTATGATGGTTAAAGTTGAAACTAACGTTTCGAACAATCGCTCATCAAAACTCCTGGACTTGCCTCAAACTATCTTTGTGCGAAATTTCGTGGCTATAGGCAGCTTAGATGTTTCGCTAGAGCGAGCGCACACATGCATACACACACACTGACTTTCATTATTTAAGATTCTGAATTTTTAAAATAAAATTATTTTGCTTGAAATTTCCTACATAAATGAAAATACCTCCCTCCTCTGTACATAGTGATTAAAGGACGGTTATACTTAAAATTTTCATAAAATAGGGCTGTAACCTAATAAAGGTTAGAAAAAGCAGAGCTGACTCTGAGTCCAAGAATGTCTTTGTGTTCTTTAGAAATGTTTTTCAGCAGAAAAGGATAACGAATAGGCAAGACCCAAAACATGGTCATACTGCCAAAAAGATGCCTTTTCTGGAGGACTGCGAAATCGCGTTGCATTTGCGTCAAATGCTAGTAAACCATGAAAACCTAACACACGAAGTCAATCGGTCCTTTCTAATCAGGCATTCCAACTCACGATCTCCAACTTGACTGGCATAACCGTTCGGTCATGAGTTGGAGTCCTTTACTTTTGGAACACAATTATGTTAACTAGAGCTTGAATATTTTGATGTGAATAGCATCTATGGTTGGGGTACCTCTGCCTGAAATCAAAGCGATAAGAAAAATGCATGAACGCTTATACCTCTGAATCTAATAAATAAAAATCTAAACAATTTTTACTTATTTTGTCGGAAATAAAGTATTAATGAATATAGAACAATAATTTCAAGATTTTAATACATTTCGAAATTTTGTTTTCCGGAAAAACTAAAAAGTTTAAAAAGTTTTGTTCAAGCGAATTTTTGCTTCACTTTGATTACTTTTATTCCAAATATATTCTACACCATAAAAGATATATGTAAACAGAAAGCTACAAAAATGTTCAGTAGGAAATCCTTCAGTTGCTAGATTGATATATATATATATTAAAAAATAATAACTAGTACCTTCCGCAATAAGCAGTATAGTCCATATATTAAAATAGTTTAATTAATTCTTAATTTTGGCGTCAATTTTGGCTATGTTTCCATCAGGTTGGCACCAATAAAAAGTCGCCATGCTGATTATATTTCGCCAAACTAGTCAACAAGTTCGCCAAATTTATCGCCAAGTGCTACAAACAAACGAATAGAAGCGCTTACTTGCATATAAATAAATAACCATTAGCGAATTGTTGGACATCAAACTACAAAACTATTACACAGAATATCTTCTCTCTTGAATGGAATGAACTACATTCACGAGAATTGTGTTAACAAATTTGATGCATAATATTGCATATGAAAAAGAAATAACATATTTCATGATAGTTAATACTTTTTTATTTGTGTAATTTTTCTTTTAAATTTCTTTGGAAAATATGGAATATCTCGAGAACGGTTCATGCTAGCGTACTAAAGTTTGTGTCATTCTATTTCTACTGAAGAATTGCACAAGATATTATTTTTTATGTAATATTATCGAAGGTTTCGATTTTTTAATGATTTTTTCAGAATTTCATTCGAAAATTTGGGGGATCTTCCAAACATTTGATTACATTTAAAATGAATAGGATTCCAGTATTTACCTATTCTAATAATCGTACCAAATTTCGTTCGAAATGCTCCATTCGTTCATGAGATATCACATCCACAGAGCATGGACACACACACACTAACATAAACACACAACTAACATACACAAAGATGCTTGAAACGTGCTCTTTCGAAAACTCGAATACGAATTTTCAACCCCGTTACTTTCCCTATACATTGTACTATGTGTGTAGGGAAAATAATTAATTAATGTACTAATTTTAACATTATTTCAGAATGAAATTTAAAAATACGTAGATAAGATTCTGTAAAACCTTTCTTTTGCAATACTTAATATTTTCCCATTGAATACCTTAATTTATTTTTCCATTATAAAACAGAGTGAGAAAAATTAAAACGTAAAAATAATTTTTATTCAAAAGTTGTGGGGCCTATATTTATTTATTTTTATTTTTTAGCTTTTGAGACAGGAAATATCGATCTATGCACAAAATGGGTGTGCTATTTATTTGTTCGGAATGATGGCGACGCTGTATAAAAGCGTACCAACCGTTAGCCAATTCCTTTTTCGAGACTAAAAGAATGTTTGTGAATTAGAATTGATAATCAGTGTCGCTGAAAGAATTTTTCAAAGACAGAATTTCGACAAAATCTTTGTGCAGAAAATGCGCGTGCCCCCTTACAACCCCCCTATTTTACAAGTTATTTAACTTTTTCCATAAACTGTTTACGCGGTCCAGGCCCCTATGCAATATATCCTTTAGTCCCTCCCCCCTATCGGTGGCAATGCTGAACGCATGATTAAAATGCAAAAACAACATTTTCCTTTTATTGGCTGGTGACAATTTACACGCTTTTAATAAAAACCGTAGTTTGAAACGAAATAAATAAATAAAAAATAAATTAGGTAATCGCGTTTATATTAGCATGTGTTTTCATAAAAAATCTGAAAAACAAGAATTTTCCCATAATTTGACTACAAAGATAAAATATTCCAATTCACAACCCCAAAAATATTCAATCTTTTCCATCAAAAACACGAGTACAAGCCACTTCTAGCTCAAATAACTTTGTACAAATTTTAAACAAATCGCAGACCAACATAATTACTTTCTGCCAAACAATACCTGAGCAACAAAGGATAACAGGGCGACGGCCCCTTACCTGTGGGTCGTACAAGCCCCGCCCCTCACGGTGGACGTACAGCCAATCAACTGGCGGAACGAGGTTGGAAAGGCGGGGGAAAGCACGAGGCCAGGTAGGGAGGGAAAGCGTCCGCGAAGGCCAAGGACGATGCCAACATCGCTGCTGACCACTCCGATTTATTTCACATAAAGAAATCGCCGGGATTCGATGCCAAAAGGTTTTCATGTAATCCAGTTTTGGTTTTGGAAAGAACGGGCAGCGCGAAAAAGAATCTTTGTTGTTTCCTTCTGAGTGGAGAGACAGAATGCGGCAGGAATATAAAAATTGGCAAAGTAGGCAAGGAAAAAGTAAAACGAAATAGGTGCATTTTATAATCGGAAAGCATCTTTTTCATATGGAATTAGACATATTTTGATATCGCCGCTGAGATATTTCGTGCAAGTGTTTTAACGGTTCGTAACTTGGCCCCACGATGCAAATTACACAGCAAGAATTTGGATAATTTGGTATATTTTTGTTTATTTATTTATTTTTTTTAGGGGGGGGGGGGCAATGAAACATGGTTAAGTGTATATAAATATATTTCAAACAAAATTATGTCAATTTAAGTGCTTTTGTTAAAATGTTTTCCTTTCTTTTTTCTTTAAAATAGCAGAGTTTTAGCTATTTTTGCATTATTATTTTCCACATTTTGGAATTTTTAATTGAAAAAAAAATGGTGTTATTATGTTCAAAATTGTTTTCTCATTTCCCCCCCCCCCCTCCACTTTTTAAAGTAAAATTAAAACCTTCAATTTATCACTGAAACTCAATATAAATCTATTTATTTTGTAAATAATATTTTGTGAGTAATACGAAATATCTCAATTTGGAAGAGTGACTTAACAAAGTAAATAATTTATTTTTTGTTAATTTCCTTGTGAAAGGACATTTTTTATTTAAATGGAGAAAGTCGTTAAAAAAATTAAATATGATCAATATTACCAAAAGACTGAATGCTTTGTAAATATACTCTTGACCAAAAATATACAGACACAACTGTTTACACAATTACGTGCAAGACATTAAAAAGTTTACTCTAGATATTAAAAGTTTTAGTTTTCTACGGAAATCGTGATATTGCTCGATATGATCAAGCGAATTACATGAATCACACAAATATAAAACTACTGCTTGTAAAAATAACACTTTCTATACTTCCTTAAAGAAAGCAGACATATGCAAATTACGTGACAAGTTGCATACTGCTTAGTAGGAAGTATTGAACGTGTTATAGAATTACATGACATTTGATCGGTAACAAGAATAAAAATCTGATGTGAGCAGCACATGACTTTCCCTGCAAACTCAAATTCATATTTTCATTATTTCTTTAATAATTCTTTAGACTGAGTTTAATTGCACCAAATACCACTAAATTTGCACTTTTAATTCAATTTTTGTTTTTATTTGGTAATTGGACATTTTTCCGTGACAAAAATGCAAGCAATCTCAAATATCTTGAGAACTGTTAGTCCTAAAGTATAATGGAGTGTGTTATATTCTTTTCCTCTTCAAAAATTGCGTATAAAACAAGAATTTAATTGATACATTTCAGCATACGCAGTCTTTTTTTTTTTTTTTTTTTTTTCCTTTAGATTTTGGCGGGCCATTTCGTAAGCACAGGCAGGCTGTTCTTTTCCGAATCGTACCAAAATCTAATCAGCACCAGAGCATCCTTCAAGTAACATATCTACCACATTTGTGAAATTTGATCAATTAATATTTTAGCTAGAGTGGATATATGAAATTATTACGGGTCATTTCGCAAAAAAAGGGCGGGTTCTGTTTTTACGAATCCTACCAAAAACTAATCAGCACCAGGGTCTCACCCAAGTAACTTATATACCAAATTTTATGAAATTCGGTCCATTAGTTGTTTAATTAGAGTGGATACATACATTGCGCAGACAGACAGACACACACACAGACGTCACGCTAAAAATAGTTTTTTCGTATTAGGGGTCTCGAAACGTGTAGATCCGTCGAAAACTCGAATTATGATTTTCAGTATGATTCCAATACTTTCCCTATACATTACCATGTATTGCAGGGAAAGTAATAATTTTAGGCGAAATCTAGCAATAAAAATTAAAATTATTACTTTCCCTGCAATACATGGTAATGTATAGGGAAAGTATTGGAATCATGCCGAAAATCACAACTCGAGTTTTCGACGGATCTATACGTTTTGAAACCTCTAGAATACGAAAAACTATTTTTAGCGTGACGTCTGTGTGTGTGTCTGTGCAATGTATGTATCCACTGTAACTAAAAAACTAATGGACTGAATTTCATAAAATTTGGTATGTAAGTCATTTGGGTGAGACCCTGGTGCTGATTAGTTTTTGGTAGGATTCGTAAAAACAGACCTCGCCTTTTTTTGCGAAATGGCCTATAAAATTTTCATGTATCCACTCTAGCTAAAATACTAATTGACCAAATTTCACAAAATTTGGTAGATAAGTTACTTGTAGAATGATCTGGTGCTGATTAGATTTTAGTACGATTCGGAAAAGAACAAACTGCCTTTTTTTATGAAATGGCCCGCAAAAATCGCCAAAATCTAAAATAAAAAACTACGTATACTCAAATATATCCATTAAATACTTGTTTTATACGTAATTTTTAACAAAGAAAAGAATAAGACCAACTCCATTACACTAGGATAGCCGTTCTCGAGATATTTTAGTTTTTTTCGTATTTTCTCAACGCCACCTTTTAAAATAAGTTCAGTTACCAAATGAAAACGAAAATTGAATTAAAAGTGAATTAAATAAAGAGAACGTGGTTATAAGTCTGCAGGGAAAGTCACGTGCTGCCCACATCAGATTTGTTAATCTGTAGCAATTACAAGAAAATGGAATTTTAAAATGCTTGAGTTTTACACTTACATTACGAACATATACATTTGATTCACAAATATAGGCAACGGGGCGGCCAGAAAGGTTTAACATCTCAGTGGGCAGCTCTGATTTTTCTATACTTCCAAGTAAAAATGCATAACGTTCTTTGAAAAATTAATAATTGTGTACATTATATAGCATCTAACGTTCATTGCATGTATGCCGTCACACAAATGCCCATGCTGCTACCTGCAATGAGTGTCTTCCGAATTTTGGAAATACCCCTTATAGGCGGGTTTTGTGGTTATGAACTTTGCCTTTGCAGCTTCGTGTGGCTTGAACTAAATTGTAAATGAATTTCATGCCAGCCCCGTAAAAGGACTAAAATTGTCAGTTCCCATGGAAGTTCGCAAAAATTGTGGCTAATAGCAAGTTCCTTGCTGTCATTGCAGATATCAGCCATTTCCTATTGATGAGCTCATAAGCGTGAAACAGGTCCATGGATACTGGTATCTGCAATGGAAATACCTTCCAAGTTCAATATTATTGATCGCATGGTTTGAACGTGCTATTGCGATTAGATCCTTTTTTCTCCCAACTGTACATAAAAAGTTATTGGCAAGCCTTTGTCTTCAAAAACAATTGTTTCTAAGCGCTTCCTGTTGATATATATATAGAAAACAAATATTCTATTATAGCCTCGTCTAACTCCATTGTTCTTCGAGATGTGGCAAACTAGCATTTTAACACTACAAAAACCTGGCATACCCTGGTAGTTCAGCGGTTAAAGCACCCTTATTTAATTCCTTGAATGGGGAATATATTTCATTAACACTCAAACATCGTTTAATCCTGTACGTTGCAAATTATGCAATTATCAAAACTTTCAATTATTTTAAAACTTCTTTATCAAACCCTTACAAACGAGTAATTGAAATAAAATATTGATTTATTTGTAATTAGATCAATGATGATCAATAAAATCAAATGGCAAAGTGCCGCTAAAAGTAAGAACTGTCTTTTTAATTTTGAGGGCCAAAAGGCCTAACTTTTTATGAGGTTTCACGGTCGACATCATTATATCGTTCTGAATATAAACATATTTATAATCTAAAACAGTGGTCTTCAACCTTTTATGAACCAAGGGCCGCATTTCAGTCAGCTAGAAGTTCTCAGGCCGTACATACAAACTAATATACATGCACGCATAGACACACACATACGAGTATTTTTCGTTGAAATATTAACTTATGATGTCTATCGTCCCAGGAATTCAGATAACATTGTACCGAATTTCGTGGCTATCCGAAGCTTAGATTTTCCGCTACACACGACACACATATAGACAAACATATTTTATTAGGTAAGATTACTTGGAGTGTTAATTGCACCAGAGCTACAGAAATGTCTGTTAGAGCCCTGCAATTGTACTGTTAACAAGGAGCCCACCATAATTAAAAGACCTGTAGCGCAGCAATAACCATTACAACCTGTTTAGTGGTTGGGTTGAGTTTCTTATTCTTATTCTTAAGGCAAAGCAGATGGGTAAGATATGGATGGTAAAACAATTTTAGGAATTCTGATGCAATTATTTGGAATACTGAAAATGTCACAGTATGGCAATACTTAACGCTCTACGGCTAGACACAAAATGCAAAATTTCAAATAGCGATATAACGAAAGAGCAATTTTCGCCAAAAATGAGAGTTGCAAGATGCATAGAATTTCAATCATTTTATGATCTATCATCTGAAAAGATGGGGATTAGAACAAATGGGGTTCAAAAACTCAATATAGTCAGGAATTCAGGAATTTAATACGTATGTGGCGTGGCTCCGCTGAAAAACGAAAATTCCAATACTGTCCCACGACAACGTACATCATCATTTTGAAGTACTCGGTCCCAGCTAGAAAGTCAAGTATTTGAAAACATAAGTAAAATTTTACAAGCAAAAGAAAATGAAAGCCCAATTCTAGCCTAAAATGGGCATTGCATATGCAAAGAACTAAAACCACAGCAGTTTCATCACTATCCTTCGATGGAAATTGCAGTTATTGCTGTTCTATAGTAATGACAATTCGAAAATACAGCTGAAGATAAAAACTTTATATGAACTGGAATGCTGAAAATTATCCTGTACAAAATTTTCAGTTGTCTACGATTCACGTTAGCATGCATTTTGTCACGCCTTTTCTAAGGACTTGGGTTGTTAAAACAGGTGAAATAGAAATTGTACCCAAAATGTGCTTCTAAATAACTTCTAAATAATACCTTGAAAGTTTTAAAATTTATTTCCCGTAAAATATCTGAAATCCAGGTTAACTGAAAATTTTCATCATAAGCCGTATAGATTTTTATTATTATTATTATTATTATTATTATTAAGGGACAGTTTTAATTGTGGTCGAACAGTGTGAATGTTATAATTTTGAAGGCAGTATACAGTTGTAAAGATTGGAGAAAGCTTAGTTATTTCCCGGGATAAACAGGGTTCTTTTGAGAAGGGAATTTTGAAAGTTCCCAAACAATGGAAATTCGGTTACTATTACATTATACATTGTAAAAGAAATGTGTATCATTTATAAAAACTAATATTTACTTTTGGTATTCGGAATTGTAAATTGCTGAAGCATATAAAATTAAGAAAGATTTGTCAGATAGGAGAAAAAATATTTATTTGTGTGACTTTATAATAGATAAAAATTAAAATGAATTCCACACAAATTGTAATTTAATTTGTAAATATTTTAAAAGCAAAAAACACTCCGAACTATATGAAATAATTATTAAAAAGCGACTACTTTATTCATATTCATTTAATATTGAATGATAATAAGAAATCTATATTAGTCCCAATAATATTTTAATTTTTTTTTGTGTGTGACTAATATAATTTGCACATATTCAACAAAATTTCAGTAATTTCAAACGTTTTATTTCAACAGATTCTACCTTTAAACTAACATAAAGATTCAGTAAACTTATCTAAATGATAAACAATCCCTAAGCTTTAAACTGTGCAATGTGCCAAATTGGTCAGAGCATATAAAAAACGTGCAAATTACTTTCTTTCCATCAAAGTTTCCAATGCTTTCAAATTTCACAATTTATTCCCCAAAATTCTACCGGATATATGTATATATATGTGTGTGTAACTCCAGGCTATGAGCAAGCAGCTGGAATAAAGTCCCATCACTTCAGCTGCAAAATCGTCGACTCCTTCCTAATGACTAACAATAATGGAGGATCTTGTTGAAAAGTGGTGATATAACTATGGGGTTGCAGTTTCTAGTTTTTTGCAACGCCCATTTCAGGGTAAAATTGATTTTTGTGACACTACTACATTTTCTCAAAGAATAACACCCCATCCTTCGCATCATTGAAACTTTTGGACACTGCCTTAATATATCTCCTTTCTTCTTAGAACACAAAATTATGCAATTGTTTTCAATCAAAACAAAAACAACTCTGAGCACTAACTTTCTGCATCTACTACTGCGATTCCTGAAGAGCGCTGGAATTTTTGTAAACACGATACATTTGTCATATATACATATATTCGCCCATACAGAGGCCGGATAGTGGACTATTTTGCCCCACGGGGGCGGTACACATTACACGCTTTACGGACACTACAACATCCGTGCCCGCACGTGGGATTTGAATTCACGACTCCGACAGTTGAGAAGAGCGGGGAAACGCTTGCCTTAGAACAGTATTTTTTACACTTTTTTCGCCGCGGAACCCTTTTGAAATTCATTCTGATGGTGGAACCCCAAAATAAGAAAAGGTCTATTAAGTTCAACTTATGCACTCAAATTTAACACGTTTTTATTTATATATTATTTTAACTTTTAGGAAAATTTATACAAAACAATTACGAAAATTTATACGAAACTATCGTGTCACGGAACCCTAAGGGTTCCGCGGAACAAACTTTGTAATACGTTGCCTTAGAACACTGAAATATAAAAGGCTGTTTAACGACAATATAATATTACACATTTTGAGAATAAAAAGTAAACTCGAATTGAATGTATTTATTACTTATGCCGTCAGAGCTCATTCAAAGTGTGCAGAACCGTTACAATTGACGATCGGAAGCTCGAACTGAATTTTTCCGTAAGAAATCAATAAAATATAGAAAATCGTTAGCGGCAGTAGAATTTTCAACAATATCTAAGTAAAAATCGCGTTTATTATTAGCGCGAAACCGGTCTATGGATTCTGTTATCTGCAATGGGAGTGTCTTCCTTATTTTTTGGAGCACCTCTTTCTGGTGGATTCTTGTGATTTTGAACTTTGTCTTTGCAGCTTCGTGTAGCACGTGCAACATTGTATACAATTTCATGCCGGCTACGAAGAACTAAAACTGCTAGTTCCCATAGAAGTTCGTAAATTGCGGCAAATAGCAAATTTTCTTGTTGCCAAACCGTTGTTACCATTAAACTCAAGGAAATTTGCTTGGATTAACTCGGTGTCAAAAGAATTTGCACAATTTTAACAAACACTCGAACTTTTTAGGAAGCACCGATTATGAGATAGTCTACAAATATCGCTGGTCCGGAAGAAAAACCTCACGTCACAAAATACTATATTTGAGTTATTGATACTATGCTCCATAAAAAAAGTATCCTATTTACTAGAAAAATGGCATAAGTCTAGTTCAAGTTGCGGTCGGCAGACAGCAGTTGTGCCGTGTTTTATTTGCCGGAAAATGTTCACCACGTTGTCAACAAAATCGTCACAACTCAGTTGTGTCACTCAGTCCTTCACAAAGAGAATACGTCCAAAATTACCAAAAATTTTGGCAAGTCGCGCTTACTCAGGAAACTTCCTGTGGAGGTCAAATTTCAACTTTTGAGAAAATTTCTATTGTTCCTGAGAAATGTGACTTTTTGACTTGACTTTTTTTTTTCGGATCAGCGATATATCTGTCAATCAACATCAAACGCAGCAAATTCATAAAGGCAAATCTAATAAAGGAAAATTAATTAGAATTCAGAACCCCCAAGTTAGTTGAGTGACCAAATATTTGTTGAAGACCCAGACTGTCCGACTCGTCCGCGGACGTGAGCAGCTGTTTGGACGGCCGGGACCAAACATTTGTGAAACTCCTGAAAAATGTGTATATATTAATAAATATATTTCATTTTAAATGTATGCAACGCAGATATTCGGAGCACAACAAAAAAATGAATAAATAAAAAGCGATATAGCTAGGAACTACTTTCCATCAGATATCTCCTCTACAACTGAATAGGCCACAATCTATGCACACGTATAATTTAATAAAGCACTTCACGAGCTTTGAAATTTCCTGCATTAAATTTGAAATCCAAGTTTTATTTTGCAACCTCGAAATCCTTTATCGCAAATGCATGCATATTCCTCCGCGCAACGCCGATGGCATTTATAATATCACTTTAATGTGCCAATCTCATCCGCAAGTCAAAATCAGGTTTGCGACAGAGATATTTTAGTTTCCGTTTTGCATCAACTAGGTTGCACCAAGAATTCAAAAAGAAAAAAAAAGTCGAAATTTTAAAAAGAAAACAAAATTATGACGCCAGCATTTCAACACGAGATACAAAGACGTGATGCGCTTGCGAAGAAGATACGCAATCAACATACAAAATCCGAAAGCAAACTAATAATTTCGAGATGAAGCGGCGTTAACAAAAAGTGCGTTTTGAATTGCAGAAAAGGTTGAAAGGTCTGCTAGTGTCGGATGCCATAGCTAGCAGAAGCCGAATTGAGCGGGCTGGAGATGCTCCCAGTGGTCGAGCAATAACCCCGGAGGTCAGTCTCACTATCCCATGAGAAGAATTCGACTAGTTTCTCCGAAGGAGGGTGGAGACGTGAAGTAACGGAAACGTTATGAATCAGAAGAAACAAAGGTGCATTTGTTCATGTAATTTAAATTTTTGCTTATGAGCATTATGTATGGGCATATTTAAAGGAGTTCAGGGTGGTGTCACAGCAACCCTCTGTCAACTTTTTTAATTACTTGTATTGCCGATAACAGAATTTTGGACCATTATGCTGCAAATGGGCCATCTCCATACTATAAAAATAATATAATACTCGATAAAAAACTTAATCGATCGAAAACATGTTTGTCAGTTAATCAGTCAATTAATCAAATGTGCATCAGTCATAATTTTACTGTTGCACATTTCGTAGACATATTTTATTAATAAATTTTATTTATTTATTACTATTCCATTATTTTCTAAGTAAAATATTTCATTCTGGTTAAACAAAAATAAAAAAGTAATGAAATTAAGATTTTATTACCTCGATTTTGATTGAACACTGGAATGAGATTAATTTTTATCGATCAATGTAAGCAGAAGATCCCCCCCCCCCCCCCCCCAGCAATTGACCTTTTCATCTACTGTTTATACGACCTGGGCCCTATTAGCCCCGGACTTCTATGTCCGTCTCTGTCGCGGTCCCGATTATTCGGGAGCTGTTACATCAGGATGTTTTGATAAAATTACAATTTGTGTTTCCCAGTGCGAAGGTGGTTTACGAACACGATCCTGTCAAAATCAAACGTTTAGGAATAAAATATCCCAATGTTAAGATAATATGAATCAAGTGTAATACGAATAAGAGAAATTTTATAAGACGATGAAACTAATATACATTTATTAAATGGCTCCACCCCTTCTGGCTACACGTCGCGAGTCGTGTACTACTCCCTGGTGGTAGCTTCGCGAACTATTTCAAGCCAAACTAAAGTTTACATCGAAAAACGGTTTATTTCAGCGTGTTCCCCTACCATTTCTCTATAAATGTACCACATTTCATATTTTTATATGTTATGGTTATTACGATATGAGACAGAGAAACTCGAGGGAAACGCCCATTCAGAAGAAAATTTTTCACTTCAGAAGTGCATAAAAAGTAGAATAACTCATAAATTACATCGAAGTTTAAAAAAAAGCTCCGACTTGAAAAATTGAGATGTAAGTACATGCCTGAAAAAATTCATTGTCTTGCTATTGTTAGTCTGACCAGGACGCAAACTCGCAGCTCAAATATTCTGTCTGTGACATTAAATATATCTTAAACTAAAGTTTAAATCGAAAAACGGTTTATTTCAATGTGTTCCGCTAACATTTCTCTACAAATATACCAATTACATATTTTCGTATGCTATAGTTCTTATGGTACGTGACAGAAAAACTCGAAGAACGTGAATTATCAAACAGCGGCGGCGACGGAATCAGTTAGTTACTTTTTTTTAATATAGAGAGATAATTTTATTGAATTTTAATTTTGAACTCAGTGTCGTGTTGAATTACGACACTGGGTTCAAATTTAATGCTATTTTTATTTTTTATTATTTATATTCTTTAAATTTTTATCTTTAATTATTCTAAATTATATTATTCCAAATTAGTATTCAAAATTTATTTACCTTATTTTAAATTATTTATAAAAATTTATTTACCTTATTTTAAATTATTTATTAAAATACATCAATAATATTAAAATCATTCATTATAACTGCAAGTTCATGCTAACTCAAGTATGTTCAATAATATGTCTGGCGCTCACTCTTGAACTCCATGTTCTGAGAGCAGAGTTTTATTTATGAGAATGGCAACGGCTTCAGCTAATCAGATTCTGCCATAGCATGGCGCGCAATTCTTTTATGTTTAAAGCCCTTATTACACTACAGTAATTTGGGACAACAAACCGTTCACAAAACAGCTCAGACAGCAAATTTAGTCACAACATTTTAAGCTTAACCCGAAAATGTTGTTGTTGAGGGGACGACTGTGCGAAAATCGACCAATCAGAAGTGCGTAAATCCGAAACGTCACAGATCACGTGCTTTCGAGTTATTTCATTTCTAACTTTAATGGCGACCAAGGTAGTCGATAGACTGTTTTGGAATGCAGAAATGGAAGCTGATCTTATTGAACTTATTCAATCCAAACGGAACCTTTGGGATGTTAAGAGTACTCTTTACAGTAAGAGAGAGCCCCTATTACACGACAGTAATTTGGGACAACAAACCGTTCGCAAAACATCTTTGGGACGTCACTCCACGCAGCACAGAACGAAAGTGACGCCAGTCCAAGCAACAAATGGAGAAGCTAAAATTCCCCATTTGTTAATTGGAGTGACATCACTTTCGTTCTATGCTGCGTGGAGTGACGTCACAAACATCCCAAAGTTGCTTTGCGAACGGTTTGTTGTCCCAAATTACAGTCGTGTAATAGGGGGCTTAACCTGCGTCCACGATGTATACAATCTCCGATTGAACTACATAAAAAACATATTTTAATTGAATTTTCTTTAATTCTATAAATTAATATGTCACAAACTATAATTCATAATATCTAAATGAGAGCAATAAAAATTTTTAAAAAGTTGAAATTAATCTCTAGGTTCAAAATGCAATCAATTTAGCATCTCCTAGTAAAAGTCCTACATATGTCCATGGGCATATGAATGGCTAATTGGTTAAAAATTAAAAAGGACAAAAGTTGTTAGCCGACACTCGCATACACATTTAATATTCTATGCATTTATATCATATTGAATAACAAGAGTTACCAAAATACCACTAACATGATGTGTTTGGACTAGTATTGATGTTTTTATTATTTTATATTTTAATGCAACAACGTTGAAATTTCCCTAACTCAAACAGGGGCGCGATTTCAAGAATTTCTAGAGGTGCAAAAGTATTTCTTTGAGGGGAGGAAAAACGTTTATAGACATGCTTTAATGATGGAAATATGATTTGGTAAGGAAAATTATATAAGCATATCTTGAAAATCTTTAGTGGGGGCAGACCCCATAATGGCGCTCTTGAAAAATCCCAAAACACTTTGAGTTACAGAATGCCCAGGATATTAAAAAAATAAAAAAAAATCGCTTTGCGTGTATAACATTTTGTAAAACAAAACTCAACTTTTGTAATACTGAAAAAAGAAAAAGAACCCGATCCAAAATCTGATTATATACACTTATAGGGCTGTCAAAAAGATACAAATTCTTGCTTATTGCTTAGAGCTATCACTTTTAGTTTTTAAGATATGAGCATTACAAACATGAAAAACAAAAAATTTTCATTCTTTTTCAACTTGACAAGACGATTACTCGAAAACTATAAGCGCTCTTTTTAATAATAAACATAAATTTTAATACTTAATTTTCTAGTACACATTTTTGTCGTTTATTATTCATATTTATCTTTTATAGTTTGCTATATATTTCGAGTGAAAGTTAGAAAAATGAACACTCACTCGGAAAGCTACTTCTTAAGTTTTTTCGAAAAAAAAAAAAATTCAAAATATTAAAATATTGAAATTATTTTTATATATATTCATAATCTGGACCATATTTCCGACAAAAATAGAAAAATTATTTACATTTTTATCTATTAGGTTTGGGGGTATAAGCATCCAAAATGTTTACACTTATAATAACGCTCCGTTTCTCCGACAGAGAAATCCTAACCATAGAATTATTCACATCCATATGTGAAAAATCCTTAAATCAGTATTTATAGCTGTAATTGTCAGCTGATGAAGCAATTTTTATACATCAGATGCTACATTGTCATCAAAAATCTCTATTCTCTTCTAATAATGACTTATTTTGAATTTTAAAATTCAATTTAATGCACTACTTAACATGCAAATTTTTAATGAAAGTAACCTTTAGCAATTCGATTAAATTTTAATTCTTATTTCGGCCTACTATTTTGACTTTTGATTTCCTTTCACCATATTTCACTATATAATTCAATACAATATACTTCACTATATAAAGTCGTCTAAATTTTCACCAGCTTGATAAATGCTATCGACTGATTCTCGTGAGTCTGTACAATGCCATGGTCTTTAACGCATCACAAGTTTCTTGAAGGTGAACAAGAAAGATCAATCATGCATAAGCATTGATTATGAAACACTTTCCAACTGAAATGCAATTTCATTTAAAAATTTATAAAATGTGATACATTCAGTGGTGATATCTTTTACATTATCACAGTACTACAGTAATTTATTATACTTACATATTTAAAACTGTATCGAAATATAAATCATCTGATTCTCTATGCAAAATCAATGAATATTTCATTCATATAACTTGTATTCCAGACTCCAGAGCTAAATAATTTTGTGCGAAAAAAATTCAGCAATTCTTACGTAACTCACCTTACAATCGCTTGAGATATTTGCATTCTGCATAAGTTAAAATTAGGCTTCGTTGAAGAAATAATAAAAGTTTAGGGATCATTTAAAATCACAACTATTGTAATTCCGTAGGCACGGAATTTAAATATACAGATAATACACAGATACACAGATAATATATGTGTGTATGTGTATGTACTCAAAGTATTGGAATCGTGTCGAAGATCGGAACTCGAATTTTCAAAGGATCTACACGTTTTGGGACTTCTAGAACACGAAAAAACTATTTTTAGGAAGACATCTGTGTGTGTAAGGGTGTATCTGTGTATGTTTCTGCGTGTTTGTGTGGATATTACATCCACTCTAATTGAAAAACTAATGGACCAAATTTCATAGCTAATAATTCCTTTTAAAATTCATTTCAAAAATATTTCACAATTAACGTCTTAACATAGTAGTCGACAGATAATAGAAATACCTGATAATGAATAAAATTTTCAAACAGAAATGACAACCCTGAATGGAATAATTGTTTTTTTCATGGGGAACTGATTTTTATTAACCGGAATTTATGTTATCTCTATCAATCGAAGATAATTGAGTCTACTGTATAAGCTTTCCAAGAATTTGGTATCTTTGAGACAGAAAAACTACTAATTTTGATATGAGAACAACCTCCTATGGTGCAGTGGACCAAAGGCGCAATTTTTTCTTACTCCTCCATTATCGTATGCGAATGACATTAATAGCAAATATTTATGGCTAACAGAATAAAAAATATTGAAAAATATGCAGATAATGCGCATTAAAAAAGGCGCATCTGCCCAGCGATAAAATAAAACAAGGGGTTCACTTGTGTTAGCGTAATTAATGGTTATATGAATCATCTGATCCAGCAAACGGACCAAAAATGGAATGTTTGTCTTCAAGATATAGACCTATGCGAGATAAGTAATGAATGGGACTATTCAGCTTTAAAGATAATTTAGATTTCCTATTTTAGCTTTGGAAACATAGATTTCAATTTTTATGTGTGTTATCTATTAAATACAATATTGACTACAATTACTTTAGTTTGCTCAAATGCGTTGAGAAATTACTTATGCACAGTGTATATGAAAATCAACCTTAACCCTTAAGAAAGTGGTCGGCAACTTTGGCTCCAAGATTCGCAGGGAAAGATCACATTCAAATAGGCAAGTAATCTAGGAACGCCTAAAGCTTGCCATGCCCCCTAAGCAAAATTAAATTATACGCCCCCTTTGCAAGAAAATTCTATAGTAATGAGCATAAGAATGGGCCCCCAGCATATGCCTGAGGTCATAAACGGCCCTGAAGTAATCTAAGGACAATCATTTTAACAAATATTTATAGGGTAAAATGTATCATTAAAATATCATATAACATATTAAGAGGGCACATACGAACAAGTTATAACAATACCTAAGGATAAAAGTTGAATTTAAAAAAACTATTTAAAAGGACGGCGAAACATAAAAGGCAAATGATATTTATGAAGTAGATTTGTTTCTATTGCAAATGGTGCTAATTAAACAGAAGTAATATAAAACCAAATAAAATTTAATTTGCTTCTAATGTAGAAATTGTTAAATGTAGTACTTAAATTTTAAAACATATTTAGCTTATAAATTTGTCTTTAGAATTTGTAAATGTAAATTTTTAAGTTATTAGGTTCGGTACATAAGTCATATAAAGTTTTTTTTCATTAAAACGTTCTCATAATTTTTACTGTACAGTACATCAAGATATAATAAATAAAAATTAACGAACATGCTTTCTTCTTTAAAAATGGGTATTTATCTCAGATATCTCGCTTTAAATTCAATCAATTTAAAGCAAGATATCTGATACAATTTCGGTTCAAAATTTCCTAGTGTTACTTTTGACTAATTTATCTGTAAAAACTAACAATACACTGACTTAAAATGCCCAATGAGGTGACCAGTGCATTGGGCCATTGCCTTTAAAAAACAACCATGATTTTTTTTTTTTTTTTTTTTTTTTTTTTTGTATCAGTAAATTAAAAGAAAAAACGAATTATAGTTTTTTTAATGTCAGAATAAGCATTATATTTCACATCTGTATTTCAGAAAACACAATTGTTTAGTGTGCTTTATATCCCCTTAGCTGCTACTAATACCCAAAATTGTATCTGGATATTTTTAAGACATATTTTTAGACAAAGGTCAGATATGACCATACTGCCATAGGAACGAAGTATTATGAATAACATTCTAATGGGAACCGTATATTTATGATTATGATATATAGATCAGACAGAAGAGCCAACTGTTCACCCACTTGCGGATACTCAACATGAAAGACAGTTAACTTTAATAAGCAATTAGATGTAATGATATTGCAAAGTTTAACTTTTCTGATGAATTTCCAGGAGGAAAAAATTGCATTCATATTTCATGTCAAAAAAACAATGTAAGCTTGATCTAGGTACAGCTGGGCTGAAGTTTGAACCAGCACTATCCAAGTTGTATGATGTCCAAACAGGGAGGGAGTTCTTAAACTTCTTAGCGTCACCCCCCCCCCCCCCACACACACACACACACACACACCACCACCACGTGAGGGAAAATTCATATGTTCATGCCCCCCCCCCCCTTCCTTCCCAATATTGATCGATGAATCATTCTGATAAATTTTCTGGGAGGCGCTTCATCTCCCCCCCTCCCCTCAATGGTTAAAAAAATAAGACGTAAAAATGCATCTTTACGTTTATGATTAAAATCCCCTGGTCTAGCCTTAATCCCCCATCTGCGTACAATGTCGCTCCCACTCAGGCACGTCTGACCTGGGCGATACAATTAAGATACATTCTATTCCAATAGATCAAAATTCGTGTTTCCCGGAACGAAGAAAAACTGCATGTAGAGACTTATAAAACAAAAGAGAAAATACTATATTGCCCTATATCTTTTTTTTTCCATATTTATACAACAAATCAAATTTTATTAATAAATTTAATAGTCGAAAAGAAAGCAACGATGAACATTCTTTTTTTGAGTGGGCCCCATATATGAACAGAGTAATCCTATTAATTCGAGATTCTTACGCCCTATGGAAATGTTAAATTTCTATTCTTACGCTCTATGGAAATGTTAAATTTGTAATACCTCAAAACAGCTCGGCTTCTGATTATATAAAAACTACGAAACAACGCTAGGTCCTTTTACTTCTGGTTAAAAGTACTTGGCAAAATATATATCGTCTCTACACACATCGACAATCATTTATTCGCATTCAGGGATACTTTTCCTAGATGGCATTTTGTATTACTGCTACTTAGATGGCATTTTGTATTTCGTAATATTTAAGAGCAAGAAAGTTGCAGTGCAATTGCTACTTTTCCTAGATGGCATTTTGTATTACTCACGGGCTACTAGATGGCATTTTGTATTTCGTAATATTTAAGAGCAAGAAAGTTGCAGTGCAATTGCTCATGGCCACTACATGACAATTTCGAAAAGACGATGTTCAAGTGCACCATTTATTCGCAATCATTTATTCGCATTCAGGGATACTTTTCCTAGAGGTGTTTTCCCTTTACATATACTACAGTAGAAATCCAACAATCTGCCCCACCCCACCCCCCACACACACACACTTTCTGTCTCAAATTGAAATTCTAAAAACATTCGTTAAACATCGGAACAATAAAAACATTCGTCGTCGAATGAAGTCCATGGATAAAAATATTGTTATTTTATCTTATATTATAATCATGCATTCAAGGTAATCAAACTGATGCAAGATTTGACCCCCCCCCCCCCTACATACTCCGGGTAAATTTCCGACGCATTTGAAGAGGCGGATAGACGGAATTCTACTTGTTTCTTTTAGCAGAATATTACCAGTAAAGAGCCCCCCCCCCCCCCACACACACACACACACACACACTACATTTTCCCGTCGCATGTGAAGTGGCAGATCGCCGGAATTCTGCGGTACGTATTATACGAAAACTAAAAGAAAAAAAAACAAGATCTCAAATTATATCAAGAACTGAGTGCGCAGAATAAGTTTGTAGAATCTTTCGTTTTCAAGATGCCTTGCATGTTTCGCAGCGTTAACACTTCTCACCTAAACTGGTCAGTTTCAATGGCGCTTTTATGGCAGTTCAGAACAGATTCAATGCCGCTAGCAATCGCCTCAGGGTCATAGAAAAGTGCCGCACAATGTCAACCTTTTTTTTATTCTTCTCGCACAAGAAGAGAAACCTCCTATTCCTGGCTACTTAGATGGCATTTTGTATTTCGTAATATTTAAGAGCAAGAAAGTTGCAGTGCAATTGCTCATGGCCACTACATGACAATTTTGTAAAGACGATGTTCAAGTGCACCATAAGGAGAATTGGCAAGCTAGTGAATTCCAAATATCATCTTTGTTTCAACATTTTAAAAATAATTTAACGCGTAGTGAGACCGAAACAAGTTAATACATTTCTTTATTTCTACTTTTCCTACATATATAGTACAATGTATAGGAAAAATATTGTGACGAGATCGAAAATTCGAATTAGAGCTGTCGATAAAAGAGCATGTTTCAAGCATGACTGAACTCGAATCGAACGTTTTTGAGGTGATGTATGTATGTGTGTGTGTTCCCAAGTCTGTGAGAGCGATATCTCAAGATCGAATGGAGCGTTTCAAACGAAATTAAATACAAATATCACAATCAGTGAATACTGGAAGCCTGTTTATTTTAAACGAAATCGAACGTTCGGAAGATCCTGTGTGAGTTTGTGGACGCGATATCTCACGAACAAAGTGTTTTGGGCGGAATTTGGTACGATTATTAAATTCAATGAATACTGGAACCGTATGATTTTAGATGCGATTAAACGTTCGGAACACACACAAATTTGCGAACGAATTTTTGAAAAAAATCATTAAAAGATAAGAACCTCCAATAATAACAAATAATCATTCCATACGTGATTATTCATTAGGAAACGAGTGAAACAAATTTTAGAACGCTGGCATGAACCATTCTCGTAATATTTCACGTTTTTCAAATAATTTTATAAAAAAAAATTACATAAAATAAAAAATAGTAGTTAGCATTATCAAATATGCTCGTTTTTTATATGCAATATTATGCCACAAAACTGTTAATATCATTCTCGTGAATCTAGTTCATTCCATTCACAAGAACTTTTTGTAATAGCCGCGTATTTTGACTTCAAAAAATTAGCTAATAGTCATTTATTTAATAGGATATTAATTAAATGTCAATTGCATTTTGAAAAACATTTTGCACGTGAGTATGAATAGGACTAATAAGTTGCCAAAAGCGCCCAATTTCAATTTACGTTATGGTAATTCGCTAAAAACATTGAACCTGGGATTTTGTGATTATTTCGCTGTGAATGAAGTAAAGTCATTGCATTATATAGAAAATGTCGTTTGCTGCCTACATCTTTTCTTTTATGTATTTGCTTCTAAAATTTTCTTTTAAATGTTATTAGAAATAGACATCCATGAAGCCTGTTTAGTTAGCCAAGTGGAAGCGTTTCGATTTGCCCCAAACGGCAGCGTTACATTTTAATGATGACATGCAAAGAAAAAGTAAACAAATACAATAAACAACAAAGAAATTATCTTACATTAAAAGAAGCCAAAAATTTACTTTGCACTATCAAAAAGTTTTTCTTTGATAACTTTTATTTAGCTATATCGTGTAACATAAGTGCATATCGACGCTATAAATGATTTCCTATTTCCTCTCTTTCCAAAGAGACAAAAAAGTACAAATGCCCGTTATTGCACAATTTATACTCTATGAACTTGCCCACGTCTCTCCTACTTAATGCCAAGTATAATTTCGAAGCAAAATTTTAAAATTAGTACATTTAATACTTCTACTGTCCTAGTGAGAAAATTAAGAAAATCATTGAATATATTTAAATTGCATTTCGTTGTTTTTAATTGAAAGAAATTAAAAATACTATCAAATATTGTTTTAAAACAGAGATTAGCAATTTGAGATAAATAAAGTCTTTGAAACAGCATATCTTGAAAAAAGTTTTTTACATATAGAATATGCCCACGTTTGTTGAAAGTGTTGTAAGTGCTCAATGTCGCTAAATAAGACAAGACATTTGTACTATTCTTTAAGAAAATTTTCGTTTGCTCGAGCAAACAATGACTGATGGAAACAATGTTAAATTTCTCTATATTATTTTTTTTTTTTTTTTTTTTTTTAAGTAGCCGACGCTGTTTCACAAATTTCGCGTGCCTCGAGTTTCTCTTTCACGTAACGCAAAAATCATGGCATACAAAAATATTAAATTTGGTACATTTGTAGAGGAATGTTAGGACAACACAAAGAAATAATCCGTTTTTCGATTTAAACTTTAGTTTAAGAGATATTTAATGTCAAAGTCAAAGGAAGAATATTCGAGCTGAGGGTTCGCGTCCAGACTATCAATAACATAGCAAGACATCGAATTTTTGTTGGCATGTATCTACACAGTTGAACTTTTGTTATCAGTTAACGGGTATATCATTTAATACGGGTATGTGCAGGTTATCAGTTTTTTATTAACACTTTACAACAAAGTTGAAAAGTGTTTATGACTTTGTTCATTCTGTCTGTCTGTCCGTTAGCACGATAACTGCCGTAAAAATGACTTAATCAAAATGAAATTTTAGTATGTTGTTCAGACGGTCTGTAGAACCTATGGGAATATAAATGAATAATATTACCCAATTAGTTTTGGATTGAACCCGGGTCGAAAAAATGAAATACATTGAGCCCTATAGGACCTAATTTTTCAAACATTTTTTAAGCGGATTTAAAATTCACAAATTACTTCGAAAATTTTTAATATTCAAATTGTTCCATAAAATATATTAAAAAAAAAATTCAGCGAAATATATTCAGTAGTTTTTTAAATAAAAATTAAAATATTAATAACACCTCTTATATGAAGCTATCACGTGACCATGATATGAAACGATCACATGACCCACTTCAAAATGATATATGGCATCCATCTTGTTTCAAAATCGTGATTTTTTTAAGTTCTTTTTAATTCATATTGAGTGTTGTATCCGTCCTAAAACTACTTTATTTTTGCTTAAATTCTGTACATCTACATACTGAAACAACGCAATGAAAATATATTTGAGTTTAAATGCTCATCTAAATTTGATTATTTCTACAACGAAGCCTATTTTTCACCTCTGTGAAATGTAAACAAAATATGTAGAATGAGTTGTATTAGAATTGCTGTATTTTTTTAACACAAAATAATTTAGTCCATGGAGTCTGCATGGCTGATATGAATGAAATATTAATTGATTTCATAAAGAGAAGGACGATTTTTTTCGATGAAGTTTCAAGCATAGAGTTTAATTTTTTGTAGCTCCATGGTCTTAAACAAAATGTTTAAATAAAATAAATTATTATAGTATTGTGATGAATGAAATGAATGGGAGAAAGTTATGAATGAAATCCTGTTTTTATAGAGAGATCCAGGCGTGTTATTTTTTCTATGACGTCATTTGAATTAATTTCAGTTGTTTTCGATGAAGTTTTCAAATATAATACATTATCGTAGTATTATGATAATTCTAAAACTATTACCGAGGAATGTATAACATTTTAGAGATGTTTAAACCAGGCAATTTATATTTCAATGCCGTCATTTGAATGAAGTTCATTTTTTTCGATGAAGGTTTAAGTTTTCAAATATAATAAATTAATGCAGTATTGTGATAAGTTTCAAAATATTACCGAGGAATGTATAGCATTTTAGACTTGTTTAAATAAAATTGCATTGAAGTTGGAAAGTGTTTCATAATCAATGCTTTAAGCATGATTGATCTTTCTTGTTGTTCATATTTTGCAAATTCTACATTTCAAATTATTGATCGAACTTTTATAAGTTCTTTGTAAGAAAGTCATTTTTTTTTAAAGGTGTTTTTAATTTTGTGATAGGTTTGAATTTAAAATCTGGAATTTTGTTAAAGAGATTCCAATTTCAACCCGACCCCAAGTCTACATAAGTAGTGAAAGCTCAAATCTATTTATATTCACGAAATTTGAAATAAAGCCGTTATGGAAAGAAGGAAATAAAGTTTCCCCGGGTATTAATGCAATATTTCGCGTACATAGTCACAGAATCCCCCCTTCCCAAAATTAGAATGATGTCCGCATTGTAGATAACAGTTTTCACTTTCGCGCTTATTGCCGGTTCGTCAGCATAAAATAGACGATATCTGCAATGGTAGCTAGATTATTTGCCATATGCCACAATTTTGTGAACCTGTATATGAAACTGGCAAATTCAGTCCTATTAGGCAGCCGACTTAATATATGTGATGCTCCTAAATGATTTACATAGACTTTCTGCATACAAAAAAAAAAGTATAACAATTATCGGAATAGAATGGAAACACAGTCATGTGTTCGTATATTTTTTTTAAATAAATAGATTTTATATTCAAGTATATCATATCAATATTTGTCTAAAAATATTTCTTTCTCGAATGTGAAATTATTATTCTGCAAAACAATGTAAGTTCGCCACTTCGTTTTGATATTGAGCAGAATGGACTCCACAATTTTGCTAGTGCTGCCATCTACAGATTTTAATAGGGACTAAAATCTAAAGTACTACACAAGCCTTTCTTGATCGTACAGATAAGAATTTCTACTAAATACCGTGAATGACTAGAAAAAAAAAGCAGAAAAAGTCTTCCTTTCAACTTCATAAAAAATAAACGTTAATTTCTAAGGAGAAATCAGATTTATCAGCCACTATGGTAGTAGTTGGAATTTGGGGATCAAATTATTAAAATCAATTATTAAACCTGGTCCATCGTTCATCCCAAAATAACAAAATTAGAAATTTAAATTTTTCTTGTAGTTCCCACCAATTATGAAGAGAGACATTCCTCCTGTTTTTGCATACACCATAGAAGTTTCACTACAAACAAAGAATATAAGAATGTAGAACTGAAAATAAAACTTCAAAGATATAAAGAAAATATCTTAGTGTACAACATGCTTAACAGTTATGATATTTTTAAATGTTAATTTTTTTTTCTTATATAATTGCCGGCTTTCAATAACAATTACAAGTAATCGATCTTACAAATAATTCAATAAATCTTTCAAATAAGTTTATCATTCCCATTTAAGATACTAAATGAAATTTAATAGTGACCATAAACATATAAAAACAAATATTTCCCTCCTTACCAATTTAAATTAAAATATATAATGATTATCCCATTAACATCTATTTTACAATAAAGTGATATATGTGAGTGTTAGGTGTACACAGAAAACCTTTTACTCCTTAATATGAAGCATTCATCGATCAGCTCATGAATACCATTTAGCTTGCAAACATTTTGTCTCAAGACTTGATAAGCTGTAGTGCATTTTTGCATTGTTCATCATTATTTAAACAAACAACAACAATCGTGACATTACAATGTTTTTGTGCAAAGATTCTACAGTGAAAATATGAAAGTTAGAAATTTCCCAGTTTTAAAAAGTAAAATATCATAATTCTACATAATTTATAATTTGCAATGAATGGCGCTAACAGTTTGCAGTCACAGTTTGATTCTTCCAATGTAAACTTTTCAAACCTGATTTATATTTTCATTTATTATACTTTCAATTAAAGTGAATAATGCCAAGTTGTAATTCACTTAAATTTACATTTTGATAGCAATATTCATAAATATAAATAGAAAATACATTTTTAAATTGAGGATTTTAAAATTGTAATTGTTAGGCTAATAGATGGGTTGTGACCCCCTCCCCTCTCCCTCCCTAAGCCACAAGACAAAAATTAATACAAGACGTTTTTTAATCCAAAAGAATAGATTCAATCAGATAAAACAATCTAAGAATCTTGATAACTGCTGTTTGGAATTCTTACTCAACTAGTATCATGTTGTTGTTGTTGAGACCCAGACCGTCTGACCTACCAGAAAGGTGTAAGGTAACTGTTTGGACGGCCGGGAAGTGCCACCCAATTCAGACCGGAACCCAGTGGGGGAGGCATCCACAGGGACCATACCCTCCTTCCCCTACCACCAACCTCTCGGAATGACTTACAGATCCACATGTTTAACATGACCGTACTCCGCATGAAGACGGTGGCAGTTGTGGCAGCGTGAAAATCCAGTGCGCAAACCACTGGGTTACTGCGCCCGAAATGTGCCAACAGCACGCGGTGTTCCCAGGTGGTCACCCACCCAAGTACTAACCGCGCCCGATGCTGCTTGACTTCGGTGATCTAACGAGAACTGGTGTTTTCAACACGGTAGGGCCATTGGCTAACTAGTATCATGTGTCTTTTCTTGGCTAGATTAATAACATGGAAATTAATTTGCATAAGTGGCTAAATTGTTAGGCTAATAGAGGGGTTGTAACCCCCCCCCCCCCCTCCCTAAGCCACTAGACAAAAACTAATACAAGATGCTTTTTAATCCAAAAGAATGGATTAAATCAGATAAAACAATTTAAGAATCTTGATAACTGCTGTTTGGAATTCTTACTCAACTAGTATCATGTGTCCTTTCTTGGATAGATTAACAACATGGAAATTAATTTGCACAAGTGGCTAAATTCAAAATAATATTGATGATCCAGATGTAGTATAAAAGCATACATTTCAACAACCTACGTTAAACAGTGTTGATCAGTTATTTAGAATGCAAAATATTAGAAGTTATAACTTTAATCTAAAATTAAAAATGTGCTTACTAGATCTAAGATGTTAACTATTTTTTTTTTACTTTTTAAAATGTTCTGCATTAAAACACTGTACATTTTAAATAGGTAGAACATGTTACGTTCGTTCTTTGTGACATACTTCTTTGCACAAAAAGTGAAAAAGATATAATAAATTCAATAAATAAATCCACAATTAAACATGCCAAATATGACCGACATTATTTAAACTTTAAACATTTATAGCAAATCTACGATAAGATACCAGGTAAATTAAATTCTGCAAAGTATGCATACAAGTGGCATCCAAAATAATCGTAATTCAAAATGGTCTGAAATTATATTAGTAGTTCTGCAAAGCACAATTTATTAAAACATCTGAATTATTCAGCGATTAATACCAGTCTAAATCATTCCAATATCTACGATTTTGATATATTTTAATTACTTGACAATCTAATACAGCAATTGAACACTCAAATACATACAGATGCAAGGCATATAATGCAAATGAGTTCAGGAATGACTGGATGTAAGAATTACCCTCAACCCCCACCCACAAAAAATAGAATTCGTATCAGTTTCATGCGATTTAAAGAACAATAAAAAAATAACTTCCAAGAGATAACTTCCTTATGTATTATTTCATGACATTTTTTCAGCCTTATGTATTACTTCATAAGTACATTTTTTCAAACAATTTTGTTAGTAATATAAATAAAAGAGGAGGGGGAATGAATACACATAACAATTAAGAAATGTTTTCAGAGATATGCTTTTCCCTGAAAATGTCAAAATCATATAGATTAAAAAGTGAGTGCTTTCTTGTAAACAAAATTTGAGACATTATGAAATGGAAATCTGAAATAAAAAATTATTTTACAGTTCAATAAAAGGATTCACTTTCAATATTATATGTTCAAATAATTTGATAAACTTTTTTAACTTTCTGAATTTCTAAGATATTAAGGGTGAATCCATTTTTTACGTACTGTTAACGTAAGTTTTCTTTAGGTATTGTAATAAGTAAACTGACATACAATACAGAGATGAAAAGTATTACAATGAAAAAATTATACAAACATAAATCAAATACAAAAATAGAATTATAAATGCATAAATATTTTAACAAAATGATAAATAACACACACAAGTACTAAAATGAGAAACACAGAAAATTCACAGAGTGCTTTAATATATTTTCATAGCGAATTTCTAAGTTGGCAATCTCAAGTAATGGATTTTCATGTTTATTCTTTATATACCTACAACAAATAACTTCTAATTAATAAATGCTTTTATTGTCAATAGCAGGATTCAAAGGTAGTTGGGAAATTATAAACGTTAATAATAATATTTAGTTAACATGTCCATATTACAGTCATCCATAAAATGCTGGTCCATGGACATTTAACATTATGGAAATGTATATTCAATTAAAATGTTTTATAAATTATGCTAGGAAATTTAATTATGAATTTTTCTTCATATGGTATATTTGATTTAAAACGTTTCATATTTTTTTAGGGGGAACAGGCACCAATTTGCAATATATCATTCATTGACATACATAGAAATGTTCATGCTTTGAATCTAAATTAGATAGATTTTTGAAGAACATAATAAATTAATATATGTAAAATGTGTACATCATTTAGAGTAAAGAACTTGAAAATGAGTAAAGAACTATCCAATGCTTCAAAACATAGTAATGAAGAAATGTTACATAAAACTCAACTTCAACCTTTGATATAGCTTTATACAACTTCTATTAGGATTGTTTGCACTCGCATTAAGAGAAATTTAAAAAGTGTTAAACATAAATTGGCTGACAATTTATATATCTAAAATTCCCATTACCAACTTCATGTTTCACATTAAATCGTTTGATTTACAGCATGCTTTTGTGTAGAAAAATGTATTTTTAAAACATGTTTTTTTTTCCCAAGAACATAGATAAAGGTATCTATCTCATTATGCCCCACTACATGCAGATAACTGCATTATGCAATTTAAATATGTGGGTGCATAGTATATATACTAAGAAATAGTACTAATAGTGCCCATGAATTTCCCAGTTTTGTTAAAGGGTACCTTCCCTCATCATCTATATACGAAAAAAAAAATTATTTGAATATCAGTATAACTTGTTCCTACGGATTATATGTAAATAATAAAAATCTGTCTGTAAATGTGTTTGTCTCATCGTCAAGGGAAAATGGCTGCACCAAATTTCCTGAAATTTAGTGGGTAGTCATGAAATAGCTCCACTTAAAATTTAGTCCATGTTTCATGTTTCTAGGTCCAGGGATTGTCAAGATATTAATGAAAAATGAACCATCTAAAGGAGTTTCATATGCTCTCTAACTCCATGTTTCCTCCATGCAAAGAAGGTTGGAAATTACTAGCTTAAAACATGAAGGTAAATGGAAACTCTATCTCTGGTTTATTTTCTACAGGCTAAAACACTCAACAATGAAAAACATGATGACATCATAATAGTTAGTTATTTGATTATGAGCATTTTATGAGAAAGATTATTTCTTACATCATGTTGCTTAGCAAAGACATTAAATCCAAATGTGTTTATATGTCAATTGTTAAAACAGAATAAGAGTAGTGTGGTTACTACAATTATATCTTCTAATACCATTTTTTAGCGTTTCCACTTTGGCATATACAAACGGGATCAGGATATTTTATCCTTCAGATCTGCAAATTCAGATCTACAAATACGGTGGAATGGTGCCAACTTTCTCTTAAATGTTGCCAAATTGATAAAATGTCACCAAATTGATAAAAATTATGCTAAACCAATGAAATTGTGTTTTGTTAGGAGATAGTACAGTAATGATATTCTGCCAGTCGAACTCTTCCCCTCGGCCACTTTTTTAAATGTCACTGAACTGATAAAAATGTCGCCAAATTGATAAAATTATGCTAAATCAATGAAAAGAACAATGTTTTATTTTAGGAAATAGTATTATAATAATGTTTTGGTAGGGTCTGTCTGTCACTCCGATCGACCAGGGGGCTTCAGCCCCATATCAAGGAGGTCTAGCACCCATTGGGGTATTTTTGTTGGGGAAAATTGTGGGATTTATAAATTTTATTATGCGTGTAAATTCAATTTTCCACAATGAATTATTTTTCATTTTGTAAAAACACTTAATTTGATTGCTTTGTTGAGAAAGATTTCCTAACTTTACTCTTATAACTCGGCAGCCAAGAGGTTTAAGGCAAGCATTTATTCATGCTCTCTCGACTGCCATACCAGGGTCATGGGTTTGAATCCCATTTATGGATTTAAATAATTCTTGTGAGGGAAATATAACTGAATTTATTTCTATAAAAAATTTTTGTCATGATGAAAATTCTTTCAAGGTCAGATGAAAATTCTTTCAAGGTCAGATTTAAAAAATTTCTCAGACATTTCTAGGTTAATAGTGGAAGATACTAGTAGACCTCTACCAATCCATTCCAAAAGCTCATTTTACACTGAATTCAAAGATGGCATTGTTTGCTAGAAATTTTAAATATTTACTTCACTTGCTAAAAAGAATGGTTTCATAATGTAAACACGTTTCAGCCAAATTGAAAATATATGCATTTTTGAAGGTACTTATTAACTTAAGTACTTAACATTCTATCTGCATGCCATCGGTTGGATAGACAGTTGGTGAATCAATATAACCCTATTTTTACTAAACTACACAGCTCAACCAAATTTTGTGCAATGTTAAGATGAAAGAAGAAAAAGAAAAGAAAAACATTACAAAATGAAAATTAAAACTTGATTTTTTGGAAATTTTGTGACATAAGTGAAAATATTATATTAACATTTCAATACATTGAAAATTACTGAACTGACAGAAACCACATTTTGTATTAATGTAACATGCCATATACAAAGGCCATTGTTGTCCAGTGCACGGACAAAACAATACATAAGAAGGTCAAGACCAAAGATAGACACCACAAATTACAGCAATACAATTAACTCTGTGTCCACTTAGTACACAGAGTCCTACCACAATCATTACTTAACTGCCAGTTCATTCATTTTCTCTTTAAGCAAAACTGTAACATAGTCAGAAACCAATAAATATATTTGAATTTCCCCTTGTATTATGAACAATCAATTGCATAAGTATTTTTAGTTGATCACTAATAACATACAATAAGTGGTGGTCGGTTAGCTGTTTTATTTAATCACCAAAACTGTGTTGTTTAAATGTGGCGAGTGTTTATTTTCAGGTCTAGGTAATAAAGAAATGTTTCAAAATCTATAAAACTTTAGAAATACAAAAGTATAAATATTGTGTGCTTATATTTTTAAAGATATATTTTCCTTCTCAATATTTGAAAAAGTAGAATCACAGAAGAATTTTTGCTAAACAGTAAATATCATTTAAAAATTAGTGAACACATTCATGTATGAACTGATTATGTGCGAGTTTAGAAAAAACTTTTATTTTTTCTCCGGCTGCTTGTTTCATTTTCCCCATGTTGAGATACGGAAAATAGTTCCTAACCTCTAGTTCATTCAGTTTTTAGAAATTTTCCTGTTTTTTATCAAGCATAGATACTGAGAATAAGAAAGTTTATACTTTTTTAAAAAATCAATAATGTAATTAGAAGTATTTCTAATATTTAAAAAAAAATGAAAATGTTATGTTTTGATGAATTTAACAAATACTTTTAACTATTTTACCATTTTTTTAAAAACTCTTAATGATTTAAATCTGAAGCTTTGGCAATTTTTTATAGTAATTAACACTTTGGTTTCTGTATAGTGATCAGATTTGCATGATTAGCAATTCAATTTGATCTGGTAACTGGGTACTCAGTGAAATATATTTTGAAATATGATTTTATTGAACAGTTTCAAAATATTTTAGCAACGACTACAAATTTTGTAAAATGTCTTTATTTAAAAACACCATTAATGATGTACACGAAAATTTACAAGTGCCAGAGCACTTTCAGATATCATAACATCCATCATCAGTGGCAATATTAAAGAAATGAGAGACGTGAACTTTTATATACAGTTCAAAATCGTGAATACAAAATTTGCATATAGATAGTCGAATAAACCGATACTAAAAAATTATCGTAAATTACACATACATACATAAATAATTCAGGCCAACCAATTAAACGTTTCATCAGAAGCAAAGAATTAGATTTTCAGAAAATCATATAAGGATTTAACATGCATAAAGTGAGATGCCAGGAGAAACTGAGGGTTTGAACAGGATCAAAGTTACAAATAGAGTCAGGATAAATATAAATAAAAAGGAATTCAAAAAGTAAATTATTAAGGGGGTTACTGCAGTTAATTAAAAAAAAAGTTTTATCAAAAATAGGGGTAAATTTATCTTTAATAACAAATGGTGAAAGAGCAGTGGACAGTTTATTATTTTTAATATCATGAGCATGTTCAGATAAATGAATGCCAACAGAATGCTTTGTACTACCAATTAAAAACTGATAAATATTTTCGGGAGATAAAAGGGAACAACATACACCCTAGCTTGACTCAGGAAATTAAGTTATCCTTAAATTTATCAGTACGAATATGACAAAATAAAGCGGTAACAGTAGAATGGGTGAGTTCAAAACTTAAATTCATGGCAAAAATGAATAAGGGGATAAAAATCGCAGGATGGAGTGGAACCCACCTATTCAACTGTTACCTCTTTATTTAGTCATATTCGTACTGATACATTTAAGGATATACATAATTTTCTGAGTCAAGTTAGGGTGTATGTTGTCCCCCTTTAATCTCCCAAAAATAATTATAAGTTTATATTGGTAATGCAAAGAGTACTGTTGGCATTTGTTTACCTGAACAGGCTCATAACATTAAAAATAATAAACTGTCCACTGCTCTTTCATAAATTGTTATTAAAGATAAATTTACCCCTATTTCTGATAAACTTTTCTGTTAATTAATTTCATTAAGCCCCATAACATTTTACTTTTTGAATCCTTTTTCATTTATATTTATCGCGACTCTATTTGTAACTTCGATCCTGTTCAAAACCTCAGTTTCACCTGGCATCTCATTCTTGACTTTATGCGTGTTAAATCCCTATATGGTTTTCTGAAAATCTAGTTCTTCACTTCTGATGAAATGGTAATTGGATGGCCTGATTTATTTTATGTACTTATTTTATAAATTTAAATTAATGTTGGCTTGAATTATTTATGAACATTTTTGTAATTTATGAATAATTTTTTAGTATCGGTTTATCCGACGATCCATATGCAAATTTTGTATTCACAATTTTGGACTGTGTACACACATCTGTCATTTTCTTTAACATTGCCACTGATGATGGATGTTATGATGTCTGAATGTGCTCTGGCACTCGTATAAATTTTCGCGTGCGTCATTAATGATATTTTTTAAATAAAGATATTTTACAAAATTTGTAGCCTTTGCTAAAATATTTCGAAATTTTTGTAGGCGTGTTTTTCATACTTATAAAATTATTGAATTATGTTTAACCAAGTTGATTGGCATGAACCAATTGTTGAGAGATTATAACTGGTTAACAGTTTCATAGTGATCAGACCTGGTTTCTAGATAACTGGATATTTAGTTAGTATTTTTTTTTTCTAGAATAGGGGTTCTTTATTTCTACATTCAAATGACTGGTATCTGATTGACCAGGCATTTGGTAAACTATATTTTAAAAACATAGACTTTATTACATATAGTATCAGTGATAATAACAAGTACTACTGAGAACCAGAAAATAAGCCTGTCAATGGGCTTGTGATTGCAAATGTTATGCTTCTGTATATATATAAAAAAAAAATTAGTGATTGTTTTTAAATACTTATATCACAAAATATTAGTTTTCATATTTCTAAGAATGTACATTGCGTACAGATTTTTTATTTGAAAAACTAATAAAGTACATTTCATATTTCCTTCAATTTACCTTGCAATTGAATGAATAATAAACTCATGCATTTTATATAAAAAATTTTAAAATTCATTATTAAATATATCCATTTTCTGTACAAATTTTCAACATCCTATCTGATTCGGGGTTGATGGATATCCTATCTGATTCAAGTGGCAGATGAGTACAAAATTAATACTATATTAATTTTTACTACAATATATTATAAAAGTTGCACTGAAAACCTATCAACAAGCACTGATAAAAGTGGCATTAAGCTTGCTGAAATAAGTAAATATGTTTATTTTTTTTCTGATGAAGCTTCATATTTATTTTATGTTAAACAAAATATTACAACAGAAATTACTATGCCTGAAAAGTTTCAAATGAAACATCTGTATCACTGATGTATGTACAGCCACGGAAAAAAAAAATGCCCCACCCTCTGTTAATCGAGCATCGTTCATCATAGAGAAAATTGAATGATACCATTCGATTAGGAATAACATCCTCTACAAATTAATGTGCGTAAAATTTGCATAAGGGACCGTCTTCATATCTAAACATGCACAAACTTTGAAATTTTAAATGGCAACACCCAAGTTTGACAACTTAGTTCGAATCTAGAGCAAAATTCAACCTATGATACCAAATTTCAAGTCATTTGGGTAAAGCGTTTCTGAGTTGTGAGCATGTAAAGTTTTGAGCTCCTAATGTTAAATTAGTTTCCAAGACTTCCATTCATATCTTCTGTAATAATTATCTGCTCACGCTGATTATTTGCTTGATGTTACTACTAAACAACCCAAACACATTTACATGATTTTTATATTTATGAAAATAATTGTTTTTATGAAATATTAATTATGAAATCAATAATCGAAAAAATATGAATACAAACCTGGACATGTTTTGATAAAAATCGATTCACAAAGAGTTTTTATATGATTATGTAAAATTCCAGGTGTTTCCTCCCTCTAGTTCTTTTGGAATGTTTAAATATTCAGCATCACGATGATTTTAGGGGTTGCATATTAGTTTAAAAAAATGACTAATTTGAAAAAGTTATATTAATTGTAAGTTAATCTTTATTTAAGAAAACGAGCATTTATTTTTACCCAGTTTTAATAAAAACTTTGTATAAACAGTGTTGTATAGATGCAACCTAATCAACGTAATTCTGCTACTGTATTGAAGGGTGAACACTTGTATTGTTATAAATGGGATCTACTTATGTTATTGTCAATTAATAGTTCCGGCTCTACTGCGAGTTGAAATCGCCCACAAAATGTGATAATTTACAATAATAAAATATATGTATATAAAACAATAACAAATTATAAAATTATGTGCTACTAAATGCCAACAAGGCTTCAAGCGGTGATTGATAATGACAGAGGTTGCACACCGTATTGATACTTTTAAATTCGCCACCAAGTTCCAACAGAGTTGTTTTGTTGCGTGATCTGCAAATTTGTTAATCTCATAAATTGTTTTTGAAACAGCATTATAAAATAACATTTGAAAATAAACATTTCATTCTTCTTTATTTCTTCTTTCTTTTATTGACCCTGGCAAGAATGCCCCATTAGTTTTTAGCAATGTACCCAGTACAGCTTTTTACCCCTAATAATCGTGCCCTATTTGAGGCTGAAATAATCCTACCCTTTACAGGTCCACTGCCTTAGTAACACACACAAGACAACACCACATCCAGCTATAAAAATGCTCACCATTTCATGCAGGAATCGAACTTGCGACTCTTTGGCTGTGAAGTAAGCCATAATGCTGAATGTCAAGAGGATAGTTTAATAATTTATAACAGTGCTGTGAATCAATGAAATATTGCCCTTCAAATTGTGGCTTTCAATGTGGAGCTGATCCCCGAAAAATGCACATTCCGGAATATTGAATATCTTCAGATATAAAGATAGAAATGTCATGAAAATTTGAATTTGGACTAATTTGGAAGTCTAGAACTTGTGGGTGACGTCAAAATTGGGTATTGCCATTGAAAATTTCAAAGTTTGTGCGCATTTAGATATGAAGACGGCCCCTTACGCAAATTTTATGCACATTAATTTGTAGAGGATGTTATTCCTAATCGAATGGTATCATTCAATTTTCTCTACAATGAACAATGCTCGATTAGCAGAGGGTGGGGCACTTTTTTTTCTGCAGCTGTACATAAACAGAAATATGAAGATCAATGACTTATAACAATAAGTTGAACATAAGTATAACAATAAGTTATTAATATAAGTTGAACAATTCTTATCTAAAGTATTACATTTTTTAATCTTTTTTCTATAAGTGTAGAGAAAAGTGAGCTTTAACCAAACAACCATAGATATGTGCTCCTCTGTGGCAAAGGTATATGATAAATACATATCTTGCATCCAAATTTCACATGCCTCATTACTTTTTATGATACTTGCATACTTTCTTTTTAAGTTTTGCATTTTCTGCTGTAATAAGCTCTCCAACAACCAAGGCAAAACTAACTACACTAAAAATTTACAACATATGTGTATAAAATAAAGAAGAAATTTTAATGGAATCAGATGACAATAAATGCAGATTGACAGCAGGATATTTAAGTATAAAAATCCTGTAGTGTAAAGCAATATACTGTTCAAACGAAAGACACAACTTTCATAATTGGTACAGCTTAGGCTTCCTAGAGTTCATTTTGAACAAAGCATGCAATGCAAAAATTGTATCATGTCAGCCTTGAAAGCAAAATAACCTAATGGTAAGAATTAATGGCTTATTTCACAGAAAAATTTGCAATTATTTTAAGCTGTTGAAAAGCGAATAGCAATTTCACAACAGAATGTCAGCTTGTGAACAAGATAAAATAAAGGAAATATGAAACTATCAATTTCACGAAGCATAAATTTGCAAAGAATGTATAAGTATCGCATAAGTAAAATATTTTAAACATTATTAGTATCGCAAAACATTCTGTAATAATTTTTTACCCAAATCAAATGTATGGATGCAATTTTTGTTTTTACTGAAGTATTGAGTTTGAAAAGGTTAACACTTGAAAATATAGTGGATTTTTACTGAAACATAACACTAATCACATACAAGTTGTTGATATCTTAGTCTCTGACCTCTGTTATATCCTAAATACTTGAAACTATAAATAAATGGTAGAAAAATAATTCAGTAGAAAATTCATCATCGGTGACCAAAAACTGCCATATTTACAATAAAAATTCACTTTATGACTGCTCTGAGAAGCCAAAGATTTCCAACATAACTTGATTGCATGACAGAACATTTTGCGGCAAAAAAACGAGTCACAAAGTTTCAAATTAATACCAAAAAGGCTGAGAAAAAAGACTTATGACTCATAAGCATTTCAAGTGAATCTGGGGGTTACAACCTACTATAACTCTGGCCATGGAATGGCAATAATTATTATTAGCTTACAATAAAAATCTGATATATCCAACACATGATTTTCTCTACAATTAACACAAAATCTAAAGACTTCTGCATTGACTATATTGAAAACCAAGACTTCTGACATTTATCAAATGAAATTAGGGTATGAAATTTCATTCAATTCCTTTAATTTATTCGAGAGATAGCGACTTTATCTGTACAGACAAGACATTGTTTCAAAATGGTTGATTAGAAACGATTCAGTGTGTCCAAAATACATGGATTGGTCAAAATTCAAGAGTTGGATTTTTGATCCCGTAACAATACTTTCACTGTACACATAGATTAAGTATTGAAAGGAAAATAAAAAATTAGTCAGATAATGCAAGTATGATTTTTAAGAGTAATATCAAAACTGAGCTGCAATACATAATTAAACACTATAAAACAAATGTATGCTTTAAAATATGCAAAAATCTTATATTTATTTGTAAGACCACGAGTTTAACAATATAAAAGAATTTAGAATGCTCCATGTGTTTATTTTTTATTTATTTATTCTTTTATTTATTCTTATGCTTTTAATTGACTTTTAGTTTAGGTTTTCTGTGGATTAAAGCTTCTACTCCACATATTTTCAGTCAAATACCGAAGAAAACGTTTTAAGCTAAATGAGGTACTTAAAAAGGTTTTATTCTTTGTGAAAATATATATTTGTATACCTTGCACAAATAGTGAATTAACTGCAGAGAAGAAAAGACACCAACGATAAATAAATCTATGCCAAACAGTCATTGGAAAGCAAACCATGAAGGGAAAATATCCCTGTAGAGAAATGAATATCCAATGAGCAGTCCAAAAATATTGCTATGTGGTTACATCCCTAGACTTAACATCCTACTCACATCTTTGAAGTACTGCAACTTACAGAAACATTATTCCTGCCCTTCGCAATAGACAGTAAACAGTTGTTTTCAAAAATGTCAACTGTGCAGCAGAAAGTTTTTTGCATGTTGCAGTTTTCGAAATATAAATCGGTAATTACCGTTCAACGTCAGTTCCATAGACGCTACATAATTTAACCACCATGTGTTAGGAGCATTCGTAGATGGTATCAGTAATTCCACCTTAATAAAATCTATAATCCCTTATTAAGAATAATAAAAGTTATTTTAAACTATTCATTCAGATATATATGTAGAATAATGCTCTTCATACTAGAAATTTTTATTTTTCCATGTTCCAAGCTATAACTATGATCTTAGATAACTTTAATCATGGGATAATTCCATACTTTTGCTCAACCTAATTAACTGTGCTGGGTATGCCCATGAAAATAGCCTTTTGCCTCCCCCCCCCCCCCCAGATTGATCCTGGCTGTATTTAAAGGTATAAGAACTACAGATATGGACTAATAACAACAGTAGCATAGCAGATAGAGGATAAAAGAGCTTGAAGTATTTTCTCTTAAATTTAATTATGGTTAGGCTAGATTTAGGTTGATTTATACAGACACAAGGCTGCAGCCAAAAATTTGTTTCTAAAGGGACATAAAATGGTTGTAACTGAAAGCATCAGTTTCTAGCAAAAATCAACCCTTACCACCATATAGATGTTATTTTACTTTTACCACATTTGATACAATTTCAAGAAAATATATATAAGTAAATCATATTTTTCATCATTTATAGATACAGCTATATAAATATATCAATAATTACTTATTGAAACTATTAGGAAAAGTTTTAGATTTAAGCAAACAGACGGATTCTAGTCTCCAACACATGCACATTTGAAATGTCTCCAGTCAAGACTTTTGCTTAGTCAAGTGTAGTTATCCTACAGCCACAATAGAGAAGATTAGATGGAAGTGAAATGAGAGGTTTTATTTATAAAATTAGACAGTTCATTTGAAGTTTTATGTATAAAGTCATATGTTTATTTCCTTTAATTAACAAATATGTTATTGTTAGGATTATTTTTATCTGAACTAAATTATATTTTCACTTTACTTAAATCAATGCATCATAGAATTAGTAAATATTGATATTCATTTACTTTTCAGCTCTTTTTTCATGACTAAATGTGATCCAAGATTGGGTTTCTTCCAGAAGAAATAATTGCTGATGATAAACAAAATAATAGGTTAAAATTTTTTTATTTGGCAATTATTTCATTTAATTAAACTGGTATTTAATTAATTAGGTGCAAAAATGAGTATAATTGAGTAATTTGACTGACTGATTGGTACTATATTGGGAGACTAAAAATAATAAAAGAAATGAATGGAAAATATTCAAAGTATTTTATATACAACTTTGAAACATATGTTCCCATAATCTAAATAAAATTAAACGTTAAATAGAATTTAACATAAATTACAGCTTTAGAAAAAGCTAGTCTTTAGTAGTTTGTATCAAAGCTGTTTTGCAAAAGTTTCTTCCAATGAAGGAAAAAATAGTAAATCATCTTCTTCCACTACATCAGAAGATGTGAAAGAAATTGAAAAACTGAATTTTATTTAAATATACCATTGAAACACACAATATATGAACTCAAAAGATCTCTCATTTACTATTTGAAATGAATGAATGAATGATTACAATTTTATTCATCAAATCATTTGGTCATCTAATTTTGTACATCATTTGGTCATCTTATTTGGTGCTTGACTAATAAAATCAACGAATTAAATTGAAATTCAACTATATTTATCTAAAAATTGTTATAAATATGTATAACATTTTTACTATTTACTACAATTAAAATTAAGAATAATGAAGCAAGTTTAGAGCGAGCATGAAAGATATATATTGTACTGTAGTCACTGTATGTGAACAATTTACTTGTTAAAGACTTCATGATTCATTTAATTCAATTATTTTTTTCTTTTATAATTTTTACCACTGTTCCGAGAGCTTCTGTATAAACAATCTTGTTTAATGTCTTGAAAAAAATGTAATCCTGTAAAATATACACTCTATAACAAAAAAATCAACGCACCAAGAAGGAGTTGTCCGATTGTGATAAAAATTAGTGGATGTGAAGAACATACATAGAAAAAGAAACGATTAAAATTTTAGAACAATTTAATGATTTAGAGTTTGACCGTATACAAAGGGAGGAAGTCAATAAGGTGTTGATCTACCTCTGGCCTGGATGCAAGATGTCACCCGGCGTGGCATAGACTGATAAAGTTCACGGATGGTGTCCTGCAGGTCTTGCCAAATTGTCTCCAAGTGTCGAGCTAAATCATCAACATTCCGGGATGGTTGCAATCACATTCCCATAATGTCCCAAATGTGCTCTAAGGGAGAGAGATCAGGAGACCTAGTCGGCCAAGGAAGTGTTGGGCAAGCTTGAAGACAATTCATAGCAACATGTGCTGTGTGCGGCCGGGCATTATCTTGTTGAAAAGTAAGTCCGGGGTGTCACAAAAGGAATTGTAACACAACCGGTCGTAGAATGCTGTCTAGGTATGCTGTGCTGTCAGTGTATCAGAAATGACTACCAAAGGAGTCCGGCTATGAAAGGAGATGGCACCCCAGACCATACCCACCTGCAGATATACACCTGCTGAATGCGCAGTTCCGATGTGCTGGAGCTCCCACTATTTATTCATTGGACACCAAATTTTATTCATTTGCATGTTCGCTCAAAATGTCTTTGCAACGAAATTTCATTACAATTTCATTACAACGTAATTTTGCCTAACCTGAAAATTCCTTATTAATTATTATATAATTTGATATAAATGAATTAAAATACTAAAACTTAATTTTTATACAGCCTCCCCTTAAAAAACAAAACTAATACTTTTTAAAGCATCAAATAAATATTGTAATGGACTAAAATTCTATGAACATTTTATTAGTTTGAACTTTCTCTAGTGACTCACTGATAATGTTATACAGGGTTACACATTATGAACAAATAATGAGAAAGAAAATATTTTCTGAAATAGGTAACAAATATATATTTCTATAATATTTTTCAATACATAGCACTCTAATAATTCCTAGTATGCGATTACCTAAAAATTCCAGAGTTTTTAAAGACAAAAATAAAAATAAAGTACTTTTAAGGAACAGTAAAATTTATTTATAATTTTAAATAAGGATCGTAGGTGTGTTAAGTTATAGTATTCATCACAATCTCCCTTAAAGCTGATTTCCTTCAGAGGGTTCATAAAATAACATCCGGTGACAGCCCTTCTAAGCCACATCATTATATTTTGTCCAGAAACCATGGTATGGTCTTGTGAAAATCATTTAAAAAGAAAGCTTAATTTAAAACATGGATTTAATAGGATCTTACATTAAAGTAAAAATGAAGCAATTCATGATAGTTAAATAAAATACAATTATTTAGTCATTTGTATAATGTTTCATATAAAGCATAATGATATTACACAATACATTTAAAAACTTTAGAAAGATACAATGATTTAAGATGAAACTTCGGTTCGTAATCACATTTTAGGAAAATCTTATAACAAAACTTATTTTTTCCCTTTGAAAATAAAAGTTTAATACAAAAAAATAAATATTATACATTGGGTTTTTAAATAATTTGAAGATACATTTATTACTTGGTAGAAACTGAAAGTATAGCATACATAATCTTAGTACATACTCTTCAAAAATATAAACTTATAATAACTTGAAATATATTCATCAATTGTCCAATGGTATAAGAATTTCAGATGTTTATACCATATCCTTTTATATAAAGCTAATTCCTAATAAATTACACAATATTTATAGCAGCAGGCAATAGGAAATGAAACCTAATAAAGATGCTTAGAATTTGAGATAGCTGATAACATATAAAAACTTGAAACTTAATTTGCTATTAATGTTAAAACATGATAGTCATGAATATCATTTATATAAATTTTGATGCATACACAATAATCTAAATATCTGCATTACATATAAATGGTGTGTATTTCTATTTACTAGCTAAACTAAATATACTGTAGCATTGGTTTTTAATATGTTTAAGAATCAAATTAACTAAAAAATAAGAATTTTACTCATATTTTATCTAAAAATAGTTTGAATATGAAAAAAATGAAAAAATGTAGAGTCCATCTACAAAATTCCGATAGAGTAGAAAGGGAGAAAAGGTAATAGATTTGATCTTAGAGATGATTCTAAAAAAAAAAGTTTATACTTTTAAAATGTTAAATAAATATATTTTTCAAAATTTATTTTTCCTCAAATTCAAATCAACCCCTTTTCAAATGCATCATGAGACCCATTTCCTTAACCCCTTCAAGACTAGTAAGTGCATTCCAAGATTGCAGCACTCATAGGATCAAGCATTTCAAGAGTGGATGCCACTGCAGGCCTGTGAATTTTCTAAAGTAAAGCTTAATGCACATTAAAACATAATTTAAAACTTCAACATTTTATTACAATGACTCTGGTTTTATACATATTATTTACTTCAAATTACTACTCACTGCTGTAAAAGTTCAAAAAAGCAAAGATACATCATCAAAGATGCATCCTTAGAAATTTTAAATACATGAAAACAAATTTTAAATGCCTCATTTACTTAAAATATCTATTCCTATCTCAAATGACTTACATATCTTCACTTTTAGGTATTTTTAGCACACAGTAGAAAAACATCTTATAGTGTTTACAATACATAATATTGTCTGCTCATGTGCCTCTTTTAGGAATAGGTTGCCCTTTTGTTATCATATTACCCTGTCCAAATTTGATCCTAGGGGAAACACTAAATGTGTGTGTGCATAAATGTATTTCTTATAAATATTTATCACAAAATAATCTTCAAAATTTGAGAATTTATAAATAGAAAAAAATCCTTTTCAATTGGAGTATGAAAACAAAAATTGGCAAATGAAAATTGAATTTGGTGAATAAAATATAGAAAACAATCAAATGGCCAGAGTTTCAGGATTGGAAATTTTGCAGAGATCATTCTTTTTTTTTTTTTAATCTAGAAAATATAACACCTTGTTTTCCTATCAACAATTTAAAAAATATAATCTATACCATAACTATACTTTTTAACTTGGATTTACATATACTATTTATACCTTGACATTTGGATATTAAATTAAAATCTGGTTATTTAAGAAGCTAAATTCTGCTTAAACAAATTGAAAGTTTATTGGCCATCCTAAATATATATTAACACTGTAATCAGTGGTGTATAATCAGAGGGCTCAATGGCATTTCGGAGTAGGGTGATTAACAACTGTACAAGATTCTGAAATTGCAACTGGTATATTTAACCAGGGGTATAGAGACAATATATTTTAAAGGGCTGTGGGGGTTGAGACATTATACTAAACAGATGTGATAAGGAGGCATTTTTATTTACATCAAGTTTACAGGGAAGTGTTAAAATATTAAGCAACTTTTTATAAAAGAAACATTTTATGAATTATTATAAATCAAAAGTAGTATGTTATACATTATATGATGCTCCATATTTCTCTCCTCTCACAAAGACCACTTGTGCTTTTTCAAAGAGCGTTTTTCCCTAATGAATAATAATTAGTTTAATACTACTTTTTGTATTTTATTGAATATTCTATGATAACATATTTCCCTGGCTATTGAAATAAAATTATTTTGCTTAATTTTGGGGGTAATGGGAAATAAGGACCCCATACACATAATAGTGAATAAGGGAGGCAATGATGCTTGAAATTTTCTTAGAAAAAGAACTATACAAAGGTCGGACTTGCCCCAATACAATAGAAATTTTCTGAAAATCCTGGTCTGGAGTGGATTAAGCTCCCGGGATTTCTATCTTTATGTTAATCCCAATGGGTAATATGTATAATATACTTCAAATTTTGCACTTGAAACAGCAATTAAACACACTCAACAAAAGCAGTTTGATAAATCATTGCATATTTTCTTTACAATATCATGAAATACGGAAGTGTAATATTACTTGACACAAGTACTCAGTATTTTTGTTTTCATGAATAAATAACAAGCATAAATTTATATTTTACAGGAGAAAATTCAAAATGCATGCATGAAACATTTTTTTTTAAGTATAAGAATTTTGTAGCACTCTGGTTGTTAGCTTTATAAAAATAACAACAGTTGTTAAATACTAAAGATTTAAACAGTTGTTAAATACTTCGAAGAATTTCATTTAATTTTAACTCATAACTAATGTAATTTAAGGCATTGTTTTGCTAAATGAATTCAAAGGTATCTTATTAAAGGTCTAACAATATATTTGAGATACTGGTTAATGAACAGTGATGAATATAAGAAGTTGAATCTAATAAGGATTTTAATTTAAGAGTCAGTAAATCTTCTGCCCTAACAGTGCTTTCTTAACTTTCGCAGATTACGTTTTTTGCCGAAAATCCTGCTCAAACAGTTGCGAAATATTTTCTGAAAAATAAAATGCAATGCTTAAATTATATTAAAACCAAATTTAATACTCAATAAAATATAGAATATATTTTTTATTTTAATCCAAAATATTTTTGGTGCTGCCTTCTGTTGTCATAATTTAATTCATAACGACTATTTTTATTTTTTGATGAACACTCTTAAATATCTATTCCTTCTAATATAGTATTAAATACAACAATAGATCATATATAATAATGCCATAATCACGGAAAGGTAATTTCTCATTCTATAAATTTGATAAGAGGATCTGAATGTACATCACTGAGGCTGCAGCTTTGTCTTCAAGTTCTAGTTCAATTACCTGTCCGTGACTGTGGTATTATTATATATGATCTGGTGTTGTATTTAATAGTGTATTAGAAGGAATAGACATATAAAAACAAAAATAGTCGGTATGAATTAAATTACGACAACAGATGGCAGCACCAAAAATATTTTGGATTAAAATAAAAAATATATTCTATATATTATTGAGTATTAAATTTAGTTTTAATATAATCTAAGCATTGCATTTTAACTTTCAGAAAATATTTCACAACTGTTTGAGCAGAATTTCAGCGAAAAACGTGATCTGCGAAAGTTAACAAAGCACAGATAGGGCAGAAGATTTACTGACGCACACCCTTAATAAACTGTATTCAATTTATGATTTATGAAATCATGGCATTTTGTAGCTTTACTGGCATTACATAAATAAATATTTAAAAAATGAGTAAATATTTAATTGATAACGTTAAATATTTATTAAATTTTTCCAAATTTTCCATAAATTCACATATAGATTATATCTTGATTTTCATTAAAAGATAGAATAAGCATAATTTATGGATTATGCTGACAAAAAATGCAATTAAAAAATTTCAAAGACTAAGTTTTATTTTTTTTTTTTTTTCTTCAAAATGAAAAGACCAATCCAAACAAAATAATTTTTAATTAAGTTTACACTATATTTAAATTATGAACACAAGTAAATGAAAAAGTAAATGAACACTAGTAATGAGAAAAAAAATATATACAAAATATGTTTTTATTTCCTTCCTTAATGCAAATACTTGCAAATTATCCAATAATAAATTTGAAAATTGCTCATGTTTCTTTCTGCTGTATAATTCTCAGTAAAAGTATAATTCTCACAAAAATGCAGAGATAGTAGTTTAAATAGCTAATAACTGATTTGACAAACAAAATTAATGATTTACAATGATTTTAAAACCACTATTCTCATATACAACATATGTTACTCACTTACAACATATATTAAAACTATGAATTTTTATACACTAAATCTAGTGACTTGTATGCATACTTTGCTTTAATTTACTACTGTATAGTCATATTTAAGTTACAGCCAAGTTTATTTATAAGTTTTGAAATAAAATATAATTTGTATGCATTTGACATGAATTGTTTTCTAAGTTCCTACTCCAACTTATAAATGAAATTTCCTTCCCCAGTTTTCAGATTCGTATGTGTCGCTTTAACCTATTTTTCATCTTGTTGGGTCTCATTTATTCTTGTTCGTACATGATTTGTCTTGTCAGGATATTCCTGTCATGTTGGCACACTTCCAATTTCTGATACAAATTTCAAAATTACATGTTTAGTTTTTAAAATGCCAACATATGATTTATGGATTATCACTAGAACAGAATGAACCAATTTGACCTAATTTAACCTTGAATTTTATAGGGCTAACACTATAGTCATTGCTGTGGTTATGTAGTAAAGGCATAACAGCTTTTAAAAGCAACAAAAAATATATAATACTCACTCTTTAATACCAGGCTTCCTTTTCTTTATCACCTTACTATTATCAGTACCTAGATAAACAATAAAATATATAAATATAACAAAAAGCTTCAAAAAATCAACAATACTATAAATATAAATTTTGTATGGGATATAAAACAAATGGCTTTCATTAAATAAATTAATCTGAATTATTAAAACATGTGTTAAAAGTTGTTATATAAGGAAAATTAAACTGCAAATAAAGTCATAAAACAGATTTTTATATTACATAAATTTCATTAGAGTGCACTAATTTTTGGAACTGTAAAATGCTTTTCTATTAAATATAATTCTGCACTGAGCTGGCTTCATTTTCATTGGATTTCACTGTATACAGAGAAAAATATTTTTTTTATTTTTTTTTATAACATAATGCATATCAGAACTATAATTCTTAATCTCTTGTAACAGCAGCCCCAAGGGTGAGCGCCAGTAAATCTTCTGTCCTATCTGAGCTTTGTTAACTTTTGCGGCACACGTTTCTCACCAAAATTCTGCACAAACAGTTGCGAAACATTTTCTGATAGATAAAATGCAATGCTTAGATTATATTAAAACTAAATTTAATACCCAATAAAACATAAAATGTACTTTATATTTTAATCCAAAATATTTTTGGTGCTGCTATCATAATTAATTCATGCCAACTATTTTTATTTTTTAATGAACATTTTTAAATGTCTATTCCTTCTAATATGCTATTAAATACAACAATCACGGAAACGTAATTGGACTTGGACTTGAAGACAAAGCTACAGTCCTCAGTGACGTACGTACATTCAGATCCCCTTATCAAATTTATAGAATGAGAAATTACCTTTCTGTGATTGTGGCATTATTATATATGACCTGTTGTTGCATTTAATACTGTATTAGAAGGAATAGATATTTAAAAATGTTCATCAAAAAATTAAAATAATCGGTATGAATTAAATTACGACAACAGATGGCAGCATCAAAAATATTTTGGATTAAAATAAAAAATATATTCTATGTTTTATTGAGTATTAAATTTAGTTTTAATATAATCTAAGCCTTGCATTTTATCTTTCAGAAAATATTTCGCAACTGTCTGAGCAGAATTTCGGCGAAACACATGTGCCGCGAAAGTTAATAAAGAACGGATAGGGCAGAAGATTTACTGACGCTCACCCTTAAAACAATATGCTGAGATAAAAGATAAATAATTAAAAAATACATGAATTTTGATATTATCAAACCTCTCCAAATCTGATATGTAGCAAGCAACCCTTTCCATACTTCCATCAGAGAAGTATGGAGAAGATTACCATGTAAGTAGTGTTACTATGTTCTAGCTCAAATTGTACTGATTCAAAAAAAAAAAATATTTCAAAATTGAAGTTCAATACAAAGTTTGGACTCTTGACACTTGTGCAATGATTGGACGTTGTCACTGCATTCATGTTAGGAAAAAATATATAATTTAAAGTGAAATGACAAATTTGAAAGTCGATTAAAGATCAATACATGCTATGTCAATTTCTCATTATATAACTTGAACTTTGTTTAATATTATACAAGCTTTTTATATAAAAAAATTGTTATTTCTAATTTCATTCTAAAGTCAAAATCAACAGCAATATATGATGAAATTAGAAATTAAGCTAAATGTATATATTTCTTCAGTGTGAGGAATACACTTGAAGAATATGTAAGCAAAGACTAAATTTGCATACTTGGGACTTTATGTAGTGCACAAGAGATTTGGGCTATCTCATTGAAAATAGAAATATTAATATACTTTTTTTTTAATTACTTTTAAATTGTTAATTGCATTTAGAAAGTATCAATGACTGAAAAGAACATTTTTATTGAAATTTTGTTTTATAGTTATGTTTCAAGGTAAGTTATTCTATAAAATTGTTAATGAGAGTTAGTTTTGGAGATCCATTTTATGTAAAGTGAGAATTATTTTGGAAGGATACTGCAACTTGATATAGTGGTGCTCAAAAAATAGAGTCACTTCCATATCTCCATGAAGTTGATGAAGAAAAAGGACAGTAAATCAAAGTGATATTTAAAGTGTCTAATATTGATTAATACACCGAAGAGGAGGATATGCCATAATGCACAAACATTATTTATTTAGGAATGTCTATGTGTGAAATATTCTGAAATAATTGGAAAAATTTGATATTCGTATTTTATTAAATATTTAATAATAAAGAGAAATAAGTGGCATACTTATTTCATTAAATATTTATTAATAAAGAGTTTTTCATAATTAAAAAAAAATATTTTATTAAATTTTCAAGATAACAGAGTAATATCTTCCATAGTAATGGCTAGAGGATGATGATTCTTGAAATTTTCATAAAAGGGTCAATGCACTAAAAATAAGATGCAACATTTGGGTTTGTTACACTATGTTAAACATTTATTTTGAAAATACTGAATTTTTTGAGATGAAATTTTTTTAGCACTACTGTAGATTTTATGTCGCAATGTATCCAAGAAGTTATTGACAGACATGACAACCTTATGTCTTATTGAGTTGTAACATTTCGTGTATATATTAGTGATTATAGCAACTAGTATCAAATTAAATAGTATTGAGCTTCTCTGTATATTAATAAGTGTTTTAAGTTTTGTCTTTTAGTTAACCTCTCTAATTAAAACAAACTTACCCTTAAATTAAAACAAATTATGTTACGTTTTGAAAAAAATGTGTTAATGTCGTTCAATGTTTTAATGATACACATTTGTTTGCTACAAAAAAAGAAAAGCCTATAGTCGAAGAAATATTAGAACTTCTAATTAAATCAGTTTAAGTAGAAATTGAAAATAAATCTGAATGATTCGAATAAAATATCAATGGTTTTCACCCAACATCGTCAGGAAAATTTATTACCGAACTCAAGGGCACTAAATTTTGTCTTCAAAAAACATCATTTAATATTAACAAATTGATGATTAAAAATGCCATTTATTCTGCTCCTAAAATTCCCATGTTTGGGACCCTTTAAGCCTATATGTTTTTATGAAGAATGTGCTATATCAACAAAATAGAAAAGATATATGTTGTATATCGTAAATGCTATAAGATGTTTGTTTACTGTGTGCTAAATATACCTAAAAGTGAAGTTCAGGTTAGATCCTAAGATATTGCAGTTAGGATAGCATGTACCAAGTATTTTACGATTCTCCTAGATATTAAAAAAAATGTTCCTGGCAGATGTGTGTCGAAAACCCAGACCACTCGACTCGCCCTAAGGCATGAGCAGCAAATTGAGTGGCTGGTGGCAGATGTGTGTTGTTGTTGTTGAAACCCAGACCGTCCGACCTACCAGAGGCAGATGTGTGTGACAAAATATAGTAAATCAGATTACGGGGCAGTAGATAAACATATGTGCATTATTCCTTTCAATCCCATTTAGACTGACTTCTGCTCTGGAATTTTTTTAACAGGCAATGCAATTAATACTGCAGGGTTTCAAGAACACTGAATGTTCTATGGACTTGATTTAGGCAGACACATCACAAGAATTGAGTGGTGTGACTGCTAAAGTTGCCAATCAAATTTAAGCCTATAATTTGATAAAATAAAGAAAAAAACTTGAGTTTCAAAATATTTGTATCAAATTTTTAGGTCATGTATATTCACATAGGGTAGAAGAAAATTTAAACATTGAGAAAATTTAAACTTCAATTCATCTTGTGATAGTTGCATATTTTTGGGAGTGGTACACTATTACTTCCAAATTTATTTCTAACTGTTCCTCAATTTCAGAATTTTTATGTAAACCTTTGAATAAGGAAATTTTGCAGGAATGGTCTATTGATGAAGAGGATGCAAGTTTAAAAAGATACGCTCCAAAATTTGCATATCATGATATAAACAAACCCATTAATGTTTTTGTGGATGTCAGCTCTTTTGCTGTTAGCAGTGGTGGATTTAAGAAAGACCCAGTCAACAAAAGAATTTGATGAAGGTCCCGGTTATATATAAACAAAAAAACATAAATTATTACCAAGTTTAGCTGAATGTGCTTTCTACTTCATGCTAATTAGGTGAATCCTGAAACATTTAGTAGAGATTTAACTTATTTGACCAACACAATTCCTACCCAGGTTATTACAGTCACCATAATGAAAGTTAAAATATAAATTTCAGTTGACTCTCTTATAATGACAACTAACAACTGTGAACTGTCTTTTTCTTATTCACTGTATCAGAGTATTTCCAATTTAAACACGTACGGATAAAGCAAAAAGAGTTTGTTATGCTCCTTTAGTAACCAAATAAATATTTTATTTAACACTATCACAATCAATATTATATGTTTGCTATTATGTCTTCATATTCCAGATCTACTGAATATAAATCATGATTCAAGGCCTCCTAATTATAATATGCTGAAAGCATATTTTTATTAGAAGGCCCTCAACATAGGGCATTTGGGGCCCCTTCACTTTGAGAACCCTGGTGTGGCTAGGCCTTCACTGGAATAACAAAGAAACTGAGTTTCTGTCCGTGGATGTCTCCAGTCCAGGTGCGTATTTAAATCAAAGAGCTATAATCCAATAGAGGGAACTTCTCTTTTGTTCAGACTTCGGACTAGTATGACCAACATGTTTGCTTTCTTTTGTCAAATGACAGCCAAATTTGGTACGTTCTCGCTAGAACGGTACATTGTAGCAGTTCCAGAAAATTATAAAACTGTGCCATTGTGGTAGTTTATGAATTGTTATAAACAATTTTTTTTACAGAATCTTAATTTACATATTTAAATCTCTAAAATACACAGGTCCAAAATGCATAGATTAAGATTCTGCAAAATATATGGATTTCACATTTTACTATGGCTGTTTTAGTTTCCTTTTTCAAATTAGTATTTTAAAAAATAAGTTTGAATTTTTTTTTTAATTAATATTTATTTCTTTTTGGATCATAGATCTATATATTATAAATCAATAATTATATGGGTTCTTGTTAGCCATATTGTTAATGAGGTATAATCAATAATTAATCGAGTGTTCATGATGTCTTAAAATATACTTTTTTCTATAACTTATTTTTCTTTCTTTTCTCGCTTCACACCAAATAAAAACACATTAGAATAGCTTGGTATGAACTATTTAATAATGACTTTGAAGGCAATGAGCAATACCTAAACTATGAATAAAACTATAATTTTTATCCATAAAGACATCAATGCAAAGGAAGTCATGGGAACAGAAACATGCTGCATACCTACTTGTTTCATAATAAGGCTTATGGTATGCAAAATGCATTTAATAGCTTATGATACCCTTGTTTAGCAGTTACATTTAGCATAGTTTAAACAATTAATACTTACCCAAACTTCACAGGCAAATACATGCATATATACGCACTCACATAAAAACAAGGCACACACATACATGTGTACACACACAGATAGGAACATATACAAACACACAAAGCACATATACATATAGATGCACACACACAAGGACATACATATATGCACACACAAAGACATATACACACACACATATATACAGGGTGCCCCACAAAAAGTGAACAGTGGAAGATTTTTTGAACCGTTGGTTGTAGACCTATAGTTCCAATTGTACAAGTGCTTTAAATAAGGTAGGAAGTTATGAAATCTATATAAATAAAATTGAAAATCTTTCTGTCTGTTTGTCCCGTCATCACAAGAGAACGGCTGAACCGAATTTGATGAAATTTTATGGGTAGCCTGGAAACAGTCCCACTCAAAATTTAGTCTATGTTTGGAGTTTCTACGAACAGTGGTTCTCGAGATATTAGTAAAAAACGACATTTTCGTTTGCCTCATCATCACGGGAGAACGGCTGAACTGAATTTGATGAAATTTTGTGGATAGCCTTGAAATGGCCCCCCATAAATTTAGCCCAAGTTTTGAGTATCTAAGACCAGGGGTTGTCGAGATATTAATGAAAAACGAAACTTTTTCCTAGGAGTTCTACTCTCTAACTCCGTGGTTTATCCAAATGAAAAGCTTGAAAATCGTTTGAAAGTGAATTAAAACCGTATCTCTGCACTTGATGGGAGATTTTTTGTGCGAATTAGTCACTTTCTGAAAACATGAATTGTTTGAAACATGATTTAAATGGGAAATCTATCTCCATGGTTTATTTTCACAAGCTTTTACTGAACAATGAAAAGTATAAAGAAATCAAAATGGCTATTTAATGTCGCAGTGTATGAGGAAGATTCTATCTTATATCATGTTGCTCAGAAAAGCAATTAAATTAAATCTGTCTGTTAATTTTAATTATTTTTTCAATTCGAATAATAAATAAATGGATATAAAAATATATTTTAGAAAAGAACGATTTGATTTCTCTTATAGCATTTTTGACTGGATAATATCAATTACGGTCTTCAGGTTTAAACGTTATTATTATTGATATTTCTGGGGATTATTGATTAAGGGATTATTGCTATTTATTGTTATTATGCAATTGTTTTATTATGACAAAATTGTTTAAACTCATATATTGTACGTTGTACGAGTAATCTTCCACAAATAGACGGGTATATCTTCTAATCTACGAGAGTATAAGTAGTACAGGTATATTGGCATATGTTTTGATATATATTGGCATCAGGGTGGATAAAAATCATGATTTTTTTAAAAAAATCAAAAAAATCGGATTTTTTCGATTTAAATCGGATTTTTTTGATTTATATTAGCTATTTTCAAAATCAATTTTTATATTTTTCAGATCAGAAGGTAGGTTAGACCTTCTGATACTGTATAATATGTAATGTACTGTATAATTTAAAAAAAAAATAATTGAATATATATTAATATAAGATTAAAAAATATATGTAGGGGTTAAAAAAAACCAAAGACTTTTTAAATAAATAGGGTTTTTTTAATTGGGTTATTTTATTGGAGAAGAAAAGCCATATACTATTTTTTTTCCTCCCTGCCATTTTAGTAAATGAATCTACTAATTTGCTTTCTATATGTATTATACAACACAAGTTTAGCTATCCTCTAGAGTCAAGTTTGCAACAGAATCTGAAGTGTCCTGGGTACTCCTTCCAAATAGTTGATAAACAGGTTTATTGGGCTACAGGTGGATTAGTGTTCAGAGAGAAATACTTCTTTGTCAGTTGCAGGGATGCCAATCTAGATAATTTTCAGCTAGATATCCACATAATTTTGACTTCATCTAGCTAATGAAAATGGGCATCTACACATCATGACTACAAATCTAGATAATTTTGACGTCATCTATCTAACGAAAATGGGCATCTAGATAATGCCTAAATATCTAGATAATTTTATGAAATTTCACCAAAATCAAATAATTTTTTGTGTAAAATTGAGATGGTGTTGGTAATTGTCTCAAAAGGAGCATAACAGTTTTTTACTAGCATGAGTTATATAAAAACAAAGCTCCGGTATAGAATGAAAATAAAGCTACTGATTGCCATTTTAACAGTTAAATTAGGACACATGCATATGAGAAATGTTATCATTATAACCCCCCCCCCCCCAATTTTGAAGGACATAGAAGCTATGGTTACATATCGAAAATGTACAGCAAATGAAGTTTTATCGTTTCTCAGTCAGGCACTTCAAATTTTACAGATGAGGATTATGATTTGTTAATGTGGAAATAAAGTGTTTTATATTCTTATCAGAGGTGGAGCTACAATTTTTCTCAAAGTTTTTTTTTCTACTGTGATCAAGAGCAAAAAGTACCAAAAAGCCTTAGTTTTTGTACTGTATAGGTTGGGGACTATGGAATTGAAGAGAGGGAGGGACAAAAGGGATAATGCCCAGGGGCCCTAAGATCCTAAGAGACCTCAGAGTGATTTTTTAAGTCCTTAAAAAATAGGTGAGGGTAGGGATTGGTGGGGGAGTCCAATCTGCTAAACTGCTTAAGGGCCGGTCAATCCTATTCCCAACATTGTTTTCTATATTGGTATGCGCCAGCAAAAATTACAAAAAAAGGAAGGAACCAAATTTTCTTATTTCTATGGTAAAAATTATTACAGCACATATAAATAACATTTTAAAAGGTATTTTAAATTTTTGTAGCTTGAAATATGCATGTAAAAACTGTATCGCAACCACTGATCCCAATAAATCATCACAAGAACAATTAAAATGTTAAATATTGTCTAGCTATGTTTTTAGATAACTAACAGAAAATCTAGATAATTCTAGATATATTTTGAGTGATTTTTAGCTATAAAATTAGAAAATAGGTTGGCAACACTGGTCAGTTGTCATTGTTACTTGATTTTATACTCCAAGCAATGAATAGTGTTATCTCCACTGACCGAGAGTTAAGGAAAGGATTTCAGTTTTTTTTTTATATACTCTAAAGATGTCTTGATGTGGAATTTTATTATTTTAAACATTTATTCTGTTCCAGGTTATTTTAGCATAAAAATACAAAAAAAAAAACTTTCAAGAAATGACAAAATTAAAAAATGATTTTAATCAATGATTTTTTTTAAAAAATCAAGTGATTTAAATCATGATTTAAATCAAGCCGATTTAAATCAAACAACCCTGATTGGCATATATTGGAATCAATTATGACCTTTTGGTATAAAGAGTACGGGGATTATTGATATTTTCAATTTATTACGTCATCTCTTATTTTGGCAAAGATTTTTGAGACTCATATTGTAATACCGGTAATCTTCTACTAATACACTGGCATATTTTCTAATCTGCGACAATATAAGTAGTACGGGGTTGCATATATTGATTCAATTCCTTTTTTTTTTTTTTTTTTGTAAATTTGCTTACAAAAGGGCCAGGATGTTTTATTCTCCAGATCTGCCCGTGAAGATAATTTCGCATAGTGAGAACAGATATTCTTAAACTTCTCTTTAGGAGTAATACATTTAATAGTTTAACAGAATTTGCACATGATTGCGAATTACAAGTTTCTTTATATTATATACTCCGTACGAAGAACGGGTATACTGCTAGTACTATATAAAATACTGTACCATATTTTTGTAAAAAGTTAAAAGAAATAATCTTTTTATACAAGCTCCTCTATCGAAAAAAGTCAAATTACAAAAATGTTTTCAATACTTCATTTAGTCAAATTAAAGAAATATATGTTTCTTAAAAGTTCAAATTTCGAACGAAATAAATTGCCAAACTTCCTGAGTTGCACTACTTTCTGGTGACTTTTCGATATTCTTTTAACCATCAAAATTCATGAAACTAGGGGACATTTACACAGTGAATTGATCCACAGAAATCATTTAGTGGGGTTTTAAAACAATTTTTTCCATAGTTTATTTTTGAAATTATTAAAGACAGACAGACAGTACTAGTTAAAAGTTATTTTAACATTTAAATAAGGTAAATAAAACATATTATTGTGATTTTGCTGGTCTGTCAGATATTTTTCTGACAAAATCTATGAAAAAATAAGTTTCATTTCAATTTTTGAAATCAACTAAAATCATTTAAACCACTGTTTTGAGTAGATGTTCCCAACACATTTTTGGCACTGCATTTTCCCCACCAGAATGAGAGCCCTCATAGATGAATCGATAAAAACTCCTCTTGCATGAAGTACAGCAAGTGACGGATTCGGGGTAGACTGGTGGTTAGTTGTGGTAAGCCGAGGAAGAAGACATTGTTTAGTACTTACAGTCCGAGCATACATATGAATAAGAAGAGAAATAGGCTAAAATATCTATTTCACCATTTACCATTAGTACCCATCTTCTTGAGCCATATTGATGATGAAACAAACCTAATGACTGCAATTGACATACCAGCAGCAGAATAAAACTATAGAAGGATGCGGCTTTACAGAAACGACAGTATTCCCCCACTGTATCACTAGGGGATCAGTTGCATTCGCCGTAAATCAAAATCATCTCACAGAGTTCAGCATTACTGAACAGCACCATCATTCAAACTCCAGTTAGGTTGCAGAGGTACTTGAATGCTTAAATACAAACTGTAATGATATAATACCTTTACTTAAATATCTGCATAATGTAAATTTGAACCAGTGGTAAAAGTTTTAGTAACTATTTGTAACCGAAGTTAATTTGTGGATACCCAATTATTTCCCAATGAAAATTTTAATTAATGATATCTATGTCAAATTGGATCGTATTACAGCCAAATTTCTTTCAGTTAAGACTAAATACATTATGAGTAACATTTTTATAATTTTACTTTTTCAATAGAGGTGCTGTATAAAATATCATTAGTGGCGACACGTCAAACTTCAAATCACTAAATCAGCGAATTAAATGACAAATCTTAAAAAAATAGATTTAAAGGTCACTTTATTAAAACCATCCTACAGACGTATAATAGATAATTTTAAGACAGAGCGCTTTCGAACACCTTCATGCTCTTCCTCAGTGGCGATAGAATCAGAACAGATGCCAACATGCCTAAATACATTCCAATGCAGTAAGCAAAATTTGCATATTACGAAAATTGCCATCCATACAAAATTGTGAATCCATAACACAGATTTAAAATTATAAAATTACAAATCTCAAAGATAAATATTTTAAAAAACTTTTTAAAAACATCAAATACTTTAGAACATTATTATAAATTAAGGTAACTGTGTAAAGGTTTAACACGCACGGCACCGAGAACGGGTCACCAGGCATGACTTAAAGACCTGAACAGGGTCAAAATTACAAATAGAAGTACGATATAAATAAATAAAAAGGGATTCGTAAAGTAAAATAGAGCGGTGGTTATTACAGCTGATCAAAAGAATAGAATTTTCAAAAAGAGGGCGAAAACTATCTTTAGTCACTAATTGGGCAAGGGTGGTCATTTATCATTTTTACACCAACTTTTTACATTTCTTACAGCTGAACATGCTAGAGACGTAAAAAATGGTAAATAAAGGACCGCCCTTGCCCAATTAGTAACTAAAGATAATTTTCGCCCCCTTTTTGAAAATTTTTTTCTTTTGATCAGCTATAATAACCCCTGCTCTATTTTATTTTACGAATCCCTTTTTATTTATTTATAACGTACTTCTATTTGTAATTTTGATCCTGTTCAGGTCTTAAGTTATGCCTGGCGACTCATTCTCGATACTGTGCATGTTAAACCTTTACACAGTTACCTTAATTTATAATAATGTTCTAAAGTATTTGATGTTTTTTAAAATATTTATCTTTATGATTTGTAATTTTATAATTTTAAATCTGTTTTATGGATTCACAATTTTGTATGGATGGCAATTTTCGTAATATGCAAATTTTGCTTGACGGCATTGGAATGTATTTAGTCATGTTGGCATCTGTTCTGAATTCTATCGCCACTGAGGAAGAGCATGAAGGTGTTCGAAAACGCTCTGGCTTAAACTTATCTATTGTACGTCTGTAGGATGGTTTTAATAAAGTGACCTTTAAATCTGTTTTTCTAAGATTTGTCATTTAATTCATTGATTTAGCGATTTGAAGTTTGACATGTCGCCACTAATGATATTTTATACAGCACCTCTATTGAAAAAAGTAAAATTACAAAAATGTTACTCATAATGTATTTAGTCTTAACTGAAAGAAATTTGGCTGTAATACGATCCAATTTGACATAGGTATCATTAATTAAAAGTTTCATAGGGAAATAATTGGGTATCCACAAATATTAACTTCGGTTAATTAGAGGTTGAGGCTTAAATAGTGAATGATGAAACAATGATTTGGGACAGATTTCAAAATGTAATAAAATGCTCAAGTAATATGCTTTATAGTTAGGGAAAGTGACTACTTAGTTACTTAGTGTAGAAAGGCTTAGGATATTTGGATTTGGTCATTGTGACACTATTATAATGTTTCTTACCTAACATTTTAAACTTATTTGTTATGAAAAGACGATTCTAATATTTATACAATCAAGCCTCCGTTTAACAAATGCCTAGCAAATTTTTTTTTCAGACACTGAAATATTTATAAAATGTCTTTATAAAAAACTTCCAAATAGTGAAGTTTATTCTCTTCCTTATGAAGCTTTTTATTTCATCTAAGTATTTTTACTTGACTTTCATTAACATAAGAATTTAGAATATTTTAAACTTTCATCTGGGTAAAGAAATTTTTAAGTTTATTGTTGAAACTGTTTAGTTATTGACAATTATACATTGAAGCTACTGATTGTGCAGATACCTGGACAGGCAGATTTCAACTAGATCAGGTCAATCATGTCTTATAAGTAGTGATCATTTTGAAGATGGTTCACATGATATTTTCTTTGGTAGCTTTAAAATTTTAAAGTTTATAGTTGAAACTGTTTAGTTGACAGCTATGAAGCTGCCGATTATGCATACACCTGGACATGGAGATTTCAAATGGATTGGGTCAATCATATCTATCAGTGGTGATCATTTTTAAAATTGTTCACAAGATATTTTTCATACCTTAACAATGAGCCATAACATATTATGAGAATGAAAACTTTTTTCAAAATAATAGTCTAGACAAAAACAAGACTTTTTTTTATACAAATTATCAAGGATATACTCTCTTTATGCTATAATGTAAATATATAGGTACACAATTATACATAAATATATAATTTGTATACATAAATTCTAATTTCATTCTATATCTTCTTATTTTGTATAAACTAGTATATAATTTAATAATCATTAAAATTTCACCAATTTTTATAATTATAACAACCCTATATGGATCAATATTTAAATATTGTTTATTGGAGAATTTTCAATTAATGAAGTTTTAAGATGAATTTTGCAAATCTATTAACGGTTTGACTGTTATATTATTTAAACAGTGTGCTTTCACAATAAAACTACTGAACATAACATATATTTAGATTAAATGGAACCTTTCTTATCTTTTATGACTTTATTTTTAAATGGAAGCTTTTCCTTTCATTTAAGGTATGCAACCAGTCTGTATAAGTTTGAAAACACTAGAGTTTAGTTAAGTAGCAGATCAAGTCAATATACTAAAGGGCCTTCCCAGTGAATGAACATTAAGCAGATTTGTGCAGAGTTAAAAACTTTATTTGAAGAAAATAAAATCATATTCCTTAGCAATAAAAAGAAATTTGTATTCTGTAAAATGTTTAAATGAAACAGTCAAATGATAATCTTCTAATCTGGGTAAAGAGAATCTGAGATAAGTAAATTTAATAAAATACATGGCATTTATTTTAGATTATGCTTACTTTCTTAGTTGTTGTAATAGGGTAAAATAATATTACAGGACTTAATAGTGTGTTACTTATTTCAGCACACAAGGACGAAACTTGAGATTTTTCATAAATTGGTAAGCAAAAATAACTATAATGTATTCTTATAGATGTATAAATTTATATACTTGTTAAATCATGACTAATTCTATAATATCCGAGATCTGAAATTATGCCAAAATTGAAAATATACTCAAACTTCAATATTCATGCATTGCTGTAAAATCACAAGAATTTGACATTAAATGTAGCAATATTATATATATATATATATATATCATTCTTTGCTTGAATAATGTTTGGAAACAGCTTTTATCGATTCATATGCTAAAATTGTGCATATAATCCATCTACAAAGACTACTTGTATCATGTAACAATTTCAGTTTTTGTACAGGAAAATATCACATACAAAATCTTACTAAATGTTTAATTGCAGAAATTAGATAACTTTAAATGGATAGATAACCCTGAATGAAATGTATTGAGAGTTAAAATTTTCATAATAATTTCCCCATTAGCTTCATCAGACATTGGCGCAATTTGAACACACATTCAATTTATTTATTTTATTTACTTATTTTTGGAGGGTGTTCCAGAAATTAATGAAAAATTGTTTTACAATGTCATCTTAGGAATTTGCTTGAAATTTTTCCGTTCGGGTGTGAAAACCTATATTAGATACGATGGGAAATCATATACTGATTATATACCTTCAAAGAACAAAATATAACTTGGAAAAGAAGCAAATCTCAACAAAGTTCTTTAGCTTTCTAGTTTAGAATATAAGTAACATTTTAGTTAAAAATGGCTTTAATAGCTTTTCATGACTCACAAACCTTATTAGTTTGCCTCGCTAAACATCACACCTGTATACGGAATTTGTGTTTATTCAACAAATAGAGAAATCTTGTTAAGTCCTGATTTAAAGTAAAATAATTTACAAAGAATTATAAAGGAAAACATACACAAGTGCAAGCGATTTATAGTGGAAATGAATAACAGATACTGCAATTATTTTAAACGAACATCAAATAATCCCGCTACTTTTTTATCTCAAAACATGCAATATAGGTAGATTGTGAGAAGTAAAGTATGAACAGCGTGGTTTCAAGCGCGGCATTTGAGATGCGTTTTGCGTGCAAAATGTAGAACATAAAACAGTTGTCTTTGTTTTCTTTCAAAACGCTAAGAAATTGGGAACCAGCTCATCGAGTTCATAATTAATATTCTGGCATGGCCCCGTATTCGAAGAAGGCCTACCTGGTAAAGGCTGAGACGGTGTAGGTGCAGTAGTCGTTGCCATCGAATTCCTACGATAACCAATTTATATATATTGGTCTATTCTTATTCTCACCATATAAATTTGGGAGCTTATATACAAACATGAAGCTGTTTACAAATAAAGGCCAGAATTTTCCAAACGATTCACTATAGTATGTCTCGTTGCCGTTGGTAAACGACACAAGGGTTGCTACACAGTATCACCGCAATTCGATGTTGGCGACAAAACAGAGCTTCCACATGCGCCAAATTCCAATAAAGTATGCAATTTTAACAAGCCTCTCTAAAAAGTTTTTATCATGTTTTGTAAAATGCTTGTGTTATAAGAACACAACACAGTCAGTGTTAAGCATATAATTTTCAAGTTATAATATTATTTCTGCCAATGGTTTTGCGTAGAATTTTCTAGAAATTTCGTATTTCAATGTGTTTCTTCTGTGTTTTAAAAAAAGACTGTAAAAAGCCTAGATAGTTTCGTATGTTCCTTTTTTCTGAAATTATATTAAGCAATTAAACGTAGTCAAGAAATGATTTCTCCTCTATCTGAAAAAATTCCCAGATGCGCCTCATTTAAAACATTCAAATTAACAATATGTTTAAAAACAATTTTAAACATATTTTAAAATACCAAAATTATTGAATTAAATATTTCAAAGACAGAAAATATTAATAAAATACTATTCTGAAAGAAATTCAAGTTAGAATTTTATATAAAAGTGTGTTACAAACAAATATTAATATGGCGCGTTAAAAATTCAAATCACTGTTCTAAATGTCCCTCTCGTCTTAAAAATGTTCTCAGTGCCATATTGAAAATATTTGAGGAGGCAGGGGGGGGGGGAGTCATCAGTAGTAAACGAAATATTTAGTTGGCCTCATTCTTTATCAGCTGTGTACATGCTATGGGCAAATCACACGCAGGGACGTATCCAGAAGCGACCTTGGGAGCCTGCCCCCCCCCCCCCCTCCGCGAAAGTTAGCTTTTTTTATATATGTTTTGTATATATGCTTCTTTATATATGTTCGAAAATAAATACATATACCTCTCTTCCCCCCCCCCCCCCCCCCCCGAAATTTTTTCTGCCTATGCGCCTGACCACACGTTTTTCCATACTAAATAGAGGACACTCTAAATCTTAATTGAAAATTTTCACCTATCTTGTTTTGTTTTCGAGAAGGAAATTCTAGCTTCTTCAATTCGCCGCTAGAGGCGCTGCAAACTTTCTGAATCGATAGCGATAGTCGCATTTCTCTTTGTGGATCCTGCTTTTGCATCTCTAGAGGACTTCAATGAAAAGTTAAATGAATGCATAACGACTTGTACAGGGAACCCTGTATATTTGACAGAGTCCTATTAAGACTTTTTGAAGAAGTTTTTAATTTGCATTAAGGCAAAACGTGTATCAAATCACTACTATCGCTACATTTATTCATGTTGTTCTAAACGATAAAAGATCGTAAAAGAATATTATTTCAATCTAAATTGTTCCAGAACAATATTATCTTTTCTTGAAGAAGCCAGAAGCAAAAAACATTAGGCAGTGGCAAGTGCTGTCATAGACTTTGATACGGCTCCGCAATACCAAATTTCTCTGCAAAAACCCTTCACTAGCAGGACCTGATCAATCCAAAGTGGGGCCCAGGGCTTTGTGTGAATTCGAGGCTGCCAAACAGCCTTAATATATCAAACACATGCAAAATATCAACACATAACAAATTTGAGGGCTTAGAATCATAGCCCCGAAGGGCTTTTGGTACATGCAAAAAAACTTCCAAACTTTTACTTTAAAGTTACATATGTATAATATTTAAAACTATTAACATATTTTATAATTTAAAATAGAAAATATTACTAGTTTTCAATTAAGTAAAAAGAAATTATTTCTGATTAAATTTATCACATACAAAATTTAGGGGGCCCTTTAAATTTAGGGGCTCGGGGGCGTGGCCCCGGAGGCCCTGTTCACTAGTTACAATATACAGCGGCGCCGACTTCGTAGGTTCGAAACACTTTTTGATTCCCAATAATTTTATTGTGGATTCTTCGAACCCCTAAGGTTTTTGTGCCTGTTTAGTGGGGAAAATGTATACATACATGCATAAATTTTATTATTAATTTTTAAAATTTTTCATTATTCATTTCCTGTTTACTATATATAAGGTCGCGTGCAGTGTTTCTTTCAAGATTTTTTGGCCGGGGGGGGGGGGGGGCAAGTATATCAAAATGATGTGTCACTTAAATTGAAACTAGGTAAACATAAAATGTCTCCAGGGGGGCGAATCGTCACCTGCTCTCGGAGGTGACGGGCGAATACTCGTCTTCGGGGGGCTTCGCTCCCCCCCCCCCCCCCCCGGAGGTATGCCTGAAAGAAACACTGGTCGCGTGTATAGAAATTTTCCCCTTAGACTGTTTATTGTATTCTGAATACAATATTTTAACTCAGAAATGATTTAAAGAGAAATTTGTTGTTGGTGAAATTTGTTTAATTTCCATTTTTCGTTATTTTTATAAAGATAATTGAGTTGAAAATTCGCACAGTATCTGCATATTATATTTTATAATGTTACGCCTATAAAAGCAAAATAAATTAAATAAATAATTATCTAGAGAGAAAAAATATTTTTCTTTACTTAACTATAATTTGCTTCATTTTAGCATTTCAGGCGTTTTATTGTGCCAGATAATCTGACTGAATGAAATTTAAATTAGACTAAAATCTTTTGGAAAATGCGTGGGTCTATTAACATATTTTATAATTTAAAATGATATTGGGGTTTCCGAAAATTTAAATTTTTCAAGTCGGCGCCTATGACAATATATAACCCAACAGCAGTAACATTAGTAATTATCATTACTATTATCACCATTAAATACTGAGTATTGTGGTGCTAATAATGACGCGGGGGATGGGATGTAATATGCATTTCCGCATGACTTGCTTTTGCCAGAATTCTCCACTGGTAGGGACATTGCTGTAGTTGAGTGATATTACAGAAATTTGAAATTTTATCATCGTTTTGTGTTTACTCACTTTAACTCTGTGTTATGGCTTTTCAGGAAAAGAAACGAAAAATCTAGATGAAATTCCATTTTCTTGCTCCCTCAGCATCTTCACCTCATGAGCTTATCACGATTCAAAACTTTCTTCAATTTTCTACTTCCACGTCCGAACCAATGACAATGAAGCCAGAATATAAAAAAGACAGAAAACAAAGTTCGAATTTTGAAAGAGGGTAGGGGTCTGGGAAGTAAGCATGGGTTATTACGATCGCGTAGAATAGTTTTTTATTTGTTCTAAAATATATAATATGTAAAAATGTAAAGTATTACGACGGGGGTTGAAAATATTTTTTCCCTTTCCCTGCATACATAGTATAATCATTATACTATAATGTATAGGGAAAATATTGTGATGGGGTCGAAAATTCTAATTCGAGGTTTCGACGGAAGAGTACGTTTCAAACATCCCTGAACTCGAATCGAACGTTCTTGAGGTAGGGACCGTGGGGTGTGCGTGTATATATATATGTTAGTGTATGCGGTGTGAGTGTGCATATATGTTAGTGTGTGAGTCTGTGGACGCAATATCTCACGAACGAATAAAGAGTCTAGAAAATAATTTGGTACGATTATTACAATCAGTGAATACTGGAACTCTATGGATTTTAAACACAATCAATTGTTCAGAAGACACACACACCCCTCCCATCGAATGATTTTTTGAAAAATCAGGATCTTCAATAATGATAAATGAATATTCAGTTTATAAATAAATTATCATTAATAAATCGTTTTTAGTCAATACACTATAAAGCAAGCATGCTACTGAAAGTTTCAGAGAAATCAGCTGCCCGTAATAGGGAGTAAGGTTCCTGATAGTTATGATAATATATATATATATATATATATATATATATATATATATATATATATATATATATATATATATATATATATATATATATATATATATATATATATATATATATATATATATATATATATATATATATATATATATATATACACACAAAATTAACGCTTCGACAGACAATAATTAGCTGAATATTATTTCAGAAATGAAGCTGGAATTTTCATGAATGCCTGTAATTGTGGCTTGTGGCTTTTCTTATATTTGCCGAAATTATCAATTATTCTATCATTATTCTTCAATTTATGTCTATAGAAAAGTTCTCTATTATAAGTCCTAGACCTGGGCTTAGTGTGTCTACGCAGTGTTTTTCAAACTTTTTTGGTCGCGAAACCCTTTTGAAATTCAATTTGATGACAGAACCCCAAAATGAGAAAATATTTATTGTAGTCAAATTATGCATTCAAAATGTACGCGTTTTTTTTATTTAAAAAAAATTACATGAAACAATTACGTCGTTAAACCCCTGAAATACTATCATGGAACCCCAGAGTTCCGTGAATCACACTTTGTAAAACGCTGGTATCTTGGAATTATTATTCACCACTAATGATAAGCACTGTATACGAAATCAAGTTTTACCTAATATCTTACCTCTTACATTTTGCCTCTTGCTTCATTTTACGACCTTCGTGAAAAGTTAACAATTGGCAGGGTCTGATTAACCAGTCAATTTCGGGGAAGCACAACTACGTTTGGGGGCCCCGTTTTAATTTTGTGAGCATGGTCCAAGAAATTCTCCATGCACGCATCAGTGCTCGAAAAATTCTATTACCACATCGCCCTGGTCAACTAACAGTTATCATCAACAAACTGACTTTTTTAAACTAATTGCCTGTACCAAAATTCCTACACCATAGCTATTTTATTATTTCATCGCGGGTGTTCTATGTTTACTTTTGCAATTAGTTCTAACTTAAATATTAACTGCCATGCTACCTTTTTTTCGTTAACAGTTTAATATTTCAATGTAAAAAAATATGGACAATACAAATTTTTGCTCAGACAACCAAAATATTTCTTTGTTTGTCTGTACTGGCAAAATACTATTTAACTTAACAATTTGGCAAATAACTTACATTAAAAAAAAAAGTGTAAATTTAAGTATTTGACAAATAACTTACATTTAAAAAAAAAGTGTAAATCGGGATGCTATTTGGGGGGGGGGGGGCTTTAAATATTTTGAAGAGAGTTCTTATCGTGCCTTTTCGTTGATCAGAGTCTGCTAATTTGCACTCTATCCTTCTAAGATAAAGATTCCCTTAAAAGAGATAACGACAGTAACTATCTTAAATAACTTAAAAGTTTGTCTAAGTTTGCCCCCACTTGAGGTGCAAAATCGAGGGGCCTGGAGTCAAACAGGGTGAGAGTAAGACGGAGGGCAAAGTCGAGGTTAATGGAGATACATTGAATTTTCTGGTGGAACATTTTTTTCCTTTCCACACAAGGTGGGAACATTTTTCACATTTCCTTCTGCCCTTTATCCCTTTATTATCCTTTTAACAACGCCCACAAACAACTTCCCCTCCACAGGTGTCCAGATGACACCCTTGAAGGAAAGTTAAAGTGGGGGGAAGCAAAATACAAATTTTATCATATCAATATTTACTTTGATTTCAAATTGTTAGAAATTATTTGTGGTTGCAGAAAAATGTAGGCATCTGTCGAAAGCCAGAATTCCATTCCTAGACATTGTGTTTTTTCAAATTCAAATATTATGAAATGGAGATGTATAAAAGTCGTTTAAATTTTTAGTTTTGACTTTTCTTATTGATTTTCAACATTGTTAAAAATACATATCAATAAATTAAACGAAAAATAAGAAAAGTAAAAAGTTTCTTCAGCTTTGAGATTCTGAAAACAAAATTGAAATTTGTTGATTTTTGAAAGAGATGTGCGATCCAGCAGCAGCACTGAAATGCCCATACATTAACATGGAAGGTGAAGATTGCAACTTGCGACTGATGAAGCAAGCCTCTTAAAGTCAAAGAGGCTTCAAGGTTCATTTCCTGAATTTCAAAGAACCCACATATTTAAAAACTTTTCTTTTCTTAAGAATATAAAAGTAACCTAAACTTAAAGGCCGTAGAGGAAAGTTGTCATCGCAGACAATTTTTGCAGTTTTCAGGAGGGGGAAAGTTATACATGTTTCTCTTTCCTGAAATTGCCCGGTGGTGTCACTCAACCGGTTTTTCAGCACCGGTCGTTAAAAAATGAATGCATTCCGACACCGATTGTTAATTAACTAGAATATACATGACTCCTACAAACGTCCTTAAGCGGCTTAATAACTTTATAAGGAAAGGTTTTTGAGTGTACACGTTAGGTCAATTCAAAAGTAAAGAGACCATGTCCGAAAGAATAAAAGTGATTGCAGTAATTGAGTAATTTAAACATTTGGGATCAAATAAATTTGACAACAAAGCGAGATAGACGAAAAAAGCCAATTACAAAGTTGTAGAGAATTGTCTAATTAGTAGATATAGACAATAAAACTGTTACAGAAAGCATTTATTTGACACAATATAGTTATTGGCAAATTGCTGTCATATTCAGCAATGCTAAAATAAACAACATTTACATGCACAGGAATATAATGCATAGCCTGTTTAAGATGCTATCAATCTAAAATTATTTGCTGCTTTCTTATACGTTTAAATTGATTCATTAAAATATATATTAATTATTTAATTAATTTCCAGTTTCTTGGCTAGGAGCAAATTTATTCCTTGGACATTTTACAGTTGTAAACTACCGTCTAACAATGAGAATATCAGTAGACTTATTATTTTTAGATCCGATAAATATCACCTACGAAATAGTCAACGAAATAACTATCAGATTGTTTGCTGCTGTTTTATTATGCACAAATTTACGTTTCCTTGTGTATATAGTACGTATCTATTCATTACACAAAACATTCTGCTATTTCTCAATTATGTGACACCTTTATATTCAAAAATGGAAAGATTGTACTTCTAATATACTTTGAACAGCATTTGTGCCTCTAATTTACTATATTATTTCAACATATGTGTTAAGTATTATTTTTTTTTACTCTTAAATGTTTTAATATTTTTATTTTATACTAACAGTATACCCGTTCTTCGTACAGAATATATAACATAAAAAAAGTTTAAAATTCCCAATCATATGCAAATTCCTATACTATTTTAAATGTCATTGTTATTCAAATCATTCCATTAAAATATTTAAATTAATGTTCCTAAAAAGAAGTTTAAGCATCTCTGTTTTTGCTATACATAATTATCTTCACAGGCAGATCTGAAGAATAAAATATCCTGGTTCCACTTGTAAACGAATTTACAAAAAATATGAAATTAAATCAATATATGCCAAAACAAAAGCATTAAAATTGTATGGAAAGATGTACCCGTACTACTTATATTCTCGAATATTGGAAGATATACCCGTGTATTAGTAGAAGATTACTCGTTTACAATATAGAGCTCCAAAAACTTTTGCCAAAAAATAACAGATAACGTAATAAATTGAAAATATCAATAATCCCCGTATTCTTTTAACATGAAGGCCGTAATTAATTCCAATATATGCCAAAATGAAAGCGCTAAAATTATATACCTCTATTACTTATGTTCTCATAGATTAGAAGATATACCCTGTATTAGTAGAAGATTACTTGTACTACAATATATGAGTTTCAAAAATATTTTCCAACATAAAACGGATAACGTAATAAATTGAAAATATCAATAATCCCCGTATTCTTTTAACATGAAGGCCGTAATTAATTCCAATATATGCCAAAATGAATGCGCTAAAATTATATGCCTCTATTACTTATGTTCTCATAGATTAGAAGATATACCCTGTATTAGTAGAAGATTACTTGTACTACAATATATGAGTTTCAAAAATATTTTCCAACATAAAACGGATAACGTAATAAATTGAAAATATCAATAATCCCTGTAATATTTAAACCCGAAGGCCGTAATTGATGCCAATATATGCCAAAATGAAAACGCTAAAATTGTATGGAAAGATATACCCGTACTACTTACATTCTCGTAGATTAGAAAATATAAAAGAAACATAACGTTCACAATCATGATCAAATTCCCATACTATTCTAAATGATATTGTTATTCAAAACATTCTATTAAAATATTTAAATTAATGCTCCTAAAAAGAAGTTTGAATTTCTGTTCTCGCTTAACAAAAATTGTTTTTAAAAACAGATCTGAAAAATAAAACAGCCTGGTCCCGTTTGTAAATAAATTTACAAAAAAATATGAAACTGAGACAATATATGCCAAAATAAAAGAGCTAAAATTGTATGGGAAGATATATCCGTACTACTTATATTCCCTAAATTTAGAAGATATACCCGTGCATTATATACCCGTGTATTAGTAGAAAATTACCAGTAATACTACAATATATGAATTTTAGAAATATTTTCCAAAATAAAACAGATGATGCAATAAAGTGAAAATATCAATTATCCCTGCAAACTTTAAACTTGAGGGTAGTTATTAATTTCAATATGTGCCAAAATGAAATCGCTAAAATTATATGGGAAGATATAACCGTATTTATATTCTCGTAGATTAAAAGATATATCCGTGTACTAATAGAAGATTACCCGTACTACAATATGTGAGTTTCAACCATTTTTGCCAAAATAAAACAGATGATGTAATAAATTAAAATCAATACTATCAGTAATATTTTAACCTGAATGCCGTAATTTATATAATCCAATCAAAAATGCAATTTCGATAAAATTTATTTTATATAAATTTCTTTATTACTTAAATCGGAAAAGATCTAATAAAAATCATCTGCGCATAAACACATTGGATTTATATCCGTTGCTAAGCGACATGATATCATTCTCTTCAAATAAATTTACGGGGAAAAATGTCGTCTGCATAATACTATGTCTATGGAAGGTTTGTTTAACTGTGCGTTTTTAATTAATATCTACACAACTTCTGGTCCTAGAAACTCGAAACCTGGACTAAATTTTAATTGCGTCTATTCCAAGGCTACCCACAAAATTTCAAGAAATTCGGTTCAGCCGGTCTCCCATGATGGTGAGACAAACATACAGACAGGCTGATTTTCAAATTTTATTTATATAGATAGTGGCCACTTTGCGCTACTATGTCGGGTAAAGTGTCCATTTGATAGGACTATATTGATTTAGTTCGTATAAGATACATAATCATTAAATTCATGCAAAACATAAATTTACATAAATCATAATATTGGTTAAGAGTATTATTTTAAATTTTAAAAATTAATTAGTATTTTTAAAAATTAATTTTTCCTTGGAGTGGCCACTTTATCAACCCATCCCCTACATGCATGATTTAAATAAGGAGTTCATCTTACTCCTGGTATATATTTTGTTACTTTAATTCGCATTAAAATTTTAATATGTTTAAAAGTAATTGTTATTTTACTTATCGATATAAAAACTTAAAACTGTAAAATGTTAATATTATGTTTACCTTCTCCGAAAAAAAGCGAAAAGGAAATGAAAAAGAAATAGAAATTGCAATCATTTTCCACTTAAGTTTTTTTAAATTAGTGGATTTAGCACTATGAAGAATACTCCTTTACGTCCAGGAGAACGAAAAGAAACATCATTAAGTTACTTCGAATGAGAATTATTACTGATTTCTTCTTCATTAAATCTAAATTTAATTTTCTTGCTTTTCCGGTAACTCTTCTATAATGGATTGCGAGAAATTAAATAAAAATAGAGAAACGTAGTTGTATATGCAACGTCTTATATTTTTGTTAACTTCTTGTATAATGCAAATGTATAATACAATTTCAATTTGATAGCGACAAAGTCAACTATTATTTTCAGAATTATATTCAGAATTATACTATTTGATTTATTTTTGTCACTTAGCCTCTTTTTTATTCATTTTTTTGTTATTATTATTATTAAGTTTTGAAGTTTCAATTTTATTTTTGTTAATGGCAGGCGTCACTTTGTAGAAAATAAAATTGCCTGGAAGAGTATTTAATCGTGGCGATTTTTTCGCGGTTTTGGGGGAAATGTAGTGAAATATCGCTAACTTGGCATGTTTTGGCGAGTTTTAAAAAGTATTTGAATATTCTCATTATCTCTAGAACTTTCCATTTTACGCCCACTTTCTAGAGATTTCTATGGAAAATATATAAGGAGTCATGGTTTATTTAAACAGAGTTGACGTAATAAGAGTTAAATTTATTTGTGTGATATGTCAGTCTTTATCGACCTCAAGAGTAGATGTCAAAAGTGACTACTGGCAAGTGGAAATCCTTCCCGATGATAAAAATAATACAGATTTTACCACCAGACAGTCTACCAGCTCTAGCAGTTTAAAGTGGTGTCTTTTGGACTTTTAATGCATCCGCAACTTTTGAACGTCTAATGGAGACCATACTGAAGGATAATATAATTATTGTTGGGCGAACATCTATAAAATCATTTGACGAACATCTACAAAATCATATGAAGAGCATCTACAAAGTCTTTGGCGGGTTATTTGAAAAATTAAAGACCGCTAATTAAAGTTAAATCCTTTAAAATGCCAACTATCCCGGAAGGAAGTCTCTTATTTGGGACATACGTATCATCTCTGTAGAGAGTGTAAGAACAGATCCTGACAAATCAATGTTGTCGAAAGACTGGTGCAAACCGTAGGATGTTCATCAACTAGGGTGTTTGTTCATCGGCCTGTCTATTTATTACCATCGGTTTGTAAAGAACTTCTCCAACACTGTCAGGTCCAAGGATCAAGAAATGCAGTTTATTGGAGTCCCTGGCTAGGAAAGATCCCATCTTTTACCTTCTGTGCAAACTAAGTGATGATAGAGATAGAGATTTTCGAAAGTAGAGATTAGTGGAGAAATGGGTGCTCTTCATCGTTGCATTAGAAAAATCTAATGCTGCGCTTATTAATGTATAATTAAAAATTTTTGAAAAGTGCCATGATTAAAAATGGACGGCGAAGATAGGGTGGGAAGAGGGTATGGTCACCATTCAGGTGGGAAGAGGGTATGGTGGCATTCGTTGTGCTGTTCGGCCGATGCTGCCTGAGTGCGTAGAGCGTGTTTGTTCTAGTTGAATATCAGCTGTGTTCGCTGAATGTGTTCTTGCATGCTGTTTATTTTGTGAAAAAGAAAATAATCGACTAAGATGAGCGACATAAGACGTTTTTTATATAAAAAACGCAAGACTGATGATACGACACCCAATCCAGGTACCAGTACAGATCATCAAGAAGAAGAAAGTGCAGTCGAAGAATTTTGGCTCCCGCTCGATTCTAGTGCTAATCGATTGGATATCGGGTTGTATTTAGATCTGAATTGTCATGCTGATGACGAACTTCGTCTGAAATTATTAAGAGAGCCTTGGACTCCTCCTAGTCAAACGTATAATTTTAAAAAGGACGTAAACCCTGACGCTAAAAGATTATTTTGATCTGACTGGCTTACAACATACCCTTGGTTGGCCTACTCAGCTATCGCAAAAGGACCTCTATGTCGAGTCTGTGTACTGTTTCGACCTCCAGCTAATCGCGGTCTACAAGGACAATTTATCACCTCCCCTGCCTTAAATATCACAAGTTTCATGAAGCTGCACAGTCTCATGCGAGAAGCCAGTGGCATCGTGACGCGATTCAAAAAAATTTGAGAAAACTATGGATAGACAGCAACTGAGTGTTCATGCAGCTTTAGATTCCGCGTATCACAAGGAAGTTGAAGAAAACAGGGAGAAACTTAGATCAATTTTATCAACAATTTTGTTTAGTGCACAGCATGATCTGCCACTTCGTGGGAAAATGGATGAGGGGGTCTGTTTTCACAGATCTGCTACGTTTTAAAATTGTATCCGGGGATAATGTTTTGAAGGATCATTTGCAATCGGGAGAAAAAAACTCCTTGTATATATCGCATAGAATCCAAAATCAATTAATTCAAACTTGTTGTAATGTACTCAAAGGCAAAATAATTGAGAAGATGAAGCGTGCATCTGTTTTTTCGGTGTTGGCTGATGAGCCAGCCAATATTTCTGGTGCAGAGCAGTTATCAATTGGTGTTCGGTATCTGCGTTGTGATCAAGGAAACAAAAAGTCGATAATTTGTGAAGAATTCCTGGGATATGTACCGCTGCAAGAGCTAAATTCTGAATCCATTTCAGAAACCATTATTCAGTTTCTAAATAATTGCAATTTAGTTTTAAACCTATTCGTTGGCCAAGGGTATGACGGCTGTGCTACAATGGCTGGTCACATTAGTGGTGTTCAGAAATTAATTAATAACAAGTATCCAAAGGCGCTATTCTTCCACTGTGCCAGCCATATATTGAATTTTGTCATCAATGACCTGAACGATGTCAATGAAGTGAGAAATACTGCTGGGACGACAAAGGACATCATACGTTTTTTTAGAGAGAGCGCTTTACGACGGAACAGGATTCGCATTATCCCTCTGTTTTGTGAAACCCGCTGGTCGTCAAAGTATAAGAGTATCAGAATATTTTTCTGAGAACTATCTGACTATCGTACAAGCCTTGAAGGAACTTTCAGAGAACTCACCAAACTCGCAAACGAAGATCAAAGCCCATCAACTGTACACGACTGCAACAACTCCTACCTACATTGTAACGCTCCTAGTGATTGCTATTTATTCCGCCAAACTTAAACCTGTGTGCAACCAACTCCAGCAAATAAACATTAACATAAGGTCAATAAACGATCACGTAGCTAAATTAACAAATGTGCTTCAATCTCACCGCAATAATGCCTTGACAGAGTTCACTGCCATTTTCGAGAAAGCTAAACAAATTTGCGAAGAGCTAGATATTGAATTCAAACGTCCTCGAGTGGCTGCAAGTGCAAGACAGACTCATAGATCGAATCCACCTTCTGCAAATGTAGAAGATTTTTTCAGAAGATCTATCTTCATCCCGTATTTGGACTCCATTATTTCTTCTCTGGGTGATCGTTTCTCTTTTACGCACGAGAAAGCATTTTCGCTTATGCAGTTCTATCTACATGCTTTAAAAAATTTGGATAAAGCTTCATTTTTGGCTGTTGCAGAAGATATAAATAGTGTTTACAGAGATATTTTACCTAACTTTATCACCGAGGCTGTAACATGGTATGAGATGTGGAAAAATGAATCAACCCCAAATGAATCTCTTGAGTACGCAGATTTCATTCATCAAGCAACACCGTTCTACCCAGCTGTAGCTGAGGCAATAATGATTGACATGATTCTTCCAGCGACAACATGTAGTATTGAACGCTCATTCAGTACATTACGGCGCGTCAAGACTTGGAATCGGTCTACGATGGGGGACGAAAGACTAAGTGGACTATGTATGCTCAGCTTTCATAAGAAAAGAGTGCAAGAAAACACTACTGAATTCATTGACAACGTGACGAACCGAATTTGGACAGCAACCAAGACGACTCAAGTTTTTGTTATGTAACAAATGTTATGTAACAAATATTAACCCCCCCTTCTTTCATAAGCCAGGGGGGTGCAAGTGCATCCCTTGCACCCCCCTCCGGGCGCCCATGGTATGGTGGGTAAGGTGGGTATTTGTACCTTGATCTGTGATCACTAGGGGTAAGGTGTAAGCGAGTTGTGTCGCAATATACAAATGCTAAGGATACAATTCAACTCGAAGTCGAAGAGTAGTTAAAAATTTAACAGTAAAAGTTTTACGGTAGTAGTAAGATGCTACAGGTCTTGGGTACTGCCCCCATGTTTGGCACGCGTAAATACCGGTCCTCGAGTTTCCTACATAGAAACGCCTTTGGCCACTTGGAATATCTCAGAAGCCTTGGGGCGTAGACCGTTAGGCTATCGATTGTAGCATTTAAGACTTTCCCAAGATTTCTCAAAAATTTGTGTGATAATTTTTTATAGTTTTCTAAAAGTGCCTAATATTGAGATCATTGTGTATGGCCTCGGGTTTGACATAGCGAAGAGCGATAGAACGAAGGCGTAGTAATTTGAAGTTTCCGAAGATGAATTTCATCAGCGGTGTCCCAGATTTGGAAACCGTACATCATAATGAGCCTGACGTAAGATTTGTATAAGAGTAATTTGTTAGACACATACAGACGGTTATTTCTGGCCAAAAAGGGTTTAAGGGTGGCAATTGTAGCCTTTGACTTCCAACTGGTTTCGGAGATATGAAGGTTCAAAGTTAATCTGAATCTAAGTACACTCTAAGGTGCTTATAGCTAGATTGGCAGGGTAGAGGTTAATTATTGAGTTTAAGATTAGTGTGTGTGTGTGTGGGGGGGGGGGATGTTGGAAAGGAGGTCCTCGGACCGGGGAATAGTATGACGGTATACTTGTTATTTACCCTCACACGCCAATTAGTGAGCCAGGTGGAGAGGGAATCCAAATATTTTGGCAGTATCTCGAAAACGACATGTGTGTATATATGTTGTGCAACCAGGGAGGTGTCGTCCGCATATAAGCAAATATGGACGAGAGGATCCTTAGGAATGTCGTTTACGTATAAGTTGAACAATTTGGGACCCACTAGAGAACCTTTAGGAATTCCGCTGAGAATGTCTCTAGGATTGGATAAGGAATTTGAGACTCGAACCACGAAATTTCGATTCGAGAGATAAGAGAAAAATATTTCAATTAGTTGGGGGGGGAGGGGGGGAGTAAACCATAAGTTCAAAACGGAAGCTTGGCAAATAATTTTGTCAAAGGCTTTCTGGACGTCCGAAAAGACAATACCAGTCTGCTGGTTGTGCGAGCGGGCGTCATGGCGTCATGGATTAGTTCTGTGACCCGCAACAGGTGATGTTGCACGGAACACTTTCTCTTGAACCCGAATTACTCAGAAATGAGGATATCCAGTTGATCGTAGAACTCTTCCAGACGCGTCACAAGCACACAAGGTATGATAATTTTGAAGGTGTGCCTTAGCTGGGAGAATACCAGACTTAAATCCCCAATCCGTAAAAATGCAAAGATCGAAGGAAAGGATTACTAAGGAAGATTAACACATTAAAGGGTGCTTGACAGGTTAAGTCTATCAAGTCTTAGGATAGAGTTTTTAAAATAATAAAATATGGGCTTCCAAAGTGAGTAGTAATAGTAAATTTTAGAGTGGGAGTGCCCTTTAATTTGCGCAGACCTTGAGCAATGAATGAAACAATAGGATGCTGATGAAATTAATTATGGCGAGGGGGGTGGGGAAGGTGCCCGAAGGAGTGGATTATCCCAAATGCAAGGGTAGAAAAAGTTCGGAGGAATGGCGCTGAAAGTAGGAAACACAAAGGACGAAAAAGCTATACAAACCTCCTCCTTTTACGAGGATTAATCGGTCCATTTCAGTGCCCAATAAGAGCACGGAGTCGCTTCCTGAACTTCGGAAGCCGAAGATCGTAATTGCAGAGATAAAATATAGTGTTTCCTACCCTCGGGAAATCACGATGAAAATGGAAAGCTAATTTGCGGACATGGGCCAAAAATGTTTTTATTTTGTCATAAAATTAAAATGATTTAATTACATACTCCCTAATTTGGCCTTAATTCGCCAGTTTCTTTGACTTGGTCTTACTTTCATCCCAAGCAAATGCACCTCCCAATGAAATATTAAACAATATTTCAAAAAATTTCTTAATTAAGATATTATTTTAAATTAGTAAACTGACATAAGATAAATAATTGCTAAGCTATAGAAAAGTTCAAAATTATTTACTCAAGTTACTAAATTTTATTTAATTTTTTACAAACTAATCTCACATAATAAACGAAAATGTTTGTCTGTGTGTGTCTTCTGTCGCTGAAAATCAATACTTCGGACAGCCACAAAATTGGTACTGGGTTAGCTGAACTCTCGGTGCGGCAGACCTCGGCGAGACTGTTTAAAATTCGGATACGTTTTTTAGTTATTTTATGTTGACCTTGAAGTACGATGTTGAGCCATTTTCACACAAACCCTTTCCTTAGCGATTGAAAATATCATCATAAAGTTTCCATCTTGACATGATCTGGAAACGTTCTTTCTAGCGATCTTTGAACCGAACCAGTAAGATAATTCCTTCGTATTTATTTATTTATTTATTTTAAATTAGGAGGCTACGGTCCCTGCTCGCTGGTACTTGATGAACTCGCGAAGCGAGCTCTTTCGTGACGCCTGTTATGCAGCCGTAGTATGTCTCTAAATACTCTTACATATAATATGTAAAAGCTTTAGGTCCACTCCTTGTTTTCTGGCATTCACTAAAATCCCGGAGCTCGCTTCGTGAGCTTTTTCAATCCGACCGGCGCACATGACCGCCCTCGAGCTTCCAATTGGCTCGACCAATTAAATCTATGCCCATGCTGAAGAAAATGTTTCACTTCAGAAGTGCGTGAAAAATAGAATAACTCATAAACAAAATATAAATTGAAAAATAAGGTGCCCCGTCTTGCAAAAATTCAAATATCTCTTAAATTAAAGTTTAAATCGAAAAACGGTTACTTTCAGTGTATTCCCCTAATATTCCTCTAAACATATACCACATTTCATATTTTTGTATGCTATATAGTTTTTACGGTACGAGACAGAGAAACTCGAAAGATGCGAAATTTGTGAAGCAGCGGAGGCACAGGGGCGGCTACTTTTAGAGATACATCAAAATATGCATGTTTTATTTTCTTATTTCGCCGCATTCGAAAAAGGAATATTAGCACAATTCTATAGTTTGGCAAAAATATGATGCATATTGTAACGAACGCATCCTCTAGGATCGTGGGTGTACGTGCAGGATACAAGAAGGAGTCCAAGTTCCTGGATATACATTTATTCACAGACACAAAGTAAACAGAGACAATGTACAATCGAACAGCACTTAAATGCTCCACTAATTTCACAAAATAACTGATATGATTCACAGAATGTTGACGAAAGTAATTTCACAAAACAGCAGCTACTATTCTCTAAACATTGACAAAAATCACATTCCAATGTAGCTCGTGTCACGTTAACTCTCTTCCAACGGAGTGATGAATCCTTTTTATAGTCTCTCTATAGAAACTTCTGGAAATCTCTCCATATCTCCTACACTAATCGTTATTTCGTGAAGTTTCTGGAACATTCCGAAAATCGCCAATTTGGCGATAAATTGCCAAATTTGGCAACTCTTCTTCTGACTGGGAAGTCCTGGACAAGGTAAATGGAAGTATTCTTTTTAGTAGACCTTGGTCCTGGAAACGCTGGGCTCACGCCATGCTGACATCATGGACTGTGTTTTCTTTACCTGGTTTTCGAGACAGATGAAAGAGGAGGCGCTAAAGGGAATATTGCGCGTTTGCAACAATTTCGCATTCTAACAACAAAAGAAAACATTTTTTTCAAAAAAGTCTATTTACTGACTTTCTATTTACTTTCAACTAAATACACAATAATCCAAATTTTCGATCCTGTCCGTTTTCCGGTTTGCTGGGCGTTGCTATAGAGGAGACGTGGACTTTGTGCGCATGTGTGTTAAATAGTTGCGCGCCATTACACATGCATTGAAACTAAAGGGTTTGAATTTAAATGAAAAGAGAGACAATTTGGAAATTGAGTGGTGTTATCTGTATCTGTATTATTTACATAGCGGGCGCTATATTAGAATCCGGGCAACACTAAGTAATTCTTTACAGTATGAAATATAGTGATCGTTCATGTTAATTTATTTTTGCATTCCCCACGACATGGGTCAATCAAGCTGCGGATGAGGTCATGAACACGTCTAATTAAATCCTATGCTGCATATAAGAGGATGCCCAAAGCTTATTACCAAGGATAATTCCGATCAAAACACTATGGGGTTTCATTTTAACCTAACATTTTTTATGGGATTCAGATTTGTTGCATTTTTGGGCAATTCTGTTACCCCCCCCCCCCTTCTTTTGTTTTGGTCCTTTCTTTATCAATTTGGCTGCCACAGCACTTTTGTGAATAAAGTTGTTGTCCTTATGAAGCAATAAATAATAAATGAGAGATATGGTAATTAGAGGATAATAAATGATGGTATATTTTACGTATTACTAACTTGGTAGATTAAGAAAAGGTTAAGAGCGTTGATTATATTTACTTGGTTAATGCGCCCATCTAGTTATTAATTACCTGCTGAAACAGTAAAAGAAGCACCTGGAATGTTGTTGTCCGGGAAATCAGGGATTATGCCAGCATGTTCAAGTAAGTCGCAGTACAAAACAAGATTACATTGAGTTGTTCGTCAGTTAATCCGGTGCAGGATCCGCATGTCTTAAGCAGACAAGTAGCCTTTGTTGGACGAATCAATACCAGAATTTAAAGGAATACCCCTATGAGGATAATCCCACCTAGCGAAGATAAAAAAAGATAGAGAAAAAACGATTTTACTAAATTGATAGAAATTACATCGATAGGAAGCTCAAAAGGGGGAGGGGGTTAACGTCCGATGCCCTTCTTCCTGTTTTCAAAAATGAACTTGGGTCCGAGCAGGCGGTCATGTTTCATTTCCTCCCTTTTGGTCTCCTATCTTCTGTTATTCCCATGAAGAGTAAAGAGGACACTCTCTTTACGCTTCATGATACTCCCCTTCTAAATAACTCGTGCTCCTCACCTGTCCATAGATATGCACCAAAGAGCTACTATCATTTAAATTACTCCTCGAATATATGCACCTGTTGGCAGGGGGGGGGGGGGAACAGTGTGCGTCCCCCAATAGTCCCTTCACAGCGCTCCTCCTTAGAGGAGCTTCCTGCTGTAAGCTCTCCTCACCTGTTGGAGTGATTTGTAGCACTTGTGGCTGTTCCATTTGAGATGGCTTTATTTAGTTTTGAAAATATTCTGTAAAAGATAATTTGCGTATATTTATATCTTTTCTTCGGGTACTCTTGTAGCACATACTTTTTATTCACAGTGAATGTGTTTTATCCCTTGGGGAGGATTTATGGTGGTGTATATCAATTTTATACTTAATTAAATTGTTTAAATTCTCTATGAAATTTTAGTGCTTGCAAAAGGGGCACTATGTGAATTTTATAACCTACTATACTAATATAATGTATGATATAAATATTTTACTATTGAAACATTTCAATTGTTTTCCTTATATACAAAGTATAATATATAATTTCATTAAAATTCGAATTCGAGTTTTCGACAAAAGCACAGGAAAGCACATTTCAAGCATCCCTGAGCACGAATCGAATGTTTTTGAGATGGTGTGTATGTGCGTGTGTATGTGTGCGCGCGCGTTAGTGAGTCTATGGAGTCGTAAATAATCATATTTTATGTAATTTTTCATTAGAAAAAGATTGACACAAACTTTAGAACTCTAACATTTTTCAAATAAATTTATCAAAAGGAAAAAAAAAACACATAAAATTAATAAAAGTTTTAACCATTGTGTAATATGTTCACTTTTCATATGTAATATTATGCGATAAATTTGTTAACATCATTCTCGTGGATCTAACTCGTTCTATTCACAAGAGAAAATACATTGGGAAATAGTTTTGTATATATATTTGGACTCCAATAGTCATTTATCTACTATAAGAATAGCCTATATCTCCGTCCATAACGCTTGGCAAAATTTTGGCGACAAATTAGCGGAATATCGCTGACTTGGCGAGTTTTTTAAATGTCGCTAAATTAACGAAAACGTCGCCAAATTTATAAAAATAACGCTAAATCAATGAAAATGACGACTAATTAATGAACATTCAATATCTTAAAAAGAACATAAGAATTGACTGTGAGAATAACCCATTTCTCCATCCGTCCGTGTGTAATGCTTAGCGAAAATCTTGGCGGGATGTAGCCAACTTGGCGCCATTTCTAAATGTTGCCAAATTGACGAATGTATCGCCAAATTGATAAAAATGGCGCTAAATAGGAGGTTTTAATTCCGTCATAAGACGAGTATACCTTTTAGTATATAAGAAATGTTCTACTCTCCGTTTGTTTGTAACACTTGGTGATACATTTGGTAACTTGGTTATAATCTAGTGAAATATCGGCAACAAAATATCGTTAAAATTGCAAAAATGACGCCTAATTGATGAATTTATTATTACAATATTTTAATATACAGACTACATTGCTTATTGAGGATGCTATCAATATTCATAATTGTTAATTTAGAATTGTGTGAAATATAAGTTAATTGGGTACGAAATAGTTTTACATGTTGTCATCCAGAAAAGCGACAAATCTACAATTCAACGTTAAAAACACTGTGCCGTGGATCTTATACATCACTTCTTTTTCACTGTGAAATAAGTAAATTTATTGCATTATATAAGGAAAGTCATGTACTGCCCAAATTAGATTTTGTTTACATTCTTTACAGTGTGCCGTCGGTCAAAAACGTACCTTCAAACCAAAAGTATCATTAGGTTCGGAATAATGCCATTTATCACATCGTAACTAAGCTAAATGTAAATATTCTGCAATTCTGACAATAATGGAACGAGATATACGAGGAAATTCATTCGAGGTCAAACTCAATATTTAGGGTAGTAAAAATATATTGCAGTTTGAAAACTGCTATTCGATTAAATACTAATTCTTTACAAAATCACATTGTCAAATGGCTCGTGCGTGGATTTTTTTTCACGAAGCTGGTTAACAATCATTGCATATTTTTCGAATTGTTCTAACAAACATTCATTTTCAATTTCTATTTAGAATAATTTACACAATATGCGCTATATATATATTACCCAATATGCGCTCAGTTCTCCAGTATCTTTGACATTTATTACTTTCCTTATATACATAGTTTAATGTATAAGGAAAGCATTGTGACGGGGTCGAAAATTCAAATTCGACTTTTCGACAGGAGAGAACGTTTCAGCATCCTTGAACACGAATCGAACGTTTTTGAGGTGATGCCTGTGTGTGTGTGTTTGTCAGTGAGTCTGTAGAGACGATATCTTACGAATGAATGGAGCGATTCGAACAAAATTTCGTACTAAAATTGAAATGCGCTACAATCAGTGAATACTGGAAGCCGATTGTTTTTAAACGCAATATAATGTTCAGAACATCCCCAATTTTGAAATGAAATTTAAAAAAAATCATCAAATAATCAAAACATTCAATAAAGTTACATAAATAATTACTTCTCATGTAATTTTTCATTAGAAAACGATTGACATAAACTTTAGAACGCTAGCATGAATCGTTTTCGTGATATTGTGCATTTTTCAAATAAATTTATCAAAAAATCACATAAAATTAAAAAAAGTATTAACTATTATGAAATATGTTCACTTTTCATATGTAATATTATGCGATAAATTCTTTATCATCATTCTTGTAGATCTAGCTCGTTTCACTCACGAGAGAAGATATACTTTGGGTAATAGTTTTGTATTTGAACGCCATAAGTCGTTTATCTACTACAAGAATAATCTATTTCTCTGTCCATAAAGCTTGACGAAATTTTGACGACGAATTTGGCGAAATATCGCCAACATGGCGACTTTTTAATGCTGCCAAATTGACGAAGATGTCGCCAAATTGATAAAAATGTTGACAAATTGATAAAAATGACAACTGATTGATGCAAATTCAATATCTTGGAAAGAATATAAAGAATCTACTATAAGAACAACCTATTTCTCTGTCTGTAACGCATGACAAAATATTCTGGCTACAAATTTTGCCAATATCGCCGACTTGGTGACTTTTTTTAAACGTTGCCAAATTGATAGAAATGTCAACAAATTGATAAAAATAACGCTAAATCAAAGAAAATGACAAATAATTGATAAAAATTCAAATCTGAGAAAGAATATAAGAATCGACTATAAGAATAATCATTTCTCCATCCATCCATAACGCTAGGAGAAAATTTGTCGCCAACTTGGCGACTTATTTAAATGTTGCCAAAGTGACGAAAATATCGCCAAATTGATAAAAATATCACCAAATTGATAAAAATGTCACAAAATTGAAAAAAATGACACTAAATGAGAGGCAAAGTTTTGCAAAATTTTAATTCCATCATATAACGGGCTTTCTAGTATATAAGAAAACTCTTCTCTCCATTTGTTTGTAACACTTCTTCAACTCAGATCGTCTGACCTATCCGAAAGTGTAAGGTATCTGTAAGGTTTGTAACACTTGACGAATAATCTAGCGAAATATCGCCAACTTGGCGATATTTTGCCCCAGATTGACGAAAATATCGTCAAATTTTCAAAATGACTCCTAATTAATGAATTTATTATTGAAATATTTTAATATATGGACTATATTGCTTATTGAAGATGCTATCAATATTGATAATAGTTAATTTAGAGTGGCATGAAATATAATTTAATTGGGTACGAAATAGTTTTGCATGTTGTCTTCAGGAAAAGCGCCCAATGTACAATTCAACGTTACACACACTCTGCCGTGGATCTTTTCATCATTTTTTCACTGAGAAAGAAGTAAATTCATTGCATTAAATAAGGAAAGTCATGCACTGCCCATATCAGATTTTTTAATTACAAACAAATGTGCCTTGCAATGAAACATTAAACGATCTTCCAAAAATGTCTTGATTGACAGATTATTTTAAAGTATTAACTAACGGGCATAACATTAATAATTGCTAAGCGATAGAAAAGCTAAAAATTACTTTCTTTGGGCATTCACTTCTATTTCATTTTTTCCCACTTAATGAAATATAGCGACCATTTCTGTAAATTGCTTTTTGGATTTGATGGTGGTATTGAATCAAACAAGCTGCGAGTAAGATTTTGATTACATCTGATTAACTCCCATACTTTACCAAACATCAACTTAAAAAAGATTTTAGAATAGTTTTAAGAAAACCACTATGGTTTCATAGCTTTATTTCAAGAGAATTTATCCCCCTATAACAGTATTTTAGATTTTATCTACAAGATATTGGCGATTGCATTAAAAGAAACTTTCTTTGTAAGATTAATACACTTTCAATTTGTTCATTACTCTTTAAATAATGGATTTTTTCAAGCACAAATGTTGTAACAATATTCCTTAATAAAGTCCGAGCTTTGCATTCCATTTCATTTTGGAAAATGTTCTTCCAAACAGATTGAACTGAAAATTGAAGGGGCCTACAAGTTTGAAAATTATGCTGTTTTGATGTGAGTAACATCTATGGTTGGGGTACCTCTGCCTGAAATCGAAGAGTCATGTAAATGCAAACACTTTATTTCAAGAGAAGTCATAGCTTTATTTCAAGAGAATTTATCCCCCTATAACAGTATTTTAGATTTTATCTACAAGATATTGGCGATTGCATTAAAAGAAACTTTCTTTGTACGATTAATACACTTTCAATTTGTTCATTACTCTTTAAATTATGGATTTTTTCAAGCACAAATGTTGTAACAATATTCCTTAATAAAGTCCGAGCTTTGCATTCCATTTCATTTTGGAAAATGTTCTTCCAAACAGATTGAACTGAAAATTGAAGGGGCCTTCAAGTTTGAAAATTATGCTGTTTTGATGTGAGTAACATCTATGGTTGGGGTACCTCTGCCTGAAATCGAAGAGTCATGTAAATGCAAACACTTTGGACGCTTATATATCCGAACCTAATAGATAAAACCGTAAACAATACTTACTTGATTTGTTGAAAATAGGGTACACGTTACGACTATCTAAAAATTATTTCAATATTTTGAACCTCTTCTTTCGTAAAAGTAATGAGAGAGAAAGAAAAGATCTATGAAGTAGGGAGCAGGGACACCCTGGGGGATGCTTGAGCTTGAGAATGTGGGTAAATCCATAGATGCGAGATACTATATGGAGTCTTCCTATCCTTCACAATGCTAGAAACTCAAATATAACATGTTCCTCTTATCTCTTATCCGTCACGTGGTTTTGGCGAGAAGATGTCAAACATATATATGTCTCTTATTAGCTATTTCCGCTTGACATTCTGTTCGTCAACTATTAATCACTTTATGTCCACGCCTTTTCTTCCTTCACTAATGAGCATCCGTGTGTCCCGCTCTGTAGAAGGTCTGTCCACCATATGTGAACGGTAATGGCTTGTAGAAGCTATCATAGGTGTCGGAACACCCACCCCTCTTTATTATTTCATAAGTAGGTATCATAAGAAACCTGCTGTTTAGGCCTAACCCACCTTATAATGAAAGTCATAAATAACTCAATACGTATAACAGTTATAATAACAATAAAATGCTTTTATTTTTCAATAAAATTTTTGAGGATATAAAAATATTTTGTTCGGGGCGCCGCAAATATACCAGCTCATTAGGGCTCTTAAGCGGCGTTACATAACCGCACTTAATACTAGTTAAGCCACTGATTACAGGCATCAAACATTATTATGCCAACGAGCGCATGTGCTCAAAACCGCTCAGTGGATCTGCAATGAGAGCTCAATTCTAAATTTGAGATCTTGCTCTATAAGCAGGTTCTGTGAGTATGCTCATAAAGATTTAAAACTGTGTAATGAGTGTGAAACTTAAATTTCAATAGACCTAAAACTGCTATTCTCTCTTTTATTTGAAACCATCCATTGCGGATTATCTTGACATCAACTGTTAAAAAAAATTAACATGGTTTTGAAACATTTGCAATAATTTCAATAAAAACAATAGTTTCAATTCCGACAATGAATGGAGTTGTTCCTTTTATCTTCTTTTAACACCTATTATCGAATGTTTTATCACACTTCATCCTTTCAGCCGATTGTTCAGATGGGAAGGGTGGCTTATTCATGGTTCTCCGGACTTGACCTGGTTCAAAGCGAATCAGTGTTTTTTTATGGTTTTTTGGGGAGGGGGGGGGGGGGAGGAGAGATATATACTCTAAGACAAAAAATTCGATGCACCAAGAAATAATTATCCAAATGAGACAAAATTTGATACGTGTAATGTGGATGTACAGAAAGAGAAATGATTAGAATTCCAAAAGAATTGGATGATTTATTGCACTGAAAGATGACAACACAAGTGAGCACATCAATATGGCATTGGTCCACCTCTGGTCTTGATACAAGCTGTTGCCCGACGTGGCATTGATGTATAAAGTTGCCGGTTGGTGTTCTGAGGGATGTCGCTCCAAATGGCCTCCAATTGACGAGCTAATTCGTTTATATTTTGGGATGGTCGCAGCCGACGCCCCATCTCAGCTCAAATATGCTCAATAGGCGAGAGATCTGGGGATCTGGCTGGCCAAGGAGGTATATCGTAAGCCCACAGACAATCAATAGAGAGACGTGCCGTGTGTGGCCTGGCATTATCTTGCTGAAAAGTTAGCCCGAGATGTCGCGAAAGGAATGGCAATACAACGGGCCGTAGAATGTCGGCAGCGTACTTCTGTGCTGTGATGGTGTCACGGAGGACTATCAAAGGGGTCCGACTATCAAACGAAATGGCACCCCAGACCATAACTCCCTGTTGTCAGGCTGTGTGGCGTGTGGCAGTAAGAGCAGAATCCTGACGATGTCCGGACTGTCTTCAGACACTTCTGCGCTGGTCGTCGGTACTCAGTTCGAAACGGGACTCATCACTGAAGACAATTCGTTCCCAATCCGAACAATTCCATGTTGATCGAGCCCGGCACCACTGCAATTGCTGTTGACGGTGGATACTGGTCAGTGGTAGGCGGAGTAATGGGCGCCGCGAGTATAGATTCCGCTCCCGTAGTCTTCTATTAATGGTCCAGGTGATAACTTCTATGTTTGTCACACGTTGAATGGTTGATAACGACGAATCTCGTGCTGTCACAGCTACTCTAACAATCACTCTATCTTTCCGCTCTGTCGTCGCTCTGGGCCTTCCGCTTGCCACTGAATTCTGCCATTCCGGACTCATTCCTGCAACATCGTCTAATTGCTGCATCGCTCCTACCCAAATACCGAGCGAATCGTCGGTGTGACCATCCAGCCTTATGCAGTCCGATCGCACACCCTCTTTCAAACTCCTTCATATGCTTGTAGTGGTCGCGAATTCGCCTGCGAGGTATTGTTACAATCAAGGTACTTAAACGCAATAAAAATTCACTGCAAGTTTTGTTCCTCCTTATATACACCATCATGGTGCTCAGTTTCAATGCGCTGTAGTTCCGACTATTCATTCATTGGCTGCGAATTTTTGATCATTTACATATTTGGTCGACAGGTGTTTCTATGTACAGTTTCATTACTATCGTATTATTTTCCGGGATACGTCAATTTTTTTGTCTTAGAGTGTATATATATATATATATATATATATATATATATATATATATATATATATATAATAGTTATAGAAATCATGCAGAGATAATCCAGAGAAGAAACATTTTAGTTACATAAATGTATTTGATTAGGTTGACATCTTAGAATATAGTTTTGTACATTGCCGAGCTCCTAGTCGGCGGCCATCTAGTAAGAAATCTCAATGCAGTTTAAATAGTTTCACACAAGTGACAAGTGACAGTTATGGCGGAGGAGAGGAATCTGGTGACGACATGGGAAACATGCTGTCTTCGCGTATTTTATGCTTCAAAAATGTGATGGGGATGTAGTTTCTCATGAGAAAGTTTACGTAGAGGTTAAGATAAGTGACCATATATAGTATTGTAGAGGAAAAGAGGAAGTATGGGCAGACTTTATTCATATTAATAGCTTGGGATAGAATTTAATTCAGTTGCAATACCTACGTGACATGAAATAGGAATTCGGAAGAATTATGAAAGAAAAAGGCGCGTTATTGGGGAAAGCTTAAATATTATGTACCATAAATATATATATATATATATATATATATATATATATATATATATATATATATATATATATAGCATAGTAAACATATAAAATTAAAATTAATTCCACAGTTATCCAATTATTCTCCAGAAGTTGGCGCAAAGCAGCACACTCTCCTAAAGTAACATACAAGATTCATATGAAAAAATAAGGGAAATGACCAAATGCAAGGCATAAAATGGTAGAGGGGGATGGCGACCCCTCTTTCCCGTTTAAAAGACTGCTTTTATGCCCGGGCAACACTCACGGTACCAATGCCATGCAGAAGTCATACTTCCGTATATGTGTCAAGTCAAAAACACTCGAAAAAGTGCAGAGTAACAAATAGGAATCAACCAGGATTGCAAGGGAAGGAAAAGAATGGAAATGCAGCAAATGCCAGAGTGCCTTATATATAAAAGCAGTTTACGCATGCGTAATACGTTATTTTTACTTTCATCGTTCTATACCTCTGCCATATCCTTTAAGTAAGCATTTTCTCCCTTTTTTGTATTAAATAGGGAATTATAATAACATGTCAGGAAGCCAATTGGATAATTCCGTTTTATTGCCTCCTTCATAATATTCCTATTATGCATGATGCAATCTGACTTGAAAGTATTGATGCGTTGATTTCGTTTGAGGTGACCTATGACGACATTTCTGAAGATGTTTTTGGTCAAATTGGAACTCCAGTCTATAATATGATTGATTTCCAAATTGAAATTGTTTCTCTTGTCATATAAGACGGTATAAGTACCATATCTACTGTCATGTTTTAGTGTGATATCTAGAAAATCAACACTATCATCCTCCTTACTTTTATTCTCAATCAATTCCAGTTCTTTTGGATAAAAAGTAAAATCAAATTGGGGTGTATTCTTATATTGCCCAACAAGGACATCGTCAACATATCGAAAGTATGGCATTTCATGTAGTATATGAGTGCCATTTTCAAATTTACTCAAGTATAGATCGGCGAGCAGGGATGAACAACCCCCTCCCATGGGAATACCTTTAACCTGTTGAAAATAGCTGGTGCCATCAAATAAGATATTTTCAAATAACACAATGCGAATCAAGTCCTTGTATTTTCTGAAGGTAATATGCTCTTTTAAGTCATATATTTCATGTAGTTCCTTCAAAATTTCATATAGATTTTCCAGATTGATTTTCCAAATTCCGGCCGGTGACAGTGGGATGTGGATCCTATTTGACAATTGCAAATGAAAAACTTTTAACTATACTTAAAAATGTTCTGATTATACTCAAGAAACAAGGAACAGTAATGATAAATAATAGTTACGATGTCATCAACCGACTTCCATTTTATAACAAGGATATACGTTTCAAAAGTTACGATTTCCGTGATTTATTCAACAACATCAATCTGGAAAATCTATATGAAATTTTGAAGGAACTACATGAAATATATGACTTAAAAGAGCATATTACCTTCAGAAAATACAAGGACTTGATTCGCATTGTGTTATTTGAAAATATCTTATTTGATGGCACCAGCTATTTTCAACAGGTTAAAGGTATTCCCATGGGAGGGGGTTGTTCATCCCTGCTCGCCGATCTATACTGGAGTAAATTTGAAAATGGCACTCATATACTACATGAAATGCCATACTTTCGATATGTTGACGATGTCCTTGTTGGGCAATATAAGAATACACCCCAATTTGATTTTACTTTTTATCCAAAAGAACTGGAATTGATTGAGAATAAAAGTAAGGAGGATGATAGTGTTGATTTTCTAGATATCACACTAAAACATGACAGTAGATATGGTACTTATACCGTCTTATATGACAAGAGAAACAATTTCAATTTGGAAATCAAACATATTATAGACTGGAGTTCCAATTTGACCAAAAACATCTTCAGAAATGTCGTCATAGGTCACCTCAAACGAAATCAACGCATCAATACTTTCAAGTCAGATTGCATCATGCATAATAGGAATATTATGAAGGAGGCAATAAAACGGAATTATCCAATTGGCTTCCTGACATGTTATTATAATTCCCTATTTAATACAAAAAAGGGAGAAAATGCTTACTTAAAGGATATGGCAGAGGTATAGAACGATGAAAGTAAAAATAACGTATTACGCATGCGTAAACTGCTTTTATATATAAGGCACTCTGGCATTTGCTGCATTTCCATTCTTTTCCTTCCCTTGCAATCCTGGTTGATTCCTATTTGTTACTCTGCACTTTTTCGAGTGTTTTTGACTTGACACATATACGGAAGTATGACTTCTGCATGGCATTGGTACCGTGAGTGTTGCCCGGGCATAAAAGCAGTCTTTTAAACGGGAAAGAGGGGTCGCCATCCCCCTCTACCATTTTATGCCTTGCATTTGGTCATTTCCCTTATTTTTTCATATGAATCTTATATATATATATATTGAAAGATTTTAATCGAAAATTATGCATCAACTACTGTATGTACAAAAAAACCCCATCTGAGCTTTATCCATAGAAGATTTAGAGAAATACATATTTCTAGGAAACATTTTTCTGATAATAATATCGCAATTTTTTTTATCAATAAAATTTATTAGATAATATTGCGCAACCACAATTGAACGGAAGCTATGGGACTACCAAAGATATTTGTTAAATTGGGGTACTAATGCATAAAACTAAAATCTTACCTTTAGATGCATTTTAAAATTGTTCCACTTATTACCGCACATTTTGGTTTATATAATTAGCATTCCTTCCCAACTTTTCTATTATCATCAATAAATATCTCTATAAAACATTTTCCATCTAATACTGCACACCGTGCATATCATAATCCATTAATTCCTTTTTTTTATATATATTTTCATCACGAACAGAAGCATCTTCCATCTTTCCTCATGTTTTTGTAATAACTAACTGCATTGTTACGCTTTAATTTATTTAGAAAAAATAAATAAATAAAATTGAATGCGCAGCAGAACTCGGATTGCCTATGTTTCTGTTTTCACAAAGAATGCAACTTCAATCTCTCTTCTTACTCCTTTCCTTACCATTCATAGATAGAAAGTGTCATCCACTAAATAACACCAATTATATGAACGTTTATAACAGAACGTTTTAATAGAGTTTATAACAGAACGTTAACGTAAAGTTTATAACAGAACGTAACGTTTATAACAGAAATTATATTTTTCATAGACCATAAACATTTCAATAATTAACATCTTTATCAGCAGGTTTAAAAAAGATGTTTACATTAACTCCTGGAAGCGAATTCAATGACTAGACAGAATTCAGATTAGCCGTGTTTTCTCTTTGGCAGTTCGTTCACTTGCGGTTTAACCATCATCTGAAGAAATGTATTTTGAGTATTTTGAAAATACAAAATACTTTAAAAATGCATTTTCGATATATCACCAAAATACTTTAGTTTTTTCAGTTTAAAATGCAAAATACAAATGCATTTTGAAAATGCATTTCAAATACATGTATTTTCGATACTGCCCAAATCTGCTTGTGGGTTACCCTGGTGCTGATTAGATTTTGGTATGATTAGGGAAAAAAGAACCTACCTTTTTTGCGAAATGGCCCGCAAAAATCGTAAAAAAGAAACCCACTATATAGGCTCAAATGTATGAATTAAATGGTTGATGTATAAGTATTATTTGTGGTGAAAAGATTACGACCAATCCCGTTACTCTAGGCTTAGCCGTTCTCGAGATATTTTATTTTTTCACATTTTTCTATACCGCTTTTGAAAATACATCCCGTTGCCAAATGAAAACGAAAATTGAATTAAAAGTGCACATTTAGAGTCATTTCAAATAATTATGAGTGTTATTTTGTGCAATTAAACTCAATTTAATGAATTATTAAAGAAATTAAGCGAAAATGTATTTGAGTCTGTAGGGAATGTCATGTGCTGCCCACATCAGATATTTAATTATTTATTAACAACGACAGCATCCAATAATTTTACACCTCTCCCCTACCCCGTGATGCGGCGGGCTTAACTAATTTGGAATAATTCTAGTAAGTGTTAATAAATTAACATCGTGATATGGCTTCGTTTTCATAAAGCGATCAAGGAAAAATTAATTCAATTTTAACACGTGAGGTGTTCCGTAAAATATTCTAATCAAACGCGCAGTAATTTACAAACCTGAAAATGTGTTTAATATTTTTTTTTTTTACTTTTGAATAATGCTCTTATTTTTCTCTTCTCTTATGATTGATGAAGTTCATATAACTGGCTCGTTTGGTATAAACATAATCTTGACATAAGACGTTGAATTTCCGGTACTTGTCTGAAGATTTATTGCTTGATATCGCTTCACGAGTTATTTTATATTAGGAAAAAATCTTTGTATCCTCTTTAGGATTCTGTGCCACACCAATAACGAGAAGTTACTTTTCTGTATGCAAGAAGAATATTAATGAATATAATCCCTTTTGCATGTCAATCTTAAACTTTATTTTGCACCACTGACGCTAGCAGTAGTATGGTTGCTTATCTGGGCGTTACTACGAAAACTTATTTTTACTTTCTTATACGTAGTATTGAGAAAGTTTTCACGAAAATTTTGGATTTCGAGATTTTGTTTTAAGTGTAGTCCAATATATTTTTTGAGAACTCCTGAGCACGTTTCGATTATTTTTGGATTGATGTTCGTCTGTGTGTCTGTGGTCGATTTCTTGTGTACACGAGAGCGATCACAAATATTAATGGATTTTCTCGAAACTCTATATCCTGCTTTGCTATAAAGAATCTAGAACTAGATAGAATTTTTTTAAATTCGAGTGAAAACTTCAAAATTTGTTCGAAATTTTATATCTATTTTAGCATGGCAGCATAGGACAAAATTTGACTAATCATGCATAAAAGGGTTTATTTATGGCTTAATGATCACGAGATTTAATTGTTTCAAACATTGTTGTGATAGTCGCGATACAATTTTTTTTCGTCATTAGCCCCTCTCCTTGGGGGGGGGGGGGGGGGGACGAGTTATCCCTCCGGAGGGGGGGGGGGGGGGGTACATTTTCAAGTATGGTATAAATCGAAAGATTTTTTAAAGTCATCTAAAATAAAGGGTAACACGCTATAATTGTAATCTCTTGGGCCCATGATATCGATTTTTCAAAAATTTTCATGTAAAATTTGAAAAAAAAAAAGCTACTGAAAATGGATTCTGGTATGAGAACGTCGAGTTGCAACACACTCCAATTATTTCTTCAGTTTCCGCAACAGTTTCTATGCATTTTACTAATTTTTTTTTCACAATATAGTGTGGGAAATTTACAGTCGAGCTTGGCTGTATGAATATGTAGGCGTTGCAATTTTTGAGTACCACTGTATCAAGCAGCAGATAAGGTCAGTATCCTTCCGAAATAATCCCACGTTACATAAAGCGAATCTGCAAAGCTAAGTCTTATAAATAATTTATAGAATAGCTTGCCTTAACATAGTCACTGAACATAAAATTTGCATAAAAAAAGTTCTGTGCAGTCATATCGTTATTGCCTTCTAAATGCAATTAATATTCCAAAGTAATAAAAAATATTATATTATTGTTCTTATATTCAATGAGGTAGCCAGCCCAAATTGCTTGCGCACCCCGTAAAGTCCCAAGAATGCACATTTAATCTTTGCCTACATATTCTTCAAGGGCATTCCTCACATTGAAGAAATATATGCGTTTAGTTTAATTTGCAATTCCACCATTTATTATTGATTTCGACTTTTGAATGAAATTTGAAATTAAAATTACTTTATGTAAAATGCTCGTATAAAATATTAAACGCAAAATTCAAGTTATATAACGATAGTCAGACATAGCAAGCAAGCATTGATCTAAGCTGAATCACTTTCAGATTTATCATTTCACTTTACATTGTGCATTTTTGAATTAACAATGTCTGGTCACTCGTTGCACAAATATCAAAAATGCAAAATTTATATTCCATTGCAATTATGAAATAATTCTTCTGAATATTTTCCTTCGGAAATTGATGGGTTTCTCCCAAAAGCTTTAAAATGATGCAGTTTTGAATATGGCTTTGCAGTTCAATAACTACTGAAAGGAATGAACTGAAATTTTACACACCAAGTTTTCCACCGGCCACACAATTTGTTACCATAAACCCCTGGGTTGGTCGTGTGGTCTGGGCTTTCAACACCAAGTTTTCCAACAGTGATGAATCAATTGCTGTTAAAATTTACCCACGTTTCAATTTGTAAAGAGCCTTGCTGCCCCAACCGGGAATCGAACCCTATGGATCTCCGAACTGGCCAGCCACGCTCTACCGTTGAGCTATTGGGACGAAATTGCAAGCGCTTATCGTCGAAGTGGATTTTGCATTCTCCACCCTCTAGTGTGAGATTGGCGGGCGACTGACAATCTGACTGACAACCCCCGCTATTTTTACATCAAGTTAGCCTCCTGCTACTACTATTTTTAACCAGGTTAGTATCCTGCGTGGTCATTATCCTCTCAATTTGAAATTGGCGCTCAATCTTGAAGAGTCCTCTGCAACCGTACTAGGGTTAATATCAGACCTCCGACATCTTTGTACTAACCTGCAGGATTGATTTGTTCGGGCGCCATTGTAAAGAACCTTGCTTCCCCAACCGGGAATCGAACCCTGGATCTCCGAACTTGTCAGCCGACGCTCTACTGTTGAGCTACTGGGACGAAATACACTCCTCTGCAAATTCATATTTTATATGACTTTCATAAATAATAACTAATATTAGAATTTTTTTAAAGATGGAAAATGGTACATTTTGGGGAGCTATTTAGTATCACAATATAAAATAGGAATTAGTTTGATAGGCTAATTAATTCAGAAAATATAAAAGAAAAATTGTAGAATCAATTTAACATTAGAAGCCCGAAATTGATAACTCCCCCAACGGCCTGAGTAAAATATATACATTATATGAATTTGGGGGTGCTTTGACCTGGAAAATCCAAATCTGTTATCAAAATGCGGTGTTGTCCTTCGAAAAAATCAAGTTATATTATGAAGATGGACCCTTCTGTAAATTAGTTGCTTATTTATTTATAGCAGACATTATTACGAGTCTAATAATACATTTGGTTTTACTGTACGACTCGAGAAGCCGATTCTTTTTTATTTTTGACGGGCTGTACATTCATATTTTTATCATAATTGTAAACAATATCATGCCTGGATCCATTCCCACATCAGCGATTATTCCATCCAAGATGGCAACGTTAACAACCGCGACGTTATGTTGTGACATACTTGCAAATGGTCAATAGATATCCAATGATAACTCCAAAAAACTGCAAATTTTTTTATGAAATTTGCAGATGGGATATATTTTAATGTTTTTGATTCGCGAGTTTTTCCCTTTTGAATCAGAGTCGATTTGCTTTTGCCTGGTACGACGATAACTCATCGGAAACATAACTGGTTTTTCTAAAAATTGAAAATCTGGTGCAGATCAAGCTCGCACTAAACTTACATTCTACAAAAATTTCAAGAGAAGTGAATCAGTAGCTGTTGCATCACTCATGCAATAACTGTGCGTTTTCAAACGTATTGTGCTGGGAAATTTTGAATTGCCTATTTTTTTGTTCTAATTTAATGAAAAGTACTTTTAGTTTATAAAAATCAGATATCCTTCACTTCATAATAAATCATAATAATGCTTAGTCACCTTGCCCCATCGGTTAAAAAACATTTAAATATATGTCATCCAGATATTTCAGAAAAAAATAGTTGCACTTTTAGGGATTTACCTTTGAACGTCTATCTGCGCAACGATTTTTGTTGCAGGCGAGTTGCAATTTTAATCAGGCCACATCCTTTAACAATGCCTTCCCGTATAACATTAAAATACAAGTTTTGTTAAAATGAGTTTATTTTTTAAACCAGCAATCATTAGTAAATGTATAACAGTGTTGGGAGTGCACCTCATGCAATTTTTACCCGATCATGCGAAGCAACAAACTCGGCATCTAACAATTTAATCAAGCCACATAGTCAAATTATTGGACAGTGTATATTAGTGATGAAAATACAGCATACGTAATTTTTATTTAACCACGTTTATCAACAAACTCAACCTGCGAAACATTATTATAATTCACTACATATTCAAATTTCAAAAATTCGGTTACGTTGTGTTTTCTTAATTTTCTGATGTTTTGAAACGAAAGTCTTTGTTCATGTCAAATTTGGTATTTCTAGCACTTGTTGATTGAGTTGGGAATTTCAATCGGTTAATCAGTGAGTTAGTCAATTTTATGTATATAAGTTATACATAAAACAAGTTATATGCATGAAACAAGTTATACAAGTTATATACACATAAGCTTTATATATATAAAGCTAGTTTTATGTATATGAAAACAATAAGTTCGGAAAGCAATTAACATTTTGGCGATCACGAAAATATTTCGTTTAATAGCTTTAATTCCTTTTATAATTTGAAACGGAATTGCGCGCACAATAAATTGAATGAAATTGGGATTTCGGTACGAAATATTACTTCTCTTTTGAAAGCGAATATAAACTGAAACAAAAAAGTTGGAGCACGCGAAAATAAACCAAAAAACATCTTTGCTAAAAATTATGTCGAGCACCTTATTTTCCATTCCATTTCTTCATTTTTCTTTTGTTAACTTGTGATTTAAAACCTTCGGTACCTACTTTTATTTGAATCATTTCTTTTCTCTCCTAAATCTTAGTTATTGTCGAAAATGGGATCATTTTTTTCTTTAAAAAGAAAAATCAAAATTGTTTTTATCTGGTTTTTCCTCCAAAAGTTTTATTGATTACTAGTGTAAGGAAAAAAATATACTTCCATTCTTAGTAGGTTTTAGTACTTTATTTAACTTTACCGTATTTTCTCAATTGCTTAAAGTGCTTGCAATACTTTACTTTTCGGTGATGGTTCTGCATGTTCAAAGGTAATTTAAGGGATTTACTTAAATGGCCAGAGTGGTGAAGACATTAGAATCAAGAGAGGTTTAGTTTTCAGTCACAATTTTCCTACCTAAATTTAGTCTAATTTGTAGTTATGTCATATCAATTTATGATATGTTCGAGGAAAATAATTTGCTTTCACATGCAGAATAAGGTTTCTTTGTTTCATATGTTTGATGATAATAAAAAATCATCTAGGTAATACAGTCGAACTCGGTTATAACGAACATCAAGGGACTGGTGTATTTTCTTATAGCGTTTCTTACAGCGTTTATTCATTACAACCGTTATTTGATACAGTCATTTCTCAAAAATTATACCTTGGTATAACCGTTTATATAGTTAACATGTATATTTTATAAATAAATTTACCCAATTTATCACTTGATTTTGAGGGTTTTAAGAGAGGTTACTAGATAACGAATAAGATAATTAAAATGTAATTCCTTTTTCAATAATTGACATACATAATATAATAAATATTACATTATTATAAGAACAATAGAGTGCCATTTCACATTTATCCATGTATGTAGTTAGTGATACATGTTTGCTTAAAATACTTCTGTTTCATATCTCTAAGATTATGTTTAATAATGTATAAAGTATTGAAGACATTGCTGTTTGTAGCATTGCTCTCAAAGTGCATATATTTTTGTGTAGAATTTTTTTGTTGAATCTTCAGAGATTGAACCATGCACGCAAATTAAACATTTATTTTTAATTAACAAGTAAAAAACACTTTGTGTAAAAGGATAAGGAAATTTTGAGAAATGCGTTAAAGCACAAATAAAATAAAAATGCAACATGCAATGGGTTCGAGAATACGTTTAGCAGATTCCAGTTTCTTTTAAATATGAGTGTCGAAAGACATGCGGGCGCCAGGAAACGAAATGGGCACAAATGCGTCTTTGCGTCTTATAGCAGAAACAGGGGGGGGGGGGACATAAGTCATGAATTAAGAGTCTACCAGAGAGAACCAATTAAAAAGTAGAATGGAGACCAGCTCAGGCAATCTAAAACAAAATTGTTCTTGAGCAACCCAGCAGATCTTGTTTCAGATTGGCTGAGTTGTTCTTCATTTTTCTTTCTAATTGGTTCTTTCTAGTAGACTCAAAATCCACGACTTATGTATATATACTCCTTTATTTCTTCTATTTGTGCCCAGCCGGACGCTAAGAGTATCATTCCTGGCCGACACTGACCCCTCCCCTGTTTGATACCACTTTGTATGTGCAGTCTTTTCTTGTTTGTGTTAGAAATCGCTTTATTCCCAGTTTTCTCTAGTCTTGACTCCGCTCTCATGGATTTCACTCTTTGCCTATTTTTCCATTTATTATTTTTGATGTGGCGATACGAGGGTTTCCCCTCAGGTGCCCCCAGATGTTCGCGCCTTGGACCATCAGGACGTTTGTGCCCATCAGGATGTCTATTTGTGGTCACGCGTGCAGTTCTAAACTTGGAATAACTTTTTTTTCATCAAATGGTCAGGCACTTGACTTTCATCATTCGCCTATACATCGGCCAGAAACGTGAACCATTTAGCCGTCCTGGGACGTTTCCCCAGGCGCACCAGAGGGGGCGGAACACACTGCGTCCAACAACACAACATCCATGCTTTACGTGGGACTCGAACCCACTACGCGGCTGCCGAACGATCGCTTGGAAACGCTCACCTTGGCCGTTCGGCCACCGCGTCGGCACTTGGAATAACTGAAAACTCTGGTAAGACTCCCTTTCTTTTAATCTTTAAACTAATCTGCAACAAAGACGATTTTATTCTGCCAACATTTTTAACTGCAAATTTTGCTTAAGCTTATTTAGATCTGTGCTGTGCTGTCCCCCTAAATTGCCAAACCGAAATGTATACCAAAATGCCAGCCACATCAAGAGTTCTAGGCTGAATAAAATTATGATATAAATACATATTTTGAAACACGCTTGATACACTAAAGTAATGTCAAACATGAGAGAATGATACTATAGAGGCGCTTCTCAGAAGGTGCACTGCAACAGAACGACACCCAACGTAGCTGTGTCTATTTCGTCTATTTGACTTCGGGTTTGATAGTCCTCTAGCACTGAGGAAGGAGATTCAGCATATCCTCGAAATAGCTGTTTTTATTTTATTTGTGCTTAAATGCGTTGCTTCAGTTTTCCTTATCTTGTTTTTAATTAGCTGATTTCTAGTGGGATATAAAAAAAAAAATACTTTGGCTGCTGTTTAGTTTACTTTAGTATTTGTTCAAGGTAAAATGTTAATTATTTTTCCGAATATCTCAAAGAAGAAAGTTTTATATTTTGGCATGAATTTCAAATATTTGACAGCAATTAGTTTCAGTCCTTCCCATTCAAGGCTTTCAGGAAGTAATCCAACTTCAGATTCCAGGAACTTCAGGGTTATTCGATGTAATCATTATTTTAAAAAGATATCACAGGTCTCCAAGACTACCTTGAGAATTATTACTGTAATTAAGAAAATATTTACGACATGGATATCCATTAAAGTACCTTATTGAACACCAAAATATCTCGGAATAAACTTTTTACTTTCTCATACGTAGTATTGAGAAAGTATTGTTTTCACGAAAGGTTTCGATCTAAAGATTTTGATGCCAATATGTGTTTTAAGACCTCCTGAACACTTCGACTATTTTTAGAGTAGATTTGTCCGTCTGTCTGACTGATATCTATGGTTGATTTCTTGTGTACACAATAGCAGCCACAAATATTAATGGATTTTCACGAAACTTTATATCCAGCTTTGTTATCAAAAAATCCAAAACTAGATACAATTTTCTTAAATTCGAACGAAAACTTATATTTTTCTCTCGAAGCTTATATTATAAGCTTATATATTTTTAACATGGCAGCATAGGACAAAATTTGAGAAACATGCATAAAAGGGTTTTAAGGCTCAATGGTAAAAATATAATGTTTTTTATTCGTTACGTCATTAGATCCCCTCGGGAGCAAATTGTCAGCCCCCCGAGGGGTACATCGTCAAGTATGGTACCAATCGAAATATTTTTTCAAGCCCTTTAATGTGAAGGTTAACACGCTGTATTTGTAATCATTTGGACCCGTGATACCGATGTTTCAAAAATTTTCTTGTAGAATTTGAAAAAAAAAGCTACTAAAAATGGATTCTGGTATGAGAAAGGCGAGTTGAGCTGCATACAGTTCATTTTAATAAGCAGCTGAGAAAAATTATACGATATCAACATAGTATCAACTTTTTTTCGGAAACTGAATAAGCTTTCTTCGCCAGGCTAAGAAAAATAGAGGAACTACACCATCAAAGACAAAACTGATATTGGCTTTGCTGGTGTAATTTCTCTAGTTGTTGTTCCTCAAGAAGAAAGCTCATTGTGTTTCCGAAACCATTTGATACTATTTTATTTTTGTTTTTTGGCTCACGGGAAAAGTTTACATTCTCAATTAAAATTGAACATTAAGAGGGGAGATCAAATTTATGCACATTACCTGCTATTTTCGATGTGGGGATACGTGAGTTTTCTCACAGGTGCTGCGAAATGGAAATGCCTTGAATCTCGGACATTGTAAACGTAATTTATTATTATTATTATTATTATTATTTTCTATATTTATTGAATAAAATATTAGGATTATTTAAAAATAATTATCAAATTATTCCAGTTAGAATATTAGCGTTTTGTACTAAAACGAGTAAAGCAATACATGCACAAATCAAGCAAGCTTCTCTGACCTTGAGATCGATTTCTTAAAACTGTTATTTTCAACCTTGCGGTTTTCAACCTTGAGCGCATTGTAGCATCAAAACTGATAAATTCAGAATCTTAAAACTTTGCCTGCTACTGTGTTCTGTGCATATATACATACTGCATCTAACTATTAAACTATAAATAACTATTTGTCAACACATTTTTATTAATAATTTAAATTTTTTTATATAATTTTAACATTTAATCACAAAATTACCTTTTAATTTATTATTATTATTTTTATTTTAAACTTCAATATAATTTTAAGTTGATGTTAAAGTGTGACCCTCAAGACATTATATTGAAGAAATTAGGAGTAAAATTGTCGCAGTTTATCCAGAAACCACGCGCAGCACTTGTATCACAAGACACATTTCCGAAAACTATCAATTAATTATCTATCATAAAAACAAAATGGTCTTCCAAACTTTTAGTAAATGTAGTTTTACGCAGTAATAGATAAAGAGTAAAACAGCATGCCCTAAAAATTTGGTATCCTTTGAAGAAATTGTGACAGGTCTGTAAAATTTTGAATATTCGACTGCAAACAACGATTGAGTTGATAAGGTCCCCCCCCCCCCCTCCCTCTAAAAAGCTTGCATTTTATACAGAGCACGAGTTTTAAATAACAGTAGATATATTGCATAATACTAGTCGTAACTCATGGATGATGCAAGCATAGGTGTAGCCAGGATCTTGGAAGAGGTGCGGAGGATTATATGGATGATTTACAGTGGTAGTATCGTTTAGATGAGGAAAAAATGAAGAGTCAATATAACTGATTAGCTAATGAGGAGGGACTTGATCCCCCCCCCCCCCCCCCCCCCCCACACACACACTTCGTCTGCCTACGACATTAAATCAAGCATTACTTAAGACCAATTTTGCAGTTAAAAAAATAAAATATCACCTGTTTAAACTTCTTTAATTCTGTCTAAGATTTAGTTTACCCGTATCTTTTAAATTAGCATTTTAAATTAGATTTAATATTTCATCAAATTTCTTACGAAAAAGGGTTACTGTACTCTACTTTTAGCACGCGATTTAATTTTCTAATTGGATTTTAAGGACTTTAATTTTTAACTGTTTTTTTTTTGGGGGGGGGGGGGCATTTAGGAGCAGGGAAACACTGAATTGGGCTATATGATAAAGATAAATGTAGGACAAACTACTAGATTATTCTTCATATAAGTGCAAAATCTAATTTCAAAAATATGCTTCTGATAAAAATGAACAATATGAATGAAATGAATCTGAAAAGAATATTCTTTTGACAAAAATGAAGAATATGCTTTGGATAAAAATGAGGAATAATCTTTTGATCAAATTTTTGGTTTGATTGTCCAGCGGGTTTGGGTGGTCTGCGACGCAGGTTTTCTGTTGGGGTCGACTTTTTCCGGGCTGTGCATTAAGATGCCTTGCGCCTAGTTGGCAGGCTGCTCATTCTGGGCCGAAGAAGAAAATCTAATTTCGACCTTATTGCTGCCCTCTCTGGAGTATCATTTTACTACCACTGAAAATGACATAATGAAATTTTCTAAGTCTAATTTAGTGGTCATTTTTCACCAAGTTAAATTAAATAAGAATTAATGTCAAAAAATGGGTGAACAAAACTAAAAATATCTTTCTTACTCGTCTGCGTGCGCAGTACGTGCTTACATTTAAAACTATTTAATGGATTCATTCCTGAGAAATAAAAAATAGATGGAGACGTCATGTAGTGTCAGTATAACTGGTCACATTAATCGCTCTTTGTTACAAAAAGAACGTAAATTAAACGCAGTTGGTGAAAGAATTTAATATGAAGGATATTAAAGTTGCTCTTTTTCTCCCTTAAATATGAATCTGATCAAAATTTTGTAACTAGAAATTAAACAAGTACATTATTTAGGCGCACAAACTAGATATTCATAACATCATCATCGAACTACTTTGTATATTCGATTGTTTATGCTATGAGCAAAAGTATAAAGGGGCAAGAAATGAGCAAGTAATATTACTAAGATAGATCCTATTTGCCTTTAGCTATAGAAATTTCACTCAACTTTTTGCTATAAGAATTAAACTGTCTTATCAACATTTATGAACAGTTCCGATAATAGTTTAAGCTTTTATTATATTTCTCTGTTTATGAAAAATAAGGGTTTCCAAATTCTATTGATTGACTTTATTTTCTAAATAAGCAAAACAGATGTGTTACAAAAATCATGACGCTTGAAAATTATATTTTCATCATGCCACGTTCGCGCTACCACGGCGGATATGCTAAAATTCATTTTGCAATTCATGGACCGCTAAGCTCATGATTTGCAAAAAGCGATCACGGAAAGCACAAAATCAACATAAGTGGAAACGTTTTATTTGACTATAAGCTAATACTCTGCTTTTTTTAATTTAACGATAAACACATTTCTTCCCTTTATTAAAACTCTCTCACTAAGACAGTTTATTAAAAAAATTATTTGTATATCGTAAACGGTCTTTCTTTCATTCTCAAATTCTAAATGCAACAGACAAAACAATTGGAATAGCAAACAAAATAAATCATTATTGGAGGTGCTTTATTTCCGGAACATCGCCTTTCACCTATTAGTAATTAACTCTAATTGATTAGACCAGTGTTTCTCAAACTTTTATGCCTTATGTACCCCTGGAAATGTGGATATAATTGGCACACCCCTTATATAGATGGATAAAACTATATAGTATAACAATGAGAATTTACATATATATATATATATATATATATATATATATATATATATATATATATATATATATATATATATATATATATATATATATATATATATATAGATATTTTTAAATTTAATATTAATAAAAATTTTAATTTACCATTTAATTCCTGCAACTCGATTCAATTGTTTAGAAATATTAACTTTTTAGAATTTATCAACTTTTTAGAATTTATAGATTATCAGATAAAAAATTTCATGCTTTGCAGATTAATAACCTCAAAATTACCAGTAAATTTTATGAATATCCAGCATATTTAGTAAATGGTATAGTTAATAAGTTTCGATTAGCCTAAAATTCTCATAATATCTCCTTAATATCTTATTTTAGCCATACTTTTACATTCTCTTGAATTTGCATTATAATATATTTTCATCTTTTATTTTGCAGCTTTAACTGTAGAATATCACATTTTATTGCCTTTACGCAGTACGGGTTTTATTACTCTCTTTGGCAACAGCAGATCACTTCTTTTCATTTCTGCGTATGGCAACATTGGTCTAGTCATATATTGCTCGTCATAGTTGTACTTTTTAGGTGTATTTTAAGGTATTTATATTTCCTTTATTTTTTTCCAATCTTTATACTTGTCGTCCATGTAACACAAGTTTATAGATAAAATCTATCTTGTGTTTCAGAAACAAGCATTTTTGTGTTCATTTCGAAGGGATATATATATGGACTTGAAAAAGAATTTTTGCTTGATTTTTTTGTTTTCCTCTTTTCATTCCTCTCCTTTGAAATTTGTTGAGTGTCTTTGTCTTTATGACCTGCATTACATATTATAATTTCTTCTTTATGGTTGAATTTCTTTTATTTCATTGTATTTTGTAGGCAAATTTTAAGATAGTGTATTATGAGTTACTACTTACATTCTACCATTGGATTTACAATTTTATATATATATATATATACATATATATATATATATATATATATATATATATATATATACATATATATATATACACATATATATATTAAAATAACAAAAACTAAAGTGCAAGAGTGTGAATCAGTAACCACAGTATCTATACATATATATATATATATATATATATATATATATACATATATATATTAAAATAATAAAAACAAAAGTGCAGCAGTGTAAATCAGCATACACAGCATCAAACCGCGGGTAATATAATAACGTGTATTTAATTACATTAAAAGCAAAAAGTAAAAAGCAACGAGTAAGGGATGGGAAAGTAGATCACGGAATGGCCAGGAAAAAGAAAATATATCAGTGAATAGTATATCTGCGAAGAAACGTCTTCAGGGGCATATATATATATAAATAGTTTGAAAATCCAATGACAGAATAGAGAGATGAAACTCAAAAATCATAATTTTAAAAAAATGCCTACATAATAATAAGAACTATTAAATAGAGAATCATCAATCTATTGTTCATTTTGAAAATTGTTGAGTTTTGAGAATTGTTTATTGAAAAGAACAAAGTGAAGAATTTCAGGAAAATTGATAAAAATTGTTTGTGTAGATTGATTAGTAATATAAGCATTATATAGAGCTAAAATTACAACATATAAATCAGAGATCTTAATATTATTGAAACGATCTTTAAAGTCAAAAGTTTGAAATCCAATCAGTTTAACTAGTGATGTTAATTTAGTTTTTAATTTTTTACTATTATTTAGAATAAGGTAACTATTGCTAGAATAACGTAAACTATCATTTATTAGATTTAAATAATTTAGTAGTAATTTACTCGCTGTAGTAGAGTAAGTATTATGACCACTAGTAACTGTTCTAAATTTGATAGGATTTTTATGAAATTTAGGAATAAGTACTATATATGGAAATTTAAGAAATTTATAATTGATATTTAAATCACTATACATATTGATAATTTTCATTTTGATATAATTAATAAAATGTGAATCTAGTTTAACCAGACTATTATGCTTTAAATAATCTAACAGAAATTGTATATAGAATTTTTTACAGATAATAGCATAATTATTAGAAGCTTTATCAACATAAGTAATAACAAAAAAACTTTGTAAATCATTAATGGAGTGTTTTATATTATCAGTATTATAAATAGATCTAGACAATTTAATACCACAAATATTATTTTAATAAAGTTTAATAAAGTAAATTTCCACATATTAAATGCCTCTAAAGGCAGAGCATATTTCGAAGCTAATTTATAAATATATTTATCAAGGTCAAGATTTATTGACTTTAAAACTTTAAAAGAATTATTACAAGATGGTATCCTGAATTTAGTGCCAATTGACATAATAGTTCTTAACGTGTAGTCTTTAACAATGGCTAAGTCTCCTGTAACAGTATGCCCCAAATGTGAATTTAGATATTTAGCATATTTGTTTACTTTGCAAATACATTCATTATTTACATTAGACATGGATTCTTTATCTATAGAGAGAGATTGTGAAATTTCATTATAATTAAAAATAGATCTATCAATAGGCTTGTTGTATTTAAAAGTCTTTGAAACACTCAAATCCCCAATAGGCAATAAATGTTTGAACTTGTTAAATAGATTCCCAAAATTTATAGAATTATAAATTGGATACCTAAAAGAAATTACACAATAAGAATTAGTAGACGTATTATTATTATAAAATTGATTAAGCTTTAATTTTAAATACTTTGATCTAGTAATGAGCAAATCGTAGAAAATATGATTAAAATGTTCACTAGTAAGATTTAATTTTAAGAACATGGCATAAACTTTATTTAAATGTATTTTTTTACTGCAAATACCCAAGATGTTATTAATTTCCATTGATAAGTGCTATTAAATTGATGATGTATACATTTTATCTCAGCTTTATAATCATGATGTTTGGAGCTTTCTTTGCCACATTTAAATCTTTTGAGTTCAACAGATTCTCTATTTAAATTTGGTTTCAAGAAAAAATGATTAAAAATAGAATATTTATTATCTACAAAATTATTTTTTACAATATTACCATTTAGATATAATTGATGTAATCCATACGGAAAAAGAGTACAATTTGATTTAATATAGTAGTTTTCAAAAACAATTCTATATATATATATATATATATATATATATATATATATATATATATATATATATATATTAGTATTTATATCCAAATGCTGTATTAGTTTTTATATCCAAAATATGTATAGTAATATTTTCAAAACCGTGTTTAGCAAAGTGTTTATATTCTATTTTATTAGAAGTAGGTAGAAAATTATTATTGAGGAAATATTTTTTGACGTGATCTCTGTGGACATTCATACGTAGATGTATGGGATTACAAGTTTGTCCTATATATGGTAGATTACAAATGTTACATGATAATCGGTAAATGCAATTAAAAATTTTACAGAAAGGCAAATGGCTATTTTGGTTCGTGATTTGAGTATGAGAAGCGGATGGGCGGGATTTGCAATTTTTATTCTTACACTTATTAAAATTATAATTTTTAGTATGGTAATCATTATATTCAAAACTATCCATAGCACTATGTTATATATATATATATAAATATATATATATATATATACATATATATATATACACACACACATTTTTCTTTTCGCGATTTATGATTGTTGGCTTATTATTTTGTCGTCCAGACATACGCGAAAATGCTCGCACTAAAGATGCCGTTCGTGCTTATTTACGGCCCTTAAAGCTAAAAAGTATGTAAGGGAAACTGATAAATTTTTATTGATTATTATTTATTATTACTCGTTTTATTTGTTAAATTAAATATTTGTTGCCTATTATTTATTGCTTCCTTAAGACTTGTTTACCAGAAATTCTGTTAAACTTTCATAGTTATGCAATAGCAGCAGACTGGAATTGCCGCTTTCATTATTCATTTTCACTATGACTTTTACTGTAGGTGCGGCGTTTTAGTCCATTTTTAGAATATTTTTTACTACATTATCGTACTTGCGGCAATTCCGCCTCTACTGACACAAAAATTACAGCAAGCGTAACGGAAAATGTTATATAATCATATATTATCCACCTTTCTAATAAACTGTCACAGTCAATTAAATAATGCAGACATTATTTAATAATGATTATGCAATAATGAATAATGATTTAATTATAAAAGTGTTTTTAGTTATAATTCTGGTTTTATTCTCCGGAGTAAGAGTTTTGATTACGTTAAAGTTAAAATAATAAATATAGTTTCAATTCAATTTTCGTATCTTACGTTTTTGGAAATTAATTTTCATTTACCAAGTACCTATCCTTTTACTACGCTTAATTATGAATAGTAAAATGTAATTCTAGGCTCATGCATTAAAATTTAATCCAAGAGGAATTCGTAGCGATATATTTTTCCTCAATTTACTTATTATCTTCAAAAGAAACCAAATCGATTGAAATTTATGAATATTTGCAATAAATATTATAAAAAGCATGTTTATAAGACAAACATTTTCAATAACTTAAATCAAAGCTTTCAACACATTTAAAACAATATTTTGCTTTTCAATATAAAACAAATATAGTGCAAAACCTGAAAAGAAAAATTATATTAACTATAAAATTATGTTTATCAACAAAAATGAAAAACTGCAATCATTTTAAATGTTAATATATATTATCAGACTTTGCAAGTTATACAATCATATTTCATTCGAAATATCTTATCATTCCTTTCTTAATCATCTTCTTTCTAATCATTCAAAGCGAATTTTGCATTCATCATATTGAGTAAATTCACTCTTACTCGTTTTTGCGCAATTTGCACAAATTCTTAAGGTCTAAATTCAACCCACAACGAATCTCCTACAGTATTCACTCTTTACTAATCATCATGAATTCATCTTTTCATGGCAATTGCATGAAACAGGACAGAACACGTAGATGATCGACAGTTTGACATCCAGAGTTGACGTATCCACCCATTCATCAAATGAACTAACTGACACAGTGGCAGTTTTCCTTCTGGGCAACGATTTGAAACTTATTTAACATTTTTATATGTTTACTGAAGATCGAGCTCTGCGATCTTGGCATGCATCCACATTTAGTTCCCAGTTGTAAGATGTTTGATGTAGTACAGTTTACTCATTTCTGTCTTTGACTTATCTTCATTTTCTCTGACTTTTATAGGGATGTGTTGACATAATATCGTTTCTGTCACTATTACAAGTAGTTCACCACCAACAGTTTTTTTTACATAACAATAAAATAGTGTAAATCATAAAATTGGTTTCGTTTTCGGTAATAATTGATTTAATAATGGTAAGTCGGTTCAGCAAAACAGGATTGATCTATTTAACATGGCTTATATGTCATGCTAGTAGCTAGAAACTAGCTATATATGTCATACTAGTAAACTTAATGTGGACATATTAGTAGAATTATATGTCACACTGGTAGACTTAAGCCTGCCAAAGACAGGGAAGCTAGCATTCTTGAAAAATTAACTTTTTTAATGACTTACAACGATTTGAATAAGTTTTATGACTTACGAACTCTTTTAATAAGTTTTAAGACTTAAGTTTTATGATTTAATGACTTACAACTCTTTTAACAAGTTTTATTTTGTTTTAAAATGTGTTTAGCTTCGAAAATAGTAGTTGAAAAATGGCTCAGTCCAATTCTGCCCCGTGGTCGATACTGTAAGTGTTCAAAGTTATAACCTTTCAGGTCAGCAAAGGGTAAAACTTTTCGGTAAGATTTCCAAGCTCTGAAGACGGTTCTCCCAGAGCTTGGAAGGGGAGAAGACTAAAAGACTAAGAAGACTAAGCTACTAAACCCATCTATATTAAAAATTACAATGAGGTTTAATGAAAATCTATATAATATGCACTGAATTGACCTGCTAATTAAGTGAAAAGGTGATGCGTCATAATTATCAAGCACTTCCATTATAGCTAGAATCTTGGTTTTCGAGTCTTTCGATCCGTCTCAGCCTCGAGACCCCAGAAGAAAATTCTAAAATATCGAAAATTCGTGTTAGGTTTGACAGTGCAAGGGAATAATCAAAACACTAAAAGCAATTTTGATTAATTATCGAGCACTTCCACTCTAGCTAGAATCCTGGGTTTGGTCCATTCGTCTCAGTTTCAACAAAAGAAATTTAATATTTCGAAAATTCAAGTTAGGTGTGACGGTACAAAGGAATAATCAAAACACTAAAAACAATTTCGATTAATTATCGAGCACTTCCACTCTAGCTAGAATCCTGGTTTTGGTCCATTCGTCTCAGTTTCAACAAAAGAAATCTAATATTTCGAAAATTCAAGTTAGGTGTGACGGTACAAAGGAATAATCAAAACACTAAAAGCAATTTTGATTAATTATCGAGCACTTCCACTCTAGCTAGAATCCTGGTTTTGGTCCATTCGTCTCAGTTTCAACAAAAGAAATCTAATATTTCGAAAATTCAAGTTAGGTGTGACGGTACAAAGGAATAATCAAAACACTAAAAACAATTTCGATTAATTATCGAGCACTTCCCCCTCTAGCTAGAATCCTGGTTTTAGTCCATTCGTCTCAGTTTCAACAAAAGAAATCTAATATTTCGAAAATTCAAGTTAGGTGTGATGGTACAAAGGAATAATCAAAACATTAAAAACAATTTTGATTAATTATCGAGCACTTCCACTCTAGCTAGAATCCTGGTTTTGGTCCATTCGTCTCAGTTTCAACAAAAGAAATCTAATATTTCGAAAATTCAAGTTAGGTGTGACGGTACAAAGGAATAATCAAAACACTAAAAACAATTTCGATTAATTATCGAGCACTTCCCCCTCTAGCTAGAATCCTGGTTTTAGTCCATTCGTCTCAGTTTCAACAAAAGAAATCTAATATTTCGAAAATTCAAGTTAGGTGTGATGGTACAAAGGAATAATCAAAACATTAAAAACAATTTTGATTAATTATCGAGCACTTCCACTCTAGCTAGAATCCTGGTTTGGTCTCATTCGATTCGTCTTAGTTTCCAAATCAAAAGAAATATCAAATATTTCAAAATTTCGAATTAGGGGAGACGATATGAAAGGATATTTAAAAATATCTTTAATTATATAGTACTGAAAAGGTAGATATTGAGAGGCCACTGCTTTAGACTTAATACATAAGATGGTGAAAACTATAGGTATTAAATCTAACTGATATTTCTATTTGGTTCCTTCTCAGAATTGATATTAAATTTTGTCTTTCGTTGCATTACGGAAAATGCTTACTTTTTAAAAGCAGTTCCTGACAAGTGAATCAATAATGCAGCAAATATTGCCTTAGTCAAAAGAAGGATTTGAGTGCGATAAAGTATTTCTTTTTGAACGTTGCCTTGAAACAACCCTTATCTACAATTAAGAATAAAACCAAAACTCCACTTTCTCTAATTAGGGTTTGAAATCCTGCCAGTTCATTTGTTCGTTTGGACAAGAGATGAGTGTTGTCTTGAGGGAGCATTTGGAAACGTATCCAGTTTTTTTTTTAAAGAAAAGAGTACGTAGAAATGAAATTTACTGTGGACAAATCAAAACAAACAACATTTTTGATCTGCTAAAACGTTTGTTTTTGTGTGCTGATGTTACAGCTATTGGTATTATATTAAAGCACCAGAAAATGTACTTGACGTTGCGCTGAAGTTAAAGCAGGGCAGTTATGTAAAATAACAAAATAAACAAATTTTATTTGTATATATAACAGTGAAAAAATTGCATTCAATCCGTGTACATCGGCACAACGGGCGTGATACCCCTCCTAAATCACAAAACCGAAATCCGCTACTTGCGGAGACAATTCTGTTAACAGACACAATTTAAATCTTAATTTTAACAATCTCAGCACAATTGAACAAATTTATATATTGGCCGCCGCAAATAACGTAAATTTCTTTTTTCCAATTTAAAAAAATTAAGTGCCTACTACTTAAATAATACAAATACAGATAACACCATATTTCAAATATCCAAACACGAGGGGTGGGACACCCCAATGGTTAGCTCTCAGGGATTACACTCGGACGACTCGAGTTCAATTCCCGCCTCTGTCCCCGTGTTCACGCGGAGTACGGGCACGTTAAATATGTGGGTCCGTAAGTCCTTCCGAGAAATATGTAGTAAGGGAATGAGAGTACGGTTCCTGTGTATATACCTCCTTCACTGGGTTCCGGTCCAAATTGTGTGGCACTTCTCGACCGTCCAAACTGATACCTTACACTTTCGGGTAGGTCGGACGGTTTGGGTTAAAGAAGAAGAAACATCCAATCACGCTCTCTGTTCAAAACCTCTAGCAAAGAATCTGAAACAGGATCCTCCAGAAGTTTCTGATAAGGAAGAAGGTTAGCACACCGCTTAATCCTCAACCTTTAAAATTCCAGAGACTGTTCGTAGTGACAATGGCTTTGAATTTTCACAAAAAGTTGCTAACGCAAAATATAAGAAATTCTCAGAATAGTATGGATTTACGATTGTAACATTGAGCACTTAGAGGTATGCGCAAAGCAACGATTCATTGAGTCCATGGTAAACATGTTTAAAATGCATTACACAAAATGTGAATCGGATGATCCATATCTAATGCTGTTAGTTTTACGAACGACACCATTAGAGTACGGCTTCAGTTCAGCTGAATTGTTAATGGGACGAAAATTAACACTAGAACGACGGAAGCGGTCATTTTGACCGCATAACTACTTTGACCGCTGCCGGCGTTCTAGGAAGATCGTTGATTTGTTCTCTTATTATAAAACCTAGAATAATTTTCTTCTGTGTTTTCAATAACTTTAAAAAAATATGAAAAGTCATAAAATTTCAATGGGTTGGAATTAGTCGTTTTGGAGGAATCGTTTCTCAAAGTAGTTATGCGGTCAAAATGACCGCTTCCGTCGTTCTAGTGTTAAGGACCAGAATCCCTGCATCAAGTCATTCATAAGGCCTAAGTTAGTTCCTAAGGCCTAAGTTAGTCATTCCTAAAGCCAAGTCATTCTTAAGGCTAAGTTCCTGAGGCTTAAGTTACCAAATTCAAAGGTGCTTAGATAGAAGGGGGGAAAACCGACTCGAGAAGCAAAAGTACTACTTTGATCGTCGTCACAGAGTTAGAAAATTACCTGACAGGAAAATAGGTCAATCAGTGTGGGTTTCTGATATGAAAACCCATGGGAAGATACAAAATATCCATCAAAGCCCAAGGTCGTACTTAGTTGAAACTCCTCGAGGTCTTCTAAAAAGAAATAGAATCTTCCGCAGCACGCTGAGATATCTACAGAGGAAGAGACAAGTGTTCCTAGACTAGATATCCCAGGTCGGGAGGAAGGTGTTGGAAATGGTAACACAGAAAATCAGAAGACTAGTCAGCAAAAAGAAGAAGCAACTGAACTAGAGACAAAGGAAGGGGCACAGCCTACACCTTTGTGTAAAACTCGAAGTGGGAGACCTGTTGGCGTACCCTTAAACTAAATCTATAAGGCGAAACACTGGAATTTTAAAGGGAGAAATGTGACTTCATCAAACAAGTAAACACGACTGTAAGATTTAGCGAACGCAGAATGGCAATGCAAGCGACAGTATTGACACAGAGCTTACGCATGTATGAGTGTTTGGAGCGTCATAATAAAATGATTTAAAATTAATGTTCCTATCTTAAATAATAAAAGGCAATGTCTGTGTGTGTGTCTGTGTGTCTGTGTGTCTGTGTGTCTGTCTTATACACTATACGTTTCGCGACCGCGCGTCGGAGAGCTACGAAATTTGGCAATCGGAGACCTGGGGGGGAGGGAAGGGGACACGTGAAAACCGATTTTTAAAATTTTAATTATTTTTTTTGTTATTTAATGTTTTATGCGATTTCGACCGTTTTTTGACATTTTTGCCCTTTTTTCTCCACGATCCAGACGTTGTAGAAAAAAAACAAATCACACCATCGGAAAGAGCAGAGAATTTCGAGTAAAAATATATCAATTTCAACTCTCAATTTCGATTTCTAATATTTTTTAAAGATTTTAAAACAAAAGTCACTTTTGGCTCAAAAAAACGATTTTTGGTTTTTAAATTCTCGCATAGTGAAAAGTACTCATAATTTCGACTAATAATTTACATTTTTAGAAAGCTGAAATATCTGGCATTCTTACAAGTCTAATTTGGTCCAGAAATAATGAAAATTGCCTTCAGGATCGCAATTTTAAAGACGCCATGATTTTAAATTTGTCGGCTACCGGCTCAGTTCTTCAACGGCATTTTTCCCCCATCCGCAGTAGTTTCTTCCCCGTCTCCATGGAGACCGCGCTTTCGGTTTTAAATGAATTACGAGCATAAGTGTTGTATACATCGGGCGAAATTATTATATTTATATGATATTTTAAATGGATATTTTAAATAATTTAAATGATTGAATTATGGTTGTTTGAATTGTGGTGATGTATTTGAAATTATTATATTTATGGATTGGTGGAACGATATGGATGATTTTTTGATTTTAAATGGATATTTTAATTTATGGATATTTTAATTTATAGATATTTTAAATGGATATTTTAATTTTATGGCTATTTTAAATGATGGAACGATGGAACGAGGATGGTGGAATTAAGAGCCTAGCATATGGTCATTATAAATTTAAATTAGCGCGCGGGAAGTTAGCGCGCGAGAATTGCACTCGGTAGGCCTGGGTTCGATTCCCGCCACTGATGCGGAGTACGATCACCTTAAACATATGGGTCGATAATTCCTTCCGAGAGGTTGGTGGCAGGGAAAGGAGGGTACGGTCTCTGTGGATGCCTCCCCCACTGGGTCCTGGTCCAAATTGGGTGAATAAAAAGAAAGTTATGGAGATTGTCGCGGAGGGCGCGGTAGCCCAGTGGTTAGCGTGCGGGAATTTCACTCGGTAGGCCCGGGTTCGATTCCCTCCACTGACAAAACTGCTGCCGTGTTCACGCGGAGTACGATCACGTTAAACATGTGGGTCCGTAAGTCCTTCCGAGAGGTTGGTGGTAGAGGAAGGAGGGTACGGACCCTGTGGATGACTTTCCCACTGGGTTCCGGTCTAAATTGGGTGAATAAAAAGAAGGTTATGGAGATTGTCGCGGAGGGCGCGGGAGCCCAGTGGTTGGCGCGCGGGAATTGCACTCGGTAGGCTCGGGTTCGATTGCCGCCACTGCCAAAACTGCTGCCATTTTCACGCGGAGTACGATCACGTTAAACATGTGGATCCGTAAGTCCTTCCGAGAGGTGGTTGGTAGAGGAAGGAGGGTACGGACACTGTGGATGCCTCCCCTACTGGGTTCCGGTCTAAATTGGGTGAATAAAAAGAAGGTTATGGAGATTGTCGCGGAGGGCGCGGTAGCCCAGTGGTTAGCGCGCGGGATTTGCACTAGGTAGGTCCGGGTTCGATTCCCGCCATTGCCAAAACTGCCGCCGTGTTCAGGCGGAGTACGATCACGTTAAACATGCGGGACCGTAAGTCCTTCCGAGAGGTTGGTGGTAGGGGAAGGAGGGTACGGTCCCTGTGGATGCCTCCCCCACTGAGTTCCTGTCTAAATTGGGTGGCACTTCCTGGCCCTCCAAACAGTTACCTTACACTTTACTGGTAGGTCGCGCCAGCGAGTGTGCCACGGTTAGAATTTGCCACGGTCAGAATTTTCAAGGGTAGCGAACAGGCTGGTCGCCAAAGGCGGCTAGTAATTAATATACCCATTAAGTAATACAACAATTATGGCTACATATCACGGAACGGAATTACATAAGTGTTCTGATACATATGATAGACACATATTTAGAGTTTGTGAAATATAGGCCGAAGTTTCGTTTAGGTAACGGTCATATATTATGATTAATTGATATGGAAGCGAAAATAAAATTAAGAGGCTCATACCACGGTCATTTACGAAATTTACCGAGCGATTGCATGATGCGTTAAGCAAAGTAATTGAAGTATCAGAACAGTATGCAATTTGGGTCCCTCAATTACAGGGAAAATATGAGTGCATCAAAGAATTAAATCATGAAATTCTGGATCTGTTTCAAATAGATAAAGCATGTGACCAGAAAAGGTTGGATAAAGAAATAAATATGATCGAACAGTATTATGAAACGTATTAGGTTCAAAATAAAACTTGAAAAATTGATAGTTGAAATGATAATTCAAATCTATCATCTGTAGAAACCGGAGGTAACGCATCGAAACGAAAATTCAAATTGCCTGAGCTAGAGTTAAAACAATTAGATGGTCAATTAAAGGAGCGGTTTTCATTTTGGGGTCAGTTTAAGAAAATTCTTGAAGATCCTGAGATTGATACCGAAGATTAGTTTCAATACTTGTTCCAATCCAGATAGAAGGAATCGCGAGAGAGGAAAATTGTTGAATCATTTCCTCCAACTACAGAAAATTATTCTTAAGCTGTAGAATGTTTACAAGCTCGTTTTGGAAGAGAGGATGTATTAGTCGAAATTATGTGAGAGAGCTTTTAGGTTTAGTTTTAAACGATTGTTTAGGTCAAGATCAGAAGCTATCTTTAGTTAAACTATATGAAGAAATAGAAACACATTTAAGAGCGTTACAAATGCTAGGGCGTAACGAGTAATAAATACACATCTATGTTTTATTCATTAGTCGAATCCTATTGCCTACATATCTTTTGAGAATATGGGAAAGGAATTTGAGTTCTATTTCATTGAAAAATGGAAACTATTTAAACGGAGAATGCGAATTGTATGATTAGTTGAATGAAGGATTAGTATTAACTTCAGCACATCGTTTACATATCCTTGATGTGCTTTCAATATATTTGTCAATTTCTTTCCAATAAATATATCGGCGAGCCAGTTGTTTCATTTTTGTTATACCAATGTGAGTTCGATGCAATTCGTCTAGAGCTTGTTTCTGAAGTGTCATTGAAATTATCTCTTTTTGTCTCTTGAACAGGATTTCATTTTCCAAGGTATATTCGAGTGAACGTTTTAGATTGTTTTGAACTTTCTTCTTAATTATCAGAGTCTGTTGCTTTTCTAATTGTATCCGCATTTAATAATTCCGTTGATATTTCATTTACTGATGTCATGTATATATGATTGATCTAGTTATTAATTGCCATATCGCTGGAAGATTACTTCTGAATGACAGACGCTCTGGAAAGACAATCGCTATCGATGTTCTCGATAGGTACCCTTTTTAAAGACTACCTCGTAGTCGAATGCTAAGAGAAAAGTGGCATATCGAAGCAAGTGGCTTGACGTCATTAGAGGTAACTTTGCTTGTGAATGGAAGACTCTTGTCAAGGGTCAATTGTCAGTTGCCAACCTAAAATGTCCAGGCCAACGACCGTACCGTGCTGAAAACACCGGTTCTCGTTAGATCACCGAAGTCAGGCAGCATCGGGCGCGGTTAGTACTTGGGTGGGTGACCACCTGGGAACACCGCGTGTTGTTGGCTCTTTTCGGGCGCGGTAGCCCAGTGGTTAGCGCGCGATTCTCGCCGCTGCCAGAACTGCCGTCGTGTTCATGCGGAGTACGATCACGTTAAACATGTGGGTCCGTAAGTCCTTCCGAGAGGTTGGTGGTAGGGGAAGGAGGGTACGGTCCCTGTGGATGCCTCCCCCACTGGGTTCCGGTCCAAATTGGGTGGCACTTCCCGGCCGTCCAAACAGTTACCTTACACCTTTCTGGTAGGTCGGACGGTCTGGGTCTCAACAACAACCTAAAATGTCCAACCACTCCCGGCCCGAGAACTTAGATGCTCTGCCTTATTTGGTGAGCCATCGGGTCTGGGCTGCCGGCGGGAACCTAAAATGTCCACTAGACACCTTATACCTTTCTGGCATGTCGGACGGTCTGGGTCGAAGAAGAAGAAGGAGAGGAGAATCTAAAATGCCTTACGAATAGATAATTGAAAAACTGATTAACTGAAAATACAATGGCAAGAGCCTCACGGTCAAGCTGCGTGTAATTTCGTTTGGCTAACGTTAATGATTTGGAGGTAAAATCAATCGGTCGTTCTTGACCATCGATGATGTGTGCTAGAACACCTGCAACTTCTACTGGGTAGCATCACGTGTAAGGACATTTGGCAGCATAGGATCATAGGGAGTAAGAATACGGTTACTTGCTATTTCGATTTTCAACTTAATGAACGCTGTTTCACAGGCTGCTGTCCATCGAAATTTGTAATTCTTTCGATGAAACCGTCGAAGAGGATTTGTAACTGCGGAATTGTCCGGCAAGAAACGGGAATAGTACGTAACCATCCCAAGAAGTTGGAGTAATTCTTCCGTATCGTAAGGTCTCGGCATATCGATAATTGCTCTAATTTTCTCTGGACTCTGAAATTTTGATGAATTCTACGATATGTTCTAAATATTCAATTTGTTCTTAGAAGAGTGAGCATTTATTACTATTTAAATGAAGAACAAATTTCTTCAATCTTTGGAGACATAATTCCAAATTGTTCTGGTATTCTTCCTTCGTTGTTCCATGCACAATAATATCGTCGAAGTATGACAAAGTTTTTGGTAAGTCTTGAAAAATTTGATCGATAATTTGATTGAATTTGGTGGGAGCAGTTTTGGTACCAAACGATAATCTATTTAAACGATAGGTTCCATGATGTGTACTTAACGTTTGGACGAGGCTGCTCTCTTCGTCCACTAGCACTTGAAGGTAGGCCTTAAATAATTCTAGTCGATAGGAATATTTTGAATTTCTTAGGCTATTAAGAATATTCTCAATCCTTGGAATAGGATAGTTGGCACTGATAAGACGAATATGATTATTGGCACTGACAAGACGAATATGATTGTCGCCACTGACAAGACGAATAGGATAGTTGGCACCGACACTCATTAACGTCTATCTTGTAATTAACGCAGAGTCGAACGTTTCCATCTGGTTTTGGTATTACCACTATCGGTGATCCCCAGTCGTTTGTAGCTATTTCTGTAATAATTTCTTGCGATTTAAGTGTATCTAGCTCCTTATTAACTTTATCACGGAGAGCATATGGCACTTCCCTTTCTTTATGGAAAACTGGTTTGCTTTTATCCAGAAGCGTCAATGACACATGGACACCTGGAATGCATCTAATTCTTTCTCCAAAGATTTCTGGATATAGACAATATCGTCAAGGTTGTACATTGACATTACTTGTAATACACTCGAATTTTTAAAAATGTGTAAAGAGTCAAAATCAATTTCTTGAAGGCTAATTCCGAGATGTCGTATCCATATACGTCCTAGCAATGCATCATATTATTCTGGAACGACGTAGAGCTTCAGGAGCGATTCCACCTTGGTATTCAACATTTACTTCGACTTTTCCGTCGTGGAAGTAACACATTACTAGTGCATGATCGAAAAGCGACAGTCGAATTTTGAAGTTGAGCTGGAACATTGATCTTATGAAACTTATCACGCTGGATGAAAAAAAATCTTGCACCTGAGTTGTTTACTTCGAACTCTTCCTTGGGACCTTCAATGCACACTGTGACAAAATATTTGCCAGGATCTTTCGAACTCTCTTTCCTATGTTGAAAAATATCTATGATATGATTTACACCATAATGATAAAGTGCTTCTTTATCTGAGACATAATTTGTGTACTCCAGGTTTGATGAATGGATTCTGTTCTTTTCTTTTAGTAATGTTTGAATGCACACCTTCTTGAGATGTTCTGTTTTCTCACAGGCACTACATTTAAGTGAATTGTGATCCGATTTGCAATTTTTCGCAATATGATTACCTCGACCACAACGTAGGCAGAGATTCTTTAGTTTTTTATAATCGCTTCTGGACTGCGACTTTGAACGGTGGTTAATTTTAACTCTCGGTAGAAGACTAACTAGATCGCATTTTGTTTTGTGAATTTCCCGAGTGTGAATTTCTAGGGGTTCGATACCTTGAAATCATACTGACTTCTTCATTGGCACCAGCCACAGTGTTTGACTTCTTTGAGAATTCATAACTGTCAACTTTTGAAGCTTCTAAGGCTAATGCCGTTTTCAAAATTTCATCAAATGCAAGGATTTCTGACTGTAAAATCTGTCCTCGGATTGAATTATCTCAAATTCCACGAATGAACTGCGCACGTAAAAATATGTACGTGATTGATATCTTGCATTACATTGCGAAATACGTAGATAAAAAAAATTGTCACTGTTGTTGTTGTTTCTTATCCCACTTGACCGACAGCAACATCAGATCAAGTCCATGAACCCGTGAGTCTTCAGAAGATAAAGAACTACTCCAGGACTGGAGTACAGCTGTCTCCTCTGGCATCCAATACATGTCAAGGTATGGGCAGGAGAGGCCTGAGCCAAATTGCACTTCGGGCAAAGGGGATGTACCTTAGAACCCAACATATGTCGAAGAGCACGAAGATGGTCGCTGCGGAGTCTGGCCAGAGCCGTCTGTTCACCCCTACTGCCCGCCCTAGTCAAAGCAGCACCAGGACGGCTACAATCATACCACTCATATACTAATTGTCATAGTAAAAAATTGTCACTACCTTCCCCCATCGACCGGTTGTAAGGGAATGTGCTACTACTAAACTACGCACAGTGTTTGATGGTTTGAAGGTTAAGGGAAAGAACGATGCTGTTCTCAATAACTGTCTTGGAAAGGGTCTTAATTGTATCAAATAAATACCAAAGATTTTAAATAAATTTAAATTAGGGAAATATGGAATTACGGCTGACATTCGAAATGCATTTTTACAAATAAGTATCAATGAAGATGACCAGATCTTCCTAAGACTTATTTGGTGGAAAAATGGAAATTCAAGTAAACTAAAAATTTTTAGACATCGACGTGTGGTTTTAGGTGTAAAGTCTAGCCCATTTCCCTTAGGAACCACAATCAATTATCATTTGGATAAAGTTTTTGACAAGTTTCGAGAAGTAGCTAAAAAACTAAAAGAGTCCATCTATGTGGACAACTGTATCGCAAGTTTGGATACGGAAGATGAGTTGAAGAAATTTATTCAACAAACTAAGGAAATTATGTCTTCTGCTAAATTTGATCTTCGAGGATGGACATATGACGATTTGAACTTTGTTTCCAAAGCCAATGAAAAATATTATGTGGCTCACAATCGTAGACGCATCACAGCAACACCCTAGAAGATAATGGAAATTCAGTTTCGATTCTTGATATGAAGTGGAACGTGATAGATACATTTTGCTGTGAAAGAAGAAGAGAAGTTTGAAGAACTAATTGTGACAAAAAGATCGATTTTCTCTTTAGCGAATAGAATTGTTAACCCCATTGGTTTTCTTTGCCCAGTGACCTTGATTTCTAAAATTCTAATGCAAGACCCTTGGCGTAGAAAATTAAATTGGGACTCAAATGTAATAGATGAAATAGCTAGAAAGTTTTTAAATTGGAATAATGAATTGATTTTTCTCAAAGATATCGAAATACCAAGACGAATGCTGACAGATTATGGTTCCATCACCAAATTTTCACTTCACGCTGTTTGTAATGTCTCTCAAACTTCTTACGCCAATCGTGTTTAGCCAATCGTGTTTAGCTTCGAAGTAAAAATGGGAATGATGATAATTATCAGTTAGTACAGGCTAGTTTACGAGTTGCATCTGTAAAATCTATATCTATATCCATACTTGAACTTTTGACTTGCTGCATAAGTGTTCTGTTCGTTTAGTAAACTCTATTAAGCAATATCTGCAGTTTAAAAACGTGCCAGTTTATTTCTGATCTGATTCTATAAATGCCTTATTTTGGATTAAAAATCAAGAAACATGGGCTATTTTTGTAATGAATAGAGTAAAGAAAATTAGTAGATCGCTGAGAGAGAGAGAGTCAACCTAAGGAATGGAATCACGTGTCTGGTATTCCTAATCAGACAAATTTGCTTTCGCGTGGTTGTAGTGTGCGAAAGTTAGTTAAGTCCCAGTGGTGGGAAGGACCTAACTAGTTAAAATATCCCAGTGAATGGCCCAAATCTGACATTTTTCCTGACACAGAAACTGTATGTTCTGAGAAGAGGAAAACAGGAATTTCGGCAGTCAATTCTGAAATGAAACCTACAGACATTATGGATAGCTTTTCTTTTTATAATACAATCGTAAAAGTATTAGCATGGATGTATAGATTATTTTTCATAACTCCAAATTGAATAAAGAAAATATAATTTCAGGTAATCTCATTACGATTGAAGTTAAAGAAGCTGATATCGTTCTATTAAGACTTGTTCAACATAAATCCTTTTCGGGACCCAAAGCGAAAAAGTTACTACCACTTCGACTCATGACAGATTCTAAAGAGCTTCTAAGAATACGATCTAAAATTTTGAACAGAAAGGATTCCGAAGATTTCTGGTATCCTTCAAGTGCTACCTTTGATCATTGATCATTCATTTGTTGAGAAACTGATAAGATCTAGGCATGAAAGCTCTGGTCATGTAGGTGTATAATAAATATTTGATGTCCAGTCTAAGGGAAGAGTTTTGGATTGTAAATAGTAGGAAAACTATTCGAAATATTATTAAAAAATGCACAAGATGCGCTAGATTTGATTCTCACTCCTTAGAAATCCTTTATCGTCTTTCCCTGAAGAAAGTGTCAGGAATGCTGCTGTTCTTGAAATTGTAGGCATAGACTTAGCAGGGTGATTAATACTTAAGAAAAATCAAAATGTTTGGATAATAATATTTACATATGTAATTTTCAGAGCAGTTTACTTAGAATTTACTTGTGCCTTATCCACTGAAAGTTTTCTGAAGGCTTTCCGAAGATTCATAACGCGCATTGGTCGACACTCTGTTGTCAACTCGGACAACGGGACAAACTTTATTGGAGCTGAAAATTTATTCAAGCACATCGATTAGAACTCTGCCGTTCAAAAGGCTGCCATTCAGAAAATTACCTTGCATTTTAATCCTCTATCTGCTCCCTGGTGGGGAGGATGGTGAGAACATTTGATTGGCATGATGAAAAGAATCCTACGAAAGGTATTAAGCATAACATCTTTAAATTATGAAGAATTATTTAAGGTTTTGTGTGATTATGAAAGTGTTCTGAACAAAGGACCTCTTACCTATGTATCTAATGACTCTTACGACTTAATATCGCTTACCTTTTTTATGTTTTTGCCTGAAATCAGAGAAACTGGACTACCAGATTTCGATCAACTTGACGAATTCAAAATGAAAAGAAAGATATGCATACAAACAGAAAGTTAGAACCGATTTGAGGAAAAGATTCAGGATAGAATACCTAGGACAATTACGTCAAACCTCAAAATATATTAAGGATCAGCCATCAATCAAGATTGGTGATATAGTTCTAGTTTCCAACGACAATTTTAAGGGAATTGATTGGCCAATGACCAAAGTTATCGACGGAATTCAAAGATGGTTATGTTAGACTAGTAAAGATTAAAACTGAGAGGGGGAGGGGATATTGCGACCTGCCAAAAAATTGTATCCACTCAAAGTGAGCACAAGTAAATGTGGACTATCTCGAGATCGAGTTTCATTTCTTGAAAATAATATTTCCAAGTCTGACAGAAGTCGGGAAAGTGTAAATTTGTCAACGGACAAGATAGGTCTAGATCTGCAAAAGAACGCACAGTCATTGGTAAGAACTCGATACGAACGTGCAATTCGCAAACCTGATCGGTTCAACTCCATTTATAGATAAATGACTACAGACGTGAAAAAAGATGTCACTTCATTTGTTTGAGCTCTTAAGACATAGCTCAAAGATGGGAATGTGTCATGTACTCTGACTTTACTCCGAGGGAAAATTTATTTATAGTGCAATTCCTCAGTACTCGAATCTGGCAACGCCGGATTATGCCACGAAACCTGAGAATGCGCAAGCACGCGGCTTAAAAAGAAACTGAACATTAATTTTTATTCAGTATTGGAGTATATGTTCCCTTTCAAACGATGTTTATGTTTTTGCGTACGTATTATGTTTTTGCGTACCTTTGTTGTACTTATTCGACTAAGATGTTCAGAATTAATTCGTCGAATTCAGAAGGAATTCTCTTCCATCAAAAAAAGGTAAAGTTGAAATTTAATAAGTATTAGAATCGCATTTTTGTCGTGCGACAAAACACAATTTTTATTAGATAATTTATAAATTCAATTCGATATAACTGATTTATAATGATATTGCGCAATAATAGAACCGAATTACATGAAGTAAAAGATAATAATTTATTTATATTAAAATTAAAATATTTTTTTTATCATATAAATTAATAATAATTCTATTGGAAGAGTCAATACATAGATTTATATCCAGAAAATTAACATTATGGCTAGTAGAAGGTTCATTCGGCAACAATTCCAGAGTATTTGGATAGAAATCTATAGTACTTCTTTCAGGTAGAGGAGACCGGGGTAAGAAGACGATGTTAACGAATTTGATTTTTTTTAATTCGTAAAACTTATAATACATATTTTTTGCAACATATATAAATTATTCATACGTTTCATTATTAATAAAAAAAATTATATCGGATAATCTCTCAAATTAAACCATACAAAAACATGTTTTAACATATTATAAAAAAAATCATCTTGCTCCAGTGCTGGGGCAAGATGACTTATATCGGATAATCTCTCAAATTAAACCATACAAAAACATATTTTAACATATTATAAAAAAAATCATCTTGCTCCAGTGCTGGGGCAAGATGACTTATATCGGATAATCTCTCAAATTAAACCATACAAAAACATGTTTTAACATATTATAAAAAAAATCATCTTGCTCCAGTGCTAGGGCAAGATGACTTTTAATATGGGGCAAGATGACAACTCGCAAATTTTAACCTAGCAAGACTTTTGAGATATTTAAAGAACGTGCAAAACACTAATGGAGTTTAAAGGTGTACAATCATTAATGAATTATGTTATTTACAAAAGGCACAGATGAATTTCCTTCCTTCGTATCCAGTACAGTTTTCATGCCACCAAGCTATGCATTGAGAGCAAGCACAGTATCCAGTCTTCGTCGGGTGGATTAATATAAAGTTCATCACAAGCTGGGCAGTTAATATCCCTGCGCTTACCTCGAAACGCAATTGTTTAGCAATTTTCTTCTTTTTTCTCTGTGTTTTCTTTTTTTCCATTTCATCCTTTGAATTTTGCTTCTCACGCAGCAAATGTCTTATTAGTGAACTTATTAAAACACTGGTTGACATTTTCCCCCTCTTTTTTGTCGATCTTTTAACTTGTGATAAGGATTTACAGTTAAATATTGATGGAGGAGGGGAGCATCTTGATCCCGGAATTTGTTTACAGTTGGAATTATCTACACTTTCAGTGTCGCTATCATTAGCACCTAAAGATATAGGTGTGCTTTCTTTTGTGGAAGATGACGAACTTCGTCATCTTGCCCCGAATGACTAAAAGAAACAACATGGCTGGTATACAGTAAACTATGCATCAGATTAAAACTATGATAGTTTAGCTGAGTATTTAATACTATAATGTGTAACCATAAATTATATCAGAATTTTATGACATATCTTTAAGTAGCTCAAGCTTATTTAGTACAAGTCGAAAATAGTTTCACGGCCCTTACTTAATAAAGTTTGACTAAGAATATAAATTGTACGTGTAGCAAGAATGGGGCCTTCCGCATGCAATTAGTTGTTATGATACAGGGGATTGTACCTATGCTCGTCAAGTGCTACCACCTAAGAATAAAATCGTTAAAACTGTTATTCGTCATCTTGCCCAGCTCGTCATCTTACCCCGGTATCCCCTATATATCTGGGGGATAAAAGTCCTCCCCACGGAGACAGTTTATATTAACCAAGTTTCTATTTATGTGACAGCATTTAGATATACTAGTATTACTATATGGCAGATAGAAATTTTGCCCCCACCCCATTCTAAAGTTTCATTAGCCCCCCAGGTAATAATGTCCTGAAAGAAACATTGAAAATATATTTGGATATTATTTAATTCCAAGATAACGGCGCAAATCAAATCATCATATCTATTTAATTGGAAGTCAGAAGATGTAAAAGAATGTTCGTAATGATATAGATATAAATTAACTAATATACTTCTACTACATTCACCTTGCGGGACACCTGATACTTGTATAAGTTATTTCCCTGAAAAATATAATTCATTAATAAAACAAAGTGGAGAAGTTTAGGATTTTTTTTTATTTTAATACGGTCATCATGAACAGCAACAAATGCATTATAAAGTGATAAAGTGATATTATAAAGATCTTGAATATTAATATTATTAAAGAAATCTTTAAAATCAAAGTTTTATAAACCAACAATATTATCAATAATATGCAGTTTGTTAATTAAAACTTGACTATAAATATTTTTAATGATGACTTTAAATATTGTTAATGATGAATCCTTAAAAGAAGCCATGTCATTCAGAACCAAATTTAGACTACCCTTCTGTAGCAAAATAAATGTTAATATTATAAATACCCATAAATATTATTAATATTTAGTTTGATACCATTAAGAAAATGTGAGTCTATTTTGAAAATATCATTATTCTTTAAATAGTCTATTAAAACTTGTACATAAATTTTTTTACAAATAATTGCATAATTATTGGAGGCTTTATCTACATAATTAATAACAAAAGACTTCTGAAAATGTATGAGAGTTTTTCAATTTACCAATAGTATATAGTGATTTAAGAAATTTTGACACTATTAATAGTATTATTAATTACTTTGACGATATTATATTTCCACATATTAAATGCTTCTAATGGCTGTGAATATTATTTGATTGAGAAATTGCATTGATTGTCAAGTTTTGATTGTCAAATTGCATTTAATTGATAATATTGTTGGTTTACAAACCTTTGATTTTAAATACCTTTTTAATAATATTAATATTCAAGATCTTTAAACTATCACTTTATCACTTTACAATGCATTTGTTGCTGTTCATGCTGACCATATTAAAATTAATAAAAAATCCTAAACTTCTCCACTTTGTTTCATTTAATAATTATATTTTTCAGGGAAATAACTTATACTTACAAGTATCAGGTGTCCCGCAAGGTGGATATAGTAGTAGTATGGTGAATGTAGTAGTAGTCTTCTAACTTCCAATTATACAGATATGTTGATGATTTGATCTGTGTAGTTACCTCGGAATTAAATAATATCCAAATAGATTTCTTTCAAGACACTCGGGAATTGTTGCCGAATGAACCTTCCATTACTGATAATGTTAATTTTCTGGATTTAAATCTATGTATTGAGTCCTCCAATAGATTTATTATTAATTTATATGACAAGAAAAATTATTTTAATTTTAATTTAAATAAATTATTACCTTTTCTTCATGTAATTTGGTTCAATTATTTCGTAATATCATCATAAATCGGTTATTTCGAATTTATAGATTATCTAATAAAAATTTTCATCAATTACATGTAAACAACCTTATTCAAAATAGTAAAATATATAATTACCCATTTTATTTGGTAAGCAGTAAAATAAATACGTTTAGAGTAACTCAGCATTGTTAAATGAATCATGGCATTATCACTGTAGTGATAATTTTTCCAACCTGCTACTTAATTAACTAAATGCTTACTTTTGATTTTTATTTCTATGTTATCTGCTTTTCGTATTACACGCATTTTCTAATTCAAAATTCGTTTTTTAATTTATTAAGATTTATATTATTATACTATTCTCATTAGTATTTATTTTGTTAAAGTTTTCCAATTTATTGGTTCAATTAATAATTATTTTCCAAATGAATCTAATAACCATTTGTTGTATTTTGAATTTTGTAAGGTTTTCCCTACTTTTACTTTTGATTGGAACTTTTTTTTCTTATTTTTAAGTTTAGCAGCACTGGATTTTATTTTATTTTTCTCTTTATGATTAGTAACACTGTCTTTTCCCTTCTTGTATGGTAAGAATTTGGTGGATGTCCATCTTTGGACTTGCAAGTATGTCCTTTATTTGTTTTTAGAAATTTCTTTTACATTGTCCAGTTTTCATTATTTTTATAGTATAGGTGTATAATGGCCTTTCTGTTCAAAGTAACAAGGCCATTAAATGAAAAGTACTATTAGAAGGTAATATTTTGTATACACCTCCTTAAGATTTTACAATTTCATTGCCTTCTATCCATTGTTATTCATTCTCTGTTACTAATTAGTTGTAATTCATACATATGTTTTTAACACTTTACTACAAAGTTGAAAAGTGTTTATGACTTTGTTCATTCTGTCTGTCTGTCTGTCTGTCTGTCCGTTAGCACGATAACTGCCGTAAAAATGACTTAATCAAAATGAAATTTTAGTATGTTGTTCAGACGGTCTATAGGACCTATGGGAATATAAATGAATATCACCCAATTAGTTTTGGATTGAACCCGGGTTGAAAAAATGAAATACATTGAGCCCTATGGGACCTAATTTTTCAAACATTTTTTAAGCGGATTTAAAATTCACAAATTGCATCGAAAATTTTAGGTAATAGTCAAATTGTTCCATAAAATATATAAAAAAAAAATTCAGCGAAATATATTCAGTAGTTTTTTAAATAAAAATTAAAATAATAATTACACATCTTATATGAAACGATCACGTGACCATGATATGAAACGATCACATGACCCACTTCAAAATGATATATGCCATCCATCTTGTTTCAAAATCGTGATTTTTTAAAGTTCTTTTTAATTCATATTGAGTGTTGTATCCGTCCTAAAACTACTTTATTTTTGCTTAAATTCTGTGCATCTACATACTGAAACAACGCAATGACAATATATTTGAGTTTAAATTATCATTCAAATTTGATTATTTCTACAACTAAGCCTATTTTTCACCTATGTAAAATGTAAACAGCAAAATATGTAGAATGAGTTGTATATTAGAATTACTGTATTTCTTTAACACAAAATAATTCAGTCCATGGAGTCTGCATGGCTGATATGAATGAAATATTAATTGATTTTATAAACAGAAGGACGATTTTTTTCGATGAAGTTTTAAGCATAAAGTTTATGAATTGTAGCTCCATGGTCTTAATTTTTAAATAAAATAAGTTATTATAGTATTGTGATGAATGAAATGGAGAAAGTTATGAATGAAATCCTGCTTTTATAGAGAGATCCAGGCGTGTTATTTTTTCTATGACGTCATTTGAATTTATTTCAGTTGTTTTCGATGAAGTTTTCAAATATAATAAATTATCGTAGTATTATGATAGTTTTAAAAATATTACCGTGGAATGTATTGCATTTTAGAGATATTTAAACCAAGCAATTTATATTTCAATGCCGTCATTTGAATGAAGTTCATTTTTCTCAATGAAGGTTTAAGTTTTCAAATATAATAAATCAATGTAGTATTGTGATAAGTTTTAAAATATTACCGAGGAATGTATTGCATTTTCGACTTTTTTAAATAAAATTGCATTGAAGTTGGAAAGTGTTTCATAATCAATGCTTTAAGCATGATTGATCTTTCTTGTTAGATTTTCATTTTGCTCACTTGCATTCTCTTGAATTTTATCAAGTAATCAAATAAATTCTTTTGGTGGATCTTGGGTGCTGTACTAAATATATCTCTTCTATATCTGCTTTAATTTTATTTAGTTAACTTGTTGGCTTTAACTTTTTAACACTTTACAACAAGGTTGAAAAGTGTTTATGACTTTGTTCATTCTGTCTGTCTGTCTGTCTGTCTGTCTGTCTGTCCGTTAGCACGATAACTGCCGTAAAAATAACTTAATCAAAATGAAATATTAGTATGTTGTTCAGACGGTCTGTAGGACCTATGGGGATATAAATGAATAATATCACCCAATTAGTTTTGGATTGAACCCGGGTTGAAAAAATGAAATACATTGAGCCCTATGGGAACTAATTTTTCAAACATTTTTTAAGCGGATTTAAAATTCACAAATTGCTTCGAAAATTTTAGGTACTATTCAAATTGTTCCATAAAATATATAAAAAAAAAATATTCAGCGAAATATATTCAGTAGTTTTTTAAATAAAAATTAAAATAGTAATTACACCTCTTATATGAAACGATCACGTGACCATGATATGAAATGATCACATGACCCACTTCAAAATGATATATGGCATCCATCTTGTTTCAAAATCGTGATTTTTTTAAGTTCTTTTTAATTCATATTGAGTGTTGTATCCGTCCTAAAACTACTTTATTTTTGCTTAAATTCTGTGCATCTGCATACTGAAACAACGCAATGACAATATATTTGAGTTTAAATGCTCATCTAAATTTGATTATTTCTACAACTAAGCCTATTTTTCACCTATGTAAAATGTAAACAGCAAAATATATAGAATGAGTTGTATTAGAATTCCTGTATTTTTTTAACACAAAATAATTTAGTCCATGGAGTCTGCATGGCTGATATGAATGAAATATTAATTGATTTCATAAAGAGAAGGACGATTTTTTTCGATGAAGTTTCAAGCATAGAGTTTAATTTTTTGTAGCTCCATGGTCTTAAACAAAATGTTTAAATAAAATAAATTATTATAGTATTGTGATGAATGAAATGAATGGGAGAAAGTTATGAATGAAATCTTGTTTTTATAGAGAGATCCAGGCGTGTTATTTTTTCTATGACGTCATTTGAATTAATTTCAGTTGTTTTCGATGAAGTTTTCAAATATAATAAATTATCGTAGTATTATGATAATTCTAAAACTATTACCGAGGAATGTATAACATTTTAGAGATGTTTAAACCAGGCAATTTATATTTCAATGCCGTCATTTGAATGAAGTTCATTTTTTCGATGAAGGTTTAAGTTTTCAAATATAATAAATTAATACAGTATTGTGATAAGTTTCAAAATATTACCGAGGAATGTATTGCATTTTAGACTTGTTTAAATAAAATTGCATTGAAGTTGGAAAGTGTTTCATAATCAATGCTTTAAGCATGATTGATCTTTCTTGTTTTAAACAATGTACCAAGTATACTTAAAATTTCGCAAGAGTAGAAAAAGCATGCCAATCGTTGGACGAAGTCTTTATTAATTAGGATGCTTGCAACTTTGTTACAACGACATGTTTTATGAAAATATTGTTTAAAAAATTGTTTCAACTGAATTAAAATTAAGTGGTTGGTTTGAAGTTAAGCTTTTAATCTAACTTTTTACTATCAAAATGAAACATATTTTAGGAGAGATAATACTCATTCGTGGCATTTAAATTGTGTAAATGTGATAATTCATGTTTTTATGTGCAATAATTCGTTCGGCTAATAAGTCGTTTTCTTTTAAAGAAAATTGAATTTATATTCACGAGCAGCATATAATTGAAATAAAAGCGTCATGAAGTATAAAAATTAATTTTCAATTTCGTTTTTCTAATTTTTGTGCAGCTTCAAATATAATTTACAAACCTCAATATGGACATAAAATTGGATTTCATATCTGCGTTTAATAACAAAAACAGTTCATTTATAATAAACTAAAAAGAAAAGTTTGATAGAAAGTAAATTTTTAAATACTTTAAAAATACTCTAATCAGTATAATTACAGAAAATTTTAAGATACAAACTTTCAGATATCTACACAATTAAGAAATTGGTACACTTTTTAAAATGTTAAAAAATTAAAATAACTTAAATAAAAGAAGCATATAATATAAAAATTAATAATATCGACCGGTTTCGTAGGCATAAAACAACCTTCTTAATCAGGAAATACCAGGAACGTAACCTACACTTGTCAGACATAGATCGACGACTGATGCAATAGCAGAAAACGTGGCACAAGCAAGAAAAAATTGTTGCGAACGGCGAGAGGAGAAAAAATGAAATGAAAGTTGTTGAAAAGAAATAAAACATAGTTGAAAAGTGTTTATGACTTTGTTCATTCTGTCTATCTGTCTGTCTGTTCGTTCGCACGACAACTGCCGTAAAACTGAATTTATCAAAATAAAATTTTAGTATGTGATTGAGACGGTCTGTAACATATGGGAATGTAAATGAGTAATATCACTCAATTAGTTTTGGATTGAACCCGGGTTGAAAAAGTGAAATACATTGAATCCTATGGGACCTAGTTTTTCAAACATTTTTTAAGTTAAGTTAAAATTCGCAAATTGCTTTGAAAATTTTAGAAAATATTTAAATTATCCCTTAAAGTGTAAAAAAGAATTTGAGCAAAATACGTTCGGTTGTTTTTTAAATAAAAATTAAAATAATAATTACACTCATATTATATGAAAAGATGACGTAACCCACTTCAAAATAAAATATAGTATCCATCTTTTTTCCCAGTGCCAAAATCGTGATTATCGATTTTTAAACTTCGTTTAAATTTATATTTAGTGTTGCATCCGTCCTAAAACCGCTTTATTTTTGCGTATTTTCTGTGCATCTATATTCTGTGCCAACGCTATTACAATACTTTCAAGTTTAAATGATCATAAAACTTTGATTATTTCTACAACAAAGCCTAATTTTAACGTATGCAGAATGTAAACAAATCAAGCTGTGAAATGAGTTGTATAAGAATTGCTGAATTTTTTAAGGCAAAATTATTTAGCTCTGGAGTCTGGAATATAGGTGATATGAATGTAATATTCATTGATTTTACATAGAGAAGCAGACGATTTTATAGCATTGCTTATTTCGATGAAATTTTAAGCATGGAATTAGAAAACACTTTTACCTCCATGGTTTTAAGTTTTTAAGTAAAATAAATTATTGTATTACTGTGATAATTTTATAAATATCATCGCTGAATGTATCGCATTTTAGAGATGTTCAAATAAAATTGCATTTCAGTTGGAAAGTGTTTCATAATCAATGCTTTATGCATGATTGATCTTTCTTGTTTATGTGCTGCAAAAAGCGCAATAATTAGATGCAATTTTAATGCACCGTATTTTTACTTATGTATTTTTACGTTTGTATTGTTAAACTAATTAGTTATACATTCTTAGTGTATTATATTTAAACTTTTTGATTATTTTTGAAAAAATTTATTTATATATATTGCAGAGTCCACTTCAACGATAAGAGCTTGTAATTTCATCCCAGTAGCTCAACGGTAGAGCGTCGGCTGGCCAGTTCGGAGATCCAGGGTTCTATTCCCGATTGGGGCAGCAAGACTCTTTACAATTGCGCCCGAGCAAATCAACCCTGTAGTTTAGTGTAAAGATGTTGGAGGTCTGAAAGTGACCCTAGTACGACTAGTACGGATTCAGTGGACTCTGAAAGATTGAGTGCCGATTTCAAATTGAGAGGATAACAACCACGTAGGAGACTAACCTGGGTAAAATTAGTAGTATCAGGAGGCTAACCTGAGGTAAAAATAGCAGGAGGTGGTCAGTCAGATTGTCAGTTGCACGCCAATCTGACATTAGAGGGTGTTGTTGTTGTTGAGACCCAGACCGTCCGACCTACCAGAAAGGACATTAGAGGGTGTAGAATTCAGAGTCCACTTCGACGATAAAAGCTTGGAATTTTGTCCCAGTAGCTCAACGGTAGAGCGTCGGCTGACCAGTTCGGAGATCCATTGTTCGATTCCCGGTTGGGGCAGCAAGGCTCTTTGCAGTATATATAAGTCAATTTTTCAGAGGATACTTATAATATTGAAATAACTATATAGTCCAAAATATGAAAATGTATCTTTTAAATTTAGAAAATAAGAAATAAAATAGCACTCAAAAGTGTCTAGACGAATGTCTGATGTATCGTTCGCAGACCACCTGCATCTGGAACGCGGGATACAGGCAATGGATGAATTGATTTGACAAAATGGCTGAAAATGGCGATTTTCTATTTTAAAAGTTCACAACTTTTAAATTAATTCGAATTTTTAAAAAATCTTGCGGTGGTGTATCTACGTGGAGCTGATGTTTCTGTGTAGCAAATTTCTCCGCTGTTCGAGGCTTCGATTTCCCGGTACACACGGCATACAAACACAGACACATTGCCAGACAAACACCTTTCTTTACAATATAAAACTGCATGTAATGTATGCTTAAAATATGGAATAAAACAAAATGGTAGTATATAGTTGCAGAGGATTATCTACTCAGTGGGAATCGAGATCAGGAACGCACGGCACGTGACATGGAAAGTAATAAATACCTGTCAAAAAGTCGTATCATCAGGGCCTATTACTCGGTGGCATTATATATTCCTGTATATTATATTCCTGTGCATGCAAATGTTGTTTATTTTATCATTCCTGTGTATGTAAATGTTTTTTATTTTACCAATCCCGTGTATGTAAATGTTGTTTATTTTACCATTCTTGTGCATGCAAATGTTGTTTATTTACCATTCCTGTGCATGCAAATGTTGTTCATTATCATTCCTATGCATGCAAATGTTGTTTATTTTACCATTTCTGTGCATGTAAATGTTGTTTATTTTACCATTCCTGTGCATGCAAATGTTGTTTATTTTACCATTCCTGAATAGGGTAGCCATTCGCCAATAACCATATTGTGTGAAGTAAATGTCTTCTGTAACAGTTTTATTGCTGATTCCTACCATGGAGTTAGAAAGAAAAGTATAAAACTCTTATGGATGAAACGCTTGAAAATGCCATACTACTTTGAGAATTAAATATAGGTGTCGCTAGTGTTAGTAAAGTAGCTGAATAGAAAGGCGTAGTATTTAGTATATGCATTTTTGATTATTTTTAAATTAAGGGTTCCCTAATTATGAGTATAATTACCAGTATTTTTTTATAGTTGTAGGATAGAGTGCAGAATATATGGAGATAAAAATAAATTGAAAGGTAAAATAATTTTGAATACGTAGGAATATTCTTTATTTTTTCAGTTTTATTTTGCATTGCGCTAATAATTTATTTTTACAAAACTGACAGTTTAAATAAATATCTTAGGCCTTTCATCATGGAAATGCATACAATGCAGGACTACTTATCTTAACCCAGCGCCACCAGAATTATTGTCTCAAACAATATGGGCGTTTTCTTAATATGAAGTTTTAACTCCTTACTTTTGCCTCCATGATTCCTACTTATTAGAGAATGTTCTACAATTTGTAATTTTTTTTTATTATCTATCTCGCTTTTTGACAGGTATTTATTACCTTCCATATACACGTTTCGCTTTTGATGTCGATTTTTACTAATTAGGTAATCACCTAAAACAGCATGTTTCAAGGGTTCCGCTACAGTATTCCAGGGGTATAGCGGAGATAGTTTCGTGTAAAGTTTCTTAAAAATTAAAAAAAACTGAAGCGTAAAATTTGAATGCATAATTTGAACTTTTTCTCATTTAGGGATTCCGCCATCAAATTGAATTTTGAAAGGATTCTGCGACTAAAAAAATTTGTAAAACAGTGGTCAACAACTTTGTAATTAATATTTTTCTTCTATCTCGCTTTATTACCGGGTTCCCTATCCTAACTTTTTTAATTCTCCACTAGAAGCGCTGCAATAACGTTTATTCGATCGGGCCTAGTCACTTTACTATAGATAGACCTAAAGTGTACACTCATGGACCTTTCCTTACAAATTTATTAGGTTTCTTACGGACTTTTCTAGGAACCCTGTATATTATGATTAAAGGACACCTTCAAAAAATTTCAAATGCAAATTTCATGAATATTCGTGCCTTTTAAAATTCCGTTCTTTTATTTAAAATCACATTCTTAATAAAAAAAAATATTATGATAATATAAATAAAAATCTTAATATAAATAAAAATCCTGCTCACTCTCTCTCTCTCTCTCCTTCACCAATTGATATCAAAGCCTGAAATGTCTACAGCTATGTCACTTGAGCATTTAGCATTTCAAAAATAATAGTTTATATGTAACAAAACATTCGGTATAAATAAATACGATAGAGGTATCATTAACAATATGAAGCAGAGGCCTGTAAAGACATAACATACCACTGAAGTATTTTAAGATAAATGATTTCGGAACATTGTTTTTTTGTCGTAAAAATCAATAAATAACTATTTATTTCCCGATCTTACCGAGTTTTATGCAGTGGTTCTCGATAACAGGTCAAATGAAGATAAAGTGTTGGGATAGCAAAGACATTTTTCAAGATGACTTTTAACTAGGCAAGCTATGCTGAGCTTATTTATAAAATGTTGGATAACTGTCGTGATAAATGAATTTAGCCATTTTGAGAACTTTTTACGATATGCGTACAGATTGCTAACAAGTCATAAAAATTAAGTTTTGATGCAGCCAAGGGTTTTTATTGAAAATTAAGAAATGGAATTGCTAACAATTAGATTTGTACAGGCTTGGAGTATCAAAAGAGATGTTTAGGTAGTAGTTAGTATTTCGGTGTATGATATACTATTGGTTTTCTTGAATGTTTTGATGCAGTTAAATTAATGAAAATGAACATGTTAAAAGATTGTATAGAGTCTTAAAAATGTTGAATTATTAAAAGAAATCTTCCATTTTAGAAAATATGGTTTATTGATTTACATTTAAATTTATACAACTCATGGAGATTTAGATTTATGCAATTTATGTGTTATTGTTATAGGTTATTATTCGTTAATATTTAGGTACATTATATTTATAATATTATTGCACATACAGGTTAGAATTCTACAATTTATGGTTGCAGTAATATATGTACGTTTAGTAGCGTCGCTAGAAAAAATTTTAGGGGGAGTAACCAAATATTTTGTTTTCTATTTCTCCATATATCTTTTCTGTGAAATTCAATAGGTTCGATGGGTTCCTTTCGCGTTTTCATGAGCATTGTGTTGAATATACGGTCAATTGTGATTCTCATATTTTTTGCTTTTGCAGCGAGCACGTGCGATTTGAAGCCTACAGTTTTCGGATCGAAAGTATTTTAAATTGCAGTCAAATGTATTAAGAAGCGGGTGATTACTTAATTATTTATGCGTAGTGGACTCTTATTTAAAACCAGGTATCGCTAATTCTAGTACATCTATATACACATACATTTTATTTCATTAAAATTTTGACTTATTATTTGGAATGCAAAGACCTGCAACAATTGTCATAACATCCCTTCGTCCGGCAGTTTTCGTTTCTTATTCAGAAGAGAAAGCAGATGAATCATGTAATGAGCGAAAATTTCATCCGAAATTCTGAAAATTCCCAACAATAAGGCAATATCTTTAACTATTTGTCCAGAAATTTATTGACCATGCTGTTACTAAAATGCGAAATTTTAAATGGACAAGATGACACAAAAGCAAGTTTGCCTCAATATGGACTTTGCAAGAAGCAGAGCCATTTGAAAATTTGATCATCACCTTGTTACTTGTTTCTGAATTATTGCTGCTCATCGTTAAAGGATAGGGGTTACGGCAAATGTGCTGCACCAACTTAATATAGTCTGAAATTCTGAAATTTTATTATGGACGAGTGAAGCTAAGTCCATTCTTCATTCCCATTGAAATCAACATTTGGATGAACTTTGTGATCCCTTTTACTCGAAGACTACAATAGGGAGGAAGATGAAAATTTGCACACATACGCAAAATTATACGCATATTGTCAGAATCACAACCTCAATATAATAAAAAAGAATTGTAATAAGACCAAACACCCATTTTTACACTGCACATGCTCACTAAGTTTCGTACAAATAGCATGTAAACAACAACTTCTAAGTGGCTAATCAAAGCTTGTGCATTTGCATGTAAGTTGAATCGTTAATCGTGTTCAATTCATTCCAATTAATTCCAATTTAGCAAGTTCACTCCAAATTATTTAAATTCATTTAATTTTAACTTGAAAAAATATTTTCGCGATGATTCATTTTTTTCTCTTTTTATGATTTTCTTAAAGATTCTTTTTTTTTCTCTTATATAACTAGAGGGGGGGAGGACTCTGCCCCCTGCTCGCTACGCTTCGCCAACCCCCGTAATTCTCTTCGCGAGCTATTTCAAGCCCAAGTTTAAATTGGTAAACTGTTTATTTCATCGCGTTACCCTTTTATTTTTTTATACATGTACCAAATTTTATATATTTGTATGCAATAGTTTTGCGGTACGAGACAGAGAAAATATATAGACGTGCCGATATGAAAGAACAGTTTTCACTTCAGAAGTGCATTAAAAGTAAAATATCTCGTAAACTATACCGAAATAAAAAAAAAAGGCTCCGTTCTGCAAAAATTCGTGGTCTTGCTATTGTTTATTAGTCTATCCAAGATACGAAATCGCAGCTCAAATATTTTATCTTTGACTTTGACATTAAATATTTCTTAAAATACAATATATCGAAAAACGGTTTATTTCAGCGTGTTTCCCAAACTTACAAGTGTACCAAATTTTATATTTTTGTATGCTATAGTTTTTGCGATACGAAACAGAGAAACTCGAGGAACAAGAAATTTGTCAAACAGCGGCGGCGGCGACGGCGGCGGCGGCGGGGGCGGCGGCGGCGGCGGCGGGGGCGGCGGCATCACATTTTTTTTTAATTTAGAGATATTTATGTAGAAACTTTATTTAAGATATGTTTTATAAAGAAAATCATAGTCCACCTGATCAACTTCCTGTTGCGATAATGGACAAATTTATTAATTACCATGGACCAACTTATGAGATCAGTGGTTGCGTTTCTATTTTTACAGTTAACAAGAACTTGGAATTTTAACGTCACTATTTGCATACGAAACCAATTCCCGTTGAAGCTCGCTTTTGCACTCACAATACACAAGACACAGGATCTATAACTTTGGGTAAAGCGGTAAAGACAGAATGGAGAACTGGGAAACTTTCTTATAAGTTTGACTTATTTTGCATTGCCACGTTTTAAAAGACTTGAAAGTTTAGCATTTGTAGTCTATATAAATAAAAATGAAAATCTGTCTGTCTGTCTGTCTGTCTGTCTGTTTGTCACACCATCACGGGAGAACGGCTGAACCGAATTTGATGAAATTTTGTGGGTAGCCCAGAAATAGCCCCACTTAAAATTATATCCATGTTTTGAGTTTCTACGACCAGTGGTTCTCGAGATATTAGTAAAAAACAAAATTTTCGTTTGTCTCATCATCACGGAAAAACGGCTGAACCGAATTTAATGAAATTTGGTGAATAGCCTTGAAATATCCCCCCATAAATTTTGTCCAAGTTTCGAGTTTCTAAGACCTGGGGTTGTCGAGATATTAATGAAAAACGGAACTTTTTCCTAGGAGTTCTACTCCCTAACTCCGTGGTTTATCCAAACGAAAAGCTTGAAAATCGTTTGAAAGTGAATTAAAATTTAATCTCTGAGTTTGATGGGAGATTTTTTGCGTTAATTAGTCACTTTCTGAAAACATGAATTGTTTGAAACATGATTTAAAGTGGAAATCTATCTCCATGGTTCATGGTTTATTTAAAACAAGCTTTTACGGAACAATGAGAAGTATAGAGAAATCAAAATCGTTATTTAATTTCGCAGTTTATGTTATAAGACATGACATATTATGTTACTCAGAAACGCAATTAAATTAAATCTGTCTGTTAATTTTAATAATTATTTTTTCGATTTGAATAATAAATAAATGGATATAAAAATATATTTTAGAAAAGAACGATTTGATTTTTCTTATAGCATTTTTGACTGGATAATATCAATTACGGTCTTCAGGTTTAAAAATTATTATTATTCATATTTTCGGGGATTATTGATTCAAGGATTATTGATTTTTTCAAGTTATTATGCAATTATTTTATTATGACAAAAATTGTTTGAACTCATATATTGTATGTTGTACGAATCTTCTACAAATACACGTGTATATCTTTTAATCTACGAGAATATAAGTTGTACAGGTATATTGACATATGTTTTGATATATATTGGCATATATTGGAATCAATTACGACCTTCTGGTATAAGGAGTACGGATATTATTGATGTTTTCAATTTATTACGTCATCTCTTTTATTTTGGCAAATATTTTTGAGACGCATATTGTAATACGGGTAATCTTCTACTAACACATTGGCATATTTTCTGATCTGCGACAATATAATTAGTACGGGGTTGCATATATTCATTCAATTCCTATTTTTTCTTCTGTAAATTTGCTTACAAAAGGGGGCAGGATGTTTTATTCTTCAGATCTGATCGTGAAGATAATTTTGCATAGTGAGAACATATATTCTTAAACTTCTCTTTAGGAGCAATAAATTTAATATTTTAACAGAATTTGCACATGATTGCGAACTTTAAGTTTCTTTAAATTATACACTCCGTACGAATAACGGGTGTGCTGTTAGTGGTTAATAAATTTTAACATTTTAGGAGGATATATCATGTTGCTCGGCATTGCAATTAAATTAAATGTGTTTGTTAATGTTTTTATTATTTTTTTTCGATTTAAATAATAAATAAATGGATAAATGGATATAAAAGTATATCTTATGAATGGACGGTTTGATTTTTCTTTTAATTATATTAAATGCTGACTGCGTACATTAATTTCATTTATTTTGGCAAAGAGTTTTCAAGCTTATATCGTATTTAGCTACTAAACTCATATATTGTGTTTAGCCAATAAATTCATATAGCCGATTGTTGAAACAGAAAAAGAGTAGAGCGGGTATATCTTCTAATACAATTGTAGTGTTTTCATTTAGTATATTGAAACGGGATAAGAATGTTTCATTCAGATCTGCAAATTCAAAGCTACGGATTTGGAGGGATATCGCTAATTTTACAACTTTTCTTAAACTTTGCCAAATTGACGGAAATGTCGCCAAATTGATATAAACGACACACAAACAGCTGCCATAAACCTTCGGGTTGGTCGTGTGGCTTAGGTCTTCTACATATCAATTTAATTTTTTTTTGTTTTGTTTTATCTTGAAATTGATAAAATTGCGCTACATAAATGATATTAATTGTTTTTTGTTAGGGGATAGTATTGTGATGATATTTCGTCAATTTGTCGCAAAGTGGAACTGTCAGTTCTACAGTCCCACTTGGCGATAAATTTGGCGATTTTTTAAAATGTCGCTAATTTGACGAAACTGTCGCCAAATGTTCCATAGAAATATAACTATTTAGACGATATTTTTTCTACCAATTTATTTGAAGCAAATGATATCATGTCGCTTAGCAACGGATTTAAATCCAATGTGTTTATGCGGCAGACGATTTTTATTAAATCCTTTCCGATTTGAATAATGAAGATATGTATATAAAATAAATTTCATTGCCATTTCATTTTGGACTGGATAATATCAATTATACTCTTCAGGTTTAAACATTATTATTATTGATATTTTCCGGAATTATTGATTCAGGGATTATTGATATTTTTAAGTTATTACGCCATTGTTTTATTGCGGCAAAAATTGCTGACACACGCATATTGTACGTTGTACGAGTAATCTTCTAGGAATGCACGGGTATATCTTCTAACCTACGAGAATATAAGTAGTACAGGTATATTGGCATATATTTTGACATATATTGGCATATATATTGGAATCAAGTACAGTCTTCTGGTATGAAGATTAAGGGGATTAATTATATATTCAATTTATTATGTCGTCTGTTGTATTTTACCAAAAAACATTTGAGACTCATATTGCAAAACGGGTAGTCTTCTACTAATAATCGGACATTATAAGTAGTACGTGTATATCTTCCCATATAATTTTAGCACTTTAATTTTGACATATATTGGAATAAATGACTGTCTTCAGATTTAAAGATTACGGGTTTATTGGTATTTTCAATTTATACATGTAATCTACTAATACAGGTTATATTTTCTAATATTCGCGTATATAATTAGTACGGGTCCCATACAATTTTAACGCATTTATTTTGCATATATTGATTCAATTCCATATTTTTTTTTATATTTGCTTACATAAGGGGTCCAAGATGTTTTATTCTTCAGATATGTCCATGAAGATAATTTTATATAGCGAGAACAGAGATTCTTAAACTTCTTTTTAGGAGCATTATATTAAATATTTTAACAGAATATTTTGATTAAACATGTCATTTAGTATACTATAAGAATTTGGGCATGATTATGAATTTCAAGTTTCTTTATATTATATACTCCGTACGAAGAACGGGTATGCTGCTAGTAACATATACATTTGACAGATTTGATAATTTAAAAAAAAAATACACATGTTACTGTGTCGATAGCTTGAAGAAAGCATATGAGAGTTCATATTCATGTAACTGTGATCTAAATGTGTTTTTGTGTTTTAAAATTATTGCTCAGATTTAATTTTTTTTTAAATTTTTATTTTGTATTCTAAAATTGTTTACCCTAATATTCAGATTCTAAAAACTTATTTGCACTTTTGTATTAGGAATCTCAAATACTGGAATTAATTTTTATACTTCTAATTTATTAATTTATTTTTAAATTGCATTATGTTTTAATTTGAAATCTTTTACAGCTTGCACACCTCAAACGCGAAAGAGAATCAAAGTTTTGGGAGTTGTAATCAAAAGTAAAGACGCTATGGATTACAGTGAATTGACTTTTACCCTGTAACAGGGTGTTGTAGAAAATCAAAAAAGGCCTCAGTGGGTCATTCCTTTCCTCACCACCCGTGAACCATGGTTTTTCGGTCACTGCCTTTAGTCAACAAGGAGCAGGCAATTGATCACCGAGCACAAAACTTCTTACATCAAAGATTTTAGGATATTTCTTGTAGAAATATTTACATTAGGGCCTAGAACGATGCAAGACATTATTTTAACCCAGTCCACAGTTCGCGAGATTTTATGCGCTCAGAATTGCAATGAAGCGACTTCTTTTCTATAACAGGGTTTGCATAAAAGAAAGTGAGTGCTTAATTAGTTATCAATCTCCACCTCTGGATCATGGTTTCACTGTCATTGCCGTTTGTAAGCACGGGCGAAGAGCTCAACCAGTCATTCTCCACCCCTATGGTCCTCAAGTGGATTAGGGATTCATACCCAAGAAGGACTCAAATAAATCGATCTTTGGATCAATCTTTGGATCTTCGTACGCTGCAACATAGATGAGGGGGTCTCGGATCTATGAAGGAGAACTAGTGTAATTGGAGAACGAGTATAATACTTAGAGGAGAGATACGAAGACGTATAATACTTAGAGGAGAGATACGAAGACGTATAATACTTAGAGGAGAGATACTTCTTATTCCTGCTCTAAGGTATAACAGCCGATGAGAGGTTATAATCGTTAACTCCACTGTTCTATCAAATGATCTACAAAGGGTGTTCACACATTTTTGTGACGATTTTGAAAAAAAATATAATATATAAACAAAGATAAGAATTTTATTTTCTAATATATTCAATCTGATAGCTCTTTTGTTGAACTATCATATTACATCTTGATTTCCAAGATGAAAGAGCTTTTCTTAAAATATCAAGGTTGATTTTGTTGCACTCCTCCACCACAATCTTCCAGAGTCCATCCAATGTTTTGGAATGCCGCTTATAAATAGCTTGTTTTAAAAGTCCAAATACACAGTAATCTATAGGAGATAGGTCGGGGGACTTGTGTGGAATGCATTTAAATGGAATAGCCTCAATTCCGGTTTCATTTCTCATTTTTTCAAAAATTATAGCAGTAGATTTAGAGGTATGGCTGGTAGCCTTATCCTGTTGGAATTTAACACAGTGAAGATTGTTTGGGTAAAGTGATGGAATGTCTTTTTTGAAAACAGGTGTTAAAACATATTTCTGATAGTAATCCGAGTTAATTTTGACATTTTTTTCTACTTTCCTTATTTTAAGTTTTTCGTTATAAGAGAATCCAGCAATAACCATAAAACCTTTAGCAAAACTTTCCTTTTTTTCTCTGAACCAAACTTTGTTGGGTATGCATTTTTTACCTTTTTCCAGTCAAATGTAAACTTTGACGTTTTTTTCCTTTTTTATTAATTATGTCACTTAATTTACGTGTAGAAATATTAAAACCATGCTTTTCATATCTTTTTTTAATAATCGAATTATTATCGTATTTAATAAGAGTATAAGCGCAAAAATATAGCCTTCAATCCATTCTTTATTTTCTAACGACATTTTAAAGAAAAGTATATTTTTAATGATGCAGACGATAATTAAATCCTATTCCGACATGTTGCCAGTCAGGTTTTTTTTAATTTAAATTTAATTCATGGAGAAAGTCAAAATCGTTGCAAAAATGTGTGAACACCCTCTGTACTTGTGCTCGGGAAATGGACCTCACAACTTTTATTTACAGTTATGTCATTTTGTTCGAATTTTAAAGTTTATATTCACTAATTATAACTCCATAGCGTTTTTTATATTCTAAGTTTAGAGTAGGTCATTAGTTGGGTCTTCATGCATCTCGCATACCACTAACGACACCAGTGTTGCAAATAAAAGCAGTTGCTTTAAATAAAACAGCCTGGCATTATGGTTTATCTTCCCTCCCTTTCACCGAGTATTTTAGCAGGGATGATGTTACAGAATCACGATTGTACATTTTGCCGTTTAACTATTTTTACGGGAAAATGTTAGGATTTCTTAAACTGCTATATTTGCCCATTGATGCTGAAACAAAAAGCTTTCTTATACTTCAATTTCGCATAAATATCTCTTGTCTTATTGAGATTCGTGCAGTCAAGCTAAAGAAGAGTGTTTGAACTTCGGAAAGTTACATCAATTTTCTAGGGGGGGGGGGGGGGGAGCAAGCAAGCAATGCGCGCATAGCCAACCAAGCAGAAAGTTACCAGCGATGAATCTAAAGGTAGGTTAATGCCACAAGGAATGTTATAATCGCAACTGATGTAGTGTCCCCAACTTATAAAGACGCATCTTATTTTAGTCGATCGTTTCCTAGACAGGCAATGGCAACACTCAGCAATTTGTTGTTCCTGATCATTGTAAACATATATATATATATATATATATATATATATATATTGCAATTTTTTCATCGAAAACTATGTATAAACTACAGTAAGTACTAAAGAACCCATCTCTAGCATATCTGTTACAAATAAGTAATTATAGACTGAGACTAACACACACACACATATATATATATTAGAAAAATGTAATAATAAAAAATTCAAGTAATATTAACATCACTATAGAAGCAAAACCACGGCCATAATGCCGATAAGAGAAAAGAACAGCACCGGCCCAAATTCGATATATATATATATATATATATATATATAACATGTTTTCGTTTTTACAGACCCTCCAGAAGCCTCCCGGTGACCTAGAAGACTGAATCTTTGTATAAATATTATTGGGTACAAACCTATTGGAGCCGAATTACTGTAGGAGGGGGGAGGATAAATAAAAAATTCGGCTTCTAGGTCATCTTTCTGGGTTCACTTTTTTGCAAAAACAATAGTATTGGAAAATTCTTGCCCCAACTATTGTTAATATGCTGTATTGTTAATATGCTGTATGAGAAAATAAATATATGAAGACAACCTTTCAGCATATTTATTTTCTCAGAAATGCTACCCTAAAATACTAAATACTTTGATGTCATACTTTAAAGTTTCTCCAATTACTCATATATTAATACTATTGTATATTTCCATATTAGGTCTCATTATTCGGATTATTTCAAAACATTACACTGTTATTTCACTTAAATATTTCGGTTCCACAAAGTGAAATACAGATTAAAGACTATTTTGTTTTTCTCTTTTAAATATTTGATGACCTACAGTACTTTTTTTTTTCCAGAAGAAGGAATAAGATTCTAAAATGAACACAAAAATGTTCTTCCTTTTGGAATCACACCGTTGTTCTGTTTTCTTTCTACATGATCGATTTTAGAAGTTAGCGACTGTTCAAAATGTTATCAGATTGTTAGTGTGCCTTTAAGGTGAAAGAGGGAAAAGGAAAAAAAAAATGTAGAGTTTGAGTTTTAAAAGAGACATGAAGTTGTGCTCATACCATGATTTTATATCGTTAAACTAATGAGTGGATGTTTTGTAACAATAAAATGTTTGTAAAAATTTTCAAAGAAAAAACGTACTTTTTACTGAAAACTCTCAGTAAAGCATTCAAAATTAAGAAAATCGAACATGTGTAGAAAATATCTAGAAAATAAATACTTCGTTAGACAACAGCATATAAATATTGAATAAGGCATTTTTACAATTTATTATCTGAGATCGTGGATGTATGATGAAAAGATGAGCCCGAATTTCTGGATAACTAACGCTTTATTACAAACACCAATAAGCATACACAGGAACAATATACAGCTAATAACTCTATATCTATGTTATAAAGTAAAAAACAACTGTTAGGCACTATAAACCAGTAATTAAATGCTCAACTAATTAAATGCTCAACTAATTCATAAAACAGCTTATCTATCAAGACACTGTTTTGACATACTTGCATCTCACCAGCCATCAACTGAAAGATGATCAGCTTATATACACTCTGTGTAAAGTTCTGGAAAAAGCACGTAAATCGGGGAATTCTTAACTAATTTGCAAAGTTACAGAAATTACCAAAATTCGATTAAAATTGCCAATTAGACGATATTTCGCCAAATTCGCACCCAAGGCCAAGCGAGCTGAACCTTCAAATAATAACAATGGCTGCCCGTAAATGTCGATTTTCCTCGGGAATAGGTAATAGGTCGTGAAGATAATTTAGGTATTCTCATTTATCCTGATGAAGATGGCTTTTTCTTGCCTCTGAAACTGGTTGATACCTTATTCAACATTTCTATGTTGTTGCATAATGTAGTATACATTTTTCATATTCTTTCTCTCAGTAGTCTCACGAAAAAATCTATATATATAAAATTGAAAATCTGTCTGTCTGTCTGTTTGTTCCGTCATCACGGGAGAACGGCTGAACCGAATTTCATGAAATTTTGTGGATAGCCTGGAAACAGTCCCACTTAAAATTTAGTCCATATTTGGAGTTTCTACGATTAGTGGTTCTCGAGATATTAGTAAAAAACGAAAATTTCGTTTGTCTCATCATCACGGGCGAACGGCTGAACCGAATTTGATGAAATTTTGTGAATAGCCTTAAAATAGCCCCTCATAAATTTAGCCCAAGTTTCAAGTATCTAAAACCAGGAGTTACCGAGATATTAATGAAAAACGAAACTTTTCCCTAGGAGTTCAACTCTCTAACTCCGTGGTTTATCCAAACGAAAAGCTTGAAAATCGTTTGAATGTGAATTAAAATTTAATCTCTGAGTTTGATGGGAGATTTTTTGCGCTAATTAGTCACTTTCTGAAAACATGAATTGTTTGAAACATGATTTAAATGGGAAATCTATCTCCATGGTTTATTTTAAACAAGCTTTTACTGAACAATGAAAAGTATAAGGAAATCAAAATGGTTATTTAATTTCGCAGTTTATGAGGAAGATTCTATCTTATATCATGTTACTCAGAAATGCAATTAAATTAAATCTGTCTGTTAATTTTAATAACTATTTTTTCAATTTGAATAATAAATAAATGGATATAAAAATATATTTTCTTCTGGTATAAAGAGTACGGGGATTAATGATATTTTCAATTTATTACGTTATCTCTTTTATTTGGCAAAGATTTTTGAGGCTCATACTGTATTACGGGTAGTCTTCTACTAACACACTGGCATATTTTACTGTCTTCAGATTTAAACATCATTATTATTGGTATTTTCGGGGACTGTTGATTCAGGGATTATTGGTATTTTCAAATTATTATGGAATTGTTTTATTATGACGAAAATTGTTGAAACTCATATATAGTACGTTGTACGAGTAATCTTCTACAAATGCATGGGTATATCTTCTAATCTACGAGATTATAAGTAGTAAAGGTATATTGGCATATATTTTGATATATATTGGCATATATTGGAATCAATTACGAACTTCTGGTATTAAGATTACGGGGATTTTTGATACTTTAAATTTATTACGTCATCTTTTTTATTTTGGCAAATATTTTTGAGACTCGTATTGCAATACGGGTAAGCTTCTACTAACACACTGGCATATTTTCTAATATGCGACAATATAAGTATTACGGGGTTGCATATATTGAATCAATTCCCTTTTTTTTTTTTTTAAATTTGCTTACAAAAGGGGCCAGGATGTTTTATTCTTCAGATTTGCCCGTGAAGATAATTTTCCATAGGGAGAAGTGAGAACATATATTCTTAAACTTCTCTTTAGGAACAATAAAATTAATATTTTAAGAGAATTTGAACATGATTGCGAATTATAAGTTTCTTTATATTATATACTAGCAGCATACCCGTTCTTCGTACGGAGTATATAATGTAAAGAAGCTTATAATTCGCAATCATGTGCAAATTCTGTTAAAATATTAAATTTATTGCTTCTAAAGAGAAGTTTAAGAATATTTGTTCTCACTAAGCAAAATTATTTTCACGGGCAGATCTGAAGAATAAAACATCCTGGCCACTTTTGTAAGCAAATTTACAAAACAAAATGAATTGAATCAATATATGCAACCCCGAACTACGTATATTGTCGCAGATTAGAAAATATGCCAGTGTGTTAGTAGAAGATTACCCGCATTACAATATGAGTCTCAAAACTCTTTGCCAAAATAAAAGAGATGACGCAATAAAATGAAAATATCAATAATCCCGGTACTCTCTATACCAGAAGGTCATAATTGATTCCAATATATGCCAATATATATCAAAATATATGCCAATATACCTGTACTACTTATATTCTCGTAGATTTGAAGATATATCCGTGCATTTGTAGAAGATTACTCATACAACGTACTATATATGAGTTTCAACAATTTTCGTCATAAATAAACAATGGCATGATAACTTGAAAATATCAATAATCCCTGAATCAACAGTCCCCGAAAATATCAATGATAATAATGTTTAAACCTGAAGACCGTAATTGATGTTATTCAGTCAAAAATGCAATGTCAATGAAATTTATTTTATATACATATCTTTATTATTCAAATCGGAAAAGATTTAATAAAAATCGTATGGCACATAACACATTGAATCCGTTGCTAAACGACATGATATCATTTGCTTCAAATAAATTGATGGAAATCATATCGTTTGAATAATGCTATCTCCATGGTAGTTTTGGCGAGATTTTCGTCAATTTAGCGATAACTTAAAAAATCGCCAAATTTATCGCCAAGTGGGACTGTAGAACTGACAGTCCCACTTGGCGATAAATTGACGAACTATCATCAAAATATTATCCCCTAAAAAAAAACAATTTCATTTATTTAGGGCAATTTATCAATTTCAAAATATTTTTATGGATTTATAAACATATTTATCAATTTGGTGACATTTTAAAAATTCGCTAAATGTGTTACTAAGTAGGACGGTTGGACTGACAGACAAATGCTAACGAAACACCATTTCAGAACTTTCTTCTAACAAAACAAAATAAATTTCATTGATCTACGACATTTTTATCAATTTGGGGAAAGTTCTATCAATTTGGTAACTTTTAAGAAATTTGCCAAGTTAGCGATATCCAGCCAAATTCGGAACTCTAAATTCGCAGATCTGAATAAAATATCGTGATCCAGTTTGTGTATCTATATAAATAAAAATGAAAATCTGTCTGTCTGTCTGTCTGTCTGTTTGTCCCATCATCACGGGAAAACGGCTGAACCGAATTTGATGAAATTTTGTGGGTAGCCTAGAAATAGCCCCACTTAAAATTTAGTCCTTATTTTGAGTTTTTACGACCAGTGGTTCTCGAGATATTAGTAAAAAACGAAATTTTCGTTTGTCTTATCATCACGGGAAAACGGCTGAACCGAATTTAATGAAATTTTGTGGATAGCCTTGAAATAGCCCCCCATAAATTTTGTCCAAGTTTCGAGTTTCTAAGACCAGGGGTTGTCGAGATATTAATGAAAAACGGAACTTTTTCTTAGGAGATCTACTCTCCAACTCCGTGGTTTATCCAAACGGAAAGGATGAAAATCGTTTGTTTAAAACGCCAAAATGAAATAAAACTTTAATTCCGAGTTTGGTGCAGGATTTTTGCATTAATTAGTCACTATAGGAAAGCATGAATTGTTTGAAACACGAATTTAAATGGAAAAATCTACCTCCATGGTTCATCTTTCACAAATTTTTACTCAACGATGAAAAGTATAAAGAAATCAAAATGGCTATTTAATTTCACATTTTATGAGGGAGATTCTATCTTATATCATGTTGTTCGGCAATGGAATGAAATTAAATGTGTTGGTAATATTTATTATTATTTTTTCTATCTGTATAATAAATAAATGCATGTAAAAATATATTTTATAAATGAACGGTTTAATTGTTATTTTAATTATATATATATTGTGGACTGCGTACATCACTTTCATTTATTTAAGCAAAGAGGTTTCAAGTTCATATATTGTGTTTACCCAATAAATTCATTTAGCCGATTGTTGAAGCAGAAAAAGAGTAGAACGGGTGTATGTATCTTCTAATACAATTTTAGTGTTTTCATTTAGTATATACAAACGGGTTCATTATATTTTATTCTTCAGATCTGTAAATTCAGAGCTACGAATTTAGCGGAATATCTCTCAATAACTTGGTAACTTTTCTTAAACGTTATCAAATTAGTGGAAATGTCTCCAAATTGATAAAAATGGCCCAAATCAATGAAATTAAATTTGTTTTTTTAGAATAGAGTACTGAAATGATGTTTCTGTAGCATTTGTCGTTTCAGTCCATCCATCCTACTTAGTAACATATTTAAGGAATTTTTTTAATATCACCAAATTGGTAAAAATATTTTTAAATCCATAAAAATATCATGAAATTGATAAAATCGCGCTTAATAAATGAAATTAATTGTGTTTTGTTAGAGGATAGTATTGTGATGATGTTTCGACAATTTGTCGCAAAATGGGACTATCAGTTCTACAGTCCCACTTGGCGATAAATTTGGCTATTTTTTAAATTATCGCTAAATTGACGAATATGTCGCCAAACCTTCCATGGAGATTGCATTATTCAGATGATATGATTTCTATCAATTTATTTGAAGCAAATGATATCATGTCGCTTAGCAACGGATCCAATATGTTATGCGGCATACGATTTTTATTAAATCTTTTCCGATTTGAATAATAAAAATATGTATATAAAATAAATCTCATTGACATTGCCTTTTTGACTGGATAATATCAATTACTGTCTTCAGATTTAAACATCATTATTATTGGTATTTTCGGGGACTGTTGATTCAGGGATTATTGATATTTTCAAATTATTATGGAATTGTTTTATTATGACGAAAATTGTTGAAATTCATATATAGTACGTTGTACGAGTAATCTTCTACAAATGCATGGGTATATCTTCTAATCTACGAGATTATAAGTAGTAAAGGTATATTGGCATATATTTTGATATATATTGGCATATATTGGAATCAATTACGAACTTCTGGTATTAAGATTACGGGGATTTTTGATACTTTAAATTTATTACGTCATCTTTTTTATTTTGGCAAATATTTTTGAGACTCGTATTGCAATACGGGTAAGCTTCTACTAACACACTGGCATATTTTCTAATATGCGACAATATAAGTAGTACGGGCTTGCATATATTGATTCAATTCCTTTTTTTTTTTTGTAAATTTACTTACAAAAGGGACCAGGATGTTTTATTCTTCAGATCTGCCCGTGAATATAATTTTGTATAGTGAGAACAGATATTCTTAAACTTCTCTTTATGAGCAATAAATTTAATATTTTAACAGAATTTGCACATGATTGCGAATTATAAATTTCTTTATGTTATATACTCCGTACGAAGAACGGGTATGCTGCTAGTACTAAATGAAAACACTAAAATATTATTAGAAGATATACCCATTCTACACTTTTTCTGTTTCAACAATTGGATAAATGAATTTATTGGGTAAACAGAATATATGAGTTTATTAGCTAAACACAATATATAAGCTTGAAACCTCTTTGCTAAAATAAATGAAAGTTATGTATGCAGTTCGCAATTAATATAATTAAAAGAAAAATCAAACCGTTTATTTATAAGATATATTTTAATATCCATTTATTTATTCAAATCGAAAAAATAATAATCATTAACAAACACATTTAATTTCATTCCGTTGCCGAGCAACATGATATAAAATAGAATCTTCCTCATAAAATGCGAAATTAAATAACCATTTTAATTTCTTTATACTTCCAATCGTTGAGTAAGTGCTTGTGGAATATAAAACATGGAGGTAGATTTTTCCATTTAAATTCATGTTTCAAACAATTCATGCTTTCAGATAGTGACTATTTAATGCAAAAATCCTGCATCAAACTCAAAAATAAAACTTTAATTCCCGTTGACGTTTTAAACAAACGATTTTCATCCTTTCTGTTTGGATAAACCACGGAGTTGGAGAGTAGAACTCCTAATTAAAAGTTCCGTTTTTCATTAATATCTCGACAACCCCTGGTCTTAAAAACTCGAAACTTGGGCTAAATTTATGGGGGGCTATTTCAAGGCTATCCACAAAATTTCATTAAATTCGGTTCAGCCGTTTTCCCGTGATGATGAGACAAACGAAAATTTCGTTTTTTACTAATATCTCGAGAACCACTGGTCGTAGAAACTCAAATCACAGACTAAATTTTAATTGGGGCTATTTCTAGGTTACCCACAAAATTTCATCAAATTCGGTTCAGCCGTTCTCCCGTGATGATGGGACAAACAGACAGACAGACAGACAGACAGATTTTCAATTTTATATATATAGATTCCGTACGAAGAACGGGTATGCTGCTAGTCTATATAAATAAAAATGAAAATCTGTCTGTCTGTCTGTCTGTCTGTCTGTTTGTCACACCATCACGGGAGAACGGCTGAACCGAATTTGATGAAATTTTGTGGGTAGCCCAGAAATAGCCCCACTTAAAATTATATCCGTGTTTTGCGTTTCTACGACCAGTGGTTCTCGAGATATTTGTAAAAAACGAAATTTTCGTTTGTCTCATCATCACGGAAAAACGGCTGAACCGCATTTAATGAAATTTGGTGAATAGCCTTGAAATATCCCCCCATAAATTTTGTCCAAGTTTCGAGTTTCTAAGACCTGGGGTTGTCGAGATATTAATGAAAAACGGAACTTTTTCCTAGGAGTTCTACTCCCTAACTCCGTGGTTTATCCAAACGAAAAGCTTGAAAATCGTTTGAAAGTGAATTAAAATTTAATCTCTGAGTTTGATGGGAGATTTTTTGCGTTAATTAGTCACTTTCTGAAAACATGAATTGTTTGAAACATGATTTAAAGGGGAAATCTATCTCCATGGTTCATGGTTTATTTAAAACAAACTTTTACGGAACAATGAGAAGTATAGAGAAATCAAAATCGTTATTTAATTTCGCAGTTTATGTTATAAGACATGACATATTTAACATGTTATAAGATTCTATCTTATATCATGTTACTCAGAAACGCAATTAAATTAAATCTGTCTGTTAATTTTAATAATTATTTTTTCGATTTGAATAATAAATAAATGGATATAAAAATATATTTTAGAAAAGAACGATTTGATTTTTCTTATAGCATTTTTGACTGGATAATATCAATTACGGTCTTCAGGTTTAAAAATTATTATTATTTATATTTTCGGGGATTATTGATTCAGGGATTATTGATATTTTCAAGTTATTATGCAATTATTTTATTATGACAAAAATTGTTTAAACTCATATATTGTATGTTGTACGAATCTTCTACAAATACACGTGTATATCTTTTAATCTACGAGAATATAAGTAGTACAGGTATATTGACATATGTTTTGATATATATTGGCATATATTGGAATCAATTACAACCTTCTGGTATAAAGAGTACGGATATTATTGATGCTTTCAATTTATTACGTCATCTCTTTTATTTTGGCAAATATTTTTGAGACGCATATTGTAATACGGGTAATCTTCTACTAACACATTGGCATATTTTCTGATCTGCGACAATATAATTAGTACGGGGTTGCATATATTCATTCAATTCCTATTTTTTCTTCTGTAAATTTGCTTACAAAAGGGGGCAGGATGTTTTATTCTTCAGATCTGATCGTGAAGATAATTTTGCATAGTGAGAACATATATTCTTAAACTTCTCTTTAGGAGCAATAAATTTAATATTTTAACAGAATTTGCACATGATTGCGAACTTTAAGTTTCTTTAAATTATACACTCCGTACGAATAACGGGTGTGCTGTTAGTGGTTAATAAATTTTAATATTTTAGGAGGATATATCATGTTGCTCGGCATCGCAATTAAATTAAATGTGTTTGTTAATGTTTTTATTATTTTTTTTCGATTTAAATAATAAATAAATGGATAAATGGATATAAAAGTATATCTTATGAATGGACGGTTTGATTTTTCTTTTAATTATATTAATTGCTGACTGCGTACATCAATTTCATTTATTTTGGCAAAGAGTTTTCAAGCTTATATCGTATTTAGCTACTAAACTCATATATTGTGTTTAGCCAATAAATTCATATAGCCGATTGTTGAAACAGAAAAAGAATAGAGCGGGTATATCTTCTAATACAATTGTAGTGTTTTCATTTAGTATATTGAAACGGGATAAGAATGTTTCATTCAGATCTGCAAATTCAAAGCTACGAATTTGGAGGGATATCGCTGATTTGACAACTTTTCTTAAACTTTGCCAAATTGACGGAAATGTCGCCAAATTGATATAAACGACACACAAACAGCTGCCATAAACCTTCGGGTTGGTCGTGTGGCTTGGGTCTTCTACATATCAATGAAATTTTTTTTTGTTTTGTTAGAAGAGAGCACTGAAATGATGTTTGGTTAGCATTTATCTGTCAGACCAACCATCCTACTTAGTAATACATTTAGCGAATTTTTAAAATGTCACCAAATTGATAAAAATGTTTTCAAATCTATAAAAATATCTTGAAATTGATAAAATTGCGCTACATAAATGATATTAATTGTTTTTTGTTAGGGGATAGTATTGTGATGATATTTCGTCAATTTGTCGCAAAGTGGAACTGTCAGTTCTACAGTCCCACTTGGCGATAAATTTGGCGATTTTTTAAAATGTCGCTAATTTGACGAAACTGTCGCCAAATGTTCCATAGAAATATAACTATTTAGACGATATTTTTTCTACCAATTTATTTGAAGCAAATGATATGTCGCTTAGCAACGGATTTAAATCCAATGTGTTTATGCGGCAGGCGATTTTTATTAAATCCTTTCCGATTTGAATAATGAAGATATGTATATAAAATAAATTTCATTGCCATTTCATTTTGGACTGGATAATATCAATTATACTCTTCAGGTTTAAACATTATTATTATTGATATTTTCCGGAATTATTGATTCAGGGATTATTGATATTTTTAAGTTATTACGCCATTGTTTTATTGCGGCAAAAATTGCTGACACACGCATATTGTACGTTGTACGAGTAATCTTCTAGGAATGCACGGGTATATCTTCTAACCTACGAGAATATAAGTAGTACAGGTATATTGGCATATATTTTGACATATATTGGCATATATATTGGAATCAAGTACAGTCTTCTGGTATGAAGATTAAGGGGATTAATTATATATTCAATTTATTACGTCGTCTGTTGTATTTTACCAAAAAACATTTGAGACTCATATTGTAATATGTGGGTAATCTTCTACTAATAATCGGACATTATAAGTAGTACGTGTATATCTTCCCATATAATTTTAGCACTTTAATTTTGACATATATTGGAATAAATGACTGTCTTCAGATTTAAAGATTACGGGTTTATTGGTATTTTCAATTTATACATGTAATCTACTAATACAGGTTATATTTTCTAATATTCGCGTATATAATTAGTACGGGTCCCATACAATTTTAACGCTTTTATTTTGCATATATTGATTCAATTCCATATTTTTTTTTTATATTTGCTTACATAAGGGGTCCAAGATGTTTTATTCTTCAGATATGTCCATGAAGATAATTTTATATAGCGAGAACAGAGATCCTTAAACTTCTTTTTAGGAGCATTATATTAAATATTTTAACAGAATATTTTGATTAAACATGTCATTTAGTATACTATAAGAATTTGGGCATGATTATGAATTTCAAGTTTCTTTATATTATATACTCCGTACGAAGAACGGGTATGCTGCTAGTTATTTATATTTATAGAAAATATTTTGCACATTTCTGAGGAAAGGAATTTAGTAATTTAAAAATTTTGTGCAGCAAAGCTTGTTACTAATTTTTAGATTTTTTTGTTGTTGTTTATTTTAATGAACAAGATATTTTAAGTCATTTCATATCTAGTGCAGATGTATTATGTATGGTTAACGAATATATTTATTGGTATACTTATGTGTTTTATAGAGAATGGATCTTATAACCATATTACCTATAGAGGAAATAATCATTTCACCCTTTACTGTAATAATGAATATTATATTTCCACCACAGTTAAAGAGCAGCAAAGGACTATAAAACTTAGTATATTCTGTTCAAGATATTTGTAATTAGGTTAACGTCTGGTCGGTCGTAAAGGGAATTGCAGCACCAATTCAAAGCGTGAAATAAATACTAAATCTTCCGCTGAGACAGAGGTTCCCAATTATCTTTTTAACAGAATATTTCCCCTATTTTAACAGATTATTTTTTCGCGAGTTTTTAGCAAAGAAATCAGAAAGCCCTAAATTTTGCATTTCATGAAGAATTGTTTTTTTACTTTCTCTGCGATACATGGTAATGTATAGGGAAAGTATTGGAATCATGTCGAAAATCGCAACTCCAGTTTTCCACGGATCTACACGTTTCGAGACTTCCAGAATACGAAAAATTTATTTTTAGCGTGACGTCTGTGTGTGTGTCTGTCTATGTGTCTCTGTGTCTGTCTGTCTGTGCAATGTATGTATTTACTCTAACACAAAAACTAATGGACCGAATTTCATAAAATTTGGTAGGTAAGACCATTGGGTGTGGCCCTGGAGCTGATTAGTTTTTTGTACAATTCGAAAAAACAGAAACCGCCTTTTTTTGCGAAATGGCCCGCAAAAATCTCATGTATTCACTCTAGCTGAAATACAAATTGACCAAATTTCACAAAATTTGGTTGATAAATCACATGTGGGATATTCTGGTACTGATTAGATTTTGGTACGATTCGAAAAAGAACAACCTGCCTTTTTTTACGAAATGGCCCGCAAAATTCGCCAATATCTAAAAAAGACTACGTATGTTCAAATGTATCAATTAAATGCTTGTTTTATACGTAATTTTTGACGAGGAAAAGAATAAGAACAACTCTATTACTCTAGGACTAACCGTTCTCGATATATTTGAGATTTTTCGCATTTTTTTTATGCCGCTTTGGGAAAATGTCCAATTACCAAATAAAAGCAGAAATTGAATTAAAAATGCCAATTTAGTGTCATTTTGTGCAATTAAACTCAATTTAATGAGTTCTGAGAGAAATAAAGAAAAAATGAATTTGAGTCTGCAGGGAAAGTCATGTGTTGCCCACATCAGATTTTTACTTTTCCTGCAATACATGATAATGTATAGGGAAAGTATTGGAATCATGTCGAAAATCGCAAGTCGAGTTTTCGACGGATCTACGCGTTTCGAGACCTCTAGAATACGAAAAAACTATTTTTAGCGTGACGTCTGCGTGTGTGTCTGTCTGTCTGTGTGTCTGTCTGTCTGTGTGGCTGTCTGTTTGTGCAGATTTTGTATCCACTCTAACTAAAAAACTAATTGACCGATTTTCATAAAATTTGGTAGGTAAGTCCCTTGTGGGCAAATCTGGTGCTGATTAGTTTTGAGTACGATTCGGGATAAAAGAACTCGCCTCTTTTTGCGAAATTTTTGCCTGTATACACTCTAGCTAAAAAAGTAATGGACCGAATTTCACAAAATTCGGTGGATAAGTCGCTTGTGGGTCACCCTGGTGCTGATTAGATTTCGGTACGATTCGGAAAAAAAAATTTGCCTTTTTTTGCGAAATTGCCCTCAAAAATCGTCAAAATATAAAATAAAAAAACACGTATGCTCAAATATATCCAATGCTTGTTTTATACTTAATTTTTAACGAAGAAAAGAATAAGACCAACCCCATTACACTAGGACTAGCCGTTCTCGAGATATTTTACTTTTTTCGTATTTTCTCTAAGCCACCTTTGAAAATGAGTCCAGTTACCAAATGAGAACGAAAATTGAATTAGAAGTGAATTAAATTTAATTAAAATAAAGAGAACGTGGATATAAGTGTGCAGGGAAAGTCATGTGCTGCACACATCAGATTTTTGGTAACGCTTCAGTATCTAAAGTTTATAACTACACATTATTTATGTTTTTAATAATATAGTTTGTAAGGTAATTCTAGTAATTTTTGCAGGGCCAGAGTGGTGTAGTAGGTTGCATGTCTGGCTGCAATCTGGGCTGCAACCCGACTCTGGTCGATTTCTTTTCAGCGGCACAACACAAAATATATAGTGCAAATGCAACCGTAGGGTGTTAAATTCTCTCCTTAGCCTTGTTTCCACAGACGTATAATCAGTAGAACGTCATAAAATAATTTGGAGACACGGAAAACCGGGGACCAAAATGTGCAAATAAAGTTTCATGTTATATAGTTTATCTAGGTTACAAATAAAATAAGATATACACTAAATTTCCGATAATCCGACACATTCAGGACTTCAGCGGTGCCGGATTAATAAATATGCCGGATTATCAGATATCGAACTAAAATGGGGTAAAAAATGAGAACAATTAATTTAAAACAAAATAATGGACAATAAAAGTGATTTTCTTTCCCCCTGTAGCACAGCTTGAATTCCACTGTACCAGTGTGTGAAAAAACATTTATAAATTAATCTAAAAATTACAAGGTTAAACTTCAATGAACATAAATCTGCATATAAAAACATTTAAGTAGATGTACCTCAGTACAGCCGAATGGATCCGAACAGTGCCGTCAACAATGTTTGGGCCCCTATGCAACAAATGCGCGCCTCTTACTACACCCTATTAAAAAAATTATTGACCTGTTTTCGTAAATTGTTTATGCAATTTACGAAAACAGGTCAATATTGGAAATTGCACAGAATAAAGGGTACATTTTATTTTAAGCTGATAAAAGCGTTTTAAACATGTTATTTTAAGCACATGTTTACCTGCTACTCACTTGCTTACGTACTTAAAAGGTTCCTTTAAGAGAGACCCATTTAAACAGACAAACACTTGAGTATAATGAACATCTCATGTTACCTCTTTACCTGTTTAAAATTGTTTTTTCAGCGTAAAATAAATATACCCATTATTTTGTGCAATTCTCATATAAATGAATAAAATAACACATTCATATAGATATAGTTACCAGTTACCTTTTATTTTGTGCAATTCTCATATAAGTGAATAAAACAACACATTCATATAGATATAGTTACCAGTTACCTTTTATTTTGTGCAATTCTCAACCCATTATTTTGTGCAATTCTCATATAAATGAATAAAATAACACATTCATATAGATGTAGTTACCAGTTACCTTTTCAAGTGTGTAACTGGACACAGGGCTGGATTACCCAATAGGCGCACTAAGCACGTGCTTAGGGCATCAACAAATTAGAGAGCACCAATCAAAAGCAAAAATGTTTTTTTTTGTTTTTGTTTTTTAGTTTTTACGTCACATAAAATAAAATGAACCCCTGCTTCCACTAAAATTAAGGTAAACAATATTTTTCATTATTATGCAGCATGCTTTTGTCTTCAGTAGCAATATTATTCTTAAAACTTTTGTGCTACATAGTCCTTTTTAAGTACAATTTCCCGTTCCTAAACAGAACATGGCCCTTTGCAGACACACATCCATGTTGGCAGGTTATACTTTGCATTGTAAAAAATGATAGCGACAGTTCATTACTTTGCTGCTGATTAGATTTTGGTTTATAACCAAACATTATTAGAAATTATTATTTCAGCAGCGAAATTATTATCTTGGTGGGCTCTGAGTTTTCAGGATTCCATATTATTTAATTTTATGAAATAAATTATTTTGGGGCCTCACGTTCTATATTTTTATAGAATACATTGGGCCATTTCAGCGGGCATTCTTCAGCAATCCTTTAATCGACCCCTTATTTTCCTTTGGCTTAAATTCCTAGCAAAAAATCGAAAAGACAAAATAAATAATGAAAATTTGATGTGGGCAACACATGAATTTCTCTACATTATGCAATGACTTTACATCTTTTACAGCAAAATAATGATGTGCAAGTTAAGACACATAGCACAATATTTCTAGCTTTGAATTGTATTTTAACATTTGGCATTTTTCTCAAACGATATGCAAAACCAAATTACCAAATTGAATTTGATTTCGTGCTATTCTAATGACAATTAGATAAATGGTTATTGTCCACTAAGCAAAATAGACAACTGCCTAATTATCCTATGTAAAGCTGCCAAATGTGCATAGAGCCATATCGGGATTGAATTGACACCACATAAATTGATATTTGCCACTTTTGTTAACTTTATTAGCTAAAAAAGAATTATTTGTCCATACTCACGTGAAAAATTCATATCAATGGACATTTAACTTATATTCTGTGAAATAAATGACTGTTAGAGAATCGTTTGGTGTCAAAATACAAAACCATTGCTAAAAGCATCTTCTCTCATGGATAGAAAGAGCTACATCCATGGGAATGGTGTTATCAGATTTATCACATAATATTGCATATGGAAAGTGAATATAATTGACAATACTTACTATTTTTTAATCTTATGTAATTTTTTGATAAATGTATCTGAAAAACATACAATATCTCGAGAACTGATCAAGAGTGCGTTCTCAAGCATGTGTCATTCGTTTTCTAATCAAAAATATTATGCATAAAATGATTATTTATTTTATATTATTGAATGTCTTAATTTTTTAAAGATATTTTTTTAATTCATTGAAAATTTGAGCGTCTTCTGAACATTTGCTTATATTGAAAATCAATACTTTTCCAGTATTTTTTTATTGCAATAATCATACCAAACTTTTCAAAGCACTCTATTCGTCAATAAAGTACCGCATCCGCAGACTCATAGACTTAAAAAAATCACCACTTTAAAAACGGTCGAATCGAGTTCAGGGATGCTTAAAACGTGCCTTTTCATTGTAAACTCGATTACGAATTTTTACCCTCTTCACAATACTTTCCTTATAGATCAAGCTATTTATTTAGAGAAAATAATATATTATACTTTGTGCGTAGGGAAAGTAAAAATGTTTAATTACATATAAAAATTATTTTCTTAATATATTAAGTAAATTCTTTTATATATTTTTATATTAAGTAAATACTTTGTTTTTTCTAAAAGTACTAAAACAACTGCCCAACTTGGCAACAAAAAATAATTTGTATTATGTTGTCATTTCTTAAAATTTTGGCGAGTTGGCGTTATACAGAAGAAAAGTACTGAATATCATGGTATACACTTTTCATCTGTGGTCACTCAAGGGGGCCCTACAGCCGTCTTCATGATTTGTGAAACATGGGTCAAAATATGTTTGTCATCTTCAAAGTTTAACATAATTATGATTTAAATGTCATGTTTAAATGTCATATATATATATATATATATATATATATATATATATATATATATATATATATCTGGGGGTGTTGACAAGATCTTTGAAAGAACGTTCTGCGATCGAATGAGGATTAGAGTATATATTTTTGTTTTTCAATATAGGCCCTGTGGAAAACTAATGGATTATTACCCCCTCCCCCCTCCTATCAAGAGGCACCAAAATTTTCTGTGCTTAGGGTGCCAGAGAGTCTATAGTTCTGACTGGACAATTACCTGTTTAAAAGTGTCATTTCAGTGGCAGTAAACACAGTCTTTTGTGTGTTTTTCCCTTATTTTTAGCACTTTACAACAAAGTTGAAAAGTGTTTATGACTGTTCATTCGGTCTGTCTGTCTGTCCGTTAGCACGATAACTGCCGTAAAAATCACTTTATCAAAATGAAATTTTAGTATGTTGTTCAGACGGTCTGTGGGACCTATGGGAATATAAATGAATAATATCACCCAATTAGTTTTGGATTGAATGCGGGTTGCAAAAATGAAATACATTGAACCTTATGGGACCTAATTTTTCAAACATTTTTTAAGCGGATTTAAAATTCACAAATTGCTTCGAAAGTTTTAGGAAATATTCAAATTATCCTATAAAATATATAAAAAGAATTTCAGCAAAATATATTGAGTAGTTTTTAAATAAAAATTAAAATAATAATTATACCTTTTATATGAAGCAATCACGTGACCATTATATGAAGATATCACGTGATCCACTTCAAAATGAAATATGGCATCCATCTTGTCTCAAAATCGTGATTTTTAAAGTTCTTTTTAATTCATATTGAGTGTTGTATCCGTCCTAAAACCGCTTTATTTTTGCTTAAATTATGTGCATCTACATACTGAAACAACGCAATTACAATATATTTGAGTTTAAATGATCATCCAACTTTGATTATTTCTACAACGAAGCCTAATTTTTACTTATGGAAAATGCAAACAGCAAAATATGTAGAATGAGTTGCATAAAAATTGCTGCATTTCTTTAACGCAAAATTATTTAGCTCATGAAGTCTACAATATAGCTGATATGAATGAAATATTCTTTCATTTTACAGAGAGAAGGACGATTTCTTCGATGAAGTTTTAAGCATAGAGTTTAATTACTTGTACCTCCATGGTCTTAAGTTTTTAAATAAAATAAATTATTATAGTATTGTGATGAATAAAATGAATGGAAAAATGTTTATGGATGAAATGCTGCTTTTATAGAGAGAGCCAGGCGTGTTATATTTCGTTGAAGTCATTTGAATAAATTTCATTTGTTTTCGACGAAGTTTTCAAATATAATAAATTATTGTAGTATTATGATAATTTTAAAAATATTACCGAGGAATGTATCTCATTTTTGAGATGATTAAATAAAATTGCATTGAAGTTGGAAAGTGTTTCATAATCAATGTTTTATGTATGATTGATCTTTCTTGTTTTAGTGTGTAGGAATCTTGTACTATATACTGTGTAAGGAATATAATAATATTCGCTCGCAGAGAGATCTCGGTAGGCATAATAGAATCGGTAGGCATAATAGAAATAGAGATCTCGGTAGGCAAGTATTCTCGTCCTGGGGGAATAATGTGCTTCCAATGAAAATGGCAAAATCAGAAAAGAGGGAATGACCGCAAAAACGGCGTTGCTGAGCTAGAGTGAAAGAGTTACACGTTTAGAGCGTGTAGAGCCGGTAAAACATCACGAGCTGGGAGATGTGTCACGCAGAGGGTTACACTGATTTGTCAAAGATCCGAGCTTCGTGTGTTGTCCATGGGAATACAAACTTGGCATTTTATTTCAGGGTCACGGGCAGAGGTCGAAATTTTCTAGTCGATAATCACCTAAATTGTATATGTATATGTGAATTTATAAATTTCCAGCAGATATATCTGGTGTTGCTCATGGTTAAAAATGTGCAAATTCTAGTACTGTTCAAAATGAATTTGTGCAAATAAATGTTTATCAAAGTATTTATTTTTATTCCCCTAAAAATATGAATAAAAATCATTGCTTTTGCTGTATTGAAAATTATCTGTACTGACAAATCTGAAGCATAAGACAGCCTGGTTCCAACGTAAACCAATATTCAAAAACTGAAAGTTTGGCAAGCGTACGGCCTAATGAAAATGCTGAAGTCAGAGGTTTTTAAAAGCTTTTATTTAACTCGTCATGACCAGTGTGTGGTTATTTGTCTGTTTAAACTTCGGTGGTTGTCCGTCGGTTTCAACTTCTTTAATGGAATTTTTAACATACGTACTACGTTCTAGAGAGTTGAAATTTGGTCCTGGTACACAGTTTAGTCTAGAAGAACATTTTAATCCATTAAAATTTTGCGGATCTTCGAAATACAGAACTGGCATTTTTTTCTGCGAAGTGGCCCACAAAAATCCCTTTGTTATAGTTAAAAAAGAGTCCAATATCCAGGCTTTGCTTATATATATATATATATATATATATATATATATATATATATATATATATATATATATATATATATATATATATATATATATATATATATATATATATATATATATATATATAATATTAAAATAGTAAATCCAATGGTAGAATGGAAGAAGTAACTCATAATACACTATCTTAAAAAATTTTATGCCTACAGAATACAATGAAATAAATTGAAATTCAACAATAAAGAGGAAATTATAATACATATTACAGTTCAGAAAGCTAAAGATAATCAACAAATGTCAATGGCGAGGAATCAAAAAAAGGAATACCAAAATAATCAAGCATTAAAGCTTGCACGTGGAAGAGCTCTAGGCTTAAGAATAGTTCATTTCGAAAAAATTCTTTATCAAGTCCTAATATTTTAAACGAAATGAACACAAAAATGCTTGTTTCTGCAATACAAGATAGATTTTATCTATAAGCATGTGTTATTAGGACGACAAGCATAAAGATTGAAAAAATAGAAAGGAAACATAAATGTCTTAAAATACACATCAAATGTGCAATCGTGACGATTGCACATTTGATGTGTAGACCAATGTTGCCATTCGATAAAGAGTAAAGAAGTGATTTACTGTTGCCAAAGTGAGTAATAAAAACCGTACTGCGTAATGGCAGTAAAATGTGATATTCTACAGTAAAAGCTGTAAAATAGAAATATATATATATATATATATATATATATATATATATATATATATATATATATATACATATATATATATATATATGTATATATATGTATATATATATGTATATATATATATATATATATATATATATATATATATATATATATATAAATATATATATATATATATATATATATATATATATATATATATATATATATATATATATATATATATATATGTATATATATATATATTTATATATATAAAATTGAGACCACACGTATTGCCCTCTCTCAGCTTCAGTGTCACTTAGATTGTTTTTCCAGAGTGGTAATTTTGTCCGACTCGAGAGCCGCCTTGCAGGCAATTAATTCTGCTAGAGCCCCGTGCTCTGCAACCATTAAGAATTGCCAATCCCTTCTAAGATTTTTGTCCCACAGGGATAAGATTATTTGCCTGCAGTGGATTCCAGCCCATTGCGGTATAGAGGGTAACGAAAAAGCAGATCGACTGGCCAAAAAAGGGTCAGCGATTATTCAAACTACTATTGATGAAATCCCTTATCATAATGTAAAGTCAATTATTAAATCGATTTTTAAGAATAATTTGGAAAAGAGCTTTCAGAAAGGAATTCCCACAAATCCTGGTGGAAAAACATTTCAAATCTTTCTGACTGGACTAGGAAGAAAGCAGTAGCTGAATTCCGCCTCGCTACTGGTCATGACTGCCTTGCCGGACATTTACATCGCATAAATATACTTGATGATCCTTGTTGCATGCTCTGCAGCCTTCGGGAACCCATGGACTATTCTCACCTGCGACACTGTCCTGTGCTTTCCGCTACACCTATGTGGGAACGCTACTAGGAAGCAAGGGACCGAACCGAATGGGTCCATAGAATCTCTTCTGTTGCCTTTTGTTACTGTTATTCTACTCTTATAGACCAAGTCTCTTGTTCTGTTGTTTGGCTACTACTCTTGTTCTGTTGTTTGGCTTCAGTTTGTCTTTTGTACCCGCCATTGGAAATATATATATATATATATATATATATATATGTATTATTGGTTTATTTTTTCTCCTTCCACTAGCCAGTAGACAGTTCCAATGGTGTCTATAGTTAAATACTATCGCCATTGTCAGAAACTGGCTATTCTATCGGTTTTAATTCGAATTGTATGGCTGTCCTGATGAGAATGCAATTTCGAACTAACCGCCATTTTTTGTGTAGTTTCAATTGATTGTTCTCTATGTCTTAATCTTTTATCTTGAGCTAATTATTATTGCCTTTTCTCATTTTTGCCGTGTTTTCTTTTTATTTATATTTTTATTTATATTTATATATACTTTTTAATTGTGATTTTTGTATCCTAATACTCTTCTCATCCCCCTTTCCATTGTAGTGATATGTTACTTTCTATTTTTATCCTTAGTCTTGGTCTATAGCTACTTATTTGTAACAGATATGCTAGAGATGGGTTTTTTTGTACATACAGTAGTTTATGCATAGTTTTCGATTAAAATCTTTCAATATATATATATATATATATATATATATATATATATATATATATATATAATTGAAGATTTTTATGATTACTTGTAATATATATATACCCGAGAAATACCAAAGAAAATTGCTTGTAAACTGAAGGTAAAGGTAAAAAAATTGCAAATCAGAAGCCAAGTGTAGCACGATGAGCTAGGCAAGAAGTTTGGAAATTGAATAAATGGAATCTAGTGAATATAAAAGGAATAAAATGAATATGAAAAGCATTTCTGAAACCATGTACGTTATCAAGGGCCATACATGTTTCATTAATGCTGATTCTACGTTTCTGTTTACACAACTGTAAAATGTGTTACAGAAATAATGTACATATTATATATATATATATATATATATATATAATATGTACATATGTACATTACATTACATATAATATGTACATTATATATATATATATATATTAAAAATGTAATAAAAATAACAGAGTAAAAAAAAGAAAGAAGGCAGCGTAAGGTGCTTACTTAATGGCGGTAAGGGGTAGTGACCTTACACCCCAGTTATCAACATGCATGTCCCAAATGCTGCGGCATTGCACTCCTGGACGCCAGCACCGACTGAAGCCGACCCCCGTAGTGACAATAAATCCAACACAGATCCAAAAAACTGACTGCACTTAAACTAGAATGTACAGACCCAATCAACATACGGAAGACATAATGTGAAATCAGTTTAGCCACCGATAAAAGACTATTTAAATGTGTTTGCTAATACATTGCGGTAGCGGTCTATTGTAGTGTTGTAGCGGACAGGTTCAAATGCAACTAGCATGTTACCTTTCATTTAAAGGTCTTGAAAAAGCTTTCAATGTACCTCCTCGGGTGGTGGTGTGGGTAACTTGGTCCCCCCCCCCCCCCGAGAGGGGCTAACTATGTCACGAATATAAAAATACAAAAGTTTTCGCTCGAATGTCAAAAAATTGTATCAAGTTCTAGATTTTTTTGTTAATAAAGGCGGATAAAAAGTTTCGTGAAAATTCATTCATATTTGTGGCATTTATCGTGTACAACCACAGGCAAACGACAGACAGACGGATATCATTCTAAAAATAGACAAATCGTGTTTATGCAGTCCTAAAACATATATTGGCATCAAAATCTCGAAATCAAAAATTTTCGTGAAAACAACCCTTTCTTTATATTAAATCTATAGTATGAGAAAGTACAGATCTCGAAAATTCCCCACATTTAATTTTTTTTTTCTCCAAACATCACACCACAGCTCCTGAATGCGTTTCGACATTTTCTGGAACGATGCATTTGTTCTATCTGGCTGTGCATGCTAAGTGTCTGCACAGAGCAACATCTTGGACCTCACAGTACCAGAGACCGAATAAAGACGGACCCCGAAGGCATTTTATAAATGTAAAACACGAACCCGGTTTGGCGCGAAGAATCTTATGTCTCGGACCGGTCCGGCCGGAAATAAACTTCTTAAAATGTGTCAGTCACACGATGTGTCAAAACTATCAACATTTTTGCGCTAGATTTAAATTAAAAGCTGGGTGTTTTTCTTTGTATAGTTGAAATTTACAAGAAATTCCGACATTTTATTAAATTTTTTTTAATTTTTTCAAACATTCACTGGTGCGGAGCAACCAAGACATATGATGACCTTTTAAAAATAGAGGTAGGTTTACAAATATAAATGTCCCGACGGTATGCCTACCATCTAACTCCAACTCAACCAATATAACCGACAACCAGCGAGTGAAGGCCCATGACAAAACGAACTCATAAAAAACTTTTGGACTTGAACTATTTATTTACCATTATAACATATTTGAAAGACACTATGAACAATTAAACAAATATATATATATATATTTTTAATGGCCACTTGATCGTCCAATCATTCGCCTATTTTTTAGCGGATAGATCGTGAACCATTTTGTCGTCTCATGACGTTGCCCAGACGGGGCGGAAACACACTACTCTCTAAGAGGACACCACAACATCCAAGCCAGCAGGTGGGGCTTAAACCCACAACCCGGCAGCCGCTGCTTTGTCTTAAAAATATAAATAGAATGTATTTTATAATGGAACTGAATTTCTATGACTCGGAAATATTTTTAGAAAATCCTAATTCATTAACCTCTTCCTGAGAAAAATCCTGTCGAGCCAGATTTTTCTCAGCCGCCGTTCTCTCGTCCCTATCTCGTACAGCAAGCTCTATAATGTATTAGTGTGTCACCAGAAAAAAAATACATATGCTACTGTTGTAATACCTATTGAACTTAAAATAAAGGTACATTCGGTCTTACAAAAAAAAAAAAAAAAAAAAAAAAAAACTAACTATCATCTATCATTAGACACGTAATAATGCCTGTTATAAATAAATGAGTAACTAATTCGCATATATGTCGTCTTCATATAAAACCTTGCACTCAATTTTTCAAAGAGCAAACACACATAAATGATAATTTCTTGTGTTGTTGTTGAAACCCAGACCGTCCGACCTACCAGAAAGGTGTAAGGTAACTGTTTGGACGGTCGGGAAGTGCCACCCAATTTAGACCGGAACCCAGTGGGGGAGGCATCCACAGGGACCGTACCCTCCTTCCCTACCACCAACCTCTCGGAAGGACTTTCGGACCCACATGTTTAACGTGATCGTACTCCGCATGAACACGGCGGCAGTTTTGGCAGTGGCTGGAATCGAACCCGGGCCTACCGAGTGCAACTCCAGCGCGCTAACCAATGGGCTACTGCGCCCATATAATTTCTTGTGTTGAAGTGTTGAAAACCCAGACCACACGACAGACCCGAAGGTTTACTGTAGCTAAGTGTGTGGCCGGGAACTTTATTTTACATTCAAGATATTACAATGCATATTAAAATTGAATCACAACACAAGTAGTTACATCAAGACAAGCAAAAGATTGGCAACGACAAAACAAAACATAAAAACAATACAATACATTACAGTACAGTACAATGCAATACAAGAGAGACAAAAGGCAGAAAATTGTAAAGAGGGGAAAACCCCGAAGGGAAAAAACCCTAACACAAAATACAAAAGGGAATACAGAAAAAGAAAAGGGTCAAGGTAGGAAAACAAAAGGATTAAGACAAAGTTTGAAAAACCAGAAATTAAAAAAATAAATAATAATAATTAAAAACGAAACAGAGAAAACCATAAAGTGATTAACAACAACAACAGTACACAAAAATTACAATATTATATATTCAAGGTATAAGCAGCATTTAAGGTAAATACAAAATAAAAGGTAATCAAAACAAACAGGGGAATATACAAAAGGAGGGGACGAAAGAGAGAACAGGGCAAAGAAAGAGAAAACAAAACGACAGAACAACAAACCAGGGGAATATACAAAAGGAGGGGACGAAAGAGAGACCAGAGCAAAGGAAAGAGCATACCCAAAAACCGGAGCAAAGCAAAAAGCAGAAGACAGGGAAAAATCCAAGAAGCCGAAAAAGAACACAGAAAAATAAAACCAAAACCAGAAAGGAACAGAAGAGCACCCTCCCCAAAGAAATCAACCGAACCAGAACAAAGGAAATCCCTCTCCCAAAAGATCTCCTTGATAATTTAATAAAAAGATTTTTTCCTTTTAATAAAAAGATAATTTCTTGTGTTGTTGTTGTTGAGACCCAGACCGTCCGACCTACCAGAAAGGTGTAAGGTAACTGTATAGACGGCCGGGAAGTGCCACCCAATTTAGACCGGAACCCAGTGGGGGAGGCATCCACAGGGACCGTACCCTCCTTCCCCTACCACCAACCTCTCGGAAGGACTTACGGACCCACATGTTTAACGTGATCGTACTCCGCATGAACACGGCGGCATTTGTGGTAGCGTGCAAATCTAGCGCGCAAACCACGGGGATACCGCACCCGAGATGGCCAACAGCACGCGGTGTTCCGAGGTGGTCACCCACCAAGTACTAACCGCGCCCGATGCTGCTTGACTTCGGTGATCTAACGAGAACCGGTGTTATCAGCACGGTACGGCCGTTGGCCTGATAATTTCTTGTGTGTAATTTTTCATTAGAAAGCAAATGACCGGTGTTATCAGCACGGTACGGCCTGTGGCCTGATAATTTCTTGTGTGTAATTTTTCATTAGAAAGCAAATGACACAAACCTTACAACGCTAGCATGAACTGTTTTCGAGATATAGCACGTTTTTAAAACAAATTTATCAAAAAAATTACATAAAATATATCAATGTATTAAACAGCTCAATCAATATTAATAAAGTGACATAACGGGTTTCAATCAATATCACTACAAACATTATACAAGTGCAAATAGTCTATTTTTCTAGAATCATAAGACTTATTTAAACAATGTGAACAATCTTTAATACCTGATACATAAATAGGGATAATTATATCTAGAACTAAATGGTATAGGCCTTCAGGAACAAGTGGATCAATAGACTTAAAAATTTTAAAGTCAACATTGCATGCATTGGTAACAAGATCAAGTACATTACAATACGTATATTTCGTATCTTCTGTTTACTATTATGTAAGTGTAGAGCATTAAGTAAAATATTTTCAATAAGCAAATAAATCAATAAGTAAAAAATACTTTGTGCAAAGGATAAGGAACAACACGTATTTGTTGCAGCTAGAGCTCCTCTACTACGTATATAGAGGAGCCTTAGTTGTGGCCATGGGCGCCTATAGAGCTTTTTCCGGGGGGTGGGGGTGCAAACTGAAGGAAAAGTCGTACAACATCGATTGACTTGTTGATACCCGCCTTTGTGATCTTGAATGTCCGGAGCCGGGGGGGGGGGAGGAGTGCCACCCCTGTCCTCCCCATGGGCGCCCATGATTGAGACACTTCCCTGACCATTTTCAAAATTATCACTAAATTAATATTTTACTTCTTGTCTTATTTGCAATAGAATTGTGATTGAAGAGCATGTTTTCAATGAATGATGCATATTTATGATTCATTTGCATATTTACGCGTAAAAACGCGTTTTATCAAATGCATTTTCTAATAACCAAAATGTTTGAGCATTATTCAGGGGGACATGGTATTTGTAGATAAATATACAGAAAAACCGAATACACTATTCGGAAGTGTCCATCAAGGACTTTTTATTGTGAATCGATTTTAAATCGGCATCAATTTTATTTTCTCTATAATCTATATAAATAAAAATGAAAATCTGTCTGTCTGTCTGTCTGTCTGTCTGTCTGTCTGTCTGTCTGTATGTCTGTCTGTTTGTCACACCATCACGGGAGAACGGCTGAACCGAATTTGATGAAATTTTGTGGGTAGCCCAGAAATAGCCCCACTTAAAATTATATCCGTGTTTTGAGTTTCTACGACCAGTGGTTCTCGAGATATTAGTAAAAAACGAAATTTTCGTTTGTCTCATCATCACGGAAAAACGGCTGAACCGAATTTAATAAAATTTGGTGAATAGCCTTGAAATATCCCCCCATAAATTTTGTCCAAGTTTCGAGTTTCTAAGACCTGGGGTTGTCGAGATATTAATGAAAAACGGAACTTTTTCCTAGGAGTTCTACTCCCTAACTCCGTGGTTTATCCAAACGAAAAGCTTGAAAATCGTTTGAAAGTGAATTAAAATTTAATCTCTGAGTTTGATGGGAGATTTTTTGCGTTAATTAGTCACTTTCTGAAAACATGAATTGTTTGAAACATAATTTAAAGGGGAAATCTATCTCCATGGTTCATGGTTTATTTAAAACAAGCTTTTACGGAACAATGAGAAGTATAGAGAAATCAAAATCGTTATTTAATTTCTCAGTTTATGTTATAAGACATGACATATTTAACATGTTATAAGATTCTATCTTATATCATGTTACTCAGAAACGCAATTAAATTAAATCTGTCTGTTAATTTTAATAATTATTTTTTCGATTTGAATAATAAATAAATGGGTATAAAAATATATTTTGGAAAAGAACGATTTGATTTTTCTTATAGCATTTTTGTCTGGATAATATCAATTACGGTCTTCAGGTTCAGAAATTATTATTATTGATATTTTCGGGGATTATTGATTCAGGGATTATTGATATTTTCAAGTTATTATGCAATTATTTTATTATGACAAAAATTGTTTAAACTCACATATTGTATGTTGTACGAATAATCTTCTACAAACACACGTGTATATCCTTTAATCTACGAGAATATAAGTAGTACAGGTATATTGACATATGTTTTGATATATATTGGCATATATTGGAATCAATTACGACCTTCTGGTATGAAGAGTACGGATATTATTGATGTTTTCAATTTATTACGTCATCTCTTTTATTTTGGCAAATATTTTTGAGACGCATATTGTAATACGGGTAATCTTCTACTAACACATTGGCATATTTTCTGATCTGCGACAATATAATTAGTACGGGGTTGCATATATTCATTCAATTCCTATTTTTTCTTCTGTAAATTTGCTTACAAAAGGGGGCAGGATGTTTTATTCTTCAGATCTGATCGTGAAGATAATTTTGCATAGTGAGAACATATATTCTTAAACTTCTCTTTAGGAGCAATAAATTTAATATTTTAACAGAATTTGCACATGATTGCGAACTTTAAGTTTCTTTAAATTATACACTCCGTACGAATAACGGGTGTGCTGTTAGTGGTTAATAAATTTTAACATTTTAGGAGGATATATCATGTTGCTCGGCATCGCAATTAAATTAAATGTGTTTGTTAATGTTTTTATTATTTTTTTTCGATTTAAATAATAAATAAATGGATAAATGGATATAAAAGTATATCTTATGAATGGACGGTTTGATTTTTCTTTTAATTATATTAATTGCTGACTGCGTACATCAATTTCATTTATTTTTGCAAAGAGTTTTCAAGCTTATATCGTATTTAGCTACTAAACTCATATATTATGTTTAGCCAATAAATTCATATAGCCGATTGTTGAAACAGAAAAAGAGTAGAGCGGGTATATCTTATAATACAATTGTAGTGTTTCATTTAGTATATTGAAACGGGATAAGAATGTTTCATTCAGATCTGCAAATTCAAAGCTACGAATTTGGAGGGATATCGCTAATTTGACAACTTTTCTTAAACTTTGCCAAATTGACGGAAATGTCGCCAAATTGATATAAACGACACACAAACAGCTGCCATAAACCTTCGGGTTGGTCGTGTGGCTTGGGTCTTCTACATATCATTGAAATTTCTTTTTGTTTTGTTAGAAGAGAGTACTGAAATGATGTTTGGTTAGCATTTATCTGTCAGACCAACCATCCTACTTAGTAATACATTTAGCGAATTTTTAAAATGTCACCAAATTGATAAAAATGTTTTCAAATCTATAAAAATATCTTGAAATTGATAAAATTGCGCTACATAAATGATATTAATTGTTTTTTGTTAGAGGATAGTATTGTGATGATATTTCGTCAATTTGTCGCAAAGTGGAACTGTCAGTTCTACAGTCCCACTTGGCGATAAATTTGGCGATTTTTTAAAATATCGCTAATTTGACGAAACTGTCGCCAAATGTTCCATAGAAATATAACTATTTAGACGATATTTTTTCTACCAATTTATTTGAAGCAAATGATATCATGTCGCTTAGCAACGGATTTAAATCCAATGTGTTTCTGCGGCAGACGATTTTTATTAAATCCTTTCCGATTTGAATAATGAAGATATGTATATAAAATAAATTTCATTGCCATTTCATTTTGGACTGGATAATATCAATTATACTCTTCAGGTTTAAACATTATTATTATTGATATTTTCCGGAATTATTGATTCAGGGATTATTGATATTTTTAAGTTATTACGCCATTGTTTTATTGCGGCAAAAATTGCTGACACACGCATATTGTACGTTGTACGAGTAATCTTCTTGGAATGCACGGGTATATCTTCTAACCTACGAGAATATAAGTAGTACAGGTATATTGGCATATATTTTGACATATATTGGCATATATATTGGAATCAAGAACAGTCTTCTGGTATGAAGATTAAGGGGATTAATTATATATTCAATTTATTACGTCGTCTGTTGTATTTTACCAAAAAACATTTGTGACTCATATTGCAAAACGGGTAATCTTCTACTAATAATCGGACATTATAAGTAGTACGTGTATATCTTCCCATATAATTTTAGCACTTTAATTTTGACAGATATTGGAATAAATGACTGTCTTCAGATTTAAAGATTACGGGTTTATAGGTATTTTCAATTTATACATGTAATCTACTAATACAGGTTATATTTTCTAATATTCGCGTATATAATTAGTACGGGTCCCATACAATTTTAACGCTTTTATTTTGCATATATTGATTCAATTCCATATTTTTTTTTTATATTTGCTTACATAAGGGGTCCAAGATGTTTTATTCTTCAGATATGTCCATGAAGATAATTTTATATAGCGAGAACAGAGATTCTTAATCTTCTTTTTAGGAGCATTATATTAAATATTTTAACAGAATATTTTGATTAAACATGTCATTTAGTATACTATAAGAATTTGGGCATGATTATGAATTTCATGTTTCTTTATATTATATACTCCGTACGAAGAACGGGTATGCTGCTAGTCTTCTATATAAATAAAAATGAAAATCTGTCTGTCTGTCTGTCTGTCTGTCTGTCTGTTTGTCACACCATCACGGGAGAACGGCTGAACCGAATTTGATGAAATTTTGTGGGTAGCCCAGAAATAGCCCCACTTAAAATTATATCCGTATTTTGAGTTTCTACGACCAGTGGTTCTCGAGATATTAGTAAAAAACGAAATTTTCGTTTGTCTCATCGTCACGGAAAAACGGCGGAACCGAATTTAATGAAATTTGGTGAATAGCCTTGAAATATCCCCCCATAAATTTTGTCCAAGTTTCGAGTTTCTAAGACCTGGGGTTGTCGAGATATTAATGAAAAACGGAACTTTTTCCTAGGAGTTCTACTCCCTAACTCCGTGGTTTATCCAAACGAAAAGCTTGAAAATCGTTTGAAAGTGAATTAAAATTTAATCTCTGAGTTTGATGGGAGATTTTTTGCGTTAATTAGTGACTTTCTGAAAACATGAATTGTTTGAAACATGATTTAAAGGGGAAATCTATCTCCATGGTTCATGGTTTATTTAAAACAAGCTTTTACGGAACAATGAGAAGTATAGAGAAATCAAAATCGTTATTTAATTTCGCAGTTTATGTTATAAGACATGACATATTTAACATGTTATAAGATTCTATCTTATATCATGTTACTCAGAAACGCAATTAAATGAAATCTGTCTGTTAATTTTAATAATTATTTTTTCGATTTGAATAATCAATAAATGGATATAAAAATATATTTTAGAAAAGAACGATTTGATTTTTCTTATAGCATTTTTGACTGGATAATATCAATTACGGTCTTCAGGTTTAAAAATTATTATTATTTATATTTTCGGGGATTATTGATTCAAGGATTATTGATATTTTCAAGTTATTATGCAATTATTTTATTATGACAAAAATTGTTTAAACTCATATATTGTATGTTGTACGAATCTTCTACAAATACACGTGTATATCTTTTAATCTACGAGAATATAAGTAGTACAGGTATATTGACATATGTTTTGATATATATTGGCATATATTGGAATCAATTACGACCTTCTGGTATAAAGAGTACGGATATTATTGATGTTTTCAATTTATTACGTCATCTCTTTTATTTTGGCAAATATTTTTGAGACGCATATTGTAATACGGGTAATCTTCTACTAACACATTGGCATATTTTCTGATCTGCGACAATATAATTAGTACGGGGTTGCATATATTCATTCAATTCCAATTTTTCTTCTGTGAATTTGCTTACAAAAGGGAGCAGGATGTTTTATTCTTCAGATCGGATCGTGAAGATAATTTTGCATAGTGAGAACATATATTCTTAAACTTCTCTTTTGGAGCAATAAATTTAATATTTTAACAGAATTTGCACATGATTGCGAACTTTAAGTTTCTTTAAATTATACACTCCGTACGAATAACGGGTGTGCTGTTAGTGGTTAATAAATTTTAACATTTTAGGAGGATATATCATGTTGCTCGGCATCGCAATTAAATTAAATGTGTTTGTTAATGTTTTTATTATTTTTTTTCGATTTAAATAATAAATAAATGGATAAATGGATATAAAAGTATATCTTATGAATGGACGGTTTGATTTTTCTTTTAATTATATTAATTGCTGACTGCGTACATCAATTTCATTTATTTTGGCAAAGAGTTTTCAAGCTTATATCGTATTTAGCTACTAAACTCATATATTGTGTTTAGCCAATAAATTCATATAGCCGATTGTTGAAACAGAAAAAGAGTAGAGCGGGTATATCTTCTAATACAATTGTAGTGTTTTCATTTAGTATATTGAAACGGGATAAGAATGTTTCATTCAGATCTGCAAATTCAAAGCTACGAATTTGGAGGGATATCGCTAATTTGACAACTTTTCTTAAACTTTGCCAAATTGACGGAAATGTCGCCAAATTGATATAAACGACACACAAACAGCTGCCATAAACCTTCGGTTGGTCGTGTGGCTTGGGTCTTCTACATATCAATGAAATTTTTTTTTGTTTTGTTAGAAGAGAGTACTGAAATGATGTTTGGTTAGCATTTATCTGTCAGACCAACCATCCTACTTAGTAATACATTTAGCGAATTTTTAAAATGTCACCAAATTTATAAAAATGTTTTCAAATCTATAAAAATATCTTGAAATTGATAAAATTGCGCTACATAAATGATATTAATTGTTTTTTGTTAGGAGATAGTATTGTGATGATATTTCGTCAATTTGTCGCAAAGTGGAACTGTCAGTTCTACAGTCCCACTTGGCGATAAATTTGGCGATTTTTTAAAATGTCGCTAATTTGACGAAACTGTCGCCAAATGTTCCATAGAAATATAACTATTTAGACGATATTTTTTCTACCAGTTTATTTGAAGCAAATGATATCATTTCGCTTAGCAACGGATTTAAATACAATGTGTTTATGCGGCAGACGATTTTTATTAAATCCTTTCCGATTTGAATAATGAAGATATGTATATAAAATAAATTTCATTGCCATTTCATTTTGGACTGGATAATATCAATTATACTCTTCAGGATTAAACATTATTATTATTGATATTTTCCGGAATTATTGATTCAGGGATTATTGATATTTTTAAGTTATTACGCCATTGTTTTATTGCGGCAAAAATTGCTGACACACGCATATTGTACGTTGTACGAGTAATCTTCTAGGAATGCACGGGTATATCTTCTAATCTACGAGAATATAAGTAGTACAGGTATATTGGCATATATTTTGACATATATTGGCATATATATTGGAATCAAGTACAGTCTTCTGGTATGAAGATTAAGGGGATTAATTATATATCCAATTTATTACGTCGTCTGTTGCATTTTACCAAAAAACATTTGTGACTCCTATTGCAAAACGGGTAATCTTCTACTATTAATCGGACATTATAAGTAGTACGTGTATATCTTCCCATATAATTTTAGCACTTTAATTTTGACATATATTGGAATAAATGACTGTCTTCAGATTTAAAGATTACGGGTTTATTGGTATTTTCAATTTATACATGTAATCTACTAATACAGGTTATATTTTCTAATATTCGCGTATATAATTAGTACGGGTCCCATACAATTTTAACGTTTTTATTTTGCATATATTGATTCAATTCCATATTTTTTTTATATTTGCTTACATAAGGGGTCCAGGATGTTTTATTCTTCAGATATGTCCATGAAGATAATTTTATATAGCGAGAACAGATATTCTTAAACTTCTTTTTAGGAGCATTATATTAAATACTAGCAGCATACCCGTTCTTCGTACGGAGTATATAATATAAAGAAACTTGAAATTCATAATCATGCCCAAATTCTTATAGTACACTAAATGACATGTTTAATCAAAACATTCTGTTAAAATATTTAATATAATGCTCCTAAAAAGAAATTTAAGAATCTCTGTTCTCGCTATATAAAATTATCTTCATGGACATATCTGAAGAATAAAACATCTTGGACCCCTTATGTAAGCAAATATAAAAAAAAAATATGGCATTGAATCAATATATGCAAAATAAAAGCGTTAAAATTGTATGGGACCCGTACTAATTATATACGCGAATATTAGAAAATATAACCTGTATTAGTAGATTACATGTATAAATTGAAAATACCAATAAACCCGTAATCTTTAAATCTGAAGACAGTCATTTATTCTAATATATGTCAAAATTAAAGTGCTAAAATTATATGGGAAGATATACACGTACTACTTATAATGTCCGATTATTAGTAGAAGATTACCCGTTTTGCAATATGAGTCACAAATGTTTTTTGGTAAAATACAACAGACGACGTAATAAATTGAATATATAATTAATCCCCTTAATCTTCATACCAGAAGACTGTACTTGATTCCAATATATATGCCAATATATGTCAAAATATATGCCAATATACCTGTACTACTTATATTCTCGTAGGTTAGAAGATATACCCGTGCATTCCTAGAAGATTACTCGTACAACGTACAATATGCGTGTGTCAGCAATTTTTGCCGCAATAAAACAATGGCGTAATAACTTAAAAATATCAATAATCCCTGAATCAATAATTCCGGAAAATATCAATAATAATAATGTTTAAACCTGAAGAGTATAATTGATATTATCCAGTCCAAAATGAAATGGCAATGAAATTTATTTTATATACATATCTTCATTATTCAAATCGGGAAGGATTTAATAAAAATCGTCTGCCGCATAAACACATTGGATTTAAATCCGTTGCTAAGCGACATGATATCATTTGCTTCAAATAAATTGGTAGAAAAAATATCGTCTAAATAGTTATATTTCTATGGAACATTTGGCGACAGTTTCGTCAAATTAGCGACATTTTAAAAAATCGCCAAATTTATCGCCATGTGGGACTGTAGAACTGACAGTTCCACTTTGCGACAAATTGACGAAATATCATCACAATACTATCCCCTAACAAAAAACAATTAATATCATTTATGTAGCGCAATTTTATCAATTTCAAGATATTTTTATAGATTTGAAAACATTTTTATCAATTTGGTGACATTTTAAAAATTCGCTAAATGTATTACTAAGTAGGATGGTTGGTCTGACAGAGAAATACTAACCAAACATCATTTCAGTACTCTCTTCTAACAAAACAAAAAAAAATTTCATTGATATGTAGTAGACCCAAGCCACACGACCAACCCGAAGGTTTATGGCAGCTGTTTGTGTGTCGTTTATATCAATTTGGCGACATTTCCGTCAATTTGGCAAAGTTTAAGAAAAGTTGTCAATTTAGCGATATCCCTCCAAATTCGTAGCTTTGAATTTGCAGATCTGAATGAAACTTTCTTATCCCGTTTCAATATACTAAATGAAAACACTACAATTGTATTAGAAGATATACCCGCTCTACTCTTTTTCTGTTTCAACAATCGGCTATATGAATTTATTGGCTAAACGCAATATATGAGTTTAGTAGCTAAATACGATATAATCTTGAAAACTCTTTGCCAAAATAAATGAAATTGATGTACGCAGTCAGCAATTAATATAATTAAAAGAAAAATCAAACCGTCCATTCATAAGATATAGTTTTATATCCATTTATCCATTTATTTATTATTTAAATCGAAAAAAAATAATAAAAACATTAACAAACACAATTAATTTAATTGCGATGCCGAGCAACATGATATATCCTCCTAAAATGTTAAAATTTATTAACCACTAACAGCACACCCGTTATTCGTACGGAGTGTATAATTTAAAGAAACTTAAAGTTCGCAATCATGTGCAAATTCTGTTAAAATATTAAATTTATTGCTCCTAAAGAGAAGTTTAAGAATATATGTTCTCACTATGAAAAATTATCTTCACGATCAGATCTGAAGAATAAAACATCCTGCCCCCTTTTGTAAGCAAATTTACAGAAGAAAAAATAGGAATTGAATGAATATATGCAACCCCGTACTAATTATATTGTCGCAGATTAGAAAATATGCCAGTGTGTTAGTAGAAGATTACCTGTATTACAATATGAGTCTCAAAAATATTTGCCAAAATAAAAGAGATGACGTAATAAATTGAAAACATCAATAATATCCGTACTCTTTATACCAGAAGGTCGTAATTGATTCCAATATATGCCAATATATATCAAAACATATGTCAATATACCTGTACTACTTATATTCTCGTAGATTAAAAGATATACACGTGTATTTGTAGAAGATTCGTACAACATACAATATATGAGTTTAAACAATTTTTGTCATAATAAAATAATTGCATAATAACTTGAAAATATCAATAATCCTTGAATCAATAATCCCCGAAAATATAAATAATAATAATTTTTAAACCTGAAGACCGTAATTGATATTATCCAGTCAAAAATGCTATAAGAAAAATCAAATCGTTCTTTTCTAAAATATATTTTTATATCCATTTATTTATTATTCAAATCGAAAAAATAATTATTAAAATTAACAGACAGATTTAATTTAATTGCGTTTCTGAGTAACATGATATAAGATAGAATCTTATAACATGTTAAATATGTCATGTCTTATAACATAAACTGCGAAATTAAATAACGATTTTGATTTCTCTATACTTCTCATTGTTCCGTAAAAGCTTGTTTTAAATAAACCATGAACCATGGAGATAGATTTCCCCTTTAAATCATGTTTCAAACAATTCATGTTTTCAGAAAGTGACTAATTAACGCAAAAAATCTCCCATCAAACTCAGAGATTAAATTTTAATTCACTTTCAAACGATTTTCAAGCTTTTCGTTTGGATAAACCACGGAGTTAGGGAGTAGAACTCCTAGGAAAAAGTTCCATTTTTCATTAATATCTCGACAACCCCAGGTCTTAGAAACTCGAAACTTGGACAAAATTTATGGGGGGGATATTTCAAGGCTATTTACCAAATTTCATTAAATTCGGTTCAGCCGTTTTTCCGTGATGATGAGAAAAACGAAAATTTCGTTTTTTACTAATATCTCGAGAACCACTGGTCGTAGAAACTCAAAACACGGATATAATTTTAAGTGAGGCTATTTCTGGTCTACCCTCAAAATTTCATCAAATTCGGTTCAGCCGTTCTCCCGTGATGGTGTGACAAACAGACAGACAGACAGACAGACAGATTTTCATTTTTATTTATATAGACTAGCAGCATACCCGTTCTTCGTACGGAGTATATAATATAAAGAAACTTGAAATTCATAATCATGCCCAAATTCTTATAGTATACTAAATGACATGTTTAATCAAAATATTCTGTTAAAATATTTAATATAATGCTCCTAAAAAGAAGTTTAAGAATCTCTGTTCTCGCTATATAAAATTATCTTCATGGACATATCTGAAGAATAAAACATCTTGGATCCCTTATGTTAGCAAATATAAAAAAAATATGGTATTGAATCAATATATGCAAAATAAAAGCGTTAAAATTGTATGGGACCCGTACAAATTATATACGCGAATATTAGAAAATATAACCTGTATTAGTAGATTACATGTATAAATTGAAAATACCAATAAACCCGTAATCTTTAAATCTGAAGACAGTCATTTATTCCAATATATGTCAAAATTAAAGTGCTAAAATTATATGGGAAGAAAATTATATGGAATATACACGTACTACTTATAATGTCCGATTATTAGAAGATTTTCCGTTTTGCAATATGAGTCACAAATTTTTTTTTGTAAAATACAACAGACGACGTAATAAATTGAATATATAATTAATCCCCTTAATCTTCATACCAGAAGACTGTACTTGATTCCAATATATATGCCAATATATGTCAAAATATATACCAATATACCTGTACTACTTATATTCTCGTAGGTTAGAAGATATACCCGTGCATTCCTAGAAGATTACTCGTACAACGTACAATATGCGTGTGTCAGCAATTTTTGCCGCAATAAAACAATGGCGTAATAACTTAAAAATATCAATAATCCCTGAATCAATAATTCCGGAAAATATCAATAATAATAATGTTTAAACCTGAAGAGTATAATTGCTATTATCCAGTCCAAAATTAAAAGGGCAATGAAATTTATTTTATATACATATCTTCATTATTCAAATCGGAAAGGATTTAATAAAAATCGTCTGCCGCATAAACACATTGGATTTAAATCCGTTGCTAAGCGACATGATATCATTTGCTTCAAATAAATTGGTAGAAAAAATATCGTCTAAATAGTTATATTTCTATGGAACATTTGGCGACAGTTTCGTCAAATTAGCGACATTTTAAAAAATCGCCAAATTTATCGCCAAGTGGGACTGTAGAACTGACAGTTCCACTTTGCGACAAATTGACGAAATATCATCACAATACTATCCCCTAACAAAAAACACTTAATATCATTTATGTAGCGCAATTTTATCAATTTCAAGATATTTTTATAGATTTGAAAACATTTTTATCAATTTGGTGACATTTTAAAAATTCGCTAAATGTATTACTAAGTGGGATGGTTGGTCTGACAGATAAATGCTAACCAAACATCATTTCAGTACTCTCTTCTAACAAAACAAAAAAAAATTTCATTGATATGTAGAAGACCCAAGCCACACGACCAACCCGAAGGTTTATGGCAGCTGTTTGTGTGTCGTTTATATCAATTTGGCGACATTTCCGTCAATTTGGGAAAGTTTAAGAAAAGTTGTCAAATTAGCGATATCCCTCCAAATTCGTAGCTTTGAATTTGCAGATCTGAATGAAACATTCTTATCCCGTTTCAATATACTAAATGAAAACACTACAATTGTATTAGAAGATATACCCGCTCTACTCTTTTTCTGTTTCAACAATCGGCTATATGAATTTATTGGCTAAACACAATATATGAGTTTAGTTGCTAAATACGATATAAGCTTGAAAACTCTTTGCCAAAATAAATGAAATTGATGTACGCAGTCAGCAATTAATATAATTAAAAGAAAAATCAAACCGTCCATTCATAAGATATACTTTTATATCCATTTATCCATTTATTTATTATTTAAATCGAAAAAAAATAATAAAAACATTAACAAACACATTTAATTTAATTGCGATGCCGAGCAACATGATATATCCTCCTAAAATGTTAAAATTTATTAACCACTAACAGCACACCCGTTATTCGTACGGAGTGTATAATTTAAAGAAACTTAAAGTTCGCAATCATGTGCAAATTCTGTTAAAATATTAAATTTATTGCTCCTAAAGAGAAGTTTAAGAATATATGTTCTCACTATGCAAAATTATCTTCACGATCAGATCTGAAGAATAAAACATCATGCCCCCTTTTGTAAGCAAATTTACAGAAGAAAAAATAGGAATTGAATGAATATATGCAACCCCGTACTAATTATATTGTCGCAGATCTTAAAATATGCCAATGTGTTAGTAGAAGATTACCCGTATTACAATATGCGTCTCAAAAATATTTGCCAAAATAACAGAGATGACTTAATAAATTGAAAACATCAATAATATCCGTACTGTTTATACCAGAAGGTCGTAATTGATTCCAATATATGCCAATATATATCAAAACATATGTCAATATAACTGTACTACTTGTATTCTCGTAGATTAAAAGATATACACGTGTATTTGTAGAAGATTCGTACAACATACAATATATGAGTTTAAACAATTTTTGACATAATAAAATAATTGCATAATAACTTGAAAATATCAGTAATCCTTGAATCAATAATCCCCGAAAATATAAATAATAATAATTTTTAAACCTGAAGACCGTAATTGATATTATCCAGTCAAAAATGCTATAAGAAAAATCAAATCGTTCTTTTCTAAAATATATTTTTATATCCATTTATTTATTATTCAAATCGAAAAAATAATTATTAAAATTAACAGACAGATTTAATTTAATTGCGTTTCTGAGTAACATGATATAAGATAGAATCTTATAACATGTTAAATATGTCATGTCTTTTAACATAAACTGCGAAATTAAATAACGATTTTGATTTCTCTATACTTCTCATTGTTCCGTAAAAGCTTGTTTTAAATAAACCATGAACCATGGAGATAGATTTCCCCTTTAAATCATGTTTCAAACAATTCATGTTTTCAGAAAGTGACTAATTAACGCAAAAAATCTCCCATCAAACTCAGAGATTAAATTTTAATTCACTTTCAAACGATTTTCAAGCTTTTCGTTTTGATAAACCACGGAGTTAGGGAGTAGAACTCCTAGGAAAAAGTTCCGTTTTTCATTAATATCTCGACAACCCCAGGTCTTAGAAACTCGAAACTTGGACAAAATTTATGGGGGGATATTTAAAGGCTATTCACCAAATTTCATTAAATTCGGTTCAGCCGTTTTTCCGTGATGATGAGACAAACGAAAATTTCGTTTTTTACTAATATCTCGAGAACCACTGGTCGTAGAAACTCAAAACACGGATATAATTTTAAGTACAGCTATTTCTGGGCCACCCACAAAATTTCATCAAATTCGGTTCAGCCGTTCTCCCGTGATGGTGTGACAAACAGACAGACAGACAGACAGACAGACAGACAGACAGACAGACAGACAGATTTTCATTTTTATTTATATAGATTTTAACAGAATATTTTGATTAAACATGTCATTTAGTATACTATAAGAATTTGGGCATGATTATGAATTTCAAGTTTCTTTATATTATATACTCCGTACGAAGAACGGGTATGCTGCTAGTCTATATAAATAAAAATTAAAATCTGTCTGTCTGTCAGTCTGTCTGTCTGTCTGTCTGTTTGTCACACCATCACGGGAGAACGGCTGAACCGAATTTGATGAAATTTTGTGGGTAGCCCAGAAATAGCCCCACTTAAAATTATATCTGTGTTTTTGAGTTTCTACGACCAGTGGTTCTCGAGATATTAGTAAAAAACGAAATTTTCGTTTGTCTCATCATCTCGGAAAAACGGCTGAACCGAATTTAATGAAATTTGGTGAATAGCCTTGAAATATCCCCCCATAACTTTTGTCCAAGTTTCGAGTTTCTAAGACCTGGGGTTGTCGAGATATTAATGAAAAACGGAACTTTTTCCTAGGAGTTCTACTCCCTAACTCCATGGTTTATCCAAACGAAAAGCTTGAAAATCGTTTGAAAGTGAATTAAAATTTAATCTCTGAGTTTGATGGGAGATTTTTTGCGTTAATTAGTCACTTTCTGAAAACATGAATTGTTTGAAACATGATTTAAAGGGGAAATCTATCTCCATGGTTCATGGTTTATTTAAAACAAGCTTTTACGGAACAATGAGAAGTATAGAGAAATCAAAATCGTTATTTAATTTCGCAGTTTATGTTATAAGACATGACATATTTAACATGTTATAAGATTCTATCTTATATCATGTTACTCAGAAACGCAATGAAATTAAATCTGTCTGTTAATTTTAATAATTATTTTTTCGATTTGAATAATAAATAAATGGATATAAAAATATATTTTAGAAAAGAACGATTTGATTTTTCTCATAGCATTTTTGACTGGATAATATCAATTACGGTCTTCAGGTTTAAAAATTATTATTATTTATATTTTCGGGGATTATTGATTCAAGGATTATTGATATTTTCAAGTTATTATGCAATTATTTTATTATGACAAAAATTGTTTAAACTCATATATTGTATGTTGTACGAATCTTCTACAAATACACGTGTATATCTTTTAATCTACGAGAATATAAGTAGTACAGGTATATTGACATATGTTTTGATATATATTGGCATATATTGGAATCAATTACGACCTTCTGGTATAAAGAGTACGGATATTATTGATGTTTTCAATTTATTAAGTCATCTCTTTTATTTTGGCAAATATTTTTGAGACGCATATTGTAATACGGGTAATCTTCTACTAACACATTGGCATATTTTCTGATCTGCGACAATATAATTAGTACGGGGTTGCATATATTCATTCAATTCCTATTTTTTCTTCTGTAAATTTGCTTACAAAAGGGGGCAGGATGTTTTATTCTTCAGATCTGATCGTGAAGATAATTTTGCATAGTGAGAACATATATTCTTAAACTTCTCTTTAGGAGCAATAAATTTAATATTTTAACAGAATTTGCACATGATTGCGAATTTTAAGTTTCTTTAAATTATGCACTCCGTACGAATAACGGGTGTGCTGTTAGTGGTTAATAAATTTTAACATTTTAGGAGGATATATCATGTTGCTCGGCATCGCAATTAAATTAAATGTGTTTGTTAATGTTTTTGTTATTTTTTTTCGATTTAAATAATAAATAAATGGATAAATGGATATAAAAGTATATCTTATGAATGGACGGTTTGATTTTTCTTTTAATTATATTAATTGCTGACTGCGTACATCAATTTCATTTATTTTGGCAAAGAGTTTTCAAGCTTATATCATATTTAGCTACTAAACTCATATATTGTGTTTAGCCAATAAATTCATATAGCCGATTGTTGAAACAGAAAAAGAGTAGAGCGGGTATATCTTCTAATACAATTGTAGTGTTTTCATTTAGTATATTGAAACGGGATAAGAATGTTTCATTCAGATCTGCAAATTCAAAGCTACGAATTTGGAGGGATATCGCTAATTTGACAACTTTTCTTAAACTTTGCCAAATTGACGGAAATGTCGCCAAATTGATATAAACGACACACAAACAGCTGCCATAAACCTTCGGGTTGGTCGTGTGGCTTGGGTCTTCTACATATCAATGAAATTTTTTTTTGTTTTGTTAGAAGAGAGTACTGAAATGATGTTTGGTTAGCATTTCTCTGTCAGACCAACCATCCTACTTAGTAATACATTTAGCGAATTTTTAAAATGTCACCAAATTGATAAAAATGTTTTCAAATCTATAAAAATATCTTGAAATTGATAAAATTGCGCTACATAAATGATATTAATTGTTTTTTGTTAGGGGATAGTATTGTGATGATATTTCGTCAATTTGTCGCAAAGTGGAACTGTCAGTTCTACAGTCCCACTTGGCGATAAATTTGGCGATTTTTTAAAATGTCGCTAATTTGACGAAACTGTCGCCAAATGTTCCATAGAAATATAACTATTTAGACGATATTTTTTCTACCAATTTATTTGAAGCAAATGATATCATGTCGCTTAGCAACGGATTTAAATCCAATGTGTTTATGCGGCAGACGATTTTTATTAAATCCTTTCCGATTTGAATAATGAAGATATGTATATAAAATAAATTTCATTGCCATTTCATTTTGGACTGGATAATATCAATTATACTCTTCAGGTTTAAACATTATTATTATTGATACTTTCCGGAATTATTGATTCAGGGATTATTGATATTTTTAAGTTATTACGCCATTGTTTTATTGCGGCAAAAATTGCTGACACACGCATATTGTACGTTGTACGAGTAATCTTCTAGGAATGCACGGGTATATCTTCTAACCTACGAGAATATAAGTAGTACAGGTATATTGGCATATATTTTGACATATATTGGCATATATATTGGAATCAAGTACAGTCTTCTGGTATGAAGATTAAGGGGATTAATTATATATTCAATTTATTACGTCGTCTGTTGTATTTCACCAAAAAACATTTGAGACTCATATTGCAAAACGGGTAATCTTCTACTAATAATCGGACATTATAAGTAGTACGTGTATATCTTCCCATATAATTTTAGCACTTTAATTTTGACATATATTGGAATAAATGACTTTCTTCAGATTTAAAGATTACGGGTTTATTGGTATTTTCAATTTATACATGTAATCTACTAATACAGGTTATATTTTCTAATATTCGCGTATATAATTAGTACGGGTCCCATACAATTTTAACGCTTTTATTTTGCATATATTGATTCAATTCCATATTTTTTTTTATATTTGCTTACATAAGGGGTCCAAGATGTTTTATTCTTCAGATATGTCCATGAAGATAATTTTATATAGCGAGAACAGAGATTCTTAAACTTCTTTTTAGGAGCATTATATTAAATATTTTAACAGAATATTTTGATTAAACATGTCATTTAGTATACTATAAGAATTTGGGCATGATTATGAATTTCAAGTTTCTTTATATTATATACTCCGTACGAAGAACGGGTATGCTGCTAGTGTTCATATAAATCACAATATATCTGGAAAAACAAATGAATTGCATGTAATTAGTCATGCTTTTTTTAATCGGTAACGAGCAAGAGCCTATTGCTTTTAGAGAGATTAAGTAATAAGAAAGCTGTAATATGTGTTATTGTTTTCCGATAGTATCGATTTTAACGTTCTCATACATATTATTGAGAAAGTATTGTTTTCGCGAAAATTTTCAAAAATTTCTAGACTCTGATGCCAATATATGTTTTAAGACTATCTGAGCAAGTTTTGACTATTTTTGGAGTGATGTCCGTCTGTCTGTCAGTTTGTCAGTCAGTCAGTCAGTCTGTCTGTATGTCTGTATACACGAGAGCGGCCATAAATATTGATGTATTTTTACGAAACTTTATATCTAGCTTTGTTATTAAAAAAAATCTAGAACTATATAGAATTTTTTAAAATTCGAACAAAAAATGTTGAACTTTATTCGAAATTATATATTTTTTTAACTTGGCAGCATAGGATAAAATCTGACACAATCATGCGTTAAAGGGTTTATTCATGGCTCAATGATCAGGAGACTTTATAGTTTCAATCATTGTTGTGAAAAAATGTTTTTTATTCGTGACGTCATTAGCCACCCTCTGGGGTAAGTTACCTGCTTCCCCCCGGGGGAGGTACATTGTCAAGTATGGTGTCAATCGAAAGATTTTTTTCAAACCCTTTAAAGTAAAGGATAACACGTTATAACTGTAATCATTTGGACCCACGATACCGATTTATGGCTCAATGATCACGAGACTTTATAGTTTCAACCATTGTTGTGAAAAAATATTTTTTATTCGTGACGTCATTAGCCACCCTCTGGGGTAAGTTACCTGCTCCCCCCCGGGGGGGGGGGTACATTGTCAAGTATGGTGTCAATCGAAAGATTTTTTCAAACCCTTTAAAGTAACACGTTATAGGTGTAATCATTTGGACCCACGATACCGATGTTTCAAAATTTTTCTTTCAAATTCAAAAAACAAAGCTACTGAAAATGGGATCTGGTATGGGAAAGCCGAGTTGAGCCACACTCTGGTTAATTTTAATTTGTAGAGAAAGTCTTATATATGTATGTATATATATATATATATATATATATATATATATATATATAAATAAAAATGAAAATCTGTCTGTCTGTCTGTCTGTCTGTCTGTCTGTCTGTCTGTCTGTCTGTATGTCTGTCTGTTTGTCACACCATCACGGGAGAACGGCTGAACCGAATTTGATGAAATTTTGTGGGTAGCCCAGAAATAGCCCCACTTAAAATTATATCCGTGTTTTGAGTTTCTACGACCAGTGGTTCTCGAGATATTAGTAAAAAACGAAATTTTCGTTTGTCTCATCATCACGGAAAAACGGCTGAACCGAATTTAATAAAATTTGGTGAATAGCCTTGAAATATCCCCCCATAAATTTTGTCCAAGTTTCGAGTTTCTAAGACCTGGGGTTGTCGAGATATTAATGAAAAACGGAACTTTTTCCTAGGAGTTCTACTCCCTAACTCCGTGGTTTATCCAAACGAAAAGCTTGAAAATCGTTTGAAAGTGAATTAAAATTTAATCTCTGAGTTTGATGGGAGATTTTTTGCGTTAATTAGTCACTTTCTGAAAACATGAATTGTTTGAAACATAATTTAAAGGGGAAATCTATCTCCATGGTTCATGGTTTATTTAAAACAAGCTTTTACGGAACAATGAGAAGTATAGAGAAATCAAAATCGTTATTTAATTTCTCAGTTTATGTTATAAGACATGACATATTTAACATGTTATAAGATTCTATCTTATATCATGTTACTCAGAAACGCAATTAAATTAAATCTGTCTGTTAATTTTAATAATTATTTTTTCGATTTGAATAATAAATAAATGGGTATAAAAATATATTTTGGAAAAGAACGATTTGATTTTTCTTATAGCATTTTTGTCTGGATAATATCAATTACGGTCTTCAGGTTCAGAAATTATTATTATTGATATTTTCGGGGATTATTGATTCAGGGATTATTGATATTTTCAAGTTATTATGCAATTATTTTATTATGACAAAAATTGTTTAAACTCACATATTGTATGTTGTACGAATAATCTTCTACAAACACACGTGTATATCCTTTAATCTACGAGAATATAAGTAGTACAGGTATATTGACATATGTTTTGATATATATTGGCATATATTGGAATCAATTACGACCTTCTGGTATGAAGAGTACGGATATTATTGATGTTTTCAATTTATTACGTCATCTCTTTTATTTTGGCAAATATTTTTGAGACGCATATTGTAATACGGGTAATCTTCTACTAACACATTGGCATATTTTCTGATCTGCGACAATATAATTAGTACGGGGTTGCATATATTCATTCAATTCCTATTTTTTCTTCTGTAAATTTGCTTACAAAAGGGGGCAGGATGTTTTATTCTTCAGATCTGATCGTGAAGATAATTTTGCATAGTGAGAACATATATTCTTAAACTTCTCTTTAGGAGCAATAAATTTAATATTTTAACAGAATTTGCACATGATTGCGAACTTTAAGTTTCTTTAAATTATACACTCCGTACGAATAACGGGTGTGCTGTTAGTGGTTAATAAATTTTAACATTTTAGGAGGATATATCATGTTGCTCGGCATCGCAATTAAATTAAATGTGTTTGTTAATGTTTTTATTTTTTTTTTTCGATTTAAATAATAAATAAATGGATAAATGGATATAAAAGTATATCTTATGAATGGACGGTTTGATTTTTCTTTTAATTATATTAATTGCTGACTGCGTACATCAATTTCATTTATTTTTGCAAAGAGTTTTCAAGCTTATATCGTATTTAGCTACTAAACTCATATATTATGTTTAGCCAATAAATTCATATAGCCGATTGTTGAAACAGAAAAAGTGTAGAGCGGGTATATCTTATAATACAATTGTAGTGTTTCATTTAGTATATTGAAACGGGATAAGAATGTTTCATTCAGATCTGCAAATTCAAAGCTACGAATTTGGAGGGATATCGCTAATTTGACAACTTTTCTTAAACTTTGCCAAATTGACGGAAATGTCGCCAAATTGATATAAACGACACACAAACAGCTGCCATAAACCTTCGGGTTGGTCGTGTGGCTTGGGTCTTCTACATATCATTGAAATTTCTTTTTGTTTTGTTAGAAGAGAGTACTGAAATGATGTTTGGTTAGCATTTATCTGTCAGACCAACCATCCTACTTAGTAATACATTTAGCGAATTTTTAAAATGTCACCAAATTGATAAAAATGTTTTCAAATCTATAAAAATATCTTGAAATTGATAAAATTGCGCTACATAAATGATATTAATTGTTTTTTGTTAGAGGATAGTATTGTGATGATATTTCGTCAATTTGTCGCAAAGTGGAACTGTCAGTTCTACAGTCCCACTTGGCGATAAATTTGGCGATTTTTTAAAATATCGCTAATTTGACGAAACTGTCGCCAAATGTTCCATAGAAATATAACTATTTAGACGATATTTTTTCTACCAATTTATTTGAAGCAAATGATATCATGTCGCTTAGCAACGGATTTAAATCCAATGTGTTTCTGCGGCAGACGATTTTTATTAAATCCTTTCCGATTTGAATAATGAAGATATGTATATAAAATAAATTTCATTGCCATTTCATTTTGGACTGGATAATATCAATTATACTCTTCAGGTTTAAACATTATTATTATTGATATTTTCCGGAATTATTGATTCAGGGATTATTGATATTTTTAAGTTATTACGCCATTGTTTTATTGCTGACACACGCATATTGTACGTTGTACGAGTAATCTTCTTGGAATGCACGGGTATATCTTCTAACCTACGAGAATATAAGTAGTACAGGTATATTGGCATATATTTTGACATATATTGGCATATATATTGGAATCAAGAACAGTCTTCTGGTATGAAGATTAAGGGGATTAATTATATATTCAATTTATTACGTCGTCTGTTGTATTTTACCAAAAAACATTTGTGACTCATATTGCAAAACGGGTAATCTTCTACTAATAATCGGACATTATAAGTAGTACGTGTATATCTTCCCATATAATTTTAGCACTTTAATTTTGACAGATATTGGAATAAATGACTGTCTTCAGATTTAAAGATTACGGGTTTATAGGTATTTTCAATTTATACATGTAATCTACTAATACAGGTTATATTTTCTAATATTCGCGTATATAATTAGTACGGGTCCCATACAATTTTAACGCTTTTATTTTGCATATATTGATTCAATTCCATATTTTTTTTTTATATTTGCTTACATAAGGGGTCCAAGATGTTTTATTCTTCAGATATGTCCATGAAGATAATTTTATATAGCGAGAACAGAGATTCTTAATCTTCTTTTTAGGAGCATTATATTAAATATTTTAACAGAATATTTTGATTAAACATGTCATTTAGTATACTATAAGAATTTGGGCATGATTATGAATTTCATGTTTCTTTATATTATATACTCCGTACGAAGAACGGGTATGCTGCTAGTATATATATATATATTAAAAACATCAGATTTGAGATAATGTGATCTTTTAAATATTTTTAAAAGAAAATTTTCCCTTCCTCTGTACATTAGACTATAGATAAGCCTTCCCATCATGTCATCATAATACCATTTCATTTTAATGCAAAGCAGAAAAAAAAAATTTGACTATAAAAAAACTTGAAAATTTTTTGTTGCCCTTTTTGTAAGTAGTTCGCGAAAATGTAAATGAAAATATATACATATGCTATAAACATGTATGTCTATTAAAATAATATAATAATAATAATATCAATGAAGTAATAACAATAATATAGAAATAATGACAAGAAAATTATGAAGGATCCTTCATATGGTGATGCGTTATGAATGCACTTCATTTTCGAAGGAATTATTAAGAATTTTGGACTGAAAGGGGAAAAACAAAACCCAGGAGTGGAAATTCTTAATGTACACACCCACCCCTCCGCGTCAATGGCCCTACCGTGCTGAAAACATCGGTTCTCGTTAGATCACCGAAGTCAAGCAGCATCGGGCGCGGTTAGTACTTGGGTGGGTGACCACCTGGGAACACCGCGTGCTATTGGCACATTTCGGGCGCGGCAGCCCGGTGGTTTGCGCGCTGGATTTGCACGCTGCCACAACTGCCGCCGTGTTCATGCGGAGTACGATCACGTTAAACATGTGGATCCGTAAGTCCTTCCGAAAGGTTGGTGGTAGGGGAAGGAGGGTACGGTCCCTGTGGATGTCTCCCCCACTGTGTTCCAGTCTAAATTGGGTGGCACTTCCCGGCCGTTCAAACGGTTACCTTACACCTTTCTGGTAGGTCGGACGGTCTAGGTCTCAACAACAACAACACCCACCCCTCCGGAAATTGATGCTAAATGCATATCAGTCATCATCTAAGCTTTATCTACAGGCGATCATAGTAAATAGATGTTGCAAGTAGAATGTCAACAATATTTTCCATTACTAAGAAACCGATTTTTTGCGAAATTCACTCAAAATGACGCTTCAACATTTAATGAAAACAAGAAAGACCAATCATGCATAAAGCATTGATTATGAAATACTTTCCAACTGAAATGCAATTTTATTTAAGCATCTCAAACATGCGATACATTCAGCGGTGATATTTTTTTTAATTATCACAGAACTACAATAATTTATTTTACTTGAAAACTTAAAAAACTTCATCGAAAAAAATGAACTTTATTCAAATGACGTCATCGAAATATAAATCGTCTGGCTCTCTATGTAAAAGCAGTGAATATTTCATTGATACACTTTTATGCCAGACTCCAGAGCTTTATGTTGTTGTTGTTGAGACCCAGACCGTCCGACCTGCCAGAAATGTGTAAGGTAACCGTTTGAATGGCCGGGAAGTACCAGCCAATTTAGACCGGAATCCAATGGGGGAGGCATCCACAGGAACCGTACTCTTCTTCCCCTACCACCAACCTCTCGGAAGGACTTACGGACCCACATGTTTAACGTGATCGTACTCCGCATGAACACGGCGGCAGTTGTGGCAGCGTGCAAATCCAGTGCGCAAACCACCGGGCTACCGCGGCCGAAATGTGCCAACAGCACGCGGTGTTCCCAGGTGGCCACCCACCCAAGTACTAACTGCGCCCGATGCTGCTTGACTTCGTTGATCTAACGAGAACCGGTGTTTTCAGCACGGTAGGGCCGTTGGCCTCCAGAGCTTTATGTCGAAAGCCCAGACCATCCGGCTCGTCCGAGGACTTAGAGCAGCAAATTGAATGGCCGGCCAGAGCTTTATGTTGTTGTTGTTGAAACCCAGACCGTCCGACCTACCAGAAAGGTGTAAGGTAACTGTTTGGACGGTCGGGAAGTGCCACCCAATTTAGACCGGAACCCAGTGGGGGAGGCATCCACAGGGACCGTACCCTCCTTCCCCTACCACCAACCTCTCGGAAGGACTTTCGGACCCACATGTTTAACGTGATCGTACTCCGCATGAACACGGCGGCAGTTTTGGCAGCGGCTGGAATCGAACCCGGGCCTACCGAGTGCAACTCCAGCGCGCTAACCAATGGGCTACCGCGCCCGGCCAGAGCTTTATGTGGAAATATTCAGCAATTCTTATACAACTCATCTTACAATCACTTGTTTACATTCTGCATCCATTAAAATTAGGCTTCGTTGTAAAAATAATCAAAGTTTGATGATCATTTAAACTAAATATTGTAATTGCGTTGGTGCAGAATATGGATGCACAGAAGATACGCAAAAACAAAGCGGTTTTAGGACAGATACAACACTAAATATAAATTTTAAAGAACTTTAAAAATCACGATTTTTACTCTGGGAAAAAAAGATGGATGACATATTTTATTTTGAAGTGGGTCAAGTGATCTCTTCATATTATATGGGTGTAATTATTATTTTAATTTTTATTTAGGAAACTACCGAACATATTTTGCTGAAATTTTTTTTATATATTTTATGGGATAGTTTGAATATTTCCTAAAATTTTCGAAGCAATTTGTGAATTTTAACTTCGCTTAAAAAATGTTCGAAAAATGAGGTCCCATAGAGTTCAATGTATTTCATTTTTTCAATCCGGGTTCAATCCAAAACTAATTGGGTGATATTATTCATTTACATTCCCATATGTCCCACGAAACGTCTCAACAACATACTAAAATTTCATTTTGATAAAGTAATTTTTACGGCAGTTATCGTGCGAACGGATAGATAGACAGACAGAATGAACAAAGTCATAAACGCTTTTCAACTATGTTGTAAAGTGTTAAAAACTGATTCGAATAAAAAAAATTGCTGGGAGGTGTCTTTGGGCTTACACTGAAGTATCACTGCACCAAATTTCGTAGCTGTGGGTTGCTTTGATTTTTCTCTACTTAACCAACAAACAGACAGAGCAACATCTTCTTTTATTATTATAGATATGAATAAATAAAGTATAAGAATAATAATCATGTGGATATGAATATTTTCTTTGTTTATTGCATTTCCTTACACTTAAATGCGCTATAAATTTTCAGATTTTATACCAAATATCAACAGATAGTTTTCCTTTGACAATCAATATTCTATAATTTGAAGGTTTTCTTATGTTATGTCAAATCGCAAGCGTGTGTGTGTGTGTGTGTGGGGGGGGGGGGGGGGGGGCATTTAGAAAACTTTTTTTATCTTATATGTCTTAGAAATCTTATTTAATATTATTTATAAAATAGTTGCATAATTTTGTTACAATATAACGTCTTATGTTATCTGATGTACTCCTTTTATAAGTTCAATAATTCTTAAATGTCAATTTGTTCTGCGAAATCGATTATGACGTATTGATCAGTATAGAGGTAAAGAATTCTAAATTCGAAAAACCGGTTAAAGCTGCAAGAGCTTTCATCCGTATGCAATATTATTTTATGTTGTTTAAAAGTTGATGTTTCGAAACTCCCGCTCGACAGTTAAGCATATTGTACTCTCTGTTAAGAAGTATAGAACCGACTCCCTCCACACACACACTCCGACTCCCACCACCACCACACACACACACCTCCGTGAATGGTGGATTTCGTTGTATAAATTGTTAGAATAGTCATTTTCCGCACATGACTTTGTTTCTACCTTATATTGTTACTCAAAACATAAATAATAATAATAATAATAATAATAATAAAATATTTAGTTCTGATGACTTTGTAGTAATATCTAAATATGAACATGGCAATATTCGCTATTGTTCAAGAGTTATCATGAATGTTGCCGATGGCTGTTCAAGAAGTCCAAAAAGATGCATTTCTACCAAAATTATGAGTTCGAAAATTTTCCGGATTTCAATATTTTCTATATTCCATAGTAGTAATAAGCGATTGAGAAAAATGATTGAAAGTTTAAAAATTTTTCAAATTAATTGGACTTGTTTTTTATAATATATAGTTGCATTATTTCAATTTTATAATACGGAGATTAAAATATCTCTTATGATTAATGTAGTTAAAATTTTTTATATCTCGTTCACTTTAACAAATTTATAAAAAGTTTCAAAATAAAATAAAGGTAATTTATAAAGTTTCTCTTCAACTTATAATCTGGCCGAGTGCCTAACGAGCATCCTTCTGCTGTTTCACAAATAATAAATCTGTCATCTTGAGCAAACTTCTTTCAACGGGAGACTAAATTCTAACCATGAATCTGCAGAATGATGGAAAGTAAAAAAATAAATACATTGTAAACGCTAAACAACTGTCCAAACTTATGATACTTTTTCACCTTGACATTAACAAAAGAAAAAATACACCGGAGAATATTTCATCCAGAACAATAATAGAGCCAGAAATAGCGATTAAAAGCCAAGAATAGAAGTTGTCCAGTTGAAAAATTCCATCTGCGCATGCGCCAAATCTCGATTTCCGGTCCTCCCACATTGTTATGGCTGCCAAGACCAGGACATGAGCGTACGATTTTGAGATAGATGGCTATATCTTGCTTAAATGACTAAAGATTGTGCCAAAATGGGGTAAGTTTTATTTAAAATTTTTTACGCGCTTTTTACTCCTTGAATTTTGCGCCCAACCGACATTTTTCCAGGTCACCGGAGCTAATTTGAAGGTGCAAGTGGTTTGCGAGATGTTGACCCATGTTCACAATCAAATCAAAATATTATTCCTTTTTGACACATTACATAATATGCATTGCACTGCGGTCTTGAGCTTCACCGCGGGAGATCCCTCTAGGAATTTTAGAACTATCCAGTGCTCAGCAAGATGCGAGAGTTCATCGTGTGCTGAATGATTAGCGGTGCGGTTCCTTATATCTCGGTGCTGCCAGAAAGGGGAAAATAATCACCTTCAGCATTAAGATTATTGAAAGATGGTTAAGGGATAATCTTTAATATCATCATAACGAAGTACTTATTTCTCCATTCACAGTTACTGGCGCTAATAAAAACAGTTCGACATACCGCATGTTTTGCACGTTTAAATGTATGGTCTGTCAAAATTGGTAAACGATATCCAGTAAAATGTATATTTCTGCCAACGGTAGAAGCAAAATGTTTATTACTTTTATTTATCTATGTTTCACACATTCATCGAATTTCACGTTTAGTGACTCAGACTCCACAGATTATGAATTTTTATATATCTAGGTGCATTTTTCCGAATAGTATTGTGTGCTTAGTTGCTTCAATTTGTTACATACAATTCGTTAATATTACTTTTATTTGTAAATTTATTTAATCTAAGTAATATACCAATAATGAAATATATAATAAATGATTATTTTTTATAGTATTTTTTTTAAGCTAGGACTATTTTCATATGTTTAATACATTCAAGTATTATCTGTGTATTGATTTTAATTTACAAATATTATTGATAAATAGCTATTAATATTAAAATATGTAGTTAAAATTTACTGTAAATTAGCTTTTTGCATAACTGTTTATTCAGATGATGTTTGATTGTATTTAATTACATTTTTAAAGCAAGTTATATGAATTTCTAAAAGTATATATAATATTTGTTTATAATTTTCTGTTTATTGTTTACTTGAAAAATGTATAGGAAGAAAGATATTAAGGAATGCAATATAATTTGCTTTTAATTAAGATTTTGAATTATGTATCCCCTTTTTATTTTAGAATATTGGTAGTGTTTAGTTTTTACGGATTTGTCATATTTGCTTTTTAACTCCATGTTAATAAGTTCTATCTTTTAACTATGATTATATATTTAAATAATATATATAATATTAATTTATATATTAGATATATTTGCTAAATAGAGCGCATTATTTAAACATTTATGATATTACTTTTCTTGTTGGTTATAATTTGGCTAATTCTTTCTTGCTTTGATTTGTAAAATATATAATTCTGTTCATTTGTAATCTTTTGTATTTATTTTAGTGTATTAATTTTTTTATTATATAAATATTTTATCCATAAAATTTATTTTTTCAAAGCATGTAAAATTAGTATAAAAATAAATTAGTATTCAAAGCATGTATAATTAGTATAAAATTAATAATTTTATGTTACTCTATACTTATTTTTTTAAATTTGTAGATATATTTTGATGGGTATTGAAAATGTTCATGTTTAACAAAGTATATGTTCAATATTTAATTAATATCTTGTGTTAATTTTACGTATTTCACAATTATTTTAAATCAAAACTTTATTTTGATTGAACCAAAATTATATTACCAAAATTATACATCTAATATGTTTAATTCATAATTATAGCATATGTCTGTTATTTAAAATTCTCTTTTCTATTTGATTTAAATGTAGAGAGAACATATATTTGTTGACTTCTATAATTTTTATGTTACTTTAGCAGATATCAGTTTTAAATAATGCAATTTCAAGATATTTTTATTTCTAAATATATACTTTCTAATTATTCTGTATACATGATACCTTATTTTTTTTATATATTTAAAAGAGTAATGTATTTTTATTTTTATATATTTAAGAGTATTTTTATATATTGAAAAGAGTAGACATAATGTATTTTTATATTTTAAAAGTGTAATGTATTTTTATTTTATTAAAGGAGTAAATTATAACATAATTAATTATAAATATAAATTTTTTATTGTAAAATGCAAAACTGTAAATTTGATTTAAATTTCTGTTTCTCAATTACTTATGATTTATTTTAACGTGTGATAATTGCATGTAGCAAATGTACCATTAAGTTAGTAGCATATTAAAATGTATTTATATTTAAATATGTTAATATTTTTTATAAAAGACTTGGAGGTGCACATTTTCTTATGGGTTACTTATATTTGTAAATCCCACGTAAAATATAACCTAGATCCCTGGAAAGTAGAATATCATATGCTTATTTTAAGAATTTGATGTGTTACATTAATATATTGTCCATTTACTCTTGAGTGCTCTTGTTCATCTATAAAGAATATTTTAGTTGAAACATTTTATTAAAAAAGTTTGAATGTTTGAAAATGTTTTTATTTATTTTTTATTCCAGCAAGAATCAAATTTTTCTTTTGTTTACAAATCTGTATTTTATTGTGTTCTTTGGTTAACCAAACTTTAAAAGATTACAATTTTGAAATACTGAGTAGCCATGAAGCTAATATCACTGGCGAGTTATAGTAATAGGTGTAATAATTACATGTTTAATAGGTTATTTTTAGGAGAATGGAGTGTTTGTAGTTTAATACTTTCATCCACTTACCCTTTCAGTATTGGTGTAAGCCAGTGGCAGAATTGGCCTAAAAGCAGAAGATATAGGCACATAAACATAAGATGTTTTAAGATATTCAGAATACAGACATTTTTGGCTATTTCTTTATGTTCATATTTAAAGACTATCCTAAAATGGTATAATAAATAGTAAACATTTGAATTAGATTCTGAATCTCTTCTATTGTATTCCTTCTTAAAATAGATTGCATCTACAGATGTAAACTCCAGCCATTTAAATTCTTAGAAGTGACCAGTTTGTTTACTACTCATAATTAAGTCAAAGAATGTGAATGATCACCCATTTTAACACAGCCTTAATTTTCTTCAACATTATCATGGTCAAGTTTTTCTTATGTAAAATAAACAATTTATATGTTCAATTCAACCCAAAATTATTTTTGATGATCTAAATTTGATTCATGCTTTACAAATAGCTAATAAATAATCAGTATGTCAACACAGATCATTCAATTTTGAGATAATCATGGGAAAGGTGTGTTGTATGTATTATTTAAAATTTTTATGTTGAATAATATATAAGATGCATTTTAAGATATATTTTCTTGCACTATCGTGGGATTATTTATGCAAGGGGTAACAAAATTTTAAAATAGTGGCAGGTCAATTTTCAACAGTTATGTACAGTTATAAACTACGGGTGATTGCCTATGTTTCTACCAACTTTGAGCTTTGAAATAATTGAAAAAATAAGTAAATAAAATTACAGTAAACTAGAAAGTTGAGAGTGACTGAATGCAAATCCACAATTTTTGATCAATTTTTTAAAAATTTGGTATGGTTATTCTTTATCACACTGAATAATCCCATCCATCTTCATGAGTTTCAAGCCCCATGTCAGGGGCTGTCAAGATATTAATAAAAAATACAAAAGAACCTTCCATAGAAATAACAATGTGTCGTCGATTTTTATCAAAACTTTATTTAAAACATATTATATCATGCTGTTTAGCAATGGAATGAAATTATTTTCAGTATATAAAACAATCAAATGTGTTTATATGGCAAATGAATTTCATTTAATTTATCCAATTTCAATAATACGGAAATGAATAGAAAAATAAATTTTATAAATGATAGATTATGTAGTTTTGGTTTGTGTGTATGGGATTGTGTTAAGTCCAGTAGTATCTATCATAATTTTTTTTTTTATGTGTGTGTGTGTGTGTGTGTGGGGGGGGGGGGGGTATGTATTAACAAACTGTCTTTTCCCCATTTCTCTAATTATCATTTCTACAAACTTCAATGGGTTTGAGGGAGGGGGGAGAGGGGTATGATCTCAAACTACTCAGCTTGGGCGACACCATTGGCTATATCTGTTACCAGATTTAAATTATTTAAAGTGTTATTTAAATTAAATATTTCAATGAAATTTTTTATAGAGCAATATATATATATATATATATATATATATATATATATATATATATATATATATATATATATATATATATATATATATAAATAAAAATTGATATTTTTAATCGAAAACTATGCATAAACTACGGTAATTACAAAACACCCATCTCTAGCATTTCTGTTACAAATAAGTAACTATAGGCCAAAACTAATGATAAAAAAAAGTAGGTAACTTATCGGTATAATGGGGATGAGTGGAATATTAGTATACAAAAATCCTAATTAAATATATATATATATATATAAATATATATAAAATATGAATATATATATATATATACTAGTGTTTTTATAATCAAAGATCTGTTTAAAAGAATATAAAATTCTAAAGTTTAAAAGAAGGTCTTTTACAAAATTCGTATTTTTAAAAATGGACCTTTTTCAAAATTTTATAAAAATCCCTTTCATAAGAAATGGGTTTCCTACAAATAGACTCAATTATGTTTAATCAATAATTGAGTCTATTTACAAAAGTTTAATCAATTATGTATTAATAATAATGTAAAATAACTCACTTGGGAAAATACATGCACCAAATAGTTAGATCAATTAAGAAAAAGTCCTATTCAAAACACAATGTAAATCTAATTATTAAACTAGTGAGTATGATTATAACTTTGAAACACCTATTGGTGGGTTTTGTGAACATGATTATAAAACTTGTGAGTTTATTTGAATTAAAATGATCATAAATATAAATTCGTCATGTTTAAACCAAAGGATCTGAACTTGTTTTACAAAAACTGAATTATAAATATCTGAATGATGAAGTTTTTGCAGTAAAATATATATATATGTGGCTGAGTTCAAGTTATTAAATACAAAAGTCATTTATATATGAAAGAAGTCGAATGTTAAACATTATGTATTACATAATCTTTGTTGATTTATAACTATTTATTTATTTATTTATTTTTTTTTGGGGTGGGTGGGTGGGGGGGAGCATGAGTGGAATGTTAAAGCCTATTAACCTAAAAGTTTCCTTCTGAATGTTAAATTATTATTTTAGTATCTTATAAAGGATATTTTTACATATATAGTAAATTATGTTTTAAGCATTTTAACAAAGCTGGGATTTTAAAATAATTTTATATATTTTAGTTTTGCAGGTAACTGGACATATGCATTTAATATTGCAATATACTGATAACAGCTGCAGGCTGCTTAAAATACTGTGGTGTAGAGTAGTTTAGTAGACCCAGCCCAACACTTTTTTAGAAACTTCCATCAGTGGCTTTTCACCTGGGATTCAAAACCAGCATCCACGTATCTATTTAGTTGTTAATTACTTATCATTCTTCACCATATGTTTTGTAAAATTAAGTGTATGTTTTAATTATTTAATACACAAGACGACAATTGCATCTTAGTGTCTTTAAGGCATTTATGCCAATTAAAAAACATGTAGAAATAAATTTATATTCACTTATTAAGGGGTTGGATTTTAAATATCAAATAAAAGATAAATGATTTAGAAGTTTATACTTTGTACAGGAAATATTTAAAAATAAATTATCAATTTGGGTTCAGTTTATTACTTCAAAATAAATAGTGTTTACTGCATGGAAAAGTTTTATATTTAATTCAACCATGTAGAAGTATTTTCTTAAATTCACGAGAAATATGAGCAATGTTTCTAGATTATTTTATTAATATTGCATTTTAAAGAAACTGAAATTAGGAAATACTTTATATTTTTGACAAAAGATGGCGCCACATGTCGAAGTAAAAATGTATTTTATCACTGTTCTATGTGTAAATATTAAACCTTCCTGAATTTTTTTAAAATAGAAAATTTGCTTTTAATGTTAAACTAAAAATAGTTTCCAAACTAATTTTTCATAATTTTCAATTTTGTGTAATAAATTATATTTTTAAAATTTATTTGTATTTCTGAAAATAATTACGAATTTCCTTTCCTTTCAACGTTCCTACCTACGAATGTTGGGGATAGTAAAGTTTGCTTTTTTCAATTTTGCAAGATTTTTTTTTCTTTCTTAAAAGAAATTAAAGTTTTTTTTTTAATGGCTTCCCTCCACATCGTAAAAGTCCAATACTTTGAAGAGTATTAACATTTAAAATGAATTAATTCATTGCTTGCAAATATTTTTAAGATGCCAATAAAAATTTACGATGTGAAATTCTTAAATAAAGCAGGGATGTACATAATGTGGAAAATTAGAGATTTAAACCACTCTGAATAATTGATAAAAAATATGTTTAAAATTAAAAAAGTGAATTTCAATTCCTTATAAATCCCCCCCCTCCCCCCTCATTTATTACGGCTCCCTCCATATTTGACTTCCCTTTCTTATTCAATTTTTCATAGCTTCTCCTCCCCCATTAAAAAATACTAGGTGTCTGGACGGCCCTGTTGGAATTTTTAACCATATTATACCGAAACCGTTTTGTGTAACTATATTATATAACCGCCGAAATTTTTTCATATTCGATATTGCTGCGAACAAATTTGAAAGGCGCACTGGTTTTGCTGGGAGGGGGTATTTTAAATCTTCAGAAATCTAACAAACAAAAAGCCTTTTTTATTATTCCATGGACTCGGGCAACGCCAGGTAATTCGTTCTAGTTATCTATACAATTTTATGATTTTCGGAAATGTGATCACGTTCTTTAAAAAAAATAAAACGCTCATAGGAGATGTTTATTATTTTAATATCGACCAGTTGTAATTCGTTACTATAATTAAAAATATATGTTTACTACTTCTATAGTTTTGTTTTATTTTTTGTTAATTTTGTTTTCCAATTTTTTAAAAATTATTCCAAACCTATTTCAGATTTAAACCATGCAAGCGCTCAGGCTGGTGTGTGTGTGAGTGAGGGAGGGGGGGGGGGGGCTACCGAACTGAAGCTCCCTCTACCAGAAGCCCATGGATGAAGTCTATTAAGTTGCAGAAAAATGTACTATTAAGATTAAAGAAAAAGTCCTACACAGTAGCTTTAGTACAAAACATAATTATGTACTTTGCGAGCACTTTATGTCAACAGGTAGGACGTTCTTATTTTAGCCGTCAATTAGGTCTACCCGCCCCCCCACCCCCCTCCACCAACCTGCAGTCATAAACTTATTTGGAAATGTTTTGGAGCAAACGCTAAAATTTGTCCTTTATATTCTTCCTGCAGTTTTTTATTGGAAATTTTCTTGCTGTCGCTGCAATTACTGACTATTTCATGCTAAAATGCTTAAAACCGGTCCGACGGATGCTGTTATTTGCAACGAGAGCCCTTTTCCTAGCAGGGTTTATGGATGGAAAATTTTCGTACTGTACAAGCGGGATCTATTAGCAACATATAAATTGTTGGGGAAGAGGGGATGGGTGAGGGTTTCTCAGCTGGAAAATTTTAAGTTTCGAAGTTTAACATATGGCTATTTTAGTAATTTTATAAAACATCTTTAATTTTGCATCACGGAGGGGGAGTGGATACTGCCCTTCTTTAAATTATGTAGCCAGGAAATCTAAGCTCTAATGAAGAATTGTGCAACTGACGGCCCTTGAACAGAACAAGGATAATGCTTAGATAACATTTTTAAAATTGACTAAATTACTAAAAACATTTTAGAAAATGAACAAATTTTGCATTACGCAACTGTAATGAAGTGTGATGCATGAATTACTGAAATATTTTTCAACGTCAGCAAAAATGTTTTACTCTATTTTATAGAAGTTAAATAGCGTTGTATAAAGCGTAAAAAAAAAATAGAATGTTGAAAATATTTATTATGTATTTATGCAACTACGTTTTTCCTTTTTGAAGATGAATCATTAATTCATCCACATAAAACGTGTTCTGCACTTTTCACGTTAAATAAAAGACCTTGACTTACATGAAAAGCCTTTCAACCGGAATTCTTAAATATTTTAATATATATTTTACGGCCATTAGAATAAATAAATTTAATCATTCCAAAAAGATAGATCTTACAAGCAACACCAAAAATATTTTAATAAAATACCTTTTTTTTCCCGCACAGCAGAATTTCTAGTTTCGTACTGCAAAAATTCTACGCTGCTGCACCTAAAACCCCCGATTCCTAGTTGGAGCAGCATTGTGAAAGTTCAGGTAAAATTGTTTCAAAATTTCGAAAGTAATTTAAATATTCGTTAGAAAAAAATCGCAAAGTAGTGAGAGTGTGCGTGTTATTTATATATTTTTTTAATGTTTTATTTATCGAGCATTTATTTGAAATGATATAAATAGGACGCTTTATTTAGCTATGCGAGCCATGCAACTCATTGCCACAATGAAACCGCATTGGGCACAGTATTTTACGACATTGATCGCCACAATTTTTACTTTCCCTGCAATACATGGTAATGTATAGGGAAAGTATTGGAATCATGTCGAAAATCGCAACTAGAGTTTTCGACGGATCTACACGATTTGGGACCTCTAGAACACGAAAACACTTTTTAGCGTGACGTCTGTATGTCTGTTTGCCTGTGCAATGTATGCATCCACTCTCACTCAAAAACTAAGGGACCGAATTTCATAAAATTTGGTTGGTAAGTCACTTGGGTGCGACTCTGGTGCTGATTAGTTTTTGGTACGATTCAGAAAAGCAGAACCCGCCTTTTTTTGTGACATGGTCCGTAAAAATTTCATGTATCCACTCTAGCTAAAATACTAATCGACCAAATTTCCCAAAATTTGGTAGATAAGTCACTTGTGGGGTACTCTGGTGCTGATTAGATTTTGGTACGATTCGGAAAAAAAACAACCTGCCCTTTTTTTACTAAATGGCCCGGAAAAATTTCATGTATCCACTCTAGCTAAAATACTAATTGACCAAATTTTGTGTTATTTGTGGGATACTCCGGTGCTGATTAGATTTTGATACGATTCCGAAAAGAACAACCTACCATTTTTTTACGAAATGACCCGCAAAAATCGCCAAAATCTAAAAAAAAAAGACTACGTATGCTCAAAAATGCAATTAAAAATGCAAATTTAGTGTTATTTTGTGTAATTAAACTCAATCAAATGCATTACTAAAGAAATAAAGAAAAATTGAAATTGTCTGCAGGGAAAGTTATGTGCTGCCCATTTCAGATTTTTTTCTGTGGTGGCCAAATTTTGAAAGTGCTTATATTTAGGAATTCACATTAAAACTGATCCTAATTGTGTGTAATAATGTCTGGTAACCCGAATTAGTTTTAAGGTTTCTGTTTTGAGTGAATTTCAAATAAACAAGAAAGATCAATCATGCATAAAGCATTGATTATGAAACACTTTCCAATTGAAATGCAATTTTATTTAAACATCTCTAAAATGTGATACATTCAGCGGTGATATTTTTTAAATTATCATAATATACTATAATAATTTATTATACTAGGGGACACTGCCCCCTGCTCTCTCGCCTCGCGCAACCCCTTTCGGGAGGCTTCGCCTCCTACTCGCTGCGCTCGCTGAGCTCTCTTCATATTTATCTTTGCTAAAAATTCTACTTTCAAAAATCTCTTCCCTGCCTATTTTCCGCAGGAGAGAAAAGCAGGGATTTTTTTTAGTCCAGGGAATCCAAAAATTGAATTCCTTGATCATGAGCTCGCTTCGCGAGCTATTTTACGCCAAACTAAAGTATAAATTGATAAACTGTTGTTTTAGGACGGATGCAACACTAAATATAAATTAAAAAGAACTTTACAATTATTTCAGATTTAAACCATGCAAGCGCTCAGGCTGGTGTGTGTGTGAGTGAGGGAGGGGGGGGGGGGCTACCGAACTGAAGCTCCCTCTACCAGAAGCCCATGGATGAAGTCTATTAAGTTGCAGAAAAATGTACTATTAAGATTAAAGAAAAAGTCCTACACAGTAGCTTTAGTACAAAACATAATTATGTACTTTGCGAGCACTTTATGTCAACAGGTAGGACGTTCTTATTTTAGCCGTCAATTAGGTCTACCCGCCCCCCCACCCCCCTCCACCAACCTGCAGTCATAAACTTATTTGGAAATGTTTTGGAGCAAACGCTAAAATTTGTCCTTTATATTCTTCCTGCAGTTTTTTATTGGAAATTTTCTTGCTGTCGCTGCAATTACTGACTATTTCATGCTAAAATGCTTAAAACCGGTCCGACGGATGCTGTTATTTGCAACGAGAGCCCTTTTCCTAGCAGGGTTTATGGATGGAAAATTTTCGTACTGTACAAGCGGGATCTATTAGCAACATATAAATTGTTGGGGAAGAGGGGATGGGTGAGGGTTTCTCAGCTGGAAAATTTTAAGTTTCGAAGTTTAACATATGGCTATTTTAGTAATTTTATAAAACATCTTTAATTTTGCATCACGGAGGGGGAGTGGATACTGCCCTTCTTTAAATTATGTAGCCAGGAAATCTAAGCTCTAATGAAGAATTGTGCAACTGACGGCCCTTGAACAGAACAAGGATAATGCTTAGATAACATTTTTAAAATTGACTAAATTACTAAAAACATTTTAGAAAATGAACAAATTTTGCATTACGCAACTGTAATGAAGTGTGATGCATGAATTACTGAAATATTTTTCAACGTCAGCAAAAATGTTTTACTCTATTTTATAGAAGTTAAATAGCGTTGTATAAAGCGTAAAAAAAAAATAGAATGTTGAAAATATTTATTATGTATTTATGCAACTACGTTTTTCCTTTTTGAAGATGAATCATTAATTCATCCACATAAAACGTGTTCTGCACTTTTCACGTTAAATAAAAGACCTTGACTTACATGAAAAGCCTTTCAACCGGAATTCTTAAATATTTTAATATATATTTTACGGCCATTAGAATAAATAAATTTAATCATTCCAAAAAGATAGATCTTACAAGCAACACCAAAAATATTTTAATAAAATACCTTTTTTTTCCCGCACAGCAGAATTTCTAGTTTCGTACTGCAAAAATTCTACGCTGCTGCACCTAAAACCCCCGATTCCTAGTTGGAGCAGCATTGTGAAAGTTCAGGTAAAATTGTTTCAAAATTTCGAAAGTAATTTAAATATTCGTTAGAAAAAAATCGCAAAGTAGTGAGAGTGTGCGTGTTATTTATATATTTTTTTAATGTTTTATTTATCGAGCATTTATTTGAAATGATATAAATAGGACGCTTTATTTAGCTATGCGAGCCATGCAACTCATTGCCACAATGAAACCGCATTGGGCACAGTATTTTACGACATTGATCGCCACAATTTTTACTTTCCCTGCAATACATGGTAATGTATAGGGAAAGTATTGGAATCATGTCGAAAATCGCAACTAGAGTTTTCGACGGATCTACACGATTTGGGACCTCTAGAACACGAAAACACTTTTTAGCGTGACGTCTGTATGTCTGTTTGCCTGTGCAATGTATGCATCCACTCTCACTCAAAAACTAAGGGACCGAATTTCATAAAATTTGGTTGGTAAGTCACTTGGGTGCGACTCTGGTGCTGATTAGTTTTTGGTACGATTCAGAAAAGCAGAACCCGCCTTTTTTTGTGACATGGTCCGTAAAAATTTCATGTATCCACTCTAGCTAAAATACTAATCGACCAAATTTCCCAAAATTTGGTAGATAAGTCACTTGTGGGGTACTCTGGTGCTGATTAGATTTTGGTACGATTCGGAAAAAAAACAACCTGCCCTTTTTTTACTAAATGGCCCGGAAAAATTTCATGTATCCACTCTAGCTAAAATACTAATTGACCAAATTTTGTGTTATTTGTGGGATACTCCGGTGCTGATTAGATTTTGATACGATTCCGAAAAGAACAACCTACCATTTTTTTACGAAATGACCCGCAAAAATCGCCAAAATCTAAAAAAAAAAGACTACGTATGCTCAAAAATGCAATTAAAAATGCAAATTTAGTGTTATTTTGTGTAATTAAACTCAATCAAATGCATTACTAAAGAAATAAAGAAAAATTGAAATTGTCTGCAGGGAAAGTTATGTGCTGCCCATTTCAGATTTTTTTCTGTGGTGGCCAAATTTTGAAAGTGCTTATATTTAGGAATTCACATTAAAACTGATCCTAATTGTGTGTAATAATGTCTGGTAACCCGAATTAGTTTTAAGGTTTCTGTTTTGAGTGAATTTCAAATAAACAAGAAAGATCAATCATGCATAAAGCATTGATTATGAAACACTTTCCAATTGAAATGCAATTTTATTTAAACATCTCTAAAATGTGATACATTCAGCGGTGATATTTTTTAAATTATCATAATATACTATAATAATTTATTATACTAGGGGACACTGCCCCCTGCTCTCTCGCCTCGCGCAACCCCTTTCGGGAGGCTTCGCCTCCTACTCGCTGCGCTCGCTGAGCTCTCTTCATATTTATCTTTGCTAAAAATTCTACTTTCAAAAATCTCTTCCCTGCCTATTTTCCGCAGGAGAGAAAAGCAGGGATTTTTTTTAGTCCAGGGAATCCAAAAATTGAATTCCTTGATCATGAGCTCGCTTCGCGAGCTATTTTACGCCAAACTAAAGTATAAATTGATAAACTGTTGTTTTAGGACGGATGCAACACTAAATATAAATTAAAAAGAACTTTACAATCACGATTTTGACACAAGATGGCTGTCATATTTTATTTTGAAGTGGGTCACGTGATTACTTCATATAATATGTGTGCAATTATTATTTTAAATTTTATTTAAAAAACTACCGAACATATTTTGCAGAAAATTTTGTTTATATATTTTATGGGATAATTTGAATATTTCCTAAAATTTTTGAAGCAGTTTGTGAATTTTAAAATTGCTTAAAAATGTTTGAAAAATTAGTTCCCACAGGGTTCAATATATTTCATTTTTTAAACCCGGGTTCAATCCTAAACTAATTAGGTGATATTATTTATTTACATTCTCATATTCCCCCTACCCCCAACCGTCTCAACAACATACTAAAATTTAATTTTGATAAAGTCATTTTTGCGGCAGTTATCGTGCGAACGGACGGACAGACAGACAGAATGATCAAAATCATAAACACTTTTCAACTATGTTATAAAGTATTAAAAAATGTCAATATTTTTATAATTTGCTAAAAAAGCAGATTTTTCTTTTAATAATTGTGTGATTTTTAAGTTTTTTTTCAAATAAATGGTATTTCCACTCCAGAAATTAAAGTTTGGATTAATATAAATTCTCCTATTTATAGATAATTAATCCGAATGTCCCCCAGTCTCTCTTCATCTTGATAAACAGAAATCTACAGTATGTAGAAAAATCATGTTAAGACCCCCCCCCCCCCCTCATATGAAATTATTTAATTTAAAAAGAAGTAATTTTCGTTTTTAGACAATTCTGCTGCATAATACGATTTTCAATATATGGCTAATATTTTTAGCTTTATTATGAGCCATTTCCGTACATGAAATGGAATAACTTTTATGTTTTCTCATGCTGTCTGACATTTTGGATATGTATATCGGATTTTTGCTGAATCATTTGCCCTTTCAGGTGTTTTTCTTTTGTTCAAATATTGATTTTCTCCCCATTGATTTTGCTTTCTTGTATATAGATAAGCCGAAATCTTCAAAAACGGCGCTTCCAGGTCAATGTGAATCGATATTTAAGATAATTTGAATTTAAAAATTAGTGCGTTTTTATTTCATTCTATATAAAGGCATTCGATCTCGAAAACCAATATTCAAGTCAAATTTTGTTGGTATTTTATTGTCGGTATTTCATATTTATTAAATTGAGATAACTTTGCTGTTATTCTCTACAGTTCTTTATTGGTGGTAAATATTTTGTCTTTCTATGGTTTTTGCAAAACATTTTTGATGCATTTATTTCTCAGGATCTCCTATGAATGAAGCCTAGGTGATGACTGATACGGATTCAGCATCACATTCCGAAGGAGGTAGGGAGGTTTACTAAGGATTTCCATTTCCGGTTCAAGAATTTTCATTTTTTTTAAACATGAATTTCTCAAGATTTACTATAGATAGAGCTTAAATGATAACTGATATGAATTTGAGTATTAAATTCTGGACGAGGTAGGGTCATTTATGAAGGATTTTCCACTTCAGGTTCAAGAATTTTCTTTGAAACATTTATTTCGCAGTATTGCCTATAGAGCTTAGATGATGACTGATATGTATTCATCAACAAATTCCGAAGGGGATAGGGGGATCACAAAGGATTTCCACTTCCAGCACGTTTCCAGGTCTTGAAGTACCCGTGTACCAAATTTCATGGTCATATGGCGCTTAGATTTCCCTCTACAGACTGTACAGACAGACACATATATATCTTCATTTAATAAGATTCATTGGATTAAATTTAAAAAATAATTTGATTTGTGTTCAACACTTTCTATACCTTATACAAGAACACACATTGATTTCAAGCTGTATCGCTCTCACTGTTGGAAAAAAGCGAACTAATATTTCGACAAAGGTTTGCAATAAATCTTAAACAAGACTAAATTTATTTCCAGTTAAAAGTACTTATAAAATATAGACTCTTTTGAATTGATGTTAAATCTGTTAATTAAACAAATTACTCAAATATCTTGACTCGTGTTCAGGAACGCCCAATACGTGTGAAAGCTACCACAATATTTCAATCAAACGGAAAATCAAAGCAAAGGAGGAATTCATAAAATATGGCAAGCCGTCAAAGTCGTCTGGCGTGTAATTCCCTTCCAAGTCGTCTGGCGTGTAATTCCCTTCCAAGTCGTGTCTTGTTTACTAAATCCTGAGCATCTTCCACGAAATTTCTCAACACATGCATGGAATTCCTTTATTAAGTAGAAAATACATCACTTTCTCCACACAACTTTCGTCAGCTTTGATTTATATTTTAGAAGTATAATCGGACCTGATTTTTCGGACTGGGCCTTTTTTCATTTGCTCTCAGGTCTGAACAAATATATACCGGGTGGTCAGAATTAAAACACCCCTACTCTGAGCTCTCTATACATCGAACTACTCAGTGTAAAGGCTCCAAAATTGTTGAACCTACTATTCAAGACATGGGGAAAGGGATTACGCGAAAAAAAAAATTAGTTCCAGAAACACCGATAGGTGGCGATGTACAACAGAAAATATGCTGAAAAGACACAAAATACACATTTGTAACACATTTTATTCGAACGTACCAAACATTCATATCTCAAAGACCTTATCGATGCAGGGAATGCTGCTCAATATGGTTTCCTTCTTCACGATGTAAAATCTGCAGTCTGTGGACAGCTTGTTCAACTGCGGATCGTAATTGGTCGATTGAGATGCTTCTCACATGCAGAGTGATACTGTCTTTCAAATCTGCCACGGTTACCAGACATCCTCAATAAACAAGACTTTTTAAGTATCCCCACAGCCAAAAATAACAGGGATAAAGATCTGGAGAACGAGATGGCCAGGTTGTCGAAACGCACGACTAATTACTCTACCATTAGTAAAATGTTGCCGAAGAAACTACTGTACACAGAGTCCAATGTGTGGAGGCGCTCCATCTTGCATAAAGGTAATTGAATAAAGACATTGGTGCTGTTGCAGTTGGGGTACAACAAAATTTTCGAGCATGTTTTTGTACCTCCTGGCCGTCACGGTGCATGTCACAGGGCCATTGGGAGTAGCCTCTTCGAAAAAGAAAGGTCCAAGAATGAATGTGGCTGTGAATCCACACCAGACTGTAACTTTCGGTGAGTGAAGTGGAATCTCTTGGAAGGTACGAGGGTTTTCCGTGTCCCAAATGCGACAGTTATGGGTGTTGACTGTTCCACTTAGATAGAAATGCGCTTCATCGCTCCATAGAATCTGCCATGGCCACGATGCATCCACTTCAACTCTAGCCAGAAATGTCAATACAAAGGTCAGTCGCTTCTCCCTGTCGATGGTCAGCAAGTGGTGATTGTGACTTAATTTTGTACTGGAAAAAATGCACTATGTTTCGCAGTACGTTCCTCACTGTGCTGTAGGGAACACCCAAGTGTCGTGACACTCCTCGTGCACTACTACAGCCTATAACGTTATCCGTTGATTGTTCAACAATAGCGGTGGCAACATCGTCAACGACATCTGAACGAGTCGATTTGCGTCCTCGACCCGGCTGAACTCCAAGATGTCCAGTTTTCTCGAATCGAGCGATCCTAAGAGCTTGTGGAAGTAATGGTCCTTTGCGCAAATTCTTAAGTCGACGAAACTCTCGAAACAAAGGAAGGACTCATGCAACTGCAGCATGTCCTTTGTTTTCATAAAACAGCTTCACAAGCAAAGCGCGTTCTGGCAGTGTGACAGCCATCGCTGATAAGAATGAAAATTTCCCAGTTTTATCCCCTTTTATGCCCAGAACATAGTAGCTGCAAACCAAGGGTTTATGCAAATTTTTGTGCTTACAGTGCGAAATTGCAGTTACAATGACAGTTTAAGTTTCTTCACTTTTTTATCTTCTTTTTTTTTTCATATCAGCAAAAGAAATTAAAAAGGAAAAATTCCATATCGCATGTTTTTTTTTTTTTTTTTGATTATTTTGTGTCTTTTCATCATATTTTCCGTTGTGCAGCGCCACCTATCGGTGTTTCAGGAACTAATTTTTTTTTTCGCGTAATCCCTTTCCCGATGTCTTGAATAGTGGGTTCAACAATTTTGGAGCCTTTACACTGAGTAGTTCGATGTATAGAGAACTCAGAGTAGGGGTGTTTTAATTCTGACCACCCGGTATATATATAAACAAGTTTCGACCTCTATTGGCCCGGACGATTGCCAATAAAAGTGAATCCGGGCCTTGATGTTAAGTCTTGAAATATTCTTTTAATAAAAATATTTCCGTCTTAGCGCAGCATTCGGCTTCGAGAAGCATTTTGAAGCATTCTTCAAAATCTAGTCGAAATGTCATAATTTAAGAATATTTGAAAATTCACTTTTGCACTTAAATTTGAGCCGAATTTTAATAATATTTTATTATTATTTTTATTATTATTATTATTATTATTTATTATTATTATTATTATTATTTATTATTATTATTATTATTTTGCAAAATGCGTGTTCAAATCCGAAACCAATCTCATCTATTGCGCATGCTGGTATGGCCACTTAGAGGTGAGGCTACTTTTTTTGAAGCCTCAGGTCCGTTTATAGCCCAATCCATTGTCGTATTTTTCCGTCACTGAAGTTAAGATTGTGTTATGTTGCATAAAAAAGTGATAGAATGTTTGTTAATAAAGTGTTAACGCACATTACTGCGTATAACACATTTTGAGGTATTTCAATACAAAATTTAATTGGAAGGAGAAAATATTGATATTTATAGTTAAACTAGTATTTAAGCCTGTCAAAGACAGGGAAACTAACTTAAGAAGTCTGAGGTGGGCAGCACTTTCCCTACATAATGTAATGATTTTACTTTTTTCAATACGAAATAATGATGGATAGGATCCGTGACACAATGCTTTTAACATTGAAAAGTACACCGACATTTGGCGCATTTCTGGCTGACAACATGCAAAATTCGGTTATATTTCGCGAAAATATAATTTGACAGTTGGAAATATTGCTAACATCTGCTAAGCATTATACTTTATTATATTAAATATGTTAATTATTAATGCATCAATTTTCGTTATTTTAGCACCAGTTTTGCCAATAGGGCATCATATTAAAAAAGTTGACAACTTGGCAATATTTCGCCAAGTTAGTCGCCAAGGTCGCTAACTAAATCGCCAAGTGTTGCATATTTGATGCTACTCATTTTTATGTAATTTTTTAATACATTTATTTAAAAAAACGAGCAATATCTCCAGAATGGTTCGATCTAGCGTTCTGAAATTTGTGTCATTCGTTTTAGGAAAAAAATTCATGTATGAAATTATTATTTATTTAACATTGAATGTTCTGATGGTTTTTTCAAAAATTCATTTAAAAATTTGACAGCCTTCTAAACGTTCGAACGCGTTTGAAAGCAATAGGGTTCCAGTATTCATGGATCGTAATAATCGTACGAAATTACGTTCGAAACTCTCCATTCCCTCGTGAGATATCGCTTCACAACATCCGCACACACAAGCACACCCACACAGCACCTCAAAAACGTTCGATTCGAGTTCAGGGATGCTTTAAGCGTGCTATTCCATCGAAAATTCGAATTTTCGACCTCGTCAAAATATTTTCCCTATATATTATGCTATGTACGTAGGGAAAGTATTAAATTAGAACTGTATTTAATAAGTTTTATTTTATTTAACAATATATGGGGGGGGGGGGGTGCTTAGCGTCGAAAATGGGGTCAGTTAGGTTTTGACTCAAGTGTGCGAAGTTTCAGCCTCTATGTCACCGAGGTGCCCTGGAGGGTCTGTAAAGTCTTAGAGCCCCTCCTCCCCCTTCTTTTTTTCCATCTTCAGGGGAAAAATCGGAAATCTAGCTCTGTTGGGTTCTGTCCCTTGTGGATTGTGTATATGTGCAAAGATTCAGCCTTTTAAGTCACCGAGAAGAACGGGGCGATTCTGAATAAACTGAAAAGACTTTCCGATAATTCCCCATTGCCACCGCCCCAGGCAGAAATCGAAAATTCGACTGCTTAATATTCTGACCCATAGTCTATTCTTTAAATGTGCAAAGATAGGTACAGCCATTTAGGTATCTGAGGGCTTCTGTGTAGTATGCAAATACTTTTTTGAAAAACTTCCATTTTCTGCGGAAATCGCGAGTTCAGCTCTGTTAGGTTCTGTCTATACTATAAATAGTGTAATACTATAAGGGTTTGTTATACTATAAGTAGGGTAATACTATATGGGTTTGTTATACTATAAGTAGGGTAATAATTTTATATGTGGGGGAAAAGAAGGCAAAATTCGCGGCCAAGGATTTACACTAATATTTCTGAAAAACAAAGTCAACCAGTTACGAAGTAGTAAGACAAATAATTATTTCGCAAATTCATAAGCATTACACTACAATTTTTTTAAACTAATACTTGCATTTATAAACCATTCGAATATTTCAAATTCTGGCAATATTATCGTCAGTATACATGATCGTCAGTACAAGATTTTCATTTAAGTGGACAGTGCTTTGATATATTATATTGTACATACACTGGTTTCGTTCTGTAATGCAATGTCTTCTGCCTCGTAACGTTTTTAAATGTGGAAAAGGGTCGCTCGGCATCATCATCATCATTTGTGGGTGTTTCCAGACAGGGAGGGTGACTTTATGTAGCTACGAAAGCAATTTTTTTTTCTTATTTCAGAAATCTATCAAATCCTTACTGACACGAAATTCTTTTACACCCGCTTTATATGAACGAAAAAGCATCTTCGTCGGCTGAAGGGTACACGGGTTTGGTATATTTAGTATTCGCGAAATTTCTGAAAGATACCTAAAATTCGCGAAAAAAAATATCGCTGAAATTCGTGCCGCGAAACAAAAATTTAAAAGTTATAAAAGAAATTAGGCAATATTTGGGAAAATATCTGAACGAAATAATCACTGCTCTAACTATGTAAGTAATCAAAGATTCAGTCTTTTATATGATCGAAGGACTTCCGGAGAGTTTGAAATGACTAAAACACATTAGATAATTGTTATATAGATCAGTGGCGAATCTTGATCTAGAAAGCAGGTCATGCTGAAATACGCATTACCAGTGTTTCTTTCAGGACTTTTTGGCCGGGGGCGGGGCGAATGAAACTTTAGGGGGGGGGGGATTTTCTATTTGCCCTATATAAATACATATCTAAATGCTGTTACATAAATAGAAACTAGGTTAACATAAAATATCTCCGGGGGGGGGGGGCGACCCCCACCCCCCGGAGGTATGCTTGAAAGAAACACTGCATATTACGACTCCCCCACTTTATCCATCGCCCCCAAGGGATTTAATGGCAACAATGGTAACGATAATAAATAATGTTACTACGATTGTGTTATTCATTATATCTAGGACAAGGATTTTGTGGCGAAAAAAAAATAACAAAATTCGCCGAGCATTCGTCGAAAGTTCCAAAAATTTGCGACTATTCTGCGAAAAGTTAAGTTAAATTACAACAGTGAATAAACGTTAAATTCTGAAGTTTTTCGATGAAGTAATTAAAATTGGGAAAATTTTTAAATTATAAAAGACAAAATCTCTCCCTCTCACTCTCACTTTCAGAAAACAGCAATCAAGGCCAGCAAAATAATTGGTTCAGATTTCTGCATCCTGTTTACCAAGGTTATAAATCATATTGAGCAACCTGAGAATTCCGAGTATAAGTGTCTTTCTAATCCTTATGTAACCTTGAGTTTTCCCGTCCGTTAATAGATTTATCTTTCCTTCTAAATTTCTGCTGAAGAAGGATATTTCTAATAATTCTTAAATTTTGATCTGGCAAAAACTCATTTTCCAGTTAAAGAGTTTTAACAGCAGGAAAAAAAAATAATCTGCTTTACCATCACCAAAATGACAGCATAACAATGAATATTGCAGCGCTTTAAATGGTATTTACTTACTATCGCTTCCCACTACGGCCTGGAAAATTCTACGAAAAAAAAAAATTCTGTAATAATTCAATAGAGTGGTAATTCGAGCGCAGCATCTGGCACATTGCCAAACGCTTGTCTACGAATCTCTCAGTTATGTAGCAGCATGCGCAAAAGCGCTAATTTAGTGTGAGATTTTTTTAAAAAAATTCAGCAAAATATGTTCGGCAGTTTTTCAAATAAAAATTAAAATAATAATTGCACCCACATTATATGAAGCGATCACGTGACCCACTTCAAAATAAAATATGGCATCCATCTTGTGTCAAAATCGTGATTTTTAAATTTCTTTTTAATTTATATTTAGTGTTGCATCCGTCTTAAAACCGCCTTATTTTTTATTTTCTTCTGTGCATCTATACAGGGTGACCCAAAAAGACTGAAACGCGCTTTAATTCTTTACCTGTTGGAGATAAGTGGGCTATGTGAATTGCAAAAATGTTGAAAGTCAGGTAGAAAATAAGACTACGTTAATGAAATAGTCCTCCCATTCATTTTCAAAAAGTTACACTTTATAAATTTTTATACGACCCCCTTAGACAAATTTGGTCAATCAGAAAATTTTTATTTTTAACGCAACGAGATCATTAAAAAAACCCGCATATCGGTATCTTTAAAATTAACTGAATTATGATAAAGGAAAAAAATCTGACTTATGCCACTTTTCAGTACCATGTGAAAAGCTGTTTCATCACTGTAAATAGGGACCATAAACAAATTGACGATGGAAATTGTTTAGATCAAAAATACGTTAATATATGTCAAATTTTTTTATCCCAAATGCATCTAAATAAAGCATTACACAGACAGAGATCATATGCGGTTGGGTATCCTATGTATTATCATCCAGTTTTATCTATTTTGTAATATATGTCACAAATTTACATTTCTAATCTGATATATAGTCTCCATTCACCATTTTCAATTAAATGTAACTCGCTCAATTTTATAGATACAGATATGCGTTTTTTTTTAATGATCTTGTTGTATTAAATATAAAAATTTTCTGATTGATCAAATTTGTCTAAGGGGGTTCGTATAACAATTTAAAAAGTGTAATTTTTTAAAAATTAATGGGAGGACTATTTCATTAACGTAGTCTTATTTCCTACATTACTTTCAACATTTTTGCAATTTACATTGCCCACTTATTTCCATCAGGTAAAGAATTAAAGCGCATTTCAATGTTTTTGGGACACCCTGTATACTGCGTCAACGCAATTACAATATTTTGGAGTTTTGGATCATTTCAAGCTGTAAGATAAGTTGTATAAGAATTGCTGAATTTCTTTAACGCAAAATTATTTAGCTCTGGAGTCTGCAATATAGCTGATATGAATGAAACATTAATTGATTTTACATAGAGAAGCAGACGATTCCATATTATTGCTTTTTTGATGTTTTAAGAATGGAGTTAGAGAAAGTAATTTTATCTCCATGGTGTAACGTTTTTAAGTAAAATAAATTATTGTAGTATTGTGATTATTTTAAAAATATTGCCGCTGAATGAAAGGAATGGAAAAAGCTTATGAATGAAATATTCACTACTTTTATATAGAGAGCCAGGCGATTTATATTTCGATAACGTTATTTGAATAAAGTTCATTTGTTTTCGATGAAGTTTTCAAATATAATAAATTATTGTAGTATTGTGATGATTTTAAAAATATCACCTCTGAATGTATGATATTTTAGAGGTGTTTAAATAAAATTGCATTGCAGTTGGAAAGAGTTTCGTAATCAATGCTTTATGCATGATTGATCTTTCTTGTTGTTAAATGCCGAAGATTTTATTTCACTTATTCCTCTAATTCAAATGGTCTGGCGACGCTATACTAGCCATACCACTGAATTCGCCACTGATATAGATGTTAAATACTATTATGACATTTGGACCGGACCTCAGTTTCTTTTATAAAATACTAGAGTTAGTTGCCCGGATTCTAAATAAGTGCCCTTTATTTAAATAATATAAATAATACAGATACAGATAACAGCACTCAATTTCCAAATTGCCTGTTTGTAACCAAAATCATTCCACCTTTCGTTTCAATCCAAATTCTCTAGTTTCAACGCATGTTTAGTTGCGCGCAATTATTTGCCACTCATGCGCACAAAGTTCACTGTTGTCAGCGCCCAGCATACCGGAGAAAGAACGGGATCGAAAATTTCGATTTTATGTATTTGTTTGAAAATTAACTGGAAATCAGAAAATAGAGTAATTAAAAAATTTTTTTTTGATAGAATACGAAGATACACACCTATATTTTTCCCCAAAGATAATATTATTGAACAAAGAGATTATTGACCATAGGATTATTGAATATTATTGAAGATTATTTTTTACGAAACGAGGATTAATTTATACTTATTTGATAAACTTTATTTGAGCTATATTTTTGTCTACTGTAAATAATGGTATTTAGGTTTTGCAACTGAAACTTTTCTCCTATTTTTTTGTCGAGGAAAAAAAAAATCACGTCTCCTCATTTTTTTTAGGGGAAAATGTCGAAATTTACTCCGCCTAGGGATCTGAAGATTGATGGGTAGGGATTCTATCTCTACTTTTGGCTTCGTTATTGGAGACTTTCGTCCATTCTGCCGGTCAGTTTAGCGTCTAAAAAGTGCAGAAATCTTGGTTCAAGTTCCAAGAATTTGATTTACTGCATGAACTTATCTCGATTTATTCTTCTAAACTTTTTCGATTTGAAGTTCAATTGTCTGTTTTTACTTTATCTATATACAGTACATATTAACACTATATGCGTAGTTTAATTGTTAGTTATGATAAGTCTGTTGATTTTCATCGATATAAAATCATAGCAAAGCTCTATTTTTTGTTATAATTTTTTTTTACAACATATCGAACTTTGTTTATTGGGAAAGAAAGTCACGTGACTGTGGGATCCAGATTTATTCGTCGCTGTATTAACGATCAAATTCTTCTGAAACTAGTTTGTAGTTAATTGTTCCCTGAAAGTCTAGTGCATTAGATATGTGAGAATTTTCGAACATTTGATATTAATATTGTTTGTTTAAAATTAAAGCTATAATTAAAAAAAATTGATGTGGGCAGCACATGACTTTCCTTATATAATGCAACTAACTTCTTTCACAGTATTTGCTTCTTTCACCATTCTCAGAGATGTAGAAACGATTGAGGAGGGATTATCAACCAGGTACTATAATACTTTTCGGAATGTTTTTTGAGGTGTGATTTCAGTGTATTTAAGGTATTCAGTATATTATAATAATGAGGATACAACACATAAGGATTTTTCCATGATTTTCATGGGTACCTATTAGTAGCATATTATGATGTGGTAGCCATTAGCCAGCTGGCTAATAACTTTCACATTTGCCTTGTAAACTTATTTGTACTGGTAGACACTGTGGCTAGTAACTTTTTGCCAACTACCCTATACAACTCCAGAGGGCAATCAACAAGATTGCAGAAAATGGCCAAGTAAGTGAAAACTAGAACAAAAATATTATCCAATATGTATTTTATATGTTAGCGTTTGTGAAATATAGGTTAGAGTAATTTAAAATCATCAAATTATTTTCATACTTAATATTCTTTTACTTATTTTATTTGATGCGAACATTTTTGTAATTTATAATGTTGCATTTAAATTATGGTGATTTGTGTTTATGGTTAGTAATGAGTTATGTGATTTGTGTTTATGGTTAGTAATGAGTTAATTTTAGCTAGTAAAAATATAGAATCTACTAACCATTGGCTACTAAATTCTAAAATCATAATTTAAACTATAGTCAGCAATCGTCAGTAAGTAGGGGGGGGGGGTGCAATCTCTAGTGTTTTAAAAAAATAGAAATTTTAATCATTGTCTTCGACTGCTAAATTTAATTTTTCAGTAAATATTTTAATTCTTTCAACGAAATTCGAAAGTTCAAACCTTAAAATTATGCTGTATTTAAAATAGAACAAATAAAGCATATGTTTGTAATTTTACTCGCCACCTTCCTGCTTAAAGAACCTTAACTTAAAGGTTCATTAGAAAGATATTTATTGAGCAACTTGCCATTGTGATGGCCCATCTCGGAGTTCATATATGCTATTATCTACGAAATAAAAATTAAATATTCTGATGTTAATTAGTCTAAATCTAATCGCAATTCAAGCAAAATTCACTACACCAAACGTGAGTTTTAAGTTCTGCATGTTCTTTATTCTGATAGAAAACTTTCAGAGGCGAGTTTCATTTTGAGAGTTTTAAATTTGTCTGTTGCGCCTTTGATACATGCATGGAATAGATTTTGTGTAATCTCTAGGACTAACATTGATTTTCTTTTAGATAAGTACGTTTAATACTAAGATAACACCTTAGTCTTCATTTGTATGAAGCTGTTACTTTACTTATTAGGACTCTATTTTAAAATATAGATTCTTGGAGTTTTAAATTTATCTGTTGCGCCTTTGATACTTGCATGGAACAGATTTTGTGTAATCTCTATTAGGATTACTATTGATTTTCTTTTAGAAAAGTACGTTTAATACTTCCAAGTTTAATATACCATCTTAGTCTTTATTTGTATAAAGCAGTTACTTTAATGATTTGAAGGAAATGCTTGTCTAATTTCCTTAGGAAAAATTAATTAAGAAACAGTAACTCTTCAAATCTAAGGTAAATCAGCTGCTCTATAGTTGCGCTTTAAAAGATTTTGTAATTGTTTCTACACAGTGTTTAGATATTCGTCCATTCTGTTGCTCCAAGTCCTCTGGACGAGCCGGACGGCCTGGGGCTTTCACACAGTGTTTAGATATATCGGTCGTCCAATTTGTTGCTCTAAGTCCTCTGGACGAGCCGGACGGCCTGGGGCTTTCACAGTGTTTAGATATAGTTCTGCTTTCTCTAACATTATTTCGATCTAAGTGCCGAAATTGTAGTTTAACTTTCAATTTCAATGTGAATTCAACTCACTAAAGAAGTTAACAAAATGGTTCTAAACTTCTTTCAAATGCTTCCTTTGAAATTGATGTAAATTTACATATATATTACTATAGTCGTATTTTTCTCTGTTAATACATTTATTCTATTTTTCTTGCATTAAATACTTTGAAAAGTAAAAATTCCCTATCGGGATTTTTCATTTATATACTTTTACCTTTTAAGATTTTTTTTTACTAGCTTTTTTTCCCCGCAGATATGTGAACATAGTGCTTTGTAAATCGGGACTTATAGAATTTAAATATTTTATGTCAAAGAGCTTTGCCATGGTTGTTGCTTAGCACGTTTTCTAATTAAAAATAAAAAATAATTTCTGTTTAGTTAGATAATTTTGGTTCTTAAAGCTTATTTATGTTCTAATTTTTAAGGGTTTTCCCTTTTTTTGTTTCATAGTTTTATGATATCCCACATCACAATAAAAGTAACACAACTAAAAAGAATAGTGAGTCTAACTCTGTTATTGATTATAGATTAATGTGAAACATCACTTCTTTTACATATTTCGAATAGAAAAATGTTGATGTGTATTGTGTGTGACGGTGGTATAAGGTACACTATAGGGAATGGTTTCAATATATATATATATATATATATATATATATATATATATATATAATAGCGGTAATAGCATATATTGGCGTATAGCGCAGATGTCGATTCACATATGTCGCAGATCCAAAATTTAAATTGTTTACATTTTTCTACCAGAATTGTATTATTCAGATTAAAGGGTGTATATAATAAGACAATTTTCATAATGGGGTCTGTATTCAGTTCAGCAGATACTTTTGTTCGTATCGCTGCGCCAAGCCAATTGAACGATGACAAGCTTTTATAAGCTCTGTGGAAAGTGTTGGAAACAGCACGCAACTCGTGAAGTTCATAGCTAATTTACAAAAATCGAGAAGTTTCTAAAATTCGCCAATTGTTGTCAAGGTCGCTGAGTTTGTGCCAAGGTCAAGCGTCCCAGACTTTTGAATATATCTATCGATATCTCACTATCGAATGAAGCGATTCGAACAAAATTTGGTACAAAAATCACAAATTTAGTACCAAATTTTGAAATAAAACAAAAAAAATCATCAAAAAATTAAAACAATCAATAAAGTTACGTAAATAATCATTTCTTATATAATTTTTCATTAGAAAACGAATGACATAAACTTTAGAACGCTAGCATGAACCGTTCTCGAGATATTGCACATTTTTAAAATAAATTTATCAAAAATCACATAAAATAAAAAAAATATTAACTATTGTGAAATATGTTCACTTTTCATATGTAATATCATGCGATAAATTTGGTAACATCATTCTCGTGTATCTAACTCGTTCCATTCATGACTAAATATACTTTGGGTAATACTTTTGTATTTGAACGCCAATAGTCATTTATCTGCTGTAAGAATAACGTTTGACAACGAATTTGGCGGAATATCATCAACTTGCCGAGTTTGTTAAATGTTGCCAAATTGACGAAAATATCGCCAAATTGATAAAAATGACGCTAAATCAATGAAAATGAAGACTGATGATAATTTAATATTTTGGAAAGAATATAAGACTCTGTTATAGGAATAACCTATTTCTCCGTCTGTAACGGTTGGCGAAATTCTGCCGACGAATTTTGGCGGCATATCGTCAACGTGGCCATATTGACGAAACTGTTGCCAAATTGGTAAAAATGTCCCCAAATTGATAAAAATAACGGTAAATGAAATGCAATGTTTTGCAAATTTTTAATTCCGTCGTATGGTGGAATACTTTTATTATATAAGAAATGCTTTTCTAAATATCGCCAACTAAGCGAAATTTAGCCTCACATTGACGAAATTATCTTCAAAATTGCAAAATTGATAACGCCAAGTTAATAAAAATGACTCCTAATTGATGAATTTATTATAAAAATATTTAAATATATGGCCTATATTGCTTATTGAGGATGCTATCAATATTGATAATTGTTAATTTAGAGTTGCGTAGAATATATATTAATTTGGTACAAAATAGTTTTGCATGTTGCCATCCGGAAAAGCGCCAAATGTACAATTTAACGTAACAAACAATGTGTCGTGGACCTTTTCATCATTTTTTTCACCGTTAAAGAAGTAAATTCATTATATAAGGAAAGTCATGTCCTGCCCACATCAGATTTTTTTTCGTCGCTTTTTATGTCGAATTAAGAGCAGATATTCGAGATGGGCTTTTCTTTTGGCTCGAACCCAATATGAGTTCAATTACTGTTTGTATAAGAAATTGCGAATTTATCTCTCTAGCGATTTTGCGAAGAGTTTATTTATTTTCCACTACACCAGTCTTCCCGTTTTCCTGCGGTAGGGCTGAATCATTGTTTTTGTACATTTTATTTTTCTTATATAAAATTTCAAATATACCCCTTTCCTGTATTTATTGCCTAAGTTTAACTGGATATGAATGTATAATATCACTTATGTATGGTTTGTTCATTTTTAGACTATGACTTGCTTGGCGAGTTGTTATACTTATACCGAGTTCCAGGAAAGTCCTTAACCAACCCAATAACTTTGTAAAGAAAGATCCATGAGTGCACATTGGGTTAGCCTATCCATAATAAAGTTACCATGCCTGATTGAATGAAAGTGATTGTAGCGCTCCTAGCGGAGAATTTATAAAGTTAGGATAACGAGCACGTCAACAAAGCAAGATAGACGAAAAAATCAAATTACAAAGTTGTAGAACATTATCTGATGAGTAGGAATAAACAATAAAACTGTTACAAAAGGTATTTATTTCATATAGTTTGATTGTTGACAAATTGCTGCCATTTTCAGGATTGCTAAAATATATAACACTTACATGCACAGGAATCTAATGTATAGCCTTCTCAAAATGCCCTCCGTGAGAAACGGTGCACATTTGAATTTGAGAAAGAATATTACCGCGTACATTGCAGGTGTCACCGTGTTACAAGCATGATGATATGCCTTTTCGACAGGTATTTATTGCTTTATACAAGTTTCATGCGTTTCTGATGAGGATTTTTACCAATTAGAAAATCCGCTACAACTTTGTAATTGACATTTTTCTTCTATCTCGTTTTGTGGCCGAGTTCGTTATTCTAACTTTTAAATTCTCCTTTAGATGTGCTGCAAACACTTTTATTCGATAGGGCACGGTCACTTTACTGTAGGTAGAACTAACGTGTACATTCCGGAATTTATCTTTACGAAGTTATTGGGGTGGGGTGCTTAAGGTCTTTCATAGTAACCCTGTTTATTATACTTTTCAACAAAGAAGAAACTTTCTTCTTCTTCGATCCTGACTGTCCGACTTACCTGAAGGTATAAGGTATCCGTTTGGATGGCCGGGAAGTGTCCCCCCCCCCCAATTTAGATCTGAACCCATTGGGGGCGGCATCCATAGAGACCGTACCCTCATCTCCTACCATCAACATTTCGAAAGGACTTATAGACCCACATACTTAACGTGCCCGTACTCCGCGTGAACACGGGGACAGTTTGGGCAGAGGCGGGAATCGAAATCGGATCGTCTGAGTGCAATCCCTGCGTCCTAACCACTGGGCTGTCTCGCCCCCCAAAAGAAACGTTGTAATATGCCTGCTTTTTTAAAGTAAGTATTATAAAGTTATTATATTCTCACAAGCGACAGTTTTAAGTTATTTATGAAAGAAGAGATAGCTGTCATCTTTTTATATACGGTATTGTTATACCTGCCAACATTGGAGAATAAAAGTCCAGTAGATAGCGCGGTGAACATTTTTTACAGGTCAGCATATAACCTGTTCAATATCATTTAGAGGAAAATAGGGATTTTTTCTATATCACACAAAAAATGTATGCTTTTTTTTGTCAAAATATGATAACTCACGAAAAACTGAAAATGACTACTGCATAAGAAAAATATTTTTACATAATCAGTGTATAAAAAAAATACATAGCGGCATAAACAGAGGGAAATTTTAGAGGGGGGAGGGGGCTCACTGAAACAAAATATGTTCAGTTGTAATTTAGTTAATTATATGAATGTGGATAGAAAAATGTTTTAGGGACTATATTGCTTAGAAAATAAGGGGAAAAGAGCATATTTTTAAGAAAATGATCCTTCATTTTTATATAAACTGTAAAAATGTGAAAGTACTGTTTAATTAATTTGAGATTTTATCAAAAATAAGATAGATAGGAAAGGATGTTTAAACATTACAAGGAAATTTAATTTATACCCGCGAAATCGCACTTAAAAATAATAGATATTTTCAAAAATATTAATGAATAATTAAGCATACTGCAAAGAAATGAATGTTGTGCATATTTTAATTCACATAATTCGAAACTAAACATGGATGGAAAAGGATGTTTCAACATTGCACGGGAATATAATCTATATCCACGAAATCGCACAAAAATAATTAAATTAAAAACATAAAATATAATTAATATTTTATGAAAATATTGATTAATAATGAAACCTACTACAAAGAAATGAATGTTGTGTAATTTCCATTCACATAATTTGAAATTAAACATAGATGGAAACGGATGCTTCAAACATTATATAGCAATGTAATCTATATACACGAAATCACAGTTATTTAAAGCAGTATTCATCAAAAATGTGAAAATGATGCAACTTAGTACTGGTACTAGGTACATATATGGAAGAAACAAATTGGCGGCTGCAAGTTCGATCGAAATTCTCTTTAACAGAAAATTGTTATTGAAAAATCCTTAACTTTAGGGAATTCTAAAAAAAATTGACAAAAACCGGGACATTTTCGTCTAAAATTGGGAAATTGGGAGAAATCATCAAAAACCGTGAGTTTCCCAGAAAAACCAGTAGAGTTGGCAGCTATGGGTATCGGCATACTATGGGGGGATGAGTCTCAGGACATAAACCTGTCTTCTACAGGAACAACTATTACCCCTATTGATCTTTCGTGTGCAATCTCCAATGTGGCTTATCACTCAGGTCTGTCACTGTGCACACCTCAAGAAGTAATTAAATTAACAATTTCTAACCCAAACTGCATGTTGCCTATGAACAATTTTAGTCAGACTGGCTATTGCTAAGTATTTGAATTTAGTTTGTGTTCTCTTGCAACATATTTATCTTAAGCTACTGTAGCAGTTGAGTAGCACAACGCCGATGTTTTAAACTGAAAGATCATCTCAAAAACTTTATTTTTCTATACGGATAAGGACTTCTAAATTCAATTACTTTTCTGGAAATATTTCAATTCCGCTTAGGAAATGAAAACAAGACATGTTCGATTGAAATAGATTTGCTATATTGCTTTTAGGTCCTAGTGTGGCAAATGTTTTGGCTTTTAGGATTTTCAATAATTGTCATTTCTGTGAGAGGCGATTTTAAGAGATCATTTCCGACCCAAAACCTTTTTGTTTTATTTTTCTCCTGAACTTTATATTTTCTTGAAGATATTAGAGCGTGTTTTCTCCCTCTCACGGCCCTTTTCGCTATTTAACTCTACAGCTAAGTGATTTCACTTTTAAGCAACATGGCTTGTATTTATACGCATCTTAATCCCCGTTCTGTTTATTGGAATTTAAATGAAATCAATTTAAATTTTATGTTTCAGCTTCTTTTTTTTCAAGTAAAATCTTTTACTCAAAATATAATTTGCCATGTGCCACAATATGGCGAACTCTTATGGTAGTGTTTCCCTAACTAGGGCACATGAAAAAATACAAATGGTACTTGACTCTTAGCAAATTGTTTAATTTATTATATTATGATAAAAATCTTTACAATTACATAATTTTTTTCTAAGAAATATGAGTCAATTAACACGAATGTCCGGCATTGACCTGGATTTAGGATGCAAATATCTAAATAAACGTCCGATGTCTAAATAATACTTATAACATCATTCAATCCAATGAAAAGTCTCGCATTTGTAACCATAGCAACCATATTTTGCCCATTTACAAATCTGCATAAAAATGTATTGATTTTTTTTTTTAATTTTTGATCGCAAACTGCAACTTTCCACATATTTAGTTTTCGTTAAACCAAAAAGTAAGATTCTATGTTGAAAATTGACAGAAGAGATAATTTTTAAATAAGAGATAATGATGAGTTTTAGTCGATTTGGAGGCTTTTTCCCGGATTTTTTTAGAATTTTTTCCAAAATTTAAAAATTTATTTTATTTTTTAAAAACATTTATGCAGCTCTTTCGAATTGTTAACCAAGTTAAAAGTATTAGCTTTAGAATAAGCGGGCCATACATATACATAGGTATGGTTTGACAAAAATTAATATATAAGATATTCATTATGACAATGTAAACATTATTAATAAAAAATGTAGTTATCTGCAATAACAGTAAATAATAAAAAATTGCATTATTAAAACTTCCCTCGAATTATTCGACGGGGTTACGTCGATGAGATTAAATCTCAAGGTAGTATACTTGAGTTGATACGTTTAGGAAACGCTGCTCAATGGGAACCCACAAATTTTGTACTATGACGGAGCTGATTTCAAATTTCTTAAATTAGTCAATTTATGTATATTAACTAGTAATTAAGCATCTCAAAGGCAGAGAAACTAATATTGTAAAAATATTAAGTAGCAACGTTTTTTTAATAATTTCTATTTTGTTAACAGTGCATGTAGTGCTTAGTGTTGTAAAAGATCGTTATAATCGGAAATTGGCTGTTAGATTTTTTTGCCGTGGTTGATAAAATGTGCAAAGTTTCAGCCTTTTAGGTCACCGGAGAGGGGGGAGTTCGGGAGAGTCTGAAAATACTTATCGAGCCTCTCCTACTTTGTGCCTCTTTGTGTGTGTGTGTGTGTGTGGGGGGGGGGGATTCGAAATCCTGCTTCGTCAGGTTCTTTTTCGTGGTCGAATCTATAAATGTGCAACGATTCAGTCTTCAAAGTCACCAGGTAGGGTTCTGGAAGATCTGAAAAGACTGTTTGAATAACCTTCAATTTTCCCGCTCTCAGAGAGAGAAATCGAATATCAGGCTCCGTTAGATTATGTACCGTAGTCGGTACGATACTATATGGTGTCGAAAGCCCAGACCGTCCGACTGATCCTGGGACATGAGTAGCCATTTGGGCGGCCGGAATACTATATGGTGGTGTTGTTGAAACCCAGACTGTCCGACCTACCAGTAAGGTGTAAGGTATCTGTTTTGGACGGCCTAGAAGTGCTACCCAATTTAGACTGGAATCCAGTGGGGGAGGCATCTACAGGGACCGTACCCCCTTCCCCTACCACCATTTTCTCGGAAGGACTTGCGGACCCACATGTTTAACGTGATCGTACTCCGCGTGAACACGGCGGCAGTTTTGGCAGTGACGGGAATCGAACCCGGGCCTACCAAGTGCAATTCCCGCGCGCTAACCACTGGGCTGTCGCGCCCCGGGATACTATAGGGTGTAGAAAGCCCAGACCACACGACCAACTCGAAGGCTTATGGTTGCTGCTTGTGTGGCCGGATACTATAGGGTGTGTAAAGGTTTAGCATTCTAAGTCACCGGGTAGGCGTCTGGAGGGTCTGAAAAGACTTTTTGAATACCCTCCATTTTTTTCCCGCTCTCCGAGAGATAAATCGAAAGAACGATTTGACTTCGTTAGATTATATACCGTAGTCGGAAGTGTATAAAGAGTTCGTATTCTAGGTCATCGGGGAGACGTCTAGAAGGTCTGGAAGGATTTTTCGACCACTTTTTAGACTTCCAGAGGAAAAATTCAAAACTCGTCTCTGTTAGGTTCTGCCCCATGGTCGATACCGTGCAAATATTCAGTCTTCTAGGTCATCGGGGGTTTCTGGAGGGTCTGAAAAAACAAACACGGTTAGACAATTATTATATAGATTTTTTTTTATTTAGAAATGAGTGGCATAATTTACAGAACGTTACATGTGCCGTTCTCTAAATGTTAGATATTTGTGATCTAAAATCGAAAAATTCAGAATAAATTAAGCATGTTTACTCTTTTTAAACGAGTAAATTCTTTTAGAGTTCTTTCAACCAGAAGTAAGTGGACACCAGCGATTAGTAGTTATACTGTGGAGCGCAATACCTCATGAAACAATTAATCGAATTACATGAAATTTGGTATGACTAGTTCAATCGGAAATAACTAAAATTCTATTGATTTTCAACAAATAATAAAGCTTATACTATTATGTAAAGCTTACACTATATACTTAATTATTAAACTATAGCAATAAAACTAATAATAATAACGCTCTAGTTTGTGCATCCGTAGAGCAGGTCCTGTGTTGGACACATCCGGAATTTTGTAATACAATAGCATTCTAGAAATGTTGCCTTTTTACAGAGACAAGCACGTAAATTGAATCACTTTTCTGGAAATGTTTCAATTGCGCCTAGGAAATGAAAAACAAGAAAGGTTCAATGAAACAGATCTGCTCTATTGCGTTTAAGTCTTAGTGTGACAAATATGTGGATTTCAAGATTCTGAATAATTGTCATTTCTATGAGATACGTTGAGGAGATATTTCGAATGATCATTTTCAGCGCAAAACGCCTCTTCGGAAAATTTCCATTATCTTGGTATTAAATTGCACATTGTCCTTCTCATGTCCCCTTTCCGCCGTTTAACTCCAGCTAAGTATGTGATATCATTTTACAAGCAACATTGCTTGAATATATACGCATCTTTATTTTCCATTTGAATGAAATAAATTTGAGTTTTTATTTTTGCCTGAGTTTTATTTTTTCAAAGGGTTTTATTTCTCTTTTCTCTCGAAATGTAAAGAGGAACGAGTTTTGCATCATTATCAATTTTAAATTGAGTTATGAACATCTATTCTTTAGATTTGGAATGCTAAATTCTTCATAAGTATTCTTGCTTTAAAATTTTTGTAGTCCACTAGCAGATATATGCGGTGTTGCTCGTGATTAAAAATATGCAAATTGTGCTCGTGATTAAAAATATGCAAATTGTAATAGGATTCAAAATGAATTTTGTCTTTAGAAATTTTTATTAAAATATCTCCTAAAAAGGATGACTAAAAATCCCTGTTCTTGCTATAGAAACTTATCTGTACTGGTAAGTCTGAAGAATAAGACATCCTGGTCCCGCTTTTTAAGCCAATTAAAAAAAAATCTGAAAGTAAACATCTTGGTAAACATACTTCCAAATAAAGATGCTATATATGCAGGGGGATCCAAAAGTCCTTGACACATTTTAAAATTGAATATAAACTCAAGTAATTGCTGTACGATAGTGAGGTTTGGACTAAAATGCTTTCCACGTTGAAAAGTTTTGGTTAAGCAAATAAAAAAAATTTAGTTCCAAGCTTTGTCCATAGATGGCGCTGTACCTGGAAAATTAAAAAAAAAATGCATAAAAATTGAAGACGAGTAGTTACAGAGCATTTTTTTTTATCCCCTACCATGTTTCAATATGTGCGCCCTTTGTAGCTCAAACCATATCCAAAACCACAGAATACTATATTAGTCTGTGTCCAAATATATGTATAATGTTCTGTGTCCAAAACTACTCCATTTCCAACGCAGATATACAAACATTTGAATAAGTATCGCCATCTATGGGCAAAGTTTGGAACTAATTTTTTTATTTTCTTAACAGAAACATTTCAACGTGAAAAGCATTTTAGTTCAAACCTCACTATCGTACGGCAATTACTTGAGTTTATATTCAATTTTAAAATGTGTCAAGGACTTTTGGATCACCCTGTATATCTGGGTAAACATACGTCCAAATAAAGACGCTCGCTAAAGTGGTAGTAAAAGTTATACCCGTGCCATTTTTATCCTGTTGCAACAATCAGTTAAACACAGTGGAAAATATATGAATTTGAAAAATATTTTCTTAAATAAAACAAATGACTTCCGGGACACAGATGACTTTCGCTGGTTATGTAACCAATGTAAAAAATGCTGGAGTCGGCATGTATCGTGTGATGTCAGAAATGGTGCATTTTCCAAAAATGGACATGATACCTAAAGTGTGTTGTATGTAACATTGTGCTGGAATTCATGAGATCAACGTAATGTTAAAATTGGTGACAAATTGGTGTCACCATACTGCTGAAAGATGCAACTTAGCCGCAGGGGCATCTGTGGTAAAGTACCAGTTTCTCAAATTTAATATTATGATGAGGTAATTATGATTTAACAAAATTGATAATTAAATGACTGGCGTCACATTTCTAAATTCCCTAAGGCCCAGGTGACTAAGCTATAATTGTATTAAAGTTGTAGATATTTAGGGTAAATAATAAATATATTAAATTAAATTATTTGCAATTAATGACCTACCTCTTTAATAATGAATTTTTATCTTACGGTGGAACGTACGTAAACAAATGTTCAGCATGCTGTAGTAAAATTGGAGGATTACACACAACGCAGTGGTTAAATGAATATTAACCAGAATCTTCTACAGTTTGAGTTCAAAATTAATTATTTACTTAAATTTTTTCCACATGAATGTCTTCAAAATGATTTGTTCCAAACTTATTTGTTTCATAAAATAGATCATGGTCACGGTACCAGTTCATTCTGTGCTATAGCCATTAGCGGCTAAGTTGCATCTTTTAGCAATATTGAGGTATCTCATGTCAGTTTCACACCCCCTCTAGGCACTGGCATCCTAGTGTACACACAGTGTTATTTCAGTAAATTATTTCGACTGATTTCTCCGCATTTGTTCATCAAATCTTTTTCTTAAATTTTTCTCGAGCTTCATTGCCTTCACACACCTTATTGGAGGGCAAGGGACGGTCAGGGATGATCCAACTTCCGACTCTGGTTGGCCCGTCAGCTTTTTGTGCAATATGGCAATGAAATATGATGTGCTTGCGGGAATATCCATCTGAGCAGTGGTTCCACCTGACTGTCATTAAGCTATAAATATGGACATCGAATAATGTCAAAATTGGTGACGAATTGACGCCACTATTGTGTATTATGTTGATCTCATGGATTTTAACGCAGTGTGGCATACAGCACATTACACATTGTAAGTATCATGTTCATCTTCGGAAAATGCACTATTTCTGGCATCATATATCGTATGAAAATTAGTAAAGATTGCATTAATTTACTTTGCATTCTATTATCAGTATTTTAAGAAAATGAACCTTTTACGTTTACTGGCAAGAATAAGCGTACCAAATTTAATTTCATCGCATAATTTTGTTCATGAAGTATCCTGCCCACAGATATTATTGAAACAAAAAATGGTTACTTCGCGTTCAGAGATGCTCAAAACGATCCATCCACATTCGAAAGTCTGATAGTTGGCCGTATCACATTATTTTCTCTACATATACATTTTATTGTAGAGAATAATAAATATTTATGCTTGTTTAAAGAAATCATGCAGTGCCATCTAAAAAATAAATTATAAATATTCATTATTTTATTTCGTATCACAGATTATTCGATATTTGCATCAGATACTTCCCTATTTACATTTTTCTTCCTAATTTATTTGATGTATGGGTTTTTTTCACGCAACTTTCCTTTTCTTCGCACTTTCTTCTCGTGCGGAGCAGATTAACGTCGAGGAAAGAAACCCCAGATTAAACTTTTGATGCTTCTTATTTGAAAACGTTTTTTAATGAACACGAAGATTTCATTTTATGAAAGGTTGCCCCAAATTAGAACTAGAATGTAGGGGATAGAAAGAAAAGAGCAATTATGGAATGCGATACTTGTAATATGACTAAAAACGCATGTAAAGGCATTTTACTTTCCCTGCAATACATGGTAATGTATAGGGAAAGTATTGGAATCATATCGAAAATCGCAATTCGAGTTTTCGACGGATCTACACGTTTCGAGACCTCTAGAATACGAAAAAACTATTTCTAGCGTGACGTCTTGTCTGTGTGTGCAGATTTTGTATCCACTCTAACTAAACAACTAATGGACCGAATTTCTCAAAAGTTAGTAGGTAAGTCACTTGTGGGCGAATCTGGTGCTGATTAGTTTTGGGTACGATTCGGGATAAAAGAACCCGATTTTTTTTTTTTTTTTGCGAAATGGCCCGCAAAAGCTTGTATCCGCTCTAGTTGAAAAACTAATGGACCGGACCGAATTTCATAAAATTCGGTAGATAAGTCACTTGGGGGTCACCCTGGTGCTGATTAGATTTTGGTAGGATTCGGAAAAAAATAATCTGCCTTTTTTTGCAAAATGGCTTGCAAAAATCGACAAAATCTAAAAAAAAAACCTACGTATGCTCAAATATATCCATTAAATGCTTGTTTAATACGTAATTTTTAACGAAGAAAAGAATAAGACCAACCCCATTACACTAGGACTAGCCGTTCTCGAGATATTTTAGTTTTTTCGTATTTTCTCTACGCCACCTTTGAAAATAAGTCCAGTTATTAAATAAGAACGAAAATTGAATTAAAAGTGAATTAAATTTAATTAAAATAAAGAGAACGTGGATATAAGTTTGCAGGGAAAGTCATGTGCTGCCCACATCAGATTTTTTTTTTCGTGTAAGAAGAGATCTGATTATTATCTTCACAGAAATTTGTTGGCGTTTGCTACTTCATGTTTAAATGCAAAAAGTTGGAGGTGAATTGTCAATTCCAGCTGCAAACGCTTCTGTGTCAGAAAGATGGATTTGAAGTTTAATATCAAGGAATGTTACGCTTATTCTTAAACGTATATCTGTTGATTCTCCCCTCCTCTTCCTTCTGTCAGGGCGGAGTTAGTATGAAGGGCATATTCTGATAACCAAAGAAGTTGGTTTTGAAATATCCCTCGAAAATTGAAATATGGTAAATATGTAGATGTTAACAATTGCAAAAATTTTATGTAATGCTTTATTTGCATTTTCCGTTATTCGTGATAGTCGGTATATAGTATTTCATTTTCATTCGAAATACACACTCAAGCTGCCGCTCAAAGGCCAAAAAGGTTTATAACAGCTTCTTATAAAACGACATATAACACAAAAATCAGAGTATCAACCGATTTCGGAGACAAAAAATTATTTGCTTACGTATTCAATTTAATTTTCTACCGAATCCATAAATTCAATTTCTGTGTTCGTTCATACTACACTTCAATTTTGTACCGAATTATACAATCCAATGGATTCCTTCTCATATGGGTATTTGTGGTAACGAGACTGCCTACTCCTTAGCCAATGAGACTTGTCATCTGAACTCACCTGCGAACAATTTTCTCACTGCTTCTGAAATACAAACCTTGATTAGATCTAGGAATTATCATAGCACTCCTCCATGTCATCATTGGTACTCGGCTAAGAAACCTGGATTATCATTATCGATCCAATATGATGGCCCTAGATCCATTCAGACAGCACTGGCCAAGTTTGGGAGCGGCCATACTAAGGATATGAGGTTTGAACGAGGAGACAGAGTTTTTCCTTCATGTACCTGTTCAATTCAAAATGTACAATTTACCGTAAAAACACAGTACCGTGGATCTTATGCATTATTTTTTCACTGTAAAAGGAGTAAATTCATTGCATTATATAAGGAAAGTCATGTGCTGCCCACAGATTTTTTATGGTTGAAAACAACTAACAACTCTTGACAACTATTAACATAGACGTTTTTCTAAAGCAAATAGAAAAGTAAAACTTCAGTGGAATGAATGACACGTCTGAAAAACAAATTATCAATGAAAATATTGACAAACAACACACAATTTTTTATTGCTTACTCTTTTTCACGATAATCTTTTTATCCGATTTCATTGAGAAATGAAAGTATGTCTACGCTTGTTTATTTCGGATTCGATTGTTGTATTGACCTTCATTTTTTGGGGGGTAAAATTAATAACTACGGATGAGTGTACTTTAACAGCAGATGCTGTCTTTTTTAATTCTTTCATATGGCTGAAGGCTGACAAGTACAGCTGGGTTACGTTTATTTTTGCAGTTCTAACATCAAACATCAACTTTTTGGGAAAGTAGAACATTGAAGTTACGCGCTAGAGGAAAATATAAAAAATAAAATTTATATGTTTTGTTTGCTATCGATTTACAATTTCACCTGATATGCGTCTTATAAAGGTGTAATGGCTTAAAAACCCATTTCCTGAATGGAAAACTGAGATGAAGGGTCACTTTAAATTTAGGATTAATATACTCGTCTCAGTAGCTCAATAGATAGTCATCTGGTCAGCCAGAGAAAGGTGGTTCGATTCCTTGTTAACACAAGAGTTTGCGCCCAAACAGCTTCATCCTGCAGATTAGATGTAATGGATGACCGAAATCAGAATTAGAGATCTAGTTAGAGCATGGCCCGATTTGTGGGTTGCATTGGATTTCTCTTAGACTGTTTCATGTCGGGCCGGGATCGGCGATTAATTTTAGAAATTCGCGTAATGTCGGACCAGAAGCATACCGTATTTGAAAATTATATAAATAAAATTCAATAGGATACATACTTTTTTTTTGTTGATTTTAATTATGTAAAGATATAAAAAAAAATAAGAAGAAAAAGAAAATTCCGTGCAAAACTTGTTCACGTTCATGGCCCAGACACATTTGGATAATCATCGTATAGGGCCGATCCGGGCCTAGATTCAATGGTAGTTGGATCGAGCTCGGTTTCTCTATTTTAAAATGTCATCGAACCGGGTTCGAGTACTGGTGTTAGACCGAATAAAAGTAAAATTTCGGCTCGCACAGACCTACAGTTAGAATAACGCCGAAATAAAAAATTCCCTGGGCATATCATATTTTTTGCGTATTTTTAAATCTTTTTGGCGCCTTTGGTTGTGTATAATGGACTTTTAAATTTGGGAATTCAGCCCAAGTGATTAGCATGTTGATAAAACTCTTTTCTACCATGCGTTTAAACCGAGTGAAATTAAAAGCTTTTTTGTTTCTCGTGATTAAAAAAAATGAGGGAGATATACTGAGAAACATCTTTTAATATTTTAAATGCAGGTTTACTTCAAATGATTTTTCGTTAATTTTTCATAAACAGTTACGATTCTTCGCTCCAATCTTTTAAGGAAATGAAAAACACTTATTAGCAAAATGAGGTTTTTGTAGGGCGTTTTCTGTTCTATATTTTTAAAGCACAGTTGTTTGCACTCAAATAATAACCAGTTTTTCTACCCTGACTTCTTCGGTATTTATAATGAGGTCGAACGTTAACTCAAAATCTGTTTATATAATTAACGGAAAAGTTAAGAAATTATATTTCAGATGATGTATTGATTTTACTTTTCAGGCTTAACTGAAATAGTCTTTTAATATCTATTTTGGTGTTATTGCGGATATTTTATAGATCTTAACTGCGATTTGTGGTTTCAATTTTTTCACAATTTTCACCAGTAATTTAGCGGTTTTAATTTTTTTTTCTCTCAGTTTTATTGTAATTTTCATATCAAGGCTATCTTTGAGTCTTGTTTCCTTCGCCTTCATGTGCGAGGGTGAAACTCCTTTATTTGCCTGTGTTGATATATTTATGGTTGGCTTTTGATTTCAATGACTGATACCACCCGATAACGAATTTTCATTTCGGGCGGTCTAGCCCTGTTTGAGTATCTCTTTGTCTGACACGTGACAGTTTTTCTCAGTGGTTGTTAAGAGCACGCTGTTTTTGACTTGAGGAAGAGGGCTTTAAACGCCCTCGAAACAACTGTAGCCACCTAATTTCCCATGCCTGGTTTCTTTGAGGATGTATTATAGACGTAATAATTATAAATAAATATCAATAAATGATGTTATAAAATTTGCTTTAATCAATAATTCAGTCTTTATGAAAGGAAAACGAAACATGTAATTCTGGGGGGGGGGGGGGGGGGGGAAGAGAGAGAGAAAGAAAGGCCAGGCCAAATGAAGATGCTAGTGGAATAAATAAAAATCACCTTAAGAACTGCAAATAGTATGCTTTAGAAGTTGTGAATTCAAAAGTTGCTCCTTAGAATTCGTGATGAATCCTTTTGTGCAACCTCTTTATATATAAATACAAACTGTGTTGAGATTAAATTATGTCTTAATAGTATTTATTTTTTGCCACATTTAAGTTTAAAGAGTTTTCAGCTCTGAATGGGATTAGAAAATTATAATGATTTGGTAACTGTAGTACTGTGTAAATGAATACATTTGAATGTAAAAGAAAATGAAATGAGGAAACGGTGTACACATTTTTATGGAACTAATAAAAAAAAAATGACTTTCCAATGGAGCTTTTGATTGCTGTCGTCATTAGTTGATTAAAGAATACCCTCCCCCCCCCCCATTTATTTAAGCTTTAGATAAATGACTGCTTTTATGTAGTAACATCTGAATCTAGTTTTAGAACACGCGTGTATAAATTTCCCATATAAATCAATAGATTACTACCTATTTAGTTATCTGTTCAATTCTGAGGATTTTCGCGTTTCATATTTGATCTTATCCCATGCATTTTTAAAAAAAAAATATCGATTAATTTTTAGCGTTTAAAAAAAATGACTGGATTGATTTTTCATATTTTGTTCATATAATTTCCTTTGTTCCCAAATGATCTCCTCAATGGTAAAAAATATGCTCTTTATTAGGAATTTCGATAACTGTAGTGTGATGTAAATTAATACGTGGAATAAAAAGCTAAAAAACTAAAAAGAAGTGATATATATTAATTTTTATGGAACTTATTTCAATAATTGTACTCTCATTTGTTCTCTAATGTAATTAAGAAGCAAAATATTGAGTTTCTCCCTTCCCTTTTTTTCCCACCATTTTCGTAGGAAAATTCTACGATAAATTTTGTTTAATTAAAAAAAAAAACGAGCTGCAATATGTTATCTCACTTTTTAATGTTATTTTTAATGACGTTTTCCCCCTCTCTGCTGTCTGCATCTGGAGGAAGAATTAATTTTCATTACTGTGAATAGATACAAAAAGAATGAGAAATTCTGATTTCCTTTATTAAAAAATTTTGATATCAAATGATGTCTTTTTTTAATTATCGAGTTAAAATTATTTAAATTATGTTAAAGGAAATATTTTCTCAGGCAAACCGTTCCAATGTCCAGTTTTGATACATATTTTAAATAGTTCTAAATTTATTGAAATTTCCAAAATTATGCATGCTTAGATTTGCGTCTAGGCGATATTTTGAGAATTCTATATGTTCTACTATTGGTAAACTATTTTCCCTAGTTTAGCACCATAACTTACAATTAAATTAATGCATTGATGAATTATTTCTGGAATTTCTTTTTTAATTTGTGGGAACTTTAAGCAATGCAAAATTAGTTTAATAATCAAAATATTTGGATGCACTTTGTTGAGGGGGAAAAATTATAAACTCCGAGGAAGATTTTCTATCGCTATGAAATGTCACACACGCAATGAATATGTAAAGATTAAAACACATTAATATATTTTCACTTCAAAATGACTTTTTATTACAGAGCAATGGCGACATAATGGCACACATTAATACGCAGTAAATCCACCTTTGGTGGCGATACAGGCCGTTATACGGTGCTGCATGGAGTTAACTAATAATCTCGAATTATCCTGTAGCAGATTACGCGAGATGTTCTGTAATTGTTGAGCTCAGCATCCATGATGATTGCAAATGTCTTCTAAGCAGAGTTGGGCAAAATATATTGAAGATGTATTTTCTATACAAAATACATAATACAAAATACTTTTCAAATTAAAAGAATTCTAAATACAAAATACATTTAAAATACAAAATATATTTAAAAAAATTAAACATTATTATTAGAAAATTATTATTACAAAATTATTAGAATATTTTGTCGTTGACGATTGTTTCTCCCATGGCGCGGTAAATAATATATCTCATCATAGTCTGGATTATAGTAAGATCTTAAACAAGTGTTCATTAGAAAAAAATTGATTTTAACATCTTTTTCTCCAATTTATAATTTGCTTTAGCAACACGAAATCATTACTATAGCAGTTTAAGCAAAAAATAAATATTTTACAAGAAACATGCTATTTAATAATTAAAAAAATTATTTTTTTATACTTTTTATATCATGCCTGAACAGATATTTTCAATCTTTACATTTGAACAGCAAAATATGTCACGCGAGCTCTTAAAGGGTTAAAGATCTTACTCGTACTTTTGAATAAAATATTTCTGTTTTTACAAAGGATGTAACTTCTAGCACCCTTCTTCCTCTTTTACATGCATAGATGGGAAAGAGCCATCTACCAAACAACATCATTATATAACTCTAATAGGAACGTGAAGTTTATAATAGAAACAATTTTTCTCAGGGGCCACTGCAGATGCTAAACATATCGTTTATTAGCATCCTTATCGGCACTAGTTGAAAAAAGTATATTTATATTAACTCTTAAAAGCTAATGCAAACACTATACAAAATGCAGATTAGCTGTTTTCTCTTTTGCGAATCGTTCATCTGGGATTTTAAATACGATAGTTTGAAATCTGAAGAAATGTATTTTGAGTTTTGAAAATACAAAGCACCCCGAAAATGTATTTTCGATACATTACCAAAATACTTTAGTTTTTTTTTCAATACAAAATACAAATGTATTTTGAATATGCATTTCAAATACATGTATTTTCGATACTGCCCAACTCTGCTCCCCAGTATATCTCAGATATGCGTGATTAGTGAGAGGTCTAGGAATCTGGCCATGAGTCCCATGGAGGCATTGATGAGAGAGTCGCTGTGTGAGGTCTGACATTATCGTGCTGGTAAATATCTTCTGGAAGGAGTTACAGCATAGACAGACTACATTTTAGTCCACTTACAGGCGTACTGTCAACCTGTCAGTAAAACTAGGGAAGATCAGCTATCATAGGAGATAACTCCCTAAACTATTACCTCAGATGTTATGGCTATGTGACTTTTGATCACTGCAGTCCGATTGGAACAAAAGAACAGGACTCCTTCATGGATACGGTGATCTGCGGCAAGAGAGAAGCGAGATTCGTTACTGAAAACTACACCACTCTAATTGGACACCGCTCAGGACTCCCACCTTGACACCACTCCAGACGGTGCAGCCTATGTTGGGTGGTCAGTGGTAGACGTCTTAAAGAAGGCAGAGAATGAAGTTCCGCCTCTGTCATTCATCGCTGAATCGTGTGCTTTGATACTGCATGATTCGTGGAGGAAGCGAGCCTTTGAATAGAGGGATAAGGATATCATTGGTGTCGTTATGGCTGCTCTCGTGATTGCGCAATTCCTTCGAATACATGTTTTCCTGGGACGTCTAGCTAATTCGTGGTAGTTATGTTTGCCCCTCTTGGAACCACTTCTGCACATCATCTTACTGTGATATCTTTCCGATCAAGATGGCATCCTACACGTTTACTTGACCACCCGGCTTCGTTCAAGACAATGATGCAACCAACCTCTCTCAAAATAGCCCAGTTTCACATACTGCCGACGAGTGCATCATAGAGGCATCTTCGCAACTACTAAACGTAATGAAACAGCAAAATTAGCGATATCTGTCCATCCGAGAAAAATATTTAAGGCGGCTAATCACTAGGTAGTTAGCTCTTTTTATGTTAGCAACTTCTATCCCTAAACAGCATTAGCTGTGAAGTGTGTGTTCAAAGTTAAGGTTTTTTGAGGTAATCTTGTAGCGTTGAAATCTGCAGTAAGCGTGGAAAATACAGTTTATTTGAAAGCATCTTAAGTTTTACAACATAGGTGCGGTGCAGTTTCCGTTTGAAAATTCTCTATACAAAGCACCCTTCATTTGATAACATGGCGATATCTAGATAGGATCTAAATTCCCTCTCATTTTTACGCACCACCGTCGTCATCTTTAAAATGTAATACAGTCGCTATTGTTTATAATGATATCACTTATATAGACTTTTTCGTTTTTACGAATTATTCAAAATTAGTGTGTGGTTTAGTGTGTAAAAAAAAAAGGGGGGGGTTAAGCGAATGCAAAAATATTGGAAAGTAAACTATTTTTATGGTCTCTTACGTTCATAATAAACTAATAGTAACTATAATAAACTTAAAAAAAAAATTGAAACTAACTAGCTTAGCAAACACATTACAGTCGATACTTCTTTGACATTTTTTAAAAATATTTATTTACTTACAGAACGTTTAAATCAGTAATATATTTATTGATTGAAACATCTTGCGCGCTTTTATATCAAGTTTTCAAACACGTATTAAAAGCACATCACGCTATTTCGTTCGAGGTTACCAGAAAATAATAATTTTGTCTCCGCAATTTAGATAAGATGCGGTTCGGGAATTGCGCCCGCCTTTCCCTTATATCTTAAGTGCGATTTGCTGTGCCATTTAGCGTTATCACTTATTAGATAGTTTTGGAATTGCGAGCTTTTCTTATCCATCCATCATCGATTGGCAATTGGCGTACGGCGCTTGGCGGGGAGCACCGTTCGTCCCAGCAGACTTTCTCCGTACAAAAGAACACGTGCTTCTGCCCGCATCTTTGCCAGGTATTTCTTCTTGTGGGAAGATGCCAGGTTTGTTCCTAGTCGAGTGGAAATTATAGGCTTTAATTCCATAAAATAATCGTGTTTTTGTGATTATGTCTTTAAAATATTACTCCTGATGTGGTGAACAGTGTGGTGTATGTTATAAGAGACGTCTTGAATACATTCATTGAAAGTTTACTTTGAGGGTAATGTGACGAAATTCACCCATTCAGTGACGATTATGTCTTTATGATTGAGTATAAAATATTATTCCTAATATGGTGAATTGTCTTGCATGGATGAAAATACTTTTAATTAATCTTGTTACTATCATTTAATTAAGTTTTTATTGAAGGAAATATGCCGATATTGCATCTATCCAGTTTGCAGTTTGCTTGTATGTTTTAATATAGTATATTGTTGATTGAGAATTTTTTTTTTTTGTGTATTACGAAGAATGTTTTAATCAAGATTTTATGGCAATCGGCGTGTGATACTTTCTTTAGTGTCAAATTACATCAACGAAATTTAGTATATTGTTATCAACTGAATAAAAATATTTGGTATCGAGATTATAGTTAGCATCTACGGCTGAAGTTTCCATTAAATAGTTAATTATTTGAGAGCAATTGGGTTGAGCCTTTCAAAACATTTTTATTCAAATAAATGCATCAAGAAATGCAGTTTTACATGGACCCTAATGTGGTGATTTCATGAAAACCGTGAGATCCAGTGAAATGGCGATTAACACTGAACTATGGAAATCTGACATGTAACATTTACAAATCTTTTTGCATAATTTTATGCATTTTGTGCTGAATTATATGTTAAAAAGTAAGTACTCATACATCGTCAGATACCATCAAAACTTTTGTGCTGACTTCAAACAAGAATATGTTAACATTACAAATATGAGTTTAAGTATTTGCCCTGTTCAGCTACACAATTTGTGTGTGATGATATGTTCTTTGTGCTACTTTTATACATCCTATGCATTTTTGCGTCAAAGGCGTTTTAGAATCTGAAACTAAGTTCAATTATCTATTTAAATAGTAGCCTTTTCTCTGGCTATATAAAATTCAATGAATATTTATCTGCAGAGAAATTCGTGCTTTCAAACATCTGGATTTTGGTAAGAAACTTTTTCCCTCTGCATTCCTCTGAATCACTTCATGGTACTTTGACTGGGGTCGATTAAAATGTTAATTTGGTTTCGCGTATAAATTGCTGCTTAAGATGCAGAAACCTACCTATTGCCTTAGCTGCAGTGTGATGATTTATTTGCTGGGCATTTTACCCCCACCCTCTTTTATCTTCTTGATTAACTACTTTTATTCAAGCTTGATCGTGAAAGATTCGATTAATCTACTCTCAAATAATATTTTAAAAATAATCTCTTAAATGCGTGCATTGCATTGAAGTACTGCGGATACGTAATATTGTTTTGGTTTAAAATAATTTTCTTATTCTTCGTTTGCCTTTAGATTGAGACAAATCATTTTTAATTGCTGAATTAATAGATTTCTCAAACTTTGTCTCATGTTATTATTTCAAATAATACTGATACATTCAGTTTACTTTATTTAATTTCGTTAATCCATGAAAAATACACAAATGCATAAAATTGTTTTTATCTAAACTTATACCGTTGTGATATATATATTATTTTCTACTTGGTTTAAGTGATTTCCTATGTATGTAATTTGCATTTGCCTAGTTTTACACATATATTGTCTCTACGATATTTTATTTCTCACATTTTAATACAGTTTTACTGATATGTTCATTAATCTTGCACTGCGGCACTTTTAGCCATACCTTTGCAAATTGAAATCATTAATATTCATATGGTACTATATTAAGCCTTCTACACTAAGCGAAAGTGTAAATTGATAATCGAGAACATGTTCAAATTGATTAATAAAGCGGGGGTATTAGATGTCTGATGAGACAAAAGTTGAATCAAATCGATCTTTTTCCGCGTGATTCACCGCTCCGTCTCTAACGGCAGCGGGCATTTGATGTTTTATTGTTTTTTGATGTTTTACCCAACATCCGTAAGTTAGTCTTTTGTTGAGCAACTCAGTAGGCAGTAAGCATCAAGTATACAGGAAAAAGAAACTTTGGAAGACTTGCACTGGCAGAGTTCCAAGGGCGTATCTATGAAAAGGCACATGGTTTTCAAAAGACACCTTGTTCTTGTCTTCATTCTCAAGTTTTACTCATCGTTTCTCTCGTAACTTTTGATGCTTCAGTAGTAAATCATCACCTCGTAGCTCTGACAGCAATAATATTTATTTTTGAATGAGCGGACTGACAGTTTTTTTAATGGTTGATGAATGAAGAGCTTGTTCTTTTCCGAATTTGTTTCAAGCGTTTAAACCCGTAAAAGTGCGACTAGAAACAGAAATTACTTCTCAAATTATTTGTTCCTGTAAGACTAATTATTAGACTGTTGAAGATAGATATAAAGATATATGAAAAGGCATAGGCATATGTTGAAGATGGATATAAAAATGATATGAAAAGATATGGTATATACATGTTGAAGATGGATATTAAAAGACATAGTATAAACACGTTGAATAGGGATATAAAACTTCTCTTGGATTATTATTACTAATGATTTACCAAACGGGTATTAGATGTGGTGATTATTTCATTTTTTGTTTCTTTGTGCCATTTTCCAAATTGCCTTTTTCATCCTTTGATTACCATTTCAATGTTCCGTCACGTTTACTAACTGAAGAAGTTATCGAGAAGTGAGTGATTACGGGTTGTAATGGGTGAAGCATGACTGGAGAGCTGAATACATCCCAACTTCAGCAACTGTACCTGGGCAGCCTACTCACTGGACGGAAAAGGCAAGTTTAATAAGTACAATTATAAATAGAAACATTTTATCTTATAAAAATATATCTAAAATTAAAAATATAAATATTTTAATTAAAACATTTTGTAGATATGTTATATCTGATGTAATGTGATCGATCTAATGTTATGTCGAAATAACATTAAGTCCGTCTGATTGAAGAAATTGTTATTTCAGAATATATATTTTTTTAATCAATAGATTCTTACTTACTTTGATGCCATTTTTACATAATTTTGATTTGTTTCTCATTAGACGGGTTCTTGTATTTACGTATGTAATAGTTATATTTATATTATTGTTTGAGTTGAGTGATGAAGCATAAATTATTTTGATATATTTTTTAGTTGTACACAAGAGTATATTTAAAAAACAAATGGTTTATTTTTATTTACGGATGCTTAACGTATAGATCCATCAAAATTCGAGAATCGGATTTTTGATTCCATCACAATATTTTCGCTTTACTATGTATTATAGGGAAAGTAAAAAGGAATTTTTCATTTAAATAAAGCATTTTCAGAGATTTCATTCTCACGATTATTATTTCTAGTAGGAACAAAACTTGATTTGGGATCTCAGTTCATTTGCAATCAATAATCGACCTCATTGCTATTAAGTTTACAATTGAAGCATATTAAATTAGTTAAATACACAATTAATAGTGGCAAAATTTTTTGCAATACCATTGTTTTTACCAAATATTTTTTGCAGCATCTATTTCTCAAGATCTACTAAAATAGAGCTTAGATGATGACTAATATGGATTTAGCATTAAATTCAGGAGCAGACGGAGGGGGGAGGGGTCACTGAGGATTTCTGCTGCACGTTCTTTTTCCATTTCCAGTTTAAAAATTTTTATTTTCCATGAAACATCTATTTTTCAAGATTGGCTATAAATATAGCACAGATAATAATTGATATGGATTCAACATTAAATTCCGGAAGAGGTTAGGGAGTCTTACTAAGGATTTCCACTTCCGGTTTTAGCGATGTCACTTCTGATTCAAAAATGTACATTTGCTCTGAAACATCTATTTCTATATATAGATTAGATGATAACTGATATGGATTCAGCATAAAATTCCAGAGGTGGTAAGAGGCTCACTAAGGATTTCTACTGGCAGTTTTTTTCTTATAAATTATCTTTGAAACATTTATTTCTTAAGATTGGCTATAGATAGATGATCGCTGATATTTATTTAGCATTTAATTTTGAAGAGTATAGAGACGTCCACTAAGGATTTCCACTTCTATTTCTAGACTTCCCGACCGTCCAAACAGTTACCTTACACCTTTCCGGTAGGTCGGACGGTCTGGGTTTCAACAACAACAACTTCTATTTCTAGAGATGTCACTTTCGGTTTTTAAAAAAATTTAAATGACTGTACGAAAAAGTGTACAAAAGAGTATAAAAATACAATTCCGTCTAAAATGAAGTGTGTATACCACTTGCCACCATATGAAGACTCGCTCCTTCCAAAAATTCTTGTTACTATTTCATTTACGATTGTGGGTAAATTTCAAATATTTTGTGGGTTTCTCAGCCAGAACGCTTCCCAGCACTTTATTTCAACATCCTCATTTGCTGTACTCAGACCCTACCATAGAAATAAAGGTTTTAGATGAACGATTTCCTTGCAAGAATACAAAATGGAAATCCCCCCAAACGAATGTATTATTCTCGTGTTCCTGTTTGTACATTTGCATGTGAAAACAAATGTATGCATGAATTCCAATTTTTCGAATTTGGTCTTGGATCCAAAATCTCGTTCTCGGCTTTTACTGTAGCTTACACTAAACTCATTTAACTTGTAAAGTACGCCCAGACCACAGAAGTTGACAATTTATCAGGCTGTCGGCAACTTTGAAACTGTATGTCTACTTGTATACCGTTTCAAAGGATTAGCTGCAAAGTAAAATCTTCACTTTGTTTCTCTCTTGATAAATTATTCTGTGTAATTTATCGAATTTTGTCTTGTATTGCAAACGAAACCTATAAATGCTGTTGAAAATCTTAGCTATTTCTTTTTTACTGATATTGCAATGTCTATCGAAGTTTGGGTAATTTTTAATTTGTTGATAGCGTTTTAATTGAGCATTGACGATTTTAATATTACTTTATCGATTTTAATATTACAAGTAACATCACCTGATTTCATTAGTTTTGTTTCAATGTTAGGTTTTTTTTAGAGTTTTACCCATTAGCAGAGGGTGTAGATTCTAATTGACAGAAGCATGGGTGATAGGAGCAGTGTGAATAATGAATTCACCCATGATTACCTTAATGGAAATTGTTTTTCTAATTTCTATAATTTCTTGGTTATAACTCATTACCGATGAAAAGACAAATAGCTTGGGGCTCTCTTAAATTTCACATTAAGGAACACATAGGTTATGTTTCTAAAAAAAAAAATTTAAGTTTTCAAATCTTGAATATTGGGACTCTAATCATGTTTTTAATTAAGCTAAGATCATTTTTACCTAATTTAATTTTTGAATTGCACTTTCTTGAAGGTTCCTTGTTTCTCAGTCAAACTGCCATGTTAACGATAATTGTCCCTTTCCTTCAGCTTGAAAATTTTTGGTTTAATTTTTGAAACGTTGCTTCCTTCATTTTCCTGTTATTTTCTACCTATTTCCGGAAATTTTATATTTTCCGTAGTATTAGTTGACGGAGTTAGTTCATATAGCCTCCAAAACAAGTTGGTTCCTTCATTTTGTTATCTTAATTATAGTCTTTTATTCACTGGTATTTTTACAGTTTTTTTTTTTTTTTATATTATTATTATTTATTTTTTTTTTTATTTTTTTTATTTTTTTTTTTTTTTTTTTTTAAAGTAGTTAAACGTTCAGATTATTTAGCAACCTATTGTTTGCCATCATTTTCTGTAAAATTCTGCGAAATTTTCATAGTTGTTTAAAAACTATTATTTCCCAGCTGGTTGGAATGACTCATGTAGTTTCTGAAACCGGTTAGTTTCCTTTATCTTAGGGCAATTAAGTTTCCAGTTTTACTCATTGAGCAAGTGCTTTAAATCTTTCTGCTGATCGTTCACATTCCTTCTTGATTTTTGACATTCAATCATAGAATTCTTGTATTATTTCTTTTCTCTTTGATGTTTACGTTCACTCCTAGAATCCTGCTATCCATTTGTGCCTCTTCAATTTTTACCTTTTATTTCTCCTTGCAACATTTGACAAGAATATTCCACATTAGCAATCAGTTTTGCTATTCTACCGGCAGATTCCGATCTTGCTCAGGTGAGTGTAGGTCGCGGAAGAAGGCTATTTTTTACCTTCGATACCAGTTGACATCCTTATTTTTTTATTTTATGCTGTTTTGTACAAAGTGTTATAACTATTTAAGAAATGTATTTTACTGAATATTCAGCTTTGTTCTGCTCTGTAAAATACTAAATTTGAACAGCTAGCTGGGGATTCTCAGTTACTATACGAGGTTTTAGTTATTTTCTGAAAGTTACTACTATATCCACAGTGGCTACAGGAAGACTATGTTGTATTAGCCTAACTTTAAAGTTATCTAGCTTGCTAATGGTTATCATTGGGATTCAATTGGCTGGGATTCATTTGCGATTTTCTGTTACTATACGGGGTAATATAGTTATTTTCTGCAAGTTGCTATATCCAAAGTGGCTACAAAAAAAGGTATATAGTTATTTTCTGCAAGTTACTATATCCAAAGTGGCTACAGAAAAATCAGGTTTTATTAACCTTAAAAGTCACTATCTGGCTTGCTTAGCAATCACATAATGTAAGTTATTCGCTTTACTTGCTATATGCTATATTAGCAAAACCATTATTTTTGTTAATATAAAATAATTTTCTCAAATTGCTGTATACACTGAAAGAAAAATCTTTTGTTAGTATCAGCATAAAACAGTGCTGTTTCTAACAAAATATTTTTAATCTTTAAACCATTCTTTTTGTCCGACGATTTCTTAAAAACGGTGGTGGAAGCAGAAAGCAGAGCTAAACAATTTTACAGAATTATGTCGGAACAGAAATTTAATTAATAGAACAAAGGTTATTTCCATGTTATTTTATTTAGTCTGTGCTTGGGCTTGTTGCATAGAATTTAATGATTTTGTATGCATAATTTGTGGAGATAGAAAACCAAGGACTAAAATTAGCAGATAAAGTTTTATGCTATATATATTTTAGCACGGTTATAAGTAAAATAAAATATTTTGTAAACTTTCGATAATACGGTACGTTCAGGACTTCAGAGGTGCCGGATTACTAAATTTGCCAGATTATCGAATGTCGAACTAAAATGGGGTAGAAAATAGGAAAAATTAATTTAAAGCAAAACCATGGACAGTAAATGCGATATTTTATGCCTAAAGCGTTACACTGTATAGTCCGCGAAACAGCATTTAAATTAATGTAGAAATAATATGGTAAACTTCGATGAACCTAAGTTTGCATATAAAAGCATTTGGTTTATCCCATTACAGCCGATTGGACTGGAATGCGGTTCGAGAGGTGGGCCGGACTATCGAGAGTTCCGAAATATTGGATGCCGAAAATTATCTAAGACTGAAACCTCCTGCTTCCTATAAAACTAGATTTCTTTCTCCTACAGGAAAGCTGGTTGTATATTTTTGCTGTTTTATACGCAGTGTTGAGAAGTTATTGTTTTCAAGAAAATTTTCGATTTCGAGATTTTGATGCCAGTATATGTTTTAAGACCTGAACACGTTTTGATTATTTTTGGAGTGATGTCAGTCGGAATGTCTGTGGTGCACACGATAGCAGCCATAAATATTAATGGATTTTCACAAAACTTTATATTAGCTTTGTTATCAAAAAATCTTGAAATTGATTGAAATCTTGAAATCTTGATATTTTTAAAATTCGAGCGTAAACTTCGAAATATATTGAATATTTTATATTTTTTTAACATGGCAGCAAAGGACAAAATTTGACATAATCATGCATAAAAGGGTTTATGTATGGCTCAATGATCACGAGACTTAATAGTTTCAATCATTGTGAAAACTAGCCGCGAAACAATTTTTTGTTGTTGTTGCAACTGATGATCTCCTTCAGGACTAGTGATGCAGGAAACAGGAAAGAACGAAGAAAGACGCAAGACGAGAGAACAAAGTTTATTCACTAAAGTTTATTCAAAGTTCACTAAAAGTTTATTCAAAGTATTTCATTTAACAAGAACGCATCACTGACGAAGGTCGGAGGGGGTGCAGCTTCGCATTTTGACGAGGACCGAGAAGGCGGAAGACTGACTTTACCCTCAAGAAACATCCATGCCTTATTCGGGATTCGAACCCGAGCCCTCAAGACAGCAGCCGAAGACGCTATCCACTTCACCGCCTGGGCATGCACAATTTTTTTTTGTTCGTGACGTTATTAGTCCCCTATAATATAATATAGTATAGAGAAAGTATTGTTTTCACAAAAATTTTCGAATTCGAGATTTTGATGGCAAAATATATTTTAGGATCTCTTGAAGACGTTTTGACTATTTTGGAGTGATTCCCGCCTGTCTTATCTGTTTGTCGTCGATTTTTTTGTGTACACGATAACGGCCACAAATATTAATGGATTTTTACGAAACTTTATATCCAGCTTTGTTATAAAAAATCTAGAACTAGATAAAAAAAATAATTAATTTGAGTAAAAATTTTAAAAATTATCCAAAATTTTATATTTTTTTAACATAGTAGCATAGGACAAAATTTGGCATAATCATGCATAAAAGGGTTTATGTATGGCTCAATGATCCTTAGACTTAATAGTCTCAATCATTGTTGTGCAAAATAGCCGCGATATAATTTTTTTTTCTTCGTGATATTATGATATTATTAGCCCCTTCTTGGGGGGGGGGGGGGCAAATATTGTCAAGTATGGTATCAACCGAAAGATTTTTTTCAAGCCCTTTAAAGTGAAGGGTAACACGCTGTAGTTGTAATAATTTGGACCCACGATACCGACTTTTCAAATTTTTTCTTGTAAAATTAAAAAAAAACAAAGATCGATCATGCATAAAGCATTGATTATGAAATACTTTCCAACTTCAATGCAATTTTATATAAACATCTCTAAAATGCGATACATTCCTCGGTAATATTTTTAAAATTATCACAATACTACATTAATTTATTATATTTGAAAACTTCATAGAAGAAAATGAACTTCATTCAAATGACGGCTTTGAAATATAAATTGCGTCGTTTAAACATCTCTAAAATGCGTTACATTCCTCGGTAATATTTTTAAAATTATCATAATACTACAATAATTTATTATATTTAAAAACTTCATCGAAAACAAATGAACTTTATTCAAATGACGTCATCGAAATATAAATCGCCTCTATATGAAAGCGGTGTTTCAATTCATCACAATACTGTAATAATTTATTTTATTTAAAAATTTGAAAAATTGTTATCTGCCATTTTTATTTTAAAATGTTAAACCTCTCTTATACATAAAATAATTAAACACTTGGGGAAATATTTATTATATAATATATCTCTTTTTTCTTTCTGGAGGATATAGCAAGAGTCAAAATTTAATTGAATTCGTTTTTCTCCCTATATTAAATAATTTTTATTAAAAGTACCCAACATATTTTACTGAAATTTTTTTTATATATTTTATGGGATAATTTGAATATTTCCTAAAATTTTCGAAGCAATTTGTAAATTTTAAATTCGCTTAAAAAATGTTTGAAAGATTAGATCCCATAGGGTTCAATGTCTTTCATTTTTTCAACCCGAGTTCAATCCAAAACTAATTGGGTGATATTATTCATTTATATTCCTATAGGTCCCACAGACCGTCTGAAAAACATACTAAAATTTCACTTTGAGAATGAACGTAGTTATAAACACTTTTCAACTATGTTGTACGTGTTAAAAATGAATTCTGGTAAGATAAAGCCGAATTGAGTCACACCCCTTCGCGACCCACCGGCCACCCAAACTGTTACTCTAAGTCTTCGGACGAGTCGGTTGGTCTGGGCTTTCGACACCCCTTCGCGACCCCGGCCGTCCAAACAGTTGCCTTACACCTTTCTGGTAGGTCGGACGGTCTGGGTCTCAACACCCCTTCGCGACCGTCCAAACAGTTAGTTTACACCTTTCTGGTAGGTCGGACGGTCTGGGTCTCAACAACAACACCCCAGTTAATTTATAGCGTAATTATTATATAGAATTGAAGTTTGCTTCTTGTGTCACCGCCTTTCCTCGAATATTCTCATCTGCGTTTTCTAATATTTTAGGAGAAAATTTCGCACGAAGTGCTCTTTTGAAATAATTCAATTAAAATTGATGCAAAAGTTGAATCTGAATCTTCTGGAGAGATAAAACTTTATTAATTGAATTTCCTTGTGGACGAGCAAAGTTTCTTTTGTAAGGTTTTGTTAAATTGGGGCCGGTCTCTCTCTCCTGCTACTACAAGTGGCTTAATGTACTTTTTTTTTAAAAAAGAAAAAAGCGTGGCAGGGGAGATGAATTTTTTTTTTAAACTACCCGCTCATTATTTTAATGATTTTCTCCTGTACAAGAAGAATTAGTTAGCCTTCTTTGTTATGCGAAATTGATGATCCACTTTAACTGCTGTAAAGGAAATCTAAAGAAATGTGCTTCTGTTTTTTTTTGTCATATTTTTTGGAATTTAGTTACGAGTAAGGGTGGAAAAAGTTTTTTTAATTATACCTTTAATCTGTTTTTACAGTTTTTTTAGGCAATTAGTACTTTGAATGGATTCTGATTTAAAATTGTGAGAATTAAAATTTGACTGTATTTTTAAAATTATTTTTTATTTTAATAATGGCAGTTTTTGTATTTATCTTACTGTTAAAAAAAATCCAAGGGTGCTAATTTTGAATCTAAAAAGAAGTTAGATGGCTTTTTCGTTTCGGAATCGTATTTTACGTTTGGACTGTTTAGAGAGAGCGGCTTTTGTGTAAAAAAATTCTATTTCTTTTTTATGCAAATCAGTTTAAGAAATTTCGCTTTAAAAAACTGTTTAATGCTTGAGAAATTTTCTAAATTTAATTTTTTTTAAATGTTCTAATTTTTTTGTAGTTTTGTTTAAGTAAAACCATCGCTAAAATGCTGAAATTTTGTACATCACCTTATTTGTGTATGGGGCACATTTTACTCATTGGAAATGCTTTTGTACGGGGGCCGTATAAAAATTTAAATTTTGTATTTCTTAAAATTTAATTCCCTTGAAAATTTTAATCGATTTCATAAAATTCTGTACTTTTTTTTACGCAAATTTGTAATTTATTATATATGTCTAAGATCAATATTTAAGGAATATATATATATATATATATATATATATGCGCTTTATACCACTTTAAATAAGCAATGAATAGCTTTAGTAAAATTTTGGTATTCGGTTTTACTGAGTTAACAGAATGCTCATAATCATTTTAAGAACATGAAAAATTTTAAAACTCTGCATTAAAATGTTTTGCTATAAAATAAGATATGTACAACATGGTTCAGAATGTATATAAGCACAGAGAATTTTTTTTTCATTTTTTTTTTGGAGTGGCGGATAGTTTTGGTTTCGCAAGTTTCGGTTTCTTTTTCAAATTTCAGTGGCTTTTATATGAACTTAATTGTGGATAGAATGACTTGTCAAAGGAGCAACGTATCTAACCAAATTTTTCATGGCTAGTAGAAACATGTAATTGTCTATTGTATCATTTGTTCATGATCGTGAACACTAGTAGCGAAAAGGGAAACTGGTGTTACCGACAGTACTTACCATTTTTGATGTAGGTTTATGAAGGACATGCATTACAAGATATGCATGCATCTTCAATTAGTAAACCAAAATAGTTGATAAATACAATGTCAGAAACATGTTTATTTTTTCACTCACTTGATGAGCCTGGATTTGCACGCTGCCACAACTGCCGCCGTGTTCATGCGGAGTACGATCACGTTAAACATGTGGGTCCGTAAGTCCTTCCGAGAAGTTGGTGGTAGAGGAAGGAGGGTACGGTCCCTGTGGATGCCTCCCCCACTGGGTTCCGGCCTAAATTGGGTGGCACTTAACGGCCGTCCAAACAGTTACCTTACACCTTTCTGGTAGGTCGGACGGTCTGGGTCTGAACAACTACAACTCACTTGATGAGCGGTTACCTTACGCCTTTCTGGTAGGTCGGACGGTCTGGGTCTGAACAACTACAACTCACTTGATGAGCGGTTACCTTACGCCTTTCTGGTAGGTCGGACGGTCTGGGTCTCAACAACAACAACAACTCACTTGATGAGCGGGATTATATTTTGGGAGCTTGTAAATTCTTCATTTTTATATGCAGAGCAAAGTAATTTTGACCAGTAGGTATGTTTTCAAAATAGATTTCAACCCTGTCCATTTGTCATCCATTTTGTCATCTCTTATAATCATACTGCTATTACCATCCATGGTTACATTTGCCCCTTAATTTTGTGTGTTTATACAGTATTCTGTTTATAAATTGTGTAAATAGTATTATAAATGCCAATTTTAATATTTTTAGAAGCACATTTTTTTAAATTTTCCTAATACTTATGAGAGTATTACATTTGCCCTATATTATTGCCTATAAAATTGTATTAGAGATCCACGCAGGAGTTGCACTAATCCCAGAAGCTGGAGTAAGTGTAACCACATGCCATAACTTCATTTAAAATTTGATAAAGAGGAAAATAATAAATAAATGAAATTTTTGAATGTTGTTTCAGTTAACCAATATTGTAAGTATTATATGTGCAAAATTTGAGATATCTAGTCGCAATAACTAAGTAACAATATGGTTTTAAATTTGAACTGTGTTAAAACGTGGTTACACTTATTCATTTACATTCTGAACATGATCGATGTAAAAAAAATCGATCATGTTCATAACATTTTAAGGTAAATAACGATTTCAAAAAATTCTCACTCAACTCCTCAAATGAAATTCCAAAATAGCTACATGTGGCTGCATTCGATCATATTTTTGTATAAATTTTTTGCAGTTTAAGTGACTTTTTACGCCACGCCTCGAAGAGGCAGGTGCGTTTCCTCTCAACGCTTTACTAAAATTGCTTTACGACTGCCTTCTGAGAAGTTTTCTGTTTCTGGCGGTCGATTTTGTCGACCTGTTTGATAGTTATTCCTTATATCTCGATATTCTCCTGTCTCTATTTTGAGTCGATGTTTAGAATTTGTTTGTCGGTATCGGTTTAACCATTTCTACAAATAAATTTCGCTGAATTCTGTTTTCACTTGCGATTTACTCTTTAGAAAAAGCCAATAACCCAATGCTTGTAAAATGCCGTGTTTATTTCGTGCTTCAGTAGAAAGCTTTTCGTTTGCTAAAGAAAACCTATGTTTCGTTGAAAAGAACTGTACTTGCAAAATTCATTGATTCATGGGCTGTAAGGAACTAGTATTTTAATGCTGATGTTGAAAATGTGCTAGTAGAATCTTGTTAATTCGACTGAACATTGGCGCAGTTCGAATTATGACATATTCAAGGATCGCTTATTTGAATTAACATTTTTTTTGGAAGAACTTTATCCAAAATTTGGATTATTATTTGGAACACATTTTGTAATCTCTGTCATTTGCAAATAATTTATATTGAAAAATATGCCAGTGCAAATGTTCTTCAATGATTTGAAGAATCTATTGTTTTCAGCACGTGACTCTCCGTACAGATTAACGTATTTCAATTTTGTGGGATAACAATAACACAAGTTAGACTTTATGTTTACTTTCCCTGCAATACATGGTAATGTATAGGGAAAGTATTGCAATCATGCCGAAAATTGCAACTCGAACTTTTAACGGATTTACATGTTTTTAAGACCTCTAGAACACGGAAAAATTATTTTTAGCGTGACGTCTGTCTGTCTGTGTGTGTGTGTGTCCACTCTAACTGGAAAACTAATTGACTAAATTTCATAAACTTTGGTAAGTTACTTGTAGGTGACCCTGGTGGTGATTAGATTTTGATACGATTCAGGATAAAAGAACCCTACATTTTTTGCGAAATGGCCCGCAAAAATCGCATGTATCCACTCTAGCTAGAAAGCTAATTTACCTCACAAAATTGGTAGATAAGTCGTTTGTAGGTTACCCTGGTGCTGAATAGATTTTGCCTCGATTCGAGAAAACAGAACCTGGGTCTTTTTTTTTTTTCAAAATGGCCCGCAAAAATCATTAAAATCTAAAATAAAAGACTACGTATTCTCAAATATATCAATTAAATGTATGTTTTGCATCGGGTTTGTCGGGACATCTTGAGCAGTCGGATTATAACTAAACCCGCTGGTGCTACCTGTCTAAAACTAACCTGCTTCTGACGAACTTCAGTGCCACCGCGCTTTAAATTGTTTCAAGTGACTTACACACCCCGGACAAAATATTACGAAATCGGTATTTACCGCGAGCCTGCACTGTAAGAACACGTGTCTGCAGCGCAAGAGGAAGGTTGAACGTGTTGCGAAACCTTGAGATCAGTGTGTTTCGGTCGTTCGTAAAGTTGGAAATGGTCCTCAAACGTGACATCACCGACTGGCAAAAGGGAGCCCATAGTGTTAGGCCGGAAACACGGCCACAAAGTTGCAGAGATTGCAGCGTTCTTGGGTGTGATAGCATCTACAGTACGTACAGTGCATAAGCAATGGCGTTTGTCCGGAACAAATAGTTCGCGGCGATGCAATGCCGGCCACAAGACGATACTAACTTTAAGAGGTCTTCGATATGTGAGGCGCATGGCTACCGATAATCGCTTCCAAAACAGGGACCAATTGGTGGCACAGGTTAATGCTGGACCGGGTCCGTCTATTTCCGAGCGCACCCTGTGCCGGAAGTTGCATCGAATGGAATTATTCAGTCGTATACCCCGGCTACGTGCTCGGATCACAGCAGCCCCAACACAGAAGAGATTCCAATGGGCTCAAGAACGCCGACACTGGATTGTGCCGTGGATGACTGGCGACGTGTAGTATGGTCAGACGAATCACGCTTCTGCTTGTATGCCAATTACTCACGTTTCCGGGTCACCAGGAGGTGCGGAGAGGCGTATCATCCGGACTGTCTCCAGAGGTCAGTGCAGCTCGAGGGTGGGAGTGTGATGTTTTGTGGGTGTATTTCGGCGACTGGCGTTGGACCACTGGTGAAAGTCAACAATCGGATGAAGACTGTGGATTATATCCCCATCTAGGATGACCGCGTCGTCCCTTATGTGGATTTTCTGCGTGGAGAGGGCCTTGTCACCGAACCTGTCTACCAAGACGACAATTGTACCGTGCATAGAGCCGTCACCTCCGAAAGCACCGTCCTTCTATCGGGGGCGACGATCGAGCCAGATGTGTTCAGGACTGGGTCGCAGAACATGAGGTTGATCTTCCACACCTCACTTGGGCCGCCAATTCGCTTGACCTTAACGTCATCGAGAAAATGTGGGACGCTTTGGAAATTGCTGTCAAGAGGAGTGTTGCACGTCCGCAGTCACTAGCAAAATTGACGGTCAGATTTCCGATCGAGTGGGCCAACATCACTGCAGACGTTATCCGGCCCCATTTGGTCAGCATGCCCCGTAAGATCCAAGCGGTGATCAGGGCACATGGGGATGTAACAAAGTATTAAATTCAATAAAATCTTATTTCGTAATATTTTGTACGGGGGTGTTTATTTGGGTTTTAATTGCGCCCGTCGGTGAGGTGGTAATATCTGATTTTCGTTGTTTAGCGAATTATGCGCTCACGTAGCGGTCGCGTTTCTTTGTTTTATATTAATTGCTTCAGGGAACGCCTGCAGCTAGTATTTGATTAACTTTAAAAGATATTTTCCATATTTTTTACCGTTTAGTTGTCTTTTTAACTTAAAGTCGCTTATGTTTTGACACATATCATGCATCTTTGTGCCCTGAGGAAATGTTGCAATGCATTTTTAATTTTATACAACTTGCGTCTCAAAAGGAGATTCAGCGAAAATTAAGCATGTTTAGACTTTTCTTTAAAAATTAATTTTGTAAGCTAATGAATTTTAAAGCTTTGTTGCGTAATTAAAAATTCCTTTCTCTAAAGTATTAATATTCAGTTTTCAGCACCTTCTAATAATATATACATTTGTCTAACAAACTTAATTGTTTTTCAAATTTTAATTTGGCCTCTTGGTAAATGAATACTTTTGTTCACTAGCAAATTAAATAAGTTACTGGATTAAAATAACCCGGGTATTTGCATCTTGCATCTAGAATTTCTTTCTTGCAGCGAACTTTTAAAATATTCTCGCCGGAGAAAGTGCTAAGAAAGAAATGGAGTGAAGAGTTTAAAATGTATGTCGCCTCACTGTTAAATGACGTAAATTTGTGCCTCCGCTTAAAATATGCGGCAGGACAAATTTACGTTTACGTCTCTGTTAGCAGGAACACCTGCACGAGACTTTCTATGATGTATGACGCGTCGTTTTGCCACTTAAGATGCAAAATTGAAATTTCCCTTTGGGAACTCATTCACCTGCATTACATAGGAAGGAAAATTGTGGCTGTGGATTTGCATTGGTTCATAACGTCCGTATTTTTCATGTGTACTTGCTTATGGGACAATTTTCTGTTATTGCCTAAAATAAATTGCTAAATAAAAAAAAATATATATTTTGTTACCATTAATATTTATTGGTTTTTATTAAGGTTTGCGTTTGATTTTAATGTGAAATTTGTAAATTAGTTTTTATATTAAAGGGTGGGTCAGAGGACTCTTAAAATGTTAAGAGGTGAAAAAATGTCATCATAGTAAGCATTTTATATCTTATAATGCATATATTATAAATAGACACTTTTCTTTCTAGTGATAAATCTATATTTTTTGTGTACATTTTTTTAAACATAATTTTAAGAAATATTTTTTTTTATATAGTTTAAACTGTGAACATCAAACAAAAAATTGGTATACCAACTTGCTTGCGGCATTAATTGGAACAATTTTATATACAGACAAAATATTTGATATCTAATTATACTTAAAGAACAATTGCTTATTTTGAATCTAAATAAATTTGTATGTAAAGTACATTTCTATTTAATGCAATGCTGCACTTTGCTTTCTCAATTTTTTTTAAATTTCTACAAAAATAGTTTTGCAGCAGAAAAACATGACAACATTTAAGTTCATTTTATAGAGATTACATTATGTATATTCTGAAAATTTCCTAAAAAATATTGAGAAGTTCTAGTGTTATCTTGCGCGCAATGTCAAAATAATCAAATGATGAGTAAAATAATTTCTCACCAACAATGATGAGTAACAACAACAACTCATGTTCGAAAGTTATTATTTAAATACTTTTGGAATCTGAGACATTTTGGGCTATAACTTTGGTAATTATAGGAATTTCCCTATGTAGCTTGTTTTGAAATATATATATATATATATATAATTGTTTATCCATGTTTTTTTTTTTATTATTATAAGGTAAGTCTTGTGACCTTAAGACAAAACATTTTACTTTCTTCCTATAAAGCTTAAGTGAAAGTTGAGCTTTATAAATGCGAAACTAATGAGGCGAATTTGATATATTTTTTCAAAGTTTAAACATCTGTATATTTGATGACTGTTTGTTCGTCTGTTCCGGATACAAATTTGTAATTTTTGAGGATTTTTTTTTCTTTCGTATAGTTATCCTCTACTTCACTGCTGTGGGAATGTTTCCAGGGATATTCCGAGGAGTTGTCGAAATATTAATAAAAATCGCAAAATTAAATCTTACATGGATTACATTAAATTTCGCATTTTCGCTACGCCACCTTTGAAAATAAGTCCAGTTACCAAATGATAACGAAAATTGAATTAAAAGTGCAAATTTAGTGTAATTTAAAATAATTATGACTGTTATTTTGTGCAATTAAACTCAATTTAATGAATTATTGAAGAAATATAAAGAACGTGAACATGAGTTTGCAGGGTCAAGTCATATGCTGTCTACATCAGATTTTTTTAAATTGGGTTACATAGGCTTTGGTGTTGAGAATGGACTACGGTACTTCTTGATATTTTTCATATCTTAAATTATCTACTTTATTTTGGCAAATATTTCTGAAATTTATATATTTCCTATTTTGTTTAACCGATTATTTCAGAAGGTTAAAAATTGTATGGATATATCTTTTGCTACCATTTTAGGGTCTTTTAGCATATTTAGCTATTTTAGCATATGTTGATCAAACGTTATATTTTTTGTAAATTGCTTTGTGTATTTAACCCGAATGTATTTATTTTCAGTTTTGCCTGTGCATATAATGTTTTACTTTCTTTATAATTTTTAATTTTTACTTTATAATTTTTACTTTTTAGCATATTTAGCTAATTTAGCATATGTTGTTTAGCATATAATTTTTACTTTATAATTTTTACTTTTTAGCATATTTAGCTATTTTAGCATATGTTGTTTAGCATAGTTTAGCATATAATTTTTACTTTATAATTTTTACTTTTTAGCATATTTAGCTATTTTAGCATATGTTGATCAAACGCCATATTTTTTGTGAATTGGTTTGCGTATTTAACCCGAATGTATTTATTTTCAGTTTTGCCTGTGCATATAATTTTTAATTTCTCATAGGAAGATTTTGATGCTAATATGTTTTAATACATTCTGAACACGTTTTAACTATTTTCGGAGTGATGTCCGTCTGATGTCTGTGGTCGATTTCTTGTGTACATGATAGCAGCCACAAATATTACTGGATTTTCACGAAACTTTATATCCGGCTTTACTATAAAAAAAAATCTAGAACTAGATAGATTTTTTAAATTCGAGCGGAAACTTTGAATTTTATTCTAATTTTTTTATTTCCTTAACACGGCAGCATATGGCAAAATTTGACATAATCATGCATAAAAGGGTTTATTTGTGGCTTAGTGATCATGAAATTTCATTGTTGTGGAAAATTGCCGCGATGCAATTATTATTGTTCGTGACATTATCACCCCTTGGAGTGGGCAGATTTTCCACGGGGAGGGGCGTACATTGTTTAATAAAGTATAAATCGAAAGATGTATTCAAGCCCGTTAAAATAAGGAGGGTAACGTGCTATAGTTGTAATCATTTGCACCACGATACCGATTTTTCAATTTTTTCTTGTAAAATTTGAAATAATAAATAGTTTTAGTATCATAAAGTCGAGTTGAGCCACCCTATAGTTAATTTATAACGATAACAGACATTCTTATACTTCTTTTATTGCGGAATAAAATATTTTAGTACAATATTTTGAAGAACAATATACTATTTGGAATACTACTGGAATTAGAACATACACTGCTCACAACTGAAATCGCAACGCCATAAAGTTGTAGGTGTAGCTTTATGTGAATCAGGCAATGAAAACAGCAAGGCGAGAAATGCAAATGATCAGTTTCGTTACGCATAGTGTCGTAACACCTTGCCGAGGAGCATAAAAGGCTAAGGAGGAGCGATTTCACAGCTAAATTGTAGCGTCATTGGTTTCAGGTTGTAAAAATCATCACAGTATGCCAAGAGTGCGTCGACGTACCGCATACGTTCAGTTGTCGTCAACGGAACGGCAACAAATCATTGTTTTACGTGAGGGTTGAATGAGCCTTCGAAGGATCGCTGAACTATTGGGTCTTGATGTGAGCACAGCTCGACTGTGTGTGTTACGGTTCTTAAGATACAACGAAACGACACGAAGGTCAGGTAGTGGAGCTTCGAGATGTACCACATCACGTGAAGATCGCATGCTTCTAAAAAGCGTTGCGCAGGATCCGTTTACCACAGCAACCGTGTTACAACGACATTTATCCCACACTAAAGGTAACGAGGTTTCGACGCAAACAATTCGAAACCGTTTGCATGACTCAGGACTCCGAGGTAGACGACCTTTTCGACACCTACCGTTTCAATGTCTTCACCGGTTACGTCGCCTCCAGTGGTGTCAAATGAGAAGCAATTGGTCAACAGAATGGCGAAACATTCTGTTCACGAATGAATCACGATTCTGTTTTTGGCATGCCAGATGGCCGTACTCGCGTATGGCGGCGCTGTCAACAACGCCACCAGGAAGCTTTTTCTATCAATCGCCACACAACCCCCCTAAGTGGTACCATTGGTTTGGGGTGGCATAACATTTGGTGGACGAACACCTTTGGTCCACGTTTCTGGCAGTATCACGGCACAACAATACGTCTCTGACATTGTAAGACCTGTGGTACAGCCATATCTATCAACCAGGCCTGGACTGCTTTTTCAGCAGGATAATGCCGGGTCACATACTGCACGGGTAACTATGAATAGTCTACAAGGTTTTGATATCCTGCCTTGGCCAGCATGTTCTCCGGATTTGTCACCAATTTAGCATATCTGGGACATCATGAGTCGCCGATTAAGAGAACTCCCAATTCCAGCAAACCATGTTCAGTTACAAGCCCAATTGCATGCTGTGTAGAATGCCATCCCTCAGCACACCATGGACCTGCATTGACGGGATGCCTCTTCGTATTTAATCCTGCATAGCCGCTCGCGGTAGGCCTGTTCTATATTGATCTAATGTCAATCAAGTTCCATGCTTTCATTTTCCAGATATGATTTTTTGATCATTTACACATCTCCATGTTACAATTATATTATGTAAATTTCATAAGGATGCATCAATTCCTTCATGGTGTTACGATTTCAGTTGGAGCAGTGTAATTTAAATAACAAGTACATTCGGATATATCTGCTTGTACAGTTGTATACTATTTTAACCGCTTAGCAGAAATATATTAAATTGTAATAAATATAACCCCTAAAAAATATAGAAAATATCTTGATATATATTAATTTATTTATATATTTGACTTTCGCTTAATGAAACAGTTTTCTTTGTTATAATGCATTTAGATTAATTAACTTAAGAATTAGCTTTTATGTTTGAGTTTAAATTACTTCAGAAATTACTTTTAACCCGTATTTAAATATTTATAACTGATGTTTGTTTGGGAGTCATCAAATATTTATATGCTTCGGTATAAAAATAAACTTTCAAACATGAGTATCAAATACTCTCTATTTGAGTTAAAATTTTATATATTAAGCAACAGAATATATATTTGAAGTTGAAATTTGTTGTTTTGATTACAATGGCTATAGAGTAGAACAATGAATATTTTAGTATTAAAATAATGTACATTTTTTCTGTTGTATTTTCGGTCACTGCCTGTTTTGAAAAACACCTCTGTAAAAATTTTTATGATCGATAATGTTTCTTTTAGATAGTTAGAATCTTTTAAATGAATTTTCTGGGATGGTATGTCTCTTCTATATTGTATTAATAATAATAATAAATAAATAAATACGTGGGCAGCACATGACTTTTCGTACAATTATTAATGCAATGATTTTATATTTTTCACAGCGAAATTATAATGCGTAAGACCCACAGCACAATGTTTTTAGCATTGATTTAACACCACATAAATTAAAATTTGGCGCTTTTAGCAACTTATAAGTCCAAACAGAATGACTTATTAATACTTGGCTGCAAAATTATCATCCAAATGTACTTAATTGTTAACGAATTTTCCGTGAAATAAATGACTGTTGACGAATTCTGTGGCTTTAAAATACAAAACTAGTACATAAAGTATCTTCTGTGAATGAAATGAACTACTACTTCCCTGACATTGATGTTAACAGATGCATAATGTATAATATTGCAGGTGGAAAGTGAACACATTGGATGATACTTACCTCTTTTATGATTTGATCTTATTTTTCTTATAAATTTATTTAAAAAACGTGCACTAACTCGAGAACGGTTTATGCTAGCGTTCTAATGTCATTCGTTTTCCAACGAAACATTATGTCAGAAATGATAATTTTTTTTATCATTATTAAAAGTCCTGATTTTTTTATGATTTTTTCAAAAATCCATTTGAAAGGGGGGGGAGGGACATTCGATTGCGATTAAAGTCACCAGTATTCACTGTTTGTAGTAATAACAAAATTATTTTTGAAATGCTGCATTCATTCGTGAAATATTGTGTCCACACACACATACTAACACGCAGACATACATACTAATACACACACACTAACATACGTACAAACATTAACAGACACACACGCCCATCACCTCAAAACCGTTCGATTCGACTTTTACTATACCTGCACCTATTTTCTATGCTCCAGCCACCCTTTGTTTAGCAATTATTTAGATGGCTCCTGAATTTACTTTGCATCCTGTATAATCTAATATAGTCATTGAACTCAAAATATTTTGAGAGCATTGTACTTTATTAAGAAATCTTATTTCATGCATCGATATCTGTTTAATTCTTCTTAATGAAAACTTATTTTCCTTATCTCCATCACTCAGTTTCAGAATATTGATTTAACTTTTATAAATTGGCGATATAGATATCCCTGAAAACTTCACAAAGCTTAACGCTAAATTTGAAATCATTACAGGATTATAGTTAATTGGGTTTCATAACTGGATAATACTGAATTTTAGAGCGTAGGGAATTGACGGTGCCGTAGATTTCTCTAAATTACATGTATGTCACTTAAAAACTTTCAAAGCTAATTCATTAACTTTATATGGTAAATTTATTATACATTTATAATTCTATTTTAGTAATACTGAATTAAGTATGTGGAAGGTAAAAAATTATTTATTTTATATCATTTTCTGATACTTCTTTAGCGAATAGATTTGGATTATACGTTAAATATTTAGGGAATTTTTTTATTTTATGGAAATTATAAAATTTGCATTATCAGTGATAACTTTGGATTTTTAATATTTTCCCCAGCTCAATCGGCAGATGCAAATATTATTTTATGAATGCAGTCTTCTATCGCCAAATTTTAATTTCATCTGGAAAGTTTTTTGGAGTGCGAGTTTCCACTCGACTTTTTTTTATACATTCAAATTCTGCAAGTTTCTTTTTTCAAGTCGGAAACAAATTAGTGGCATCAATAGAAGCATTTGTCTTATCCGTGTTAATTCAATCTATTGTGATATAATTAATATTCACAGTGTAGTTCAAATCATCAATCCTTTGTATACCATATGGATGATTTTACAAAAAAAAAAAAAAAAAAAAGCAAATATTTGCGTTCCATAGTGCCCCCCCCCCCCCCCCCGAGTATTTTAAAAACTTCTTTTGTACTATATTTATGGCCTCCTAATACCAAAGCTGAATTCCGATATTGCAGAAGAAAAGTTAGTTTAAAATTTTATCCACATTCCCTTTTCCATATCTACATACTGCACATACTGGTGGATTGCTTATACTGGTGGATTGCACATACTGGTACTTTCACATACTGGTACTTTCACATACTGGTACTTTCACATACTGGTGGATTGCACGTACTCTGGTATTTGTACATACTGGTGGATTGCACATACTGGTGGATTGCACATACTGGTGGATTGCACATACTGGTATTTGCACATACTGGTATTTGCACATACTGGTACTTGCGCATACTGGTATTTCTACATACTGGTGGATTTATCTTAACCAAAAGTTGTTTCCTTTTAAATTTTTTTTTTCAGTGAATATGTATGTCTGAAGATCCCAAGAATTTGGGGTCACTTTCATGGCTGAAAAGTAGGGATTTTTTTCTCTAGGAAAGGGACATTTTTGAACTAGCAACACTGCTGGAAAACAAGCATAAAAAGAAATAACTGCTGGTTTTTATGGAATTGAGTCGTATTTTTTCAACAATTTTGTGATTAGCTTCGGATTTGATCCCATTTTCAACATACGTACTTTTATTCGTTATCATTTACATACTTATAGAAAGTAGGTTAAATATAAATTAATTTTGATCATGCACGTTTATAAACATTTCCAGTACTTGGCTGAAGTTAAGTCTAAAAAGCTGTAGAAATAGTTTGTTGAGTGAGAATCACTAAACCTCTATTTTGTCATTCACATGCCCAATTTTTCATGTCCTGTAAGGAGCATGTTAATGACTCACAAGTTGATTGATGAATGTTGGTTAGAATTGTGTAGACTGCTGTTAATGAGTAGGATTCTTATTAGTACACATCCTTATCCACCTGTTGTTTCGATTAAAGATTAGTATAGTAATTTTGGCTGTAAATTATTTGAAAATCGTGTCTTGTCATTTACATGCTTGTAAACGTCATTAACATTAAGTAATTCACATGGTCCCCCCCCCCCCCCCGAAAAAAATGAAATAATACAAATACAAAAATATAAACATTTAAGCCCTGCGGATGTTTTATTATGATTAAGTATCTCTTGGAATATTTTACTTATCTCTTTTCAGATTTTTAAAACAAACTTAAAATTTCAGATACTCCAAATATTCCCGTATTTGTAGAATCACCTATATACCATGTGCTACCATTATTGTTCCGGTAATTATTATTGCTTTTTATGGAAAATGATGCTATGAAATTTTCAAAATTCGAATCGAAAAATCTTCTAATTATGATATAAAAAATCTTCTAATTATGAGAATCAATAAATAGTCTACTTATTCTTAGTTTTGTACATGATATTATCTACACATAAAATTTTATAATTGTAGGTGTATTTATTCAGAGCTGTGGAGTCGGTAAGTCAAATCTCAGACTCCTGTTTTTCCTACTATCAGATCAGACTCCGTTTTTTATACTGCCCAAATTTTATACCGACTCCTGCATAAATAGCAAATGTACTATTAATCAGTAGTTTCCATGAGTTTTTACTGTTCATTTTTCAAAAGCTCTAGTACAATCAGAAAATGCTACCTACGCCTATCGCGATTATTGCCATGAAATAGCAAAATTCAGACGAAATTTTCTACATTGACGGTATAAAAGTTAGCAATTTTCATGCAATTTTGGCAAAACTTTGTATAGTTTTTCGCTAAACAAAGTGATTGCATGATTGAAATCGCATACATTATTTTGAATTCAGAAGCATGTTGCTCTATTCATATTTAATTTTAAATTAATTCTATTAATTATATAATAATTAATATATAATAATTAATTATATAATAATTATATATTCTATTCTTATAATTCTATTAATTTAATTTTATATAATTTCAGGCAGTCATAACTTTTATTTTATCAAAATATGTTCTTATGTTAATCCCAATTTTTTTACGATATAAAATTTTCACATCAATAGTATTTTAATTGGTAAACAATTGATGCTTTTTTATTTATTACTTAAAAATATATATAAAGAAAATATTGAGAAAAATTAAATATTACAGAATAAAATAGTTCTTAAATAATTTTATTAAAAAAATATTTTAATCGGCGTCTGTATATTTTTGCAGACTCCGGCTCTGACTCCTAAATAAAATTAATTTTAAAAATTTGTTTAATTTAATTTTTGAAAATTATTTCAATCGGAGTCTGTATATACTGCAGTCTTCGACTTTCCTGAGTTCGATTCCCGGCTCTGCCCCAAATATCCCCCTTGTTTACGCGGAATACGGATACGTTAAATCTGTGGATCCGAAAGTCCTTCCGAGAGGTTGGTGGCAAGGGAAGGAGGTTAAGGCCCCTGTGGATGTTTCCCCCACTGGTTTCCGGTCTAAATTGGGTGGCACTGTCCGGGCCGCCTAAACAGATACCTTACACCGTCGTGTAGATCGGACGGCCTGGGTCGAAAGAAAAAAAAAAGACCCCGACGCTGACTTCAAATAAATATTAATTTTAAAAATTAATTTAATCTCCGAAAATTATTTTAATCGGAGGTTTTTTTTTTTTACAAACCACGCGACTCTGACTCCAATTGCACAGCTCTGGATGCATTTGTTCTTATTATTGTGACCCTATCTCGCACACACCCACACACACGATGATATTTTCCAAAAGTGTTCGAAATGGCTCCAGGAGGTCTTAAAATGTGCTTATCCATCAAAATCTCGAATTTCAGAGCTTTCGGAAAAACATTATCTTCTCTGTACAGTCTTACATAATAAAGGAAGATGTATGACATTTTTTTTTGTTACACAGACCGTCCGAACTACCCGAAGGTGTAAGGTAACCGTTTGGATGACCGGGACAGTGTCACGCAATTTAAACCAGAACCCAATGGGCGTGGCAAAGACAGGGACCGTACCATCTTTTCCCTAATTCATCATCTCTCGGATGGATTTTCGGACATACAGATTTAACTTACCCATACTCCCCTAGACACAGATATAGTTTCGGGCCGCGGAGATCGAACCAGGGTCTACCTTGTGCAGTGCAATCCCAATGACTTAACCCCTGGGCAATTGCAGTCGTCTCTGTCTTTCTGTCTGTGTCATCTGTAGTGAAAAATGGAAGTCTCGGTACAGAAGTACTTTAGGTCCACGGGCAATATGGCTCGGCGAGATTTATTTTTTATTTTTTGTTTCATTCTGAAGCAAATGACACACACTTTAGAACGCTAGCGTAAACTGTTCTCGAGATAATGCACGTTTTTCAAATAAATGCATATAAAATTACATAAAAATGAACAGTAATCAGATGCTAACTGTGTGTCGCCAAGTGTCACATAGAATATGTAACACTTGGTGATAAATTTGGGTTACCTTGGCGAATAATTTGGCTAAATATCGTCAAGTTGGCGATTTTCTTAATGTGGTTTATTTATATAAAATTTATCGTAAACCCAATAAAATATATAATTTATATTTTCATCTAATATAAAAGATTTTTTTTTCCTAACTTATTACTAAATCACATTTATTTTTCGCAAATTGAGAAAAATACAATAGGCAGGTGACCCCTGTCAAACATTTCTCTTTAAAAATAATTTTTCAAACCTAAAGCTTATCCGAAGTTGAAAGGATGAATTTGAATTTCAAAATAAACTTCTGAAATTCGTTAAAAAAAAGTCTTACGATCCATCATTGAATTTCGCCGCGATGTTTAGAGAAATATATCATTTTATCCATTTTCTTTCATTTTTGGCCAGTATCATCCATCACTCCCGAAAAAATATTTGGAATGCCTGAAGTGTGACATAAATTTGCAGATGTTTAGGAAGTATAAGTTTTGAATATTTTTCAGTTCTCCCCACCGAGCAAAAGAAGGAAAAAGTTTGTCACAGAATCTTCTCTAGACTTTGAATTAATTGTCAAAGTGGAGTATTTTTTTTCTTAAGCATCGTTTTGTGGAATTGAATTGGGATTTCCATGCAAGTGATTTGCTGTTTATACTCGCAGAACCCGTCCAAACGGGGCTTATCCAAAGCTAGGATCGCGGGAAGGGACATTACATGTATAAAAGTTTTTCATTATGTACCTATAAAATCACGCGTAATACGTATAAAATGTATAAAAAATTTATAATACGTATATCCTCACACAAATATCAATAAAATGGAATTTATTTTTATAGTTCCAAATTATTTTCCTAAGATTGTCCTTTATACATTCCATACTTTGTACGTTTAAATATGTTCAATTATATATTTTTTTATCTCTTTTAAAAATTATGATTTATATGTTCTACTTAATTTTATTCAATTTTTATAATCCAAGTTTAAGCCCATCATTTATTAAGAATTTAATTTACACTTTTATACATTAGAAGAGAGTAAGTTTTTCCTTTCTTTTTTATACTTCACTATTATCTATTGTACATTAAAAGTTGGGTAATTTAAAATGTACATAAAATATAAAACAAATAAAAATGCTTCCACTTGGTTTCCTATTTTTATTTATTTTATATATTTAAAGGCCTCTTTTTTACTTCATTTTATTAGACTAAAGTAAGTGTTTAATTTACCATAAAAATGCACGTTCTTTTTTTTAGAAACGTATGCAATGCATATAACTGGCATGCATAATACTTACATATTATACATATGCATATTACCTTTTATACGTCTTATACGTGCCATCCATGCCACGTGCCTTTCACGTCTTATACGTGCCATCCTTGCTTCTATTGCAGATGACATCATCGATGGACTGGTACCGCTATTATCATACGTTCATCAGCCGATACTAGTAATGGTAACAAGAAGACTATTATGTGGCATAATTTTGTTAACTCCTATAAGACACCGACAAATTCGGCTCCATTTCGCCAGCCCCCCCACCTCGGAATTTCAAAATTTCAATGATGTCATTCGTTTGTACTACGTTTGTACCGGATTGTACCGTCAAAATTTTCGTTTGTACCACTTCCGGAACGGGGTTATTCCCATTTCAAAGTGGGGGGGCTGGCGAAACGGCAGCCCCCCCACCTCGGAATTTCAAAATTTCAATGATGCCATTCGTTTGTACTACGTTTGTACCGGATTGTACCGTCAAAATTTTCGTTTGTACCACTTCCGGAACGGGGTTATTCTCATTTCAAAGTGGGGGGGCTGGCGAAACGGCAGCTCCCCCACCTCGGAATTTCAAAATTTCGTCGATGCCATTCGTTTGTACTACGTTTGTACCGGTTTGTACCGTAAAAATTTTCGTTTGTACCACTTCCGGTATGGCGTAATTTCTATTTAAAAGTTGGTGACCTTGAGCTCCGGTAACCCCCCACCTCGAAATTTCAAAATTTCGTCGATGCCATTCGTTTGTATTACGTTTGTACCGGTTTGTACCGTAAAAATTTTCGTTTGTACCACTTCCGGTACGGCGTAATTTTAATTTAAAAGTGGATGACCTTGAGCTCCGGCAACCCCCCCACCTAAGAATTTGAAAATTTCGTCAATGCCATTCGTTTGTACTACGTTTGTACCGGATTGTACTACCGTAAAAATATTCGTTTGTACCACTTCCGGTACGGTGTTGTTCTCATTTCAAAGTGGGCTTGCTTTAGAAACGGCAGCCCCGTTCACCTAGGAATTTCAAAATTTCGTTGATGCCATTGGTTTGTACTACGTTTGTACCAAATGGTACCGTAAAAATTTTCATTTGTACCACTTCCGGTACAGCGTAATTTTTATATAAATGTGGGTGTCCTTGAGCATCGGCAACCCCCCACCTCGTAATTTCAAAATTTCGTCGATGCCATTGGTTTGTACTACGTTTGTACCGGATGGTACCGCAAAAATTTTCGTGTGTACTACTTCCGGTACGGCGTAATATTCATTTCAAAGTGGGGGCTGGTAAAATGGCAGCTTTGACCTCGGAATTTTCATATTTCAATGACGTCGTTCGCATGTACTTCATTTGCATGGAATGTACCGCTAAAATTTTCATTTGTACCGTTTCCTATATATAGTTGTTCCCATTTCAAAGTGGGAGACTCCATTTCGCCCCTTCTCAGTTCCGAATTTCCAATATGCATCAAATAATTAAAGAACATGCTTTTATGACAATAAAATTTATATATGTATTAAAACATACAAATACAAATAAATATATTTTTACAAATCAGCACATTTATTCAGTACATTATTCAAATATTTTGCTTAAGCCGACGCAGTGGTCGAGTGGTCAAGGCGAGTGTTTCCACAGCAATCGCTCGACCGCCGAGTTGTGGGTTCGAGTCCCACGTAAAGCATGGATGTTTGTGTTGCGGGCGTAGTGTGTTCCGCCCCCCTCTGGTGCGCCTGGGGCAACGTCTTAGGACGGCTAAATGGTTCACGTTCTGGCCGCTGACGAAAGGCGAATGACGAAAGTCAAGTGCCTGGCCATTAATATATATATATATATATATATATATATATATATATATATATATATATATATATATATATATATATATTGCTTAACATATATTTATACAAATATTCAACTCAATTTACATTTATATAAATATTTAGTTTAATTTACATTTTCCCAAATATTTAACTCAATTGACATTTATATAAATATTTAGCTCAATTTGCACTTATACAAAGTAGCACTTATACATACTAATACGAATATGTAGCACATGTACATTGAAAAATTTGAAGATATATTTCGGTATTTGTGAGTATTTAAAATAGGTTTCAGGAAATAAAGTATTTAAAATATTGATTAATTAAAAAATGTTATGTACCCAACACAATTGAGTATAATATAGTTTTAAAAGTAAAGTAGGAATTAGCTATCATGAATGTGAGAATTTGGTTACAAATCATTTTAATTGCATTCATTTAATTTTATTTATATAAAAATTAGCGAAATTCTTTGCAGAAGTACTGCTTTTACTGTCCTGCATATTAGTTTCCCTATAGAGTATAGGGAACTTATTTAACTGGGGCAAGTTTTCAACGGAAGAACACGTTTCAAGCATCCTAGAACAAGAACCGAACGTTTATGAAGTCATTTCTGTATGTGTTAGCACGTGTGAATACACGCTAATATACTGTTACGACGTATTCTCTGGAATCGTGGGTGTGCGTCCAGGATACAAGAAAGAATCCAAATTTCTGGATAACTAACACGTTTATAAGCACAACATAAACAGGAATAAGATACAGCAAATGGTTCGATAACTATCTCACAAGATTACTAAACAACTGCTAGGTACAGTAAAATAGCAATTAAATACTCAGTTAATTTCACAAAACAGCGGATGCTATCCTGAAAACAATGACTTATCTCATAATTTCAATGTAGCTCGCATCACGTCAACTGCTCTCCAATTGAGCGATGACTCTTTTTATATATTCTCAGTAGAAACTGCCAGAAGGGGCTTATATCTCGTAGAATACTCGTCATTTTAAGAAGGTTCTCGAACATTCGAAATGTCGCCAATAAAACACCAAATCTGGCAACCATAGCTCGACAGTCCTGAAATGGCATCCCTAGACCCACATCATAGGAATGGCTGCCTGTACGGTGTTTCACTTCTGGTTCTCAAAAGTGCTTCCACTGAAGGCTTCATGATCGGGACAGTACATAGTGTATGTGTGTGCCTGTGAGTCCGCGGAGGTGTTATCTCACACGCGAATGAAGAGTTTTGAATATAATTTGGTACGATTATTGACCTCAGTGTATACTGTATTCCAATTGATTTTAAATGTAATCGAAAGTTTGGAAGACCCCCCCCCCTCCCCCATATTTTGAACGAAAGCTTGAAAAAATCATTAACCAGAACTTTCAATAATGATAAAAAAAAAAATCATTTCAGACGTAATTGATAGACAAATGATAGAAACTTTAGAATGTTAGAATGAACCATTCTCGAGATACTACACAAGTTTCGAATAAATTTTTGAAAAAATTATTAAAGCAAATTAAGAATCTGAATGCTGTTAAATGTTTAATTATTTCATACATAATATCCACTTAGAAAACGATTGACATACCACATACGACATTTCGAGATATTGCACATTTTTCATGTAAATTTATTCAAAACATAATGTTAAATTAAACAAGAAAGATCAATCATGCATAAGCATTGATTATGAAACACTTTCCAACTGAAATGTAATTTCATTTAAAAATTTCTGAAATGTGATACATTTAGTGGTGATATCTTTTACATTATCACAGTACTACAGTAATTTATTATACTTAAATATTTAAAACTGTATCGAAATATAAATCATCTGATTCTTTATGCAAAATCAATGAATATTTCATTCATATAACTTGTATTCCAGACTCCAGAGCTAAATAATTTTGTGTGAAAAAAATTCAGCAATTCTTATGTAATTCATCTTACAATCGCTTGAGATATTTGCATTCTGCATATGTTAAAATTAGGCTTCGTTGAAGAAATAATAAAAGTTTAGGGATCATTTAAAATCACAACTATTGTAATTGCATAGGCACGGAATTTAGGTACACAGATAATACACAGATAATATATGTGTGTATGTGTATGTACTCAAAGTATTGGAATCGTGCCGAAGATCGGAACTCGAATTTTCAAAGAATCTACACGTTTTGGGACTTCTAGAACACGAAAAAAACTATTTTTAGGAAGACGTCTGTGTGTGTAAGGGTGTATCTGTGTATGTTTCTGTGTATCTGTGTGGATATTACATCCACTCTAATTGAAAAACTAATGGACCGAATTTCATACAATTTGGTAGGTATGTTTTTTGTGGGAAATCCTGATGTTCATTAGATTATAGTACGATTCGTAATAAAAGAATCTGCCTTCTTTGCGAAATGGCCGCAGAAATTGCCTTTATCAACTCTAGCTAAAAACTAATGAACCAAATTTAACAAAATTTGGTGCATAATATTTCAATAACCTACAAGTGATTTATATACCAAATTTAACAAAATTTTGTATATAAATCATTTGTAGGTTATTCTAGTACGATTCGAGAAAAAGGAACTGGCTATTTTTGCGAAATGGCCCGCAAAAATCGTTATATATAAAAATATAAGACTACGTGTGTTCAATTATATCAATTAAATTCCTATTTTATACGTGATTTTTGACAACAAAAAGAATAAGACTAACCCCATTACTCTAGGACTAGCCGTTCCTGAGATATTCTAGTTTTTTCGCGTTTTCGCTACTCCACCTTTGACAATAAGTCCAGCTATCAAATGAGAACCAAATTTAAGTTTAACGTGTAAATTCAATGTCATTTAAAATACTTATGGTTGTTATTTTATGCAGATAAACTCAAATTATTATTGAATAAATAAAGAGAACGAATATGAGTCTGCAGGGAAAGACATGTGCTGTCCACATCAGAATTTTTAACAATATTACAACAATGATTTATAGAAGTGAACGGGGATTATTTTCAGGCCCTTTCGAAAAAAATGTATGATCTATATTTAAAGATCCATTAAATTTTTGTCGAATAAAATGTTCAACAAATTTAAGCTGTGTACCAAATTTTAACTCTCTAGGACGTAGGAAAGTGCATTAAAAATGCCATCAAATAAGTATATCATGAAGAGTTATATAAAATTTAAAAAAAATGAAAAATTGTTATCTAAAAAATTTATTTTAAAATGTGAAGCCTCTCTCATATGCACTACGTTTAAACAAATGGAAAGATATTTATTATATAATATATCTCTCTTTTCTTTCTGGAAGATATCCCAAAGTCAGAATTTAATTGAATTTGTTTTTTTCCCTATATTAAATAATTTTTAATTAAGAAACTACTTAACATATTTTACTGAATTTTTTATATATATTCTATGGGATAATGTGAATATTTCCTAAAAATTTCGAAGCAATTCGTGAATTTTAAATTTACTTAAAAAATGTTTGAAAAATTAGGTCCCATAGGGTTCAATGTATTTCATTTTTTCAACCCGGGTTCAATAAAAAACTAATTGGGTGATATTATTTATTTATATTCCCATAGGGCCTACAGACCGTCTGAACAACATACTAAAATTTCATTTTGATAAAGTCATTTTTACGGCAGTTATCGTGCTAACGGACAGACAGACAGACAGACAGACAGACAGACAGAATGAACAAAGTCATAAACACTTTTCAACTTTGTTGTAAAGTGTTAAAAAAAGGGAAGAAAGTATCGCCACATATAACACTTAGTAACAGTGTAGTAACACCTTCCACATACAATATTATGCAACATTATTCATATAAATCTAGATCATTCCATTCACTGGAAAAAATACATTTTGACAGTGATAGTAATTTGACGCCTATGAATTCGCCAATAGTAATTTATTTCATGTAATTGATATTAAACAGATGTTGATGTCATTTCATGATATTGTAATTAAGTAAACGTGAATATGAGAAGGTCATTCGTTTGGACTAGTAATTTGCCCAAAGCACCTAATTTCAATTGACGTCGTACTATTTTAATACCAAAAACATTGTTCTGTGGACCTTGTACACCATTGTTTCGCCGTGAAAGAAGTAGAATCATTGCATTATGTAGGAAAAGTCATGTTCTGCCCACATCAGATTTTTTAATCCATTCTGAGCCAGCTGATAATTAATTTGCACAAGCAGCTTGCTAGACAATTCTATGAAACAAAACATTGCAAATTTCCTTATTATTAGGCCAATTAGCAATTGCACACCAGGGTATCACCGAAAAAAGTTTAAATATGAATTACAATTACTGCTTACAGAAAATTACAAGAAAGAAGGAAGGCCGCCGCTCTGACGTCGCAACCTTTCAGTGGACTAATCCCATCTCCTCGAACGAGTATCAATTTAGTACTTGTGAAATTTCAGAAAATGTAACATTGAGTAATTAGATTGCATGCTATTGAAGAATTATCTCATTGTATACAAAAAATATAAAATAATAATATTATAACTTCTATCAGCATAAAGTTGTACAATGTAGCATTAGTAATATACTAACGTAATATTTTGAACTTTTTTTTTTTTAAATTAAAGTACCTGTACAAGCAAGTATTTCTTTAATTCTCTATACTTTCACTCGAAATGTCTTCGAAACTAAAGATCGATATAAATAGTAGGCGACAAAAGTATGTATTAGAAAATTTAGTTTCTAACAGATTCCTTTTGAAATTTGCCGCAAAAGGCAACACTCCTCTAGCAGGATGACCATACTTATCTCATACCTAATAAAAATATATTTCCTTGAATTCCTTTAAATTAAAAACACTTGTCAGAAACGTAAGGATTTCCCTCAAAATCTAAACTGCTGATTAATTTTAAATGCAGAAATAATGAAAAAATAGACCAAATTACTAATTAATACTCATAACAAACTAAGATTAATAATTAAAAGCAATTAAAAGAGTTCAAAACATAAAACAATAAGAAGTTATCTTGTTGAACACCAATGTTTGTCACAGAAATGTCAGTTTTATACTGGAACGTGGTGGTGTCCATGTACACAACTAGTTTCAAAAATTATAATATTCCATTAGTAAATAGTCCCCCTTCTCAAATTTAATGTCTTGCATATTTTCTATAAAGCTATAAAAATAATTTTATTACCTATGTAATTGTACAAATAAATATATGATATATGAATATCACTAGAAACATGGTATGATTAATAAAAACAATATGATATTTCTTAATGACAGATTAATTGATTTGCATAATTTTGAATCCAGGTAAATTTGAATTACAAAGTACAAGATCTTATTGGCATTGATAATCACCTAATGACATTTTGTCTTACAGAAAAGACTATGATGGAAAATTAAACTGTAACATTAAGAAGATATATCATGTAAGCTTAAGATGTACAGCATGTAAGCTTAGATGTACGGCATGTAAGCTTAAGAATTGGTACAAACGAAAATTTTTATGGTATAATATCCGGTAATTATCCGGTTCAAACGTAGTCCAAACGCATGGCATCGGCGAAATTTTGAAATTCCGAGGTGGGAGGATTACCGATGCTCAAGGCCACTCACTTTTAAATAAAAATTACGCCGTACCGGAATTGATACAAACGAAAACTTTCACGGTACAATCCAGTACAAACATAGTACAAACGAATGGAATCAACGAAATTTTGAAATTTCGGGGTGGGGGTTGCCGATGCTCAAGGTCACAGACTTTTAAATGAAAATTACGCCGTACCGGAAATGGTACAAACGAAAATTTACACGATACAATCCGGTACAAACGTCCTACAAACGAATGCAATCATGAACTAAATTCTGAAATTTCGAGGTGGGGGGCTTGCCGAAGCTCAAGGTAACCGACTTTTAAATAAAAATTACGCCGTACCGGAAGTGGTACAAACGAAAATTTTTACGGTACAAACGTAGTACAAACGAATGGCATTAACGAAATTCTGAAATTTCGAGGTGGGGGGTTGCCGAAGCTCAAGGTGACCGACATTTAAATAAAAATTACGCCGTACCGGAAGTGGTACAAACGAAAATTTTTTCGGTACAAACCGGTACAAACGTAGTACAAACGAACGGCATCGACGAAATTTTGAAATTTCGAGGTGGGGGGTTGCTGGAGCTGAAGGTCACCCACTTTTAAATAAAAATTACGCCGTACCGGAAGTGGTACAAACGAACATTTTTACGGTACAAACGTAATACAAACGAATGGCATCGACGAAATTTTGAAATTTCGAAGTGGGGGGTTGCCGGATCTCAAGGTCACCCACTTTTAAATGAAAATTACGCCGTACCGGAAGTGGTACAAACGAAAATTTTTACGGTACAAACCAGTACAAATGTAGTACAAACGAATGGCATCGACGAAATTTTGAAATTTCGAGGTGGGGGGGTTGCCGAAGCTCAAGGTGACCGATTTTTAAATAAAAATTACGCCGTACCGGAAGTGGTACAAACGAAAAATTTTACGGTACAAACCGGTACAAACGTAGTACAAACGAACGGCATCGACGAAATTTTGAAATTTCGAGGTGGGGGGTTGCTGGAGCTGAAGGTCACCCACTTTTAAATAAAAATTACTCCGTACCGGAAGTGGTACAAACGAAAATTTTTACGGTACAAACCGGTACAAACGTAATACAAACGAATGGCATCGACGAAATTTTGAAATTTCGAGGTGGGGTTTGCCGGAGCTCAAGGTCACCCATTTTAAAATTAAAATTACGCCGTACCGGAAGTGGTACAAACGAAAATTTTTACGGTACAAACCGGTACAAACGTAGTACAAACGAATGGCATCGACGAAATTTTGAAATTCCGAGGTGGGGGGGGCTGCCGTTTCGCCAGCCCCCCCACTTTGAAATGAGAATAACCCCGTTCCGGAAGTGGTACAAACGAAAATTTTGACGGTACAATCCGGTACAAACGTAGTACAAACGAATGGCATCGACGAAATTTTGAAATTTTGAAGTGGGGGGTTGCTGGAGCTCAAGGTCACCCACTTTTAAATAAAAATTACGCCGTACCGGAAGTGGTACAAACGAAAATTTTTTCGGTACAAACCGGTACAATCGTAATACAAACGAATGGCATCGACGAAATTTTGAAATTTCGAGGTGGGGGGGTTGCCGGAGCTCAAGGTCACCAACTTTTAAATTAAAATTATGCCGTACCGGAAGTGGTACAAACGAAAATTTTTACGGTACAAACCGGTACAAACGTAATACAAACGAATGGCATCGACAAAATTTTGAAATTTCGAGGTGGGGTTTGCCGGAGCTCAAGGTCACCCATTTTAAAATTAAAATTACGCCGTACCGGAAGTGGTACAAACGAAAATTTTTACGGTACAAACCGGTACAAACGTAGTACAAACGAATGGCATCGACGAAATTTTGAAATTCCGAGGTGGGGGGGCTGCCTTTTCGCCAGCCCCCCCACTTTGAAATGAGAATAACCCCGTTCCGGAAGTGGTACAAACGAAAATTTTGACGGTACAATCCGGTACAAACGTAGTACAAACGAATGGCATCATTGAAATTTTGAAATTCCGAGGTGGGGGGGCTGCCGTTTCGCCAGCCCCCCCACTTTGAAATGAGAATAACTCCGTACCGGAAGTGGTACAAACGAAAATTTTTACGGTACAATCCGGTACAAACGTAGTACAAACGACCGTCATCATTGAAATTTTGAAATTCCGAGGTGGGGGGGCTGGCGAAATGGAGCTGACAAATTCAGTTCTACTATGCAGCTGGAATAAAATTTCTTAGATTATTGTACTCGGACAGCACGAGGTCACAAGTTCATTTTTACAAAACTCGGAATGCTTATGGGAGATTTAAATATACTAGCTGCGATCCCCACAGCCAGCGTTCACATTTTAACACTTTACAACATAGTTGAAAAGTGTTTATGACTTTGTTCATTCTGTCTGTCTGTCTGTCCGTTCGCACGATAACTGCCGTAAAAATGACTTTATCATAATGAAATTTTAGTATGTTATCCAGAGGGTCTGTGGGGACTATGGGAATGTAAATGAATAATATCACCCAAATGGTTTTAGATTGAACCCGGGTTGAAAAAATGAAATACATTTGAACTCTATGGAGCCTAATTTTTCAAACATTTTTTAAGCGAATTGCTTCGAAAGTTTCAGTTCAAATTATCCCATAAAATATATAAAAAAAAATTCAGCAAAATATATTCGGTTTAAAATAATTACATCTATATCATATGAAGAGATCACGTGACCCTCTTCAAAATAAATTATGGCATCCATCTTGTGTCAAAATCGTGATTTTTAAAGTTTTTTTAATTTATATTTAGTGTTGCATCCGTTCTAAAACCGGTTTATTTTTGATTTTTTTCTGTGTATCTATACAGGGTGTCCCAAAAAGGTTGAAACTCGTTTTAATTCTTTACCTGTTGGAGATAAGTGGGCAATGTAAATTTCAAAAATGTTGAAAGTCAGGTAGGAAATAAGACTACGTTAATGAAATAGTCCTCCCATTAATTTTCGAAAAAGTTACGCATTTTAAATTTTTATATGACCTCCTTAGACAAATTTAGTCAATCAGAAAATTTTTATTTTTAATGCAACACTAAATCATTAAAAAAAGCAAAAAAAAAAAAAAAAAAAAAAAACCGCATATCTGTATCTTTAAAATCAACTGAATTATGATAAAGGAAAAAATCTGACTTATGCCACTTTTCCGTACCATGTGAAAAGCTGTTTCTTCAGTGAAAATAGGGATAATAAACAAATTGACGATGGAATTTGTTTAGATCAAAAATACGTTAATATGTGTCAAAATTTTGCATCACAAATGTATCTAAATAAAGCATTACACAGACAGAGATCATATAAAGCAGTGGTACTCACTACGCGGTTGGGTATCCTATGTATTATCATCCAGTTTTATCTTTCTTGTGATATGACACAAATTTACATTTCTAATTTGATATATGGTCCCAATTCACAATATTCAATTTTCAATTAAATATAACTAGCTCAATTTTAAAGATACAGATATGCTGTTTTTTTTAATGATCTTGTTGCATTAAAAATAAAAATTTTCTGATTGATCAAATTTGTCTAAGGGGGTCGTATAAAAATTTATAAAGTGTAACTTTTTGAAAATTAATGGGAGGACTATTTTATTAACGTAGTCTTATTTCCTACCTTACTTTCAACATTTTTGCAATTTACATTGCCCACTTATCTCCAACAGGTAAAGAATTAAAGCGCGTTTCTATCTTTTGGGGGCACCTTGTATACTGCGACAACGCAATTACAATATTTTTGAGTTTAAATGATCATCAAACTTCGATTATTTCTACAACGAAGCCTAATTTTAATGGATGCGGAATGTAAACGAGTAATTGTAAGATGAGTTGTATAAGAATTGCTGAATTTTTCACGTAAAATTACTTAATTCTGGAATCTGGAATAAAAATGTATGAATGAAATATTCACTGCTTTTGCATAGAGAACCAGCCGATTTATATTTTGATGGCGTCATTTAAATAAAGTTCATTTTTTTTCGATGAAGTTTTAAGTTTTCAAATATAATAAATTATTGTAGTACTGTGATAATTTAAAATATATCAGCGCTGAATGTATCGTATTTTAGATATGTTTAAATAAAATTGAATTTCAGTTTTTAAGTGTTTCATAATCAATGCTTTATGCATGATTGATCTTTCTTTTTTCTCATGCTCATTTTGTTATCATTCATTTTCTTTTAAATAATTAATTAAATTAGCGAAAAGCATAGAATTTCTTCCAAGTATCAAAGTACAATATTAGTCTGCTGGAAAATGTTCGGTTTTGAAAATCTCAGAATTTTCCCGCATGCACCGAGGTATCGCAAGGCTAAGATGGAGGTTAATTCAGAATTGAATTCGTTATCAAGACTCGCATTCAATCCAAATTAACCCCAAACAAGTGCTTGTTATTTTAATACGGGCCGGCCGGGTCGAATGTTAAGGAAATTACTTCGGGCCGGACCGGTCTCGGATCAGGTTCTAAAAAATTCGAGTCGGGTCGGTTAGAAGTAAATAAGAAACACAAAAATACATCATAATTTAAACAGAGAAATTTATAAGAATAGAAAAATTTTAAATTACGTATGAAGTAAAATTCTCAGTAAGCTGATAAAGTCTCCCTGTCCCATGTTAAGTAATAAAAGTTTGCTTTGTACGGAGAATGCAGTCGGGTAAATTAGAACCGGATAAAGAAAATAATAATTTCAGATAGGAAATTGAAGACTTATTAATTCGAAGAAATCCCGAAGTCAAAATAAAACATTGCTCTTCGCAACATTGGCTGAACCGTTAATTTGAGTATTTGATTTGAATTGTATGTAACATGTAGTATAAGCAATCCCTTAAATGACAAATCATGATCATGATGCGAGGCAATTTTAGCCAGGCTGCAATGTATTTAGAAAATAGGGCCGGGTCGGGCTGGGGTCAATTATTTTGAAAAATTCTCGGGCTCGGGTCGGGTCAAATCTTACTAAATTCGGGCCGGACCAGACCGGGTAAAATTTTTAAAACTAGGATGTGCCGACCTCTACTTTATATTAAACTAGCAGTGATTACGCGGCATTGCTCGGGATTTACGATGCAAAACTCTGATAAAAATTACACCGGAACATATAGGGTCGTGAATCTTATACATTGTTTTTTCACTGTGAAAGAAGTAAATTCATTGCATTATGCAAGAAAAAAAAATGGATCTGATTGGCCACTCTTTGGCCAATCAGATCCATTGGATCATACATACATACTTTTCTTCTTTATATATATAGATAGATAGATAGATAGGTATTTTTATATTCATTTATTTATTATTCAAATTAATAAAATTTGTTGAGTAAACCTGTGAAAAATAAACCATGGTGATAGAGTTTCCATTTAAATTCATATTTCAAACCTGCGATTTTTAAAAGTGACTAATACGTTCAATAAACCCTCATAAAACTCAGAGATTTAATTGACTTTCACGTTTTAAACCAACGATTTCTAACCTTTTACGTTGGGAATCATGGAGTTAGAGAGTAGAACTCCTAGGGAAAAATTTCGTTTTCCATTAATATCTCGAGAACCCCTGGCCTTAGAAACTCGAAACTAAATTTATAGGGAACTACCCATGAAGCTACCCACAAAATTTCATTAAATTCGGTGCAGCTATTCTCCTGTGATGATGAGACAAACGAAAGTTTCGTTTTTCATTAATATCACGACAACCCCTGGTGTTAGAAACTCGAAACATGGACTAAATTTTAAGTGGGGCTATTTCAAGACTACCCACTAAATTTCATCAAATTCGGTTCAGCCGTTCTCCCGTGATGTTGGATCATACATACATACATACATATTTTTCTTCTTTATATAGATTATAATTAAATTGAACGGTTATGTATATATCATTAGCTATTTTAATCATATGCAATACAAAAGTATTTAAGAAATTATAAATAATATTTCCTTGTCTCTTAAGATTTCTACAACATATAATCCCACTGCTATCATTAAATAAGAATTCCTGTATGTATTCTAAAAACGTTTCGGTATTTTCAAATGCTTCGGAATCAAAATCTGCATTTTTAAGCTCCTAAGTCATTTGTCACCACTAACATTTAAGAAAAATAATATATATTTCTCTGCCTTTATAAAAATAGAAAAGGAAGAGGGGCTCTGATATTCATCACTATCTGATATTCAGGCGAATATTTGTTTCCTCTTACTCTTTCTTCGTAAAATGATAGTGACGTTGCCTAAGGAGTTGAGGTTTTTGTTCAGATTTCTCGCCTTTTAGCAGATGAAATGTGTCTGTTTAATGTAAGCAAGTGATGTAATGCAGTTTCGTGTTTTGTTATATGGAGGAAAAAATTTAAGGAATTTTGACAAGTTAAAGTCGGGATTTGATTTTTATTAAACTAGAAATGAAAATCACCAACTTTAATCTCATCATACTTAGTTGAATGTTACTTGTTCCCTTGAAATTATATTCCTTGGTGATGATAACCTGGAAATTTTATTGTAATTCAGTGTTGTGAAAGTTTATCTAGGTTATTTCTTTTGAAGTATTTTTTCAAATTAAATTCTGAGAAATAATTTTCTTCTATCCTAGGTATCTATATCGAAACGTGTTTTAGTTAAATTGTATCTTGTAAATAAAATATTTGTATGTTTTATCAAAATTATGACTGACTTTTGTAATTTTTGCTGTTATAGTTCACTTGTATATATGCATTTGCATTCATTTACTGCTAATAATATTTCATTTGAATAAATTATTGTCTACTTATTTTTGCTATCCAGTCTTCATTTTAAAAAAAAATGTACATTTTAAAAAACATTTATTTTTGTATTCGTATGTAATACATATCTACTGTTTGTTTGTTTCGATCTTCAGCATGCTCTTCAGTATTTGGCTGTTAGTTAATTATATTAGTATGTAGGTCACACACAATACAATTTATTGATTTTATATCAGAAATATGGTTCTGATTAGCTTACTTTCAAATTTCGCTCCTGAAGATCACATTAAACTCTTTTTAGCTTATATTACCGAATTCCCCCTGGAGATAATTATTTAGAAATTTCAGCGTGAAATCCTTTCTACATATTACGGAAAGTATTCTCAACAAGTCTGATTGAGTTTCGGCTACTAAACACATCTGCAGGAGGCTTTGAAAAGAGATACTTAAATATGCACACCTTTCATGTTGAAAAGTGACGTCGATAATATTGTTAAATTATTTGATTTTACGATAGTTATTCTATAATAGTTGGGGAAAATATACATAAGAGTAGAAGGAGGGGGAGTGCTATAGTATTGTCGCCCTGGTGGTGAATATAGTTTCTCCAACGTCCTGGTGGTGAATACAATTTATCCAATATATAAGGTCCCTAGGAAAGTCCTAAGTACCCCAATAATTTTCTAAGGCCCGTGACTGCACACTTCAGGGCTATTTAAAGGAAAGTGATCTAGCCCTATTGAATAAAATCGATTGCAGTGCCCCCTTGAGGCGAGTTTTAAAAAGTTGGGATAACGAATTCTTCAACGAAATAGATGATAAAAGTCAATTAAAAAATAGTAGAACATTGCGTAGAATTGAAATTCCTGTGCATCTATATTCCGTGTTAACACTATTACAATATTTTTGAGTTTTAATGATTATCAAACATTGATTATTTCTACAACGAAGCCTAATTTTAATGGATGTAAAAAAATGATTGTAAGATGAATTGTATAAGAATTGCTGCATTTTTTTTTCACGCAAAATGATTTAGCTCTGGAATCTGGAATAAAAGTGATATGAATGAAATATTCATTGCTTTTACTATTTCGATGACGTCATTTGAACAAAGTTAATTTTTTTCGATGAAGTTTTAAAATTTCAAATATAATTAATTATTGTAGTACTGTGATAATTTAAAATATATCGGCGCTGAATGTATCACATTTTAGAGATGTTTAAATAAAATTGCATTTCAGTTGGAAAGTGTTTCATATTCAATGCTTTACGCATGATTGATCTTTCTTGTTTAGTTATTTTATGAAGCAGATTTTTTAGCCATTTTCACAAAACCTCGTTCTTTAGTGATCAAAAATAGTGTCATAGAGTTTCTATCTTGACACTATATTAAAGATAAAAAAAAATATCTTTTCAACGAGCTGTAAAACGAAACCGTAGGAAAATCACTTCTTATTTGAAAAATTATTTGAAAATTCATCTCATATGTATATTGTTATATAAAAAAATTGAAGAGTGAGTCGCTTGGCATGAATATGGAGTAAAAATGAAAAAAGCAACCGGTTTCGGAAGCTACAATGAGCTAATACTTTTAGTCGACCGTTATGCTGTTATCACAGATTTTGAGCTTTAGATTATTTTAGACAGCAGTTAGACTGAATTTGTTTTATAATTTTACACCAATTTCAATTATCTATGAATGTCGATATAAGACTCTATGATTCAAATTCTTTTTCACTTATTTTGTAGTATTTCAACACAGGTGACAAATTTGAACAGTTTTCAGACGATTGCTGTTTTTACCGGCAGTACCCGGGTCCTAAATAAGCAATCGTTATGCAAATAATGCAGATACTGATTACACCACTTAATTCCCAAATCGCCTGTTTCGAACTAAAATCATCCTCCCTCTTTTTTTCTTTCTTTTTTTTTTTTTTTTGTATGCACGACCATGCCAGTTGTACAACGCGGGCTTAACGCGTCCTTAATAAGCTCCTTGTATACGTCCTAAATAAGCGCACTGTCGCAAAACAGAAAAGAACCCCATCTTTGAACCAATGCGCGGATGCAGGACGCTTCGGCCCCAAAGTGGCCTTTGCTAATACGCGCTTGTATGACAGCTAAAATTGCACGTTAATTAATAAAAAAAAAATTAAATGCGAGTTTTCATTAGAATTTTGCCAGTTTTTAGCACAATACTCATGCTGATAATATAATACCATAATAAAAAATTAGAATGAAATCTTTTAAATTCACAAAGTTAGAAAACCGATAAATCAAATACTCGTACATACACGTACATATAGTTTTCGAAACAGCCGGTATTTCGTCTTCATACAATGTCTGTTATTTAATCAAAACACCTGCTTTCGTGTTTTTTGCATTCGGAAATCGTCTGCTGGAATGAATGTGATTTTAAAGCCGAAATTTTGACGGATTTACGGATTTAAATGCTCATGACTTTTAAATTAATCCGAATTTAAAAACAAAAATGCCGAGCCGTATCGCCTGGGGACCTGAAGTACCTCTGTACCGAATTTTGCCGCTGTCGGAAGCTTCGTTTTTTCACTACAAACGACACAGTGAGACAATAATATAAAGACATCGTCTTTTATTATGCAAGAACTGTATTTGATTTTGATAAAATTGAAAATTGTAACTGAGATAATTTAGCTAAAAATAATATAAAATAATTTTCAAATATTTCAAGCATGAATTAACATCTACCGAGTGATTCAAAAGTATTGAATTTAGTATTCTGTGAGGCATACTAAATTTTCTAGACTCTTATTATTTTTTTTTACCCAACATTCTATTGTTTTTGTCCATTTCAATCAAAGAACGCTTTTCATTTATTGATAAAAGCATTAAGCCTATGTTCTTCCTTTGTCTCGATCGAAACGTGAACTCAAATTGAGTCTTCATGAAAGTCCATTACGCAATATCTTTCCTTCCATTATTGAATTTCGCCCGTGATGATTAATAGAAATGTATCGTACTTTTATAACTGTTTCCGTCGATTTTAAAATCCCTATCATCCATCACGCTTGGCTGAAAAAATTTGGAAACTTGAATGACCCCCCGACCGCACCCCTCCTATTTCCATGTGGGAAAAGTCTCGACATTTTTCGGGATTCATCATTGGTAGTGAAAAATGATAGAAGCTTCGGACTTTTACCGCGTAATCTGGAACGGTTATGGTTGCTTCAGCGCGAATACATATTACTCGAATTGCTCCGGGCAGGGGAATTGCTATTTCACTTTTTATCGGTGAGGTCCTGATGAAATGTATATAATTTGGCTGCGATTTGGATAAATTTAATATATTGCTGAATTTTTAATGCATTGAGGCTGAATCATCAAGTTTTGTATGGCCATTGGCGTCGCTGGAAAAGCATATTTGGGAAAGGGGGGTTTTAGGAGAAAAAAAAAATATAGTGCTTAATTCTCCAAATATCATTTTTCCAATCTCAAGTTACTTATGATGAACCTTAAATTTTAACATAAAAAATATTAAATATTTATTTAATTATGAAATGTATTATATATATAAATTATGAATTATAAAGTGTAATTATGAAATTCCAAGACTAATTTTGGGGTATTTATACGTATTTCAAAAAGTTGATTGCGTGTTTCTATGTGTAAAAAACTGATTTATGATTTAATCCTTATTAGACAAGCATGTTTTTTATTATATAAAACATTTATGACGTGTTTTCCTATACAATTTCCTGGTAACTTTCGAATTTATTTTAAGCCTTTATTATTAGTATGCCTCGATCATTTGTAAAGTTACTGCCATCCTCGGCTCTTTCTGATTACTTTATTCTACGGATCTTTCGGTTCAAGGGCAATAACACAGGACTGCAATGAGTTGAATCAAACTAATATTTATTGTGCACTTCATAGAACTAACAGCGGCTGGCTGTTTAAAGCAACTGATCACATAGACAGTAATTATTATTGTACATACCCAGAATAATTTACAATATATACAAGATACTACAATTAACTAGCCTGATGATCACTCTTAAATGGATATGATCTTAAAGCTTTTATGCTTACCACTGGCATTCTTTTATCTCGCCCCGTATGGCGGGCCAAACCCCGAATATTAGACCTTTCCTAGTCATCATTGTATTCACTGGGTTTTTCTTCCAAGCACTCTCTCACTACAACAGACTCAAGGCAAGACCAGCCCACGATTAGAACGAACTCACGCAAGACAAGAACCCACAACTTATCTCTTCCGATTCGAATTTATTCCTACTCTACCGTAGGAACGCACAAAATGCTGATTAGGTCGGTCATTCGTTTAATAACCGAACCAGTTAGGATCGTTAATTTAAATAAACATAAATTATAATGAAAACTGAGGGAAATAATAATCGAAAGGTTATTTAGACCTGACACATTTTACAGTAATTAAAAATACTTCCGTAATCATTATTGAAATAATCACTAAAATAATATTTCTGTTTTTCTTTGTTTCATCAACAATAGAATTGCGATTGAAGTGCATTTTTTAAATGCGTGATTAATGCCCATATTTACGAATTAAAATATGTTTTAGCAAATGCGTTTTTAATTACCAAAGCCATTGTTCATTATTTGGAAGATTTGCTATTTGCAGATTAATACACAAAATGGGATATTCTTTTGGGGCTAGATATAATGCCCATTAAATGGAGGTGTTTGCATTTCTGAAGTGTCCGTTAAGGATATTTTACTGAAAACGTTTTTAAAATGAACATTGCTCAGTGTCTATACGTAAAATTTTAATACTGGAACAGAATGGGTCTCCGCTGGGCAGAGTCATGGCCCCCTAAAATTATCCTTCGGGAATGAAAATGCCCTTGAAATTGATAATATATCGGAATTACTAATTTTTGTGTTAATATTAGGTTTTTTCTTTTGAAGCTTCGATAATTTGTTTGTATCAGGAATAACAGGTTACAATCCAAAATTCAATTCATGTGATTATCCATTCCGAATTGTGTACGATTCCTTTTTCTTGAAAAAAAAATATCTAAGTTAAAGTAATTGATTGAAAAAGTAATAAAAAAACTACTATAAGAATGCGATTCATTCTTTCTTAAGCACTGCCCTTAAAATAGTACTATTCTGGGTCTTGTAATTTGATAAATGTTGATTAATGTGTGGTAACCACCTCTTGCATAATGTGTGGTAACCACCCCCTCTGCTACGAAGGACGTTCCTAATTATATGGTCGGACCCAAAGATATTTCTTGGTCAAATCGTAGCATTGGGAAACTACACTCGAAGCCCCTGGCTCAAACCTGAACGGATGCCAGCTGGTCCACTCAGTGGTGAGGGACGAAGAACGAACACGCTACCTTTTAGACGACAAACGCAACGTCACTCATAAGATTAAGGCTCCTCTATATACGAGCTGACTCATCAAGCATATTGAAGCCCACACAGGCCGAAAGCGCAATCCATTAGCATTAGCTCTATTCGTATTTTCACTTTAGGAAGTATTATTGAAATAATTATGGGTGGTTGTTCTGCACCGAACTGCTCTAATCATTCTAGAAAGGGTTTTCGGCTATTTCTCTTTCCCAAAAACGACGAAAGAAGAAGAAAACAATGGCTAATAAATAGTCGACGCCATACGGATACCCGGTACTGGAGCATAATTGTGCAAGGTAAGTTCTACAATATTCTAATTTAAACTTCTTTTTTTATATAAATTATTTATTTGAAACAATTATTTTGTAATTTCTGTAACTGTAGTAAGGATTATTAATGATTTTTAGTTGCTATAGTCTTATCTTAGTACACTTGGTTTGTAATCTAAACATCACCTTGAATGCATTATACTCTCTTTCAAACCTAGAAGAAAATAGCTTCTAATTATATATATATATATATATATATATATATATATATATATATATATATATATATATATATATATATATATAATAAAGATTCATTGCTGTTACACCAATATCTTTCAAGTTTTATACACTTTGTTGTATTTTTAGATCGTAAAGAATCACAGAATTGGTGAATCCTACTATTAACAAACTGAGGCCAAGTGGAAAACTTGCCATGTTATAGTAATTATGCAAACATAAGCTAAAATGGTAAATAAATCAAAATACGTTTATCTTAAAAGCTACTTGATCAACTATTGTTTGAAAATCCTTGATGGAAAAAAAGCCGAGCTCAGTAAGTTATTATTAGTATTTTCCTCTTTAAATACAAAGTAGTTAATAAACTTTCAAATATGTGAGGCAAACATTTAAAATCTTAGTAATAATAATAAATTTTATAAATCTATATTGCAAATGATATATTTATGCCTAATACAAAAGAATTTAAGTGCCTTGTTGAGAAAATCCTATAAAGAGAAAGACAGAAGGCCAATGTTTACATCAAATGATTGGCGCCATCGACTTTGCGATAAAATAATCGGTGCCAGTAATTTCGTGTCATTCGAACATAATTTTTTAGCAGTTTTTCGAAAAGATAATAGTTGATAATTATAAAATTTGAAAGATATTGGTGTAACAGGAATAAATCTTTAATATATATATGTATAATTTGAAGCTATTTACTTCTAGGTTTTGAAGACAGTGTAAATAATGCATTCAAGGTGATATTTACATTACAAACCAAATATAATAGAAAGGAAAGACTTATAACAACTAAAAATTATTAATAATACATATTACAGTTACAGAAATTATAAAATAAGTGTTTAAAATAAATACTTTACATAAAAAAATAAGTTTCAATTAGAATATTGTAGAACTTACCTCGCACAAGTATGCTCCCGTACCGGGTATCCAATTATTTATTAGCCATTGTTTTCTTCTTTCTTCGTTTCTAGGAAAGCGAAATAGCCTAAAACCCTTTCTAGAATGACTAGAGCAGTTAAGTACAGAACAAGCACCCATAATTATTTCAATAATACTTCCTAAAGTGAAAATACGAATAGAGCTAATGCTAATGGATTGCGTTTCCAGCTATGGTGGGCTTCAATATGCTTGATAAGTCAGCCTGTAGTAGAGGAGCTCTACATAAGATGACAACACCATGAAAAAGACGATCGACGCTCATGCTCTTCTTAGCCTTCCGCAGCACCCGTTGGGTTCTCTTTGAGAATTATGAGAATTATCGGGCTTTATGGGGGTGGTCCAAGCTATACTCACATGCTTGTTTATGTACGTTTTTCTAAGAGAGGGCGTACGAGGTGACCGTCCTTTGCGTCATTCTCTGCTATGAAGCACTTTTTTAGTTATACATTCGGACCCGAAGTCTAATCGCATTAGGCTACTTCACTCGAGGCCTCGGGTTCAAACCCGAGCGGAGCCAGCCGGTCCCTTCAAATGCATAACACAGTTATTGGAAATAAGTTGCATGTTTCAGTTTTAATATAAGGATTCCATTTTCATATTGCGTTTCTGTTCTTTAATTTAGAAAAGTTCAAAGTTCGATTTTTTCTCATCACAAATTCGTCTGTCAAAAGTAAATAAAGTAAACGCATAAAAACTTCAATTTTTAATCATATTCGCAACAAATGCAAGACGAAATTGCTAAGTATATTGAAATTATAATATAATGAACGTGGTACATGTAATAGAAATGAGAGTATAGGAGTAAAACATCAAGCTTTGAAAGAGCTATTCTAAGAATGGTTAAATCATAAGGGTGAAACATGTATAATGATGTAAACCTCTTTATGTCACGTTATCATAGAACCCTGATATTACTCAGGCAAACAATTATAATGTTTCTGTTGATAGTTAGTTTTTTCTTAAAATTAATAAAACTATCAGAGTTCTCGACTTTAGCGAAAAAACAAATGGAGATCAGAATGAATAACAAAATTTCATGAACCAATTATTACATTTTTACTTACTCGGGGTTTACACGTTTGTAACATATCTATGAAAACAGATTTGAGTGTATAAACCGTGTAGAATTAGATTTGAGTATATCTTCGTGTAAAAAAAATATTTGAGTGTATTTTCCGTATAAAATCAGTCTTGAGTGTCTACTAAAGTCTGATTTTACAAGGATCTTATATGTAGAACATATCTATCGTGTAAAAACAAACTTGAGTGCATTTACCGCTTAAAACCTTTTTTACCAATTTGCTATAAAAATCATTTTCCACAAAATTAGAATGTTATCTATGGCTTGGAAAGAAATTCAATTCTCTTTTTACATTGATTTTGATCTAATACAGTTAGATTAGCCTCAAGTCTGCTTTTATACAGATATTTTACGAGGTTAGAACTTACAGTGAAATCTGCTATTTTTTACATGGATTTTTCACACGTTTATTGCGTATCTACCGTGTAAAAATAAAATTGAGCGTATTTTCTATGTAAAAACAGACTTGAGTGTTGACTCAAGTCTGTTTTTACAGGGATCTTTTCACATAGTTAGAACGTATCTACCGTGTAAAAGCAAACTTAAGTGTATCTACCGTCGAAAACCCGGACCGCCCGACTCGTCCTAGGACATGAGCAGTGTAAAATTTCATAAATTTTTTTTATAAGAAATTCATTTTCATAAAATTGAAATTTTCCACAAAATTATAATTTTATTTATGACTTTGAATTATTTTAACTAAAATGTGACCTTGTGAAAACAAACAGAGACATATCCCTGAAAATATTATAAACTTATTATAAAATTTTATTAAACTTATTATATACTTATTATAGACTTAATTCCAAAATATGCTCGTTCATTTATTAACACAATATATTGTTCAGGCACAATATAGAAATAGAAATATTTTTGTTATTAAACTTATTATAAACTTATTATAGACTTAATTCCAAAATATGCTGGTTCATTTATTAACACAATATATGGTTCAGGCACAATATAGAAATAGAAATATTTATGGTATTAAACTTATTAAAAATTTATTATAGACTTAATTCCAAAATATGCTCGTTCATTTATTAACACAATATATTGTTCAGGCACAATATAGCAATAGAAATATTTATTTTATTAAACTTATTATAAACTTATAGACTTAATTCCAAAATATGCTCGTTCATTTATTAACACAATATATGGTTCAGGCACAATATAGCAATAGAAATATTTATGTTATTAAACTTATTATAAACTTAATATAGACTTAATTCCAAAATATGCTCGTTCATTTATTAACACAATATATGGTTCAGGCACAATATAGAAATAGAAATATTTATGTTATTAAACTTATTAAAAATTTATTATAGACTTAATTCCAAAATATGCTCGTTCATTTATTAACAAAATATATGGTTCTGGCACAATATAGAAATATAGAAATATTTATTTTCATTGGCGATTTTACTTTCAATCTCCCCCTCCCCCCTTTCAGATATTAGAATATTTTCTAAAGATAAGTTTTACGAAAAAAGTGAAGTTAGATGTGAAACTGCAATATTTTACTTTTGTAGTACACTGTCTTGGTAGTTAAATATTTAAAGAGAGGTATTTCAGAACGCACTTTCCAAGTCAAAATCTCTCTCTCAAGTATTTAATGACTACGGGTGTTAAATCGCAATTTGTAGCTGTAATATTGAATTCCCGGATGTGGTATGATAGATGAATAAAAATCGAGAAAAGGAAGCCTGAATGTGGAAGTAATGACTGGAGTAGATGTGGAAGAATCAGTTTTGAAGTTTAGCTCATTAGGTTGACTTCTATGCTGAAGTAAGTAGAAATGTTTGATCAGTTTGTGACGATTCAAACTTTCTCAGAGTTACTTATATCGAGATTTTATGCTGATATAAATTTAAAAAGCGATGTTATCTTATCTTAGTCTATCTGCACGGGTTTTTAGGGGAAAAATTTTTAAATGGTAACTGTGAAACTGATATTTTACAAATCTATTATATTCTGCCTATGCATTTTACTAAACAGTTCTGTGTGTTGTTTTCTGATTACATCGGTCGGTAGAAATTATCTCCCCGATATGATTTTATTAGATTTAAATTGGGAATATTGCCACAAACTCTAATGTGTAAATAAAACGTTTATGTCGCCATCAGTGTGAGTGACATCAACGACATCCTCTGCAATTTTTTTCTTGTGGTATTATGTTTATTTTATAGTATAATTAAACAACTACTGACAGTCCAAAATATCATATTTATGATTTTGCAAATGGCCCTATAAATGAAAGGCCATTTGCTTTTCCTTAAAAACGAAAAAAAAAATTAGCACATTTCTTCAAAATGAAATAAATTCACTTGTTATAATATTCCTGTAATATGGGATAAATAAACTACTTGTGTATCGTTAGGGAAAAAAAAAGAAATAATCATTTCAATCTTCAAAAATTATGTATTTCAGATAGTTACAATGCGGATAACTATTACAAATTACAACAGTCCTTTAAACCTTGTAAACCAGTTTATCTATTTTTTAATACCTTTCTCCTTAACAACGGTGAATAATAGAGCAATTTCGTTATAGTTAAATTCAGCTGTGTGCGAATCACTACACATTTTATTAGGCATCGGAAAAAAAAGAGTTATTTTAAAAGCTATTTTTCTAGTAGAATAAAGCAGACTCTATCAGCTTTCTCAGAGAAAAGTCTTTGAGGAATTTATTACCCTTTTATTGTTGTTTTTTCTCGGCTACTTTAATATCTTTTTCTTCCATAATTTAAAGAAATGATAGATGTACATTGTATAGTTCTATAGTTTTAATTGTTTTTTGTAACTTGTATAGTTTTAATTTCAATGCATATGGTAATTTTTTAACTCCAACTGTGGAAGTTATTTTGCATATAAAAACTAAATGTTATTTTTAACTGGCATTTCTTATTTAATAGAAAAATAATCAAAAGATTTATGCCGTGGTTTTTACTGTATTTCCTTTATTTAACTTTAAAATACATTTGAAAAATAAAATACAAAATATTTTTGAAAAATGAAATGCAAAATACTTTTAAAAATGTGACGAGTAGTAAAGTACAAAGTAGAAAATACGTATTTTGTATATCTTTTTGTATTTTGTATTTGAAGCGTGTATGCATTTCCTAGTTATGGAAGTGACTAGAGTCAATTCGTAGATGTATCAGTAGTGAAGTAATGTAACTACGATATGTATAGCTTTTCCTAATACTGCAGTTTTCGTTTACTGTTATCATATTCTATGTATATAAGTCAATTCCACAGATTTATTTTAAAAGCTATTTTTCTAGTAGAATAAAGCAGACTCTATCAGCTTTCTCAGAGAAAAGTCTCTGAGGAATTTATTACACTTTTATTGTTGTTTTTTCTCGGTTACTTTAATATATCTTTTTCTTCCATAATTTAAAGAAATCATAGATGTACATTGTATAGTACTATAGTTTTAATTGTTTTTTGTAACTTGTATAGTTTTAATTTCAATGCATATGGTAATTTTTTAACTCCATCTGTGGAAGTTATTTTGCATATAAAAAATAAATGTTATTATTAACTGGCATTACTTATTTAATAGAAAAAAAATCAAAAGATTATGGCGTGGTTTTTACTGTATTTCCTTTATTTAACTTTAAAGTACATTTGAAAAATAAAATACAAAATATTTTTGAAAAATGAAATGCGAAATACTTTTAAAAATGTGACGAGTAGTAAAATACAAAGTAGAAAATACGTATTTTGTATATCCTTTTGTATTTTGTATTTGAAGCGTGTATGCATTTCCTAGTTATGGAAGTGTCTAGAGTCAATTCGCAAATGTATCAGTAGTGAAGTAATGTAACTACAATATGTATAGCTTTTCCTAATATTGCAGTTTTCGTTTACTGTCATCATATTCTATGTGTATAAACGAATTCCACAGATTTTGTTGTTTAAATTTCTGTCTGATTTGGCAAATATTTTATAAATAGTTAAATTTGGTACACGATGCTACTTTCTTTTTCTAATAGGTTGTACAGGATTAGTATTTTTGAAATCTGAAGTTTATGTGAAATTAATATTATCGTAATTTTGGTGATAAAAACAGCTGCGTGTACAGTGTATAAAATGCAGTTTTTGCTTTAATCGGAAGCGGTAGAGGAGATATGCTGAAATATTTTTTCTTTTCAGAAGAAAAAAAAACATGACTTTTGCCCTGTTTTTTTGTCAGAAGTAGAATATAAATTAATATCGTGGTAGAACTGTTGGATGACAGGAATATTAGAAGGTAAAGTAACAGCAAAAGACTTAGGTAAACATTGGTTATAAATGCATTTTTAGTTCGAATAACCAAAAACACTCAGAAACGAAAGAGAATTATTGAATGAACTCAATGGTGAAACATTGAATACAAAAATCAATATAATTCATAATCGAAAGAACATCGTCAACATCCTTATTAGACTTAATGCAAATGAAACTTCGTTAAGTATATTACCTATTTGATAAAAGCACTAACTGTACCCCCAACTACTGCAAGTATTGTTTTTAACGAAGTTTATTTTACAGTTTTTCTGCAGCAATTTGGATGTCATTTTTTATACTATTAGGCTTGTCAAAAACAATCATCAACATAATGAACATTAAAAGGGAGCGGAATATGATTTCGAAAAAGTGTATTCACAGGATTACCCATGCCTAACTGTCAGACATTTATAGCAGATATAACTACTGTAAATGTCATAACTTCTACTTTTAGGCATAATTACTGTAAATATAATAACTACTGATTGTCAGACATACTACATAACCTACTGTGACTCCACCATACTAGGTGATTTAGTTTAGCCTTTGTGCTTGCACGTGGTCCACATTTCATTTGGCATCCAGGCCATTATAGCATGTTATTTTACAGTTTTTCTACAGCAAATTTGAGCTCAATTTTTTTATTAAACTTGTCAAAAAAACAAAAAACAAACAAAAAAAAACCATCAACATAACGAAAGTTAACGAAGGAAACTTGAAGTGTTTTCAAAACGATCGCCTGCTTTTATCAGACCTTATATACGCAGCAATTTACGTTGTAATTGTTTAATTTAAATGTACCGTGATTATGCAATTGCAGCATACAAAAATTATAATGTTTATATGTTGCATTTCTGTTAATTTTTGACATTTTTTGCTAATTCTTTATCGCTTCTGTGACGTTTAAGCCAATGAGGCCCTTTTGCATTTTATGCAAAGTGATTGCATCTTGCAAAATAAAAATCATTATTTTGTGGTCTCGCTGGAATTGTATTTCTTTACTCCACTATTTGTTCTGTGTTTTGTATCACATGTGAATAAGCGAGACTTATTGGTTAACACAATCATACTTGTCTTGCTATATAACAGTAAACCAATATTTGTATAAAGGTATGGAAATGAGAAATCGTAATACAGATAAAGATAAATGTCTGACGTGTAATTCATTTAATGCAGTTATCTACCGTGGAAAACATTCTTCCTTTCAATTGCAAATTTGCACTGAATATACTAAAGCGTGAATATTTTTGTCACGGTGGATTTTCTCCTTATTAATATTTTACCGTACATATGATTTCCACTGAAATTGTGTCTGCACCTATTTCTATGCGCTTGTACGCTGCTAATTGAAGCTAATTCAATTGAATATTTTATTGATTTTGTAAGAAGGTTTTGTCTTTTTTTATATGGAGCAACCCATCTTTACTATAAAAGCGCATGTCTTCCACATTTATCCCAAGACGAAAAGGTCATGGGTCCCGACCAGTTCCCAGGCAGTTAATGTTAAGAGTTGTGTGTATCTTCCGTGTAAAACCAGACTTGAGTGTTGACTCAAGTCTGTTTTTACAAGAATCTTTTTACATATTTAGAACATATCTATCTTGTAAAAGCAAACTTGGGTGTATTTACCGTGTAATACTTTTTTCACAAATTGCTATAAAAATTCATTTTCTCAAAAATTGCAATTTTCCCACAAAATTATAATTTTATCTAAGGTCTGGAAGGAAATTCAATTATCTTTTTACATTGATTTTGATCTAATACAGTAGATTAGACTCAAGTGCTTTTATACAGATTTTTTACGAAGTTAGAACCTACACTGGAATCTGTTTTACATGGATTTTCACACGTTTATTGTGTACCTACGGTGTAAAAATAGAATTGAGTTTATCTTCAGTGTAAAAACAGACTTGAGTGTTGAGTCAAGTCAGTTTTTATAGGGAGCGTTAGTTAGAACGTATATTTTACTGTATATATGATTTCGATTGAAATTGTGTCCACATCTATTACCATGCGCTTGTGCGCTGCTAATTGAAGCTAATGCAATTGAATATTTTTTCGATTTTGTAAGAAGATTTTGTCTTTTTTTGTAGGGAGCAACCCATCTTTACCACAAAAGCGCATGTCTTCCACATTGATCCCAAGACGAAAAGGTCATGGGTTCCGGCCAGTTCCCAGGCAGTCAATGTTAGCTTCTTCTTTGACTCCAGCCGTAACCTTTACAGAATCATCAGCGTCGAAGGAACGAAGGTAGTTGTCTTCATTGTTCTAATTTCTCTTCTGTAAAACTTATTTTCCACGCAATACGTAGTATATGTAGCTTGAAAATATTGTATCGAATGTTCATAAGGCAGTATTAATTAAATGCCTTGAGCTGGAGACGTCTTTAGCTCAACATTGTGATACTGACCTAACACTCTTTGTCCCCGGGATTAAACTCCGGTACTGTCAAGTTGGTACGTTCACATTCTCGCTACATTGGTGACCTTGGACACGAGCACGAAGCATCCTTCGCTCAGTTATTCAGCTTCCTGAGTATTATATATGAATTGCATAAATGTACTTTTTGTACTCCCCATGAGATGGCGCCACCGCACTTACTTGACCTTCCGAGAATATCTGATGTCGACATACCGTACGCCATCGGGCTTTGTGATTCACTACTAGGTCGCTTGTACCAGCTTCTTCACTTCAACTTGGAGCTCACCGCCTCACAACCCAGTGACAATTTCGTTCGGTTTCTCGAAACTCACTGGGAGGGGGGAAGTACTGTAGCGAACGCTCATAAGGCAGTATTAAATGCCTTGAACTGGAGGCGTCTTTATCTCAACGCTATGATACTGGCATGCTTATATATTTACCACGCTCTGACTCCTGGATCAAACCCCGGCACTGCCAAGTTTGTGATTTCGCATTCTCGCTAGCATATTGTCATAGTGAGAAGATTTTAGCAGATATTGGAACAAATTAGTTGGTGTTGCTGGGATCTTAAATGAGCGCCCGCTACTTAAATAATACATTTACAGATAACAACAATCACTTTCCAAATCGTCAAATCAGTTTCAATCCCCCTCATCATGAAATGTGAGATCCTTAGTTTGCGCAGTCCAATGCTCCACAAAAATTAAACCATTTCCAAACACGCCCTCCACAAACGTGAATATATATATATATATATATATATATATATGTATATATATATATATATATGTTTATATATATATATATATATATATTATATATATGTATATATATAATATATATATATATTATATATATATATAAAGTAAATAAAGGAAAAGTACAGGAGAGAGGGCATGGCTTAAACCTTCCCAGGCATGCGTAGAAATACCGAGAGGAGAGTAGAAGTACAGTGCCTAGAATTCCATTGCTAGGTAAACCGCAGTCCGGTGAAAGGGGTTTGTTGCTTTATATGATTCAAAACATTTTTTTGTTGTTAGAATGCTACGATATACAAGCATCTTTTTTCCAAACTGTAGAATTGTGTTAATGTTACTTTTTTGGATGCGACAAGATAAGTGTCAAATAACTTAAAAATACAAATTTAGATATATTTAAAACATAAATATGAAGGAATTGTCTTACGGATTCAGTTCAAACATCGTTGGAAAGAACGTTCACTAATGGTATCAAGATGGAAAAGTTATGATAATATTTTCAGTCGCTAAAGAAGCGATTTGTGTGAAAATAGCCTAAAATCGTACTAAAAATAAAATAATTAAAAATTTAATTTGAATTTAAAAAATATCGCCGTGGTGCACCTTCCAGGGTCCTAAAGAACCTGTGTACCAAATTTCATGGCCGTACGATGATTAGATTTCCCGCTGCAGACCACACACACACAGACATATTTTATTATTATGTAAGATACACTTTTTGAGCATACCTGAATATAACTGTTTTTCAATCATATATTCCTGCGAGTTTGTGAACAAACTGAGTAATTCGCATGAAATTTGGTTCGTTCATTTCAATCGATAAGAGACCTATTTGCAGTAGAACCCTTCTTCATCGGCTTAATTAGGACTGAGGTTAAGAGAAGGAGAGATTTTCCTCTTATCGCCGGTTAAGAGAAAATCCGGTTAACAAGGGTTGGTTAAAAATATTAAATCCGTAACATTTCTTACTTCTTGTTAGATATTCTATAATAAAAATTGTGCATTATAAAAGTATTTAAACAAATTACTAGGCAAACAAATCATCATTAAAATATAATATTTAGCAGTCTGACAAGAAGGTTAAAAATAAAGCATACGCCCGTAGAAGTTTATAATTGAATGTTATAATTATTTTGTTTCAATCTTCAACAGTGACTTTTTGTTGCAAAGTCTCACCATTTCTTTATTAATATTATATCCATATTGAAGTGGAGGTTGATTGCTGTTTAACATAACAAAGAACCACTTTTGAAGCGTTCATTCCATCAGAATGTGAAACTCGTAAGTTTCTTGGTGAATCTGCGTCATCGGAATCTTCAGCATCATTTTGAGGCGCACTAGTTAATACGAGTCTCGTAGTCTCGATAACAACAGTCTTCGTCAGTCGGTATTTCGCTGTCCAAGTCATTGCCAGATTTAAACCACTCTTCCACATCTACTGTAAAGGTAGTTCATTCCATCAGAATGTGAAACTCGTAAGTTTCTTAATGAATCTGCATCATCCGAATCTTAAGCGTCATTTTGAGGCGCACCAGTTAATACGAGTCTCGTAGTCTCGATAACAACAGTCTTCGTGAGTCGGTATTTCGCTGTCCAAGCCATTGCCAGATTTAAATCACTCTCCCACATCTACTGTAACATCACTGAAGCCTACCAACGAATATCTACAGATTACGTAACATAGAAGCACACAATAAAAACCTTTGGATGGGGCGATTTTTAAAAGTGGTGATTTTTAACTTTTACAGGTGAAATCAAAGCAAGATTAAAAGGAGAGGTTAAAGGGAGGCTGGTTAAGAGTGGTTCCACCGTATTTTAAGAGAAATCGAACCAAAGGAAGGACCTCCATTGATGGAATATGTTTTTTTTTAATTAAAATACTAATAATTATTTAAATTACTTAAATAGAAAGTCGTCCGAAGATAGAATTAAAACTTTTAAAATAAATTGAAATTTATTTACAAATTATAAGACTTCTTTAAAATACATGTATATAGATATCGCCTTAGCGCTTTTGGGCGTTTAATCAAATTACTTAAATGGCAGAAAGTTTGAAGATAGAATACAAATATTGCATGGTATCAAATGCCATTCGGCCATAACAAAATTAAAAAAATTGGGAAAAGACAAAACACAGATTCACAAACAAGAAAACAAAAGCCGTGCAGGTGGACATATATTTAAAGATTTAAGTATGTAGATAAACGTTTCACTTTTATGGAATCATAAATAAGACGGCAGGTAAAACTTAAGTTTTTGCACAGGGTTTTAAAATCTATATAAATGAAATTGAAAATGTGTCTGCGTTTGTCTATGTTTGTCTCATCAACACTGGAGAGCGGCTGCACCGAATTTCATGAAATTCTGAAAGCAGTCGTGAAATAGCTTCATATAAAATTTAGTCTATGTTTCGAGTTTCTAGGACCAAGATTTGTGGAGATATTAATAAAAAATGAAAAAAAATTAAATATAGCATTATAAGGACGATATTTTTTCCGAAAATTTATTAGAAGAAACATATATCATATTACTTAAGTTACGGAATTAAATCCAACGTGTTTATACAGATGATTTTATTAAATCTTTTTCGATTTAAATAATAAACTAATATCTCGAGAACCACTGATCATAGAAACTCCAAACATGGACTAAATTTTAAGTGGGACTATTTCCAAGCTACTCACAAAATTTCATCAAATTCGCTTCAGCCGTTCTCCCGTGATGACGGAACAAACAGACAGACAGACAGGCAGACAGATTTTCAATTTTATATATATAGACTAGCAGCATACCCGTTCTTCGTACGGAGTATATAATATAAAGAAACTTATAATTCGCAATCATGTGCAAATTCTGTTAAAATATTAAATTTATTGCTCATAAAGAGAAGTTTAAGAATATCTGTTCTCACTATGCAGAATTATCTTGACGGGCAGATATGAAGAATAAAACATCCTGACCCCTTTTGTAAGCAAATTTACAAAAAAAAAAGAGGAATTGAATCATTATATGCAACCCCGTACTACTTATATTGTCGTAGATTAGAAAATATGCCAGTGTTAGTAGAAGATTACCCGTATTACAATATGAGTCTCAAAAATATTTGCCAGAATAAAGGAGATGACGTAATAAATTGAAAATATCAATAATCCCCGTAATCTTTTACCAGAAGGTCGTAATTGATTCCAATATATGCCACTACATATCGAAATATATGCCAATATACCTGTACTACTTATATTCTCGTAGATTAGAAGATATAATGCATTTGTAGAAGATTACGTACAACGTACTATATATGAGTTTCAACAATTTTCGTCATAATAAAACAATGTCATAATAACTTGAAAATATCAATAATCCCTGAATCAAAAGTCCCCGAAAATATCAATAATAATAATGTTTAAACCTGAAGACCGTAATTGATATTATCCAGTCAAAATGCAATGTCAATGAAATTTATTTTATACTAGCAGCATACCCGTTCTTCGTACGGAGTATATAATATAAAGAAACTTGAAATTCATAATCATGCCCAAATTCTTATAGTATACTAAATGACATGTTTAATCAAAATATTCTGTTAAAATATTTAATATAATGCTCCTAAAAAGAAGTTTAAGAATCTCTGTTCTCGCTATATAAAATTATCTTCATGGACATATCTGAAGAATAAAACATCTTGGACCCCTTATGTAAGCAAATATAAAAAAAAATATGGAATTGAATCAATATATGCAAAATAAAAGCGTTAAAATTGTATGGGACCCGTACTAATTATATACGCGAATATTAGAAAATATAACCTGTATTAGTAGATTACATGTATAAATTGAAAATACCAATAAACCCGTAATCTTTAAATCTGAAGACAGTCATTTATTCCAATATATGTCAAAATTAAAGTGCTAAAATTATATGGGAAGATATACACGTACTACTTATAATGTCCGATTATTAGTAGAAGATTACCCGTTTTGCAATATGAGTCACAAATGTTTTTTGGTAAAATACAACAGACGACGTAATAAATTGAATATATAATTAATCCCCTTAATCTTCATACCAGAAGACTGTACTTGATTCCAATATATATGCCAATATATGTCAAAATATATGCCAATATACCTGTACTACTTATATTCTCGTAGGTTAGAAGATATACCCGTGCATTCCTAGAAGATTACTCGTACAACGTACAATATGCGTGTGTCAGCAATTTTTGCCGCAATAAAACAATGGCGTAATAACTTAAAAATATCAATAATCCCTGAATCAATAATTCCGGAAAATATCAATAATAATAATGTTTAAACCTGAAGAGTATAATTGATATTATCCAGTCCAAAATGAAATGGCAATGAAATTTATTTTATATACATATCTTCATTATTCAAATCGGAAAGGATTTAATAAAAATCGTCTGCCGCATAAACACATTGGATTTAAATCCGTTGCTAAGCGACATGATATCATTTGCTTCAAATAAATTGGTAGAAAAAATATCGTCTAAACAGTTATATTTCTATGGAACATTTGGCGACAGTTTCGTCAAATTAGCGACATTTTAAAAAATCGCCAAATTTATCGCCAAGTGGGACTGTAGAACTGACAGTTCCACTTTGCGACAAATTGACGAAATATCATCACAATACTATCCCCTAACAAAAAACAATTAATATCATTTATGTAGCGCAATTTTATCAATTTCAAGATATTTTTATAGATTTGAAAACATTTTTATCAATTTGGTGACATTTCAAAAATTCGCTAAATGTATTACTAAGTAGGATGGTTGGTCTGACAGATAAATGCTAACCAAACATCATTTCAGTACTCTCTTCTAACAAAACAAAAAAAAATTTCATTGATATGTAGAAGACCCAAGCCACACGACCAACCCGAAGGTTTATGGCAGCTGTTTGTGTGTCGTTTATATAAATTTGGCGACATTTCCGTCAATTTGGCAAAGTTTAAGAAAAGTTGTCAAATTAGCGATATCCCTCCAAATTCGTAGCTTTGAATTTGCAGATCTGAATGAAACATTCTTATCCCGTTTTAATATACTAAATGAAAACACTACAATTGTATTAGAAGATATACCCGCTCTACTCTTTTTCTGTTTCAACAATCGGCTATATGAATTTATTGGCTAAACACAATATATGAGTTTAGTAGCTAAATACGATATAAGCTTGATAACTCTTTGCCAAAATAAATGAAATTGATGTACGCAGTCAGCAATTAATATAATTAAAAGAAAAATCAAACCGTCCATTCATAAGATATACTTTTATATCCATTTATCCATTTATTTATTATTTAAATCGAAAAAAAATAATAAAAACATTAACAAACACATTTAATTTAATTGTGATGCCGAGCAACATGACATATCCTCCTAAAATGTTAAAATTTATTAACTACTAACAGCACACCCGTTATTCGTACGGAGTGTATAATTTAAAGAAACTTAAAGTTCGCAATCATGTGCAAATTCTGTTAAAATATTAAATTTATTGCTCCTAAAGAGAAGTTTAAGAATATATGTTCTCACTATGCAAAATTATCTTCACGATCAGATCTGAAGAATAAAACATCCTGCCCCTTTTTGTAAGCAAATTTACAGAAGAAAAAATAGGAATTGAATGAATATATGCAACCCCGTACTAATTATATTGTCGCAGATCAGAAAATATGCCAATGTGTTAGTAGAAGATTACCCGTATTACAATTTGCGTCTCAAAAATATTTGCCAAAATAAAAGAGATGACGTAATAAATTGAAAACATCTGTAATATCCGTACTCTTTATACCAGAAGGTCGTAATTGATTCCAATATATGCCAATATATATCAAAACATATGTCAATATACCTGTACTACTTATATTCTCGTAGATTAAAAGATATACACGTGTATTTGTAGAAGATTCGTACAACATACAATATATGAGTTTAAACAATTTCTGTCATAATAAAATAATTGCATAATAACTTGAAAATATCAATAATCCTTGAATCAATAATCCCCGAAAATATAAATAATAATAATTTTTAAACCTGAAGACCGTAATTGATATTATCCAGTCAAAAATGCTATAAGAAAAATCAAATCGTTCTTTTCTAAAATATATTTTTATATCCATTTATTTATTATTCAAATCGAAAAAATAATTATTAAAATTAACAGACAGATTTAATTTAATTGCGTTTCTGATTAACATGATATAAGATAGAATCTTATAACATGTTAAATATGTCATGTCTTGTAACATAAACTGCGAAATTAAATAACGATTTTGATTTCTCTATACTTCTCATTGTTCCGTAAAAGCTTGTTTTAAATAAACCATGAACCATGGAGATAGATTTCCCCTTTAAATCATGTTTCAAGCAATTCATGTTTTCAGAAAGTGACTAATTAACGCAAAAAATCTCCCATCAAACTCAGAGATTAAATTTTAATTTACTTTCAAACGATTTTCAAGCTTTTCGTTTGGATAAACCACGGAGTTAGGGAGTAGAACTCCTAGGAAAAAGTTCCGTTTTTCATTAATATCTCGACAACCCCAGGTCTTAGAAACTCGAAACTTGGACAAAATTTATGGGGAGATATTTCAAGGCTATTCACCAAATTTCATTACATTCGGTTTAGCCGTTTTTCCGTGACGATGAGACAAACGAAAATTTCGTTTTTTACTAATATCTCGAGAACCACTGGTCGTAGAAACTCAAAACACGGATATAATTTTAAGTGAGGCTATTTCTGGGCTACCCACAAAATTTCATCAAATTCGGTTCAGCCGATCTCCCGTGATGGTGTGACAAACAGACAGACAGACAGACAGACAGACAGACAGATTTTCATTTTTATTTATATATATTGAGCAAATGCATAGTAAAACAAGCGTTCAAAGCACAATGGACAAACGTATTGAAAGCAGCAATCTGGTTAGGCAAATGGCAGGAATTTTTATGTAGAGGTAGAGAGACCGAAAAAAATTTACGAAAGATAGTAATGAGAAATTCACCATCGTTGCAGATGACAAAGACATCCAAAAACGCAAGACGGTTGTTGTTTTCCATTTTATAATTAAACTGAATGCAAGGATTAATGGAATTCAAAATACCCAAAATACTATCAACATCATTTAAAGAGTGATCCAGAAGAGCAAAACTGTCATTAACATAACGAGTATAAAAACAAGCTGGATACTTTCATAAAGTTTAACTTCAAAATAATGCATATAGATGTCACTGAGAATAGGACTGAGTGGAGATTACCCATAGCCAAGCCATCAGACATATTGTAAAATTTATAAAGAAATACAAAAGAGTTTTGCGATAGACAAGTGCTGGTAAGAGAAACAAGCTCATCAATTTCAAGAAATAGAATTCATGAAATCTTTTCCTGAAACAAGACAATGGACCCTCAACAGGGACATTAGTAAGTAACGACATAACATCAAAGGCATTGATGTTAAATCGTAAGAAATTGAAAATATCAATAATTATTAGTAAACCTGAAGGCCTTAATTGATATAATTCAGTCAAAAATGTAATTCCGATAAAATTTCTTTTTACATCAGCCTTGAAATGGCCCTCCATAAATTTAGCCCAAGTTTCGAGTTTCTAAGGCCATGGGTTGTCGAGATATTAATGAAAAACGAAACTTTTTCCTAGGAGTTCCACTCTCTAACTCCGTGGTTTATCCAAATGAAAAGCTTGAAAATCGTTTGAAAGTGAATTAAAATTTAATCTCTGAGTTTGATGGCAGATTTTTTGCGATAATTAGTCACTTTCTGAAAACATGAATTGTTTGAAACATGATTTAAATCGGAAATCTATCTCCATGGTTTATTTTAAACAAGCTTTAACTGAACGATGAAAAGTATAAAGAAATCAAAATGGTTATTTAATTTCGTAGTTTATGAGGAAGATTCTATCTTATATCATGTTACTCAGAAACGCAATTAAATTAAATCTGTCTATTAATTTTAATAATTATTTTTTCGATTTGAATAATAAATAAAGGGATATAAAAATATATTTTAGAAAATAACGATTTGATTTTTTTTATAGCATTTTTGACTGAATATCAATTACGGTCTTCAGGTTTAAACATTATTATTATTGATATTTTCGGGGATTATTGATTCAGGGATTATTGATATTTTCAAGTTATTATACAATTATTTTATTATGACAAAAATTGTTTAAACTCACATATTGTACGTTGTACGTAATCTTCTACAAATGCATTATATCTTCTAATCTACGAGAATATAAGTAGTACAGGTATATTGGCATATATTTCGATATGTAGTGGCATATATTGGAATCAATTACGACCTTCTGGTAAAAGATTACGGGGATTATTGATATTTTCAATTTATTACGTCATTTCTTTTATTTTGGCAAATATTTTTGAGACTTATATTGTAATACGGGTAATCTTCTACTAACACACTGGCATATTTTCTAATCTGCGACAATATAAGTAGTACGGGATTGCATATATTGATTCAATTCCTTTTTTTTTTTCTAAATTTGCGTACAAAAGGGGCCAGGATGTTTTATTCTTCAGATCTGCCTGTGAAGATAATTTTGCATAGTGAGAACAGATATTCTTAAACTTCTCTTTAGGAGCAATAAATTTAATATTTTAGCAAAATTTGCACATGATTGCGAATTATAAGTTTCTTTATATTATATACTCCGTACGAAGAACGGGTATGCTGCTAGTGTTGATATAAATTATTTAAAAGCTATTGCTATGGATCGTGGTGTCTCTTCCAGCATTGTTGATCGTGCTATTAAAATTTTTTCTAAACCTTCCTCTAAACTTCCTTCCGCAAAGGATTACAACACCGATATCATTTTATTTCTTTTCAAAAATCAATCGGCATATTTCTAAAATCCTTATAAAATATTGCGTTTGAACCTTCTAATGCACTCAGATTATCAAATCTGAAAGATCCTTTAGAAATTTCTAATAGTTGGGACATTTACAGTGTTTCTTGCTAGTGTGGTCTTCCTTATATTGGTTAAGTTAAACGTGCTTTAAAATTTCATATTAAAGAACACGAAAACTATGCCGAAAAACAGGAATTCAATAAATTTTTAATTGCTTAACATTGCTATAATTTTGACCACCGTTTTGAGTTTTCTTCAAGGATCATACAAAAATTCACTTCGATCTTGAATTCTTTAAAGCCTCCGATATCCAGAAAAATTCAAGTAATTTAGTTAATGACTTGTCATACTCATTTTTGTCCACGGTCTGGCAGAGTGCCCTGTACAGAAAAAAAAAAAAAAAAAAAAAAAAAGTGGAATTGGGATAAATAAATTTTGAGCGAACATCAAAGTAAATTTTGTGGATAAAATTATAGGTTTAGACGACATCGTATCCGAGTCGGAAAATAAAACTATAAGACCATAAAACATGGGAAATAAAACATATGAAATAAAAAACGTTAAGAGCACAATGGAATGGATTGGAATAGATAGCAATGGATAAGGCAAAGAAATTGTAAAATCATCAGGGGGTGTATGCAATTTTATTATGCTCTAATGACTGGTCTTTTTCATTAAATGACCTTGTTACATGGAACAAAAAACGCTATTTTGCAAAGAACTAGAAAAACCATTACTAAGACAATAAATAAATAAAGAAAGATATTTAATAAAAGGCGTGAAAATAAAATAAAAATGCTTAATAGATTCATCGAAAAGGAAGCGTACCATTTGCCACCATAGGAAGGCTGCTTCATAAATTTGTTGTTGATATATGCAAATTGCAATATAAAATTCTTCTTACTATATAATATTTTGACTTGAACTGTAGTTATGCATTTGACTTTAGTGAGGTGCTGTACGTGTAGTTCAGTTGGAATAACACTTGGCTTAAGAGCTGAGAGGAAAAGTCAACTCTTGTTCTTAGACAAGTTTTTCATTGTTGTCTGAGTTCAATGGAAATAGTAAATTGAAGTGAAAAGGTGTTATTGTAAAAATGACGGGGTGTGCGAAGGAAACTGTAGAAACCGCGACCTTCAATTAGGAGGAAAACTATATCGAGGTATACTAATTTATAATGGCTTTATATAAAGGTAGGCGAGGTATACTCGTACTAATATATAAAGATACATCGAGATATACTAATATATACAGGCTTAAAATGATTCTGAAAGTAGCCATGAAGACTTATAGCAGAACCTTTCATTAATACTTATTGAACTATGAAACATATTTGTTTAGTTTTACTAAATTTTACTAAATTATGTTTAGTTTTACTAAAAAAATGTTTAGTTATTTTTATGTTTAGTTTTACTAAACTTTGTGTAGTTTTACTAAATTAAAAATTATAAATCAGATTTTTTCACACATAGAAACGCATAATTATTTTTCTGTAACACGTATAAATCTTCAAAAATTAGTCTTTTAAAAAAAGTTTTTTTAACTACAAGACCTAAAATTTTATAATTAAAAATATATTTAATTTTTTTATAATAAAATTTAAGAGTTTAAAAGTTCATCATAAGTAAACTAAGCTTTGGCGAAATGATATTTGGAGGATTGATTTTCCTGAAGCAGTCCCTGTTTATTTTATTTTTTTTTATGGCGATGCTACTGGAATCTGATTATTAGAATTGCAGCTTAGCAATCTTTAGTTGCCTGTATGAAAATTCATTTCCCCAGACTAAGCTTTTCATGCTGCAATTATATTCTTAAATTTTAACGACTAATTCACATGATATTTGCCTGTCTCTACCCTGCTCTTATCTTAGCTTTCGATGTCTAATGTGAAAGGAAGAAGGAAAAAAAAATACCCTTCATCACAAACTCGCGGATGAGTGTTGTTTCCTGTAAGTATACATGTGGCATGTCAGTCAAAATAGAATAATTGTATGAACTCGTACGTTACCATGTCATACATTAAGAATCGATACAGAACGAAGAGAACAAATTTTTTTAACCCTAACATCAAATGTCTTTTCAACTTGTGACATTAATTTTGAAAGCAGTAATCTTCAATTATCTATTTTATATTGTTTTTAAGGTGATTTAAACTGCTATAGAGAATAAAACAACTTTCTTAAAATGATATTTATTTTTATTTAAAATAAATCAATTTGTTAAATACCTCGAGCCATTTTATATTTCAAGATTGGGATCATTAATTATTAGATTTTATATTGTAAGATTGAGATTGTTTTATTTATATTATAAAATTATTTTTGTTATAAGATTGAGTTGTGTGAAAGGAATATTAGAAGCTAGTCCTTTCATCCGCGCTCTGCACGTTCTCGATGGCTAGTGGTTATTAAATGTGACATCTACACACTTAATAACAGTCATATTAAAAACAATTCAAATTTAAGCATAAAAATAGAATAGCGCACACTTTTGAGGGGCAAAGCGTGTGATGTCACTATAACCTTTTTATTAGTATTTCCTTTATTTGCATTTATCGTATGATTTTTCTGTTGACTTCAAGTCTATTACGACTTCAAGTTGTACGGATCAATCAGGAGCTTCCCAGATAAAGTGTGGGTTCTATATGGGGATTGAATCAATGTTTAAATCAGACCGGCCTGTTCGAGTGGTATTCCCCTGAGTGGTGTGTGGTGAAATGAGCGGTACATACGTAGCAGATGGTGGAGCTGTGAGAGTCCGTGTGTGTTTTGTTCCCAATTTTTCCGGATTAAAGGTTGGTTCGGTGCTATTTATGGGTTTGGTTCGGGTATGGAAACAATTACGTTTAGTGTTAATTTATGTGTAGTTTAAATGTTTGTCTATGGTAGAAGTCATACCTAATTTAGTTTATATCAAAAAGAGAAGTTTTGCATATTATGTTAATAAATGTGTGTTGATCTCTTATTATCTGGTGTGCATCCTTGGCAGTTAAGAGTTGAGTTATTGGTTATTCTCAGAAGCTCATTGTTTTTGACGTGTGACACATTTAGAGTTCATAATTGATACTCCGAGTCATCTGACATCCGAACAGATTAAAAGAACTCTACAAATGGTGTAAGTTTTTTGAAATCCCTTAGTATCGCCCCCCCCCCCCCCCCAATTCGAATTTCCGATTTTTTCGTTTGATCTGGAATCATCTAAAACGGATCGAATGAGACCAAAACCGAGAGATCCTGGCTCGAGGTGGAAGTTTTTGATTATTTTAAAAAGAGGATTTGAATTTTTTAACTATTTGTTTGCATCGTCACCCCTGATTCGAATTTTCGGAATTTTGAATTTCTTTTTTGACCCGGAAGTTGAGATGCATAGAATGACACCACAACCAAGATTCTAGCTAGAGTCGATGTGTGAGATAATTAAGCAAAGTGGTTTTGATATTTTGATCATTCCTTTGCACCGTCGCTCCTAATTTGAATTTTTTAGATTTTTGATTTCTCCCCTTGTTTCGAAGCTGAGACGGATCTTACGACATCAAAACTAAGATTCTGGCTATAGTGGAAGAGCTCGATAAATTTGATACATCACCCTACTCAATCACTCACTTAGTCAGTTCTGTGCATATTATATAAATATTTGGGACATTTCTGAACAATCATTATCTTAGAACTCTCCTGCAGGAGACGTTCTTAAAACAATTGAAATACATACTCATAGCAGATAATAACAACAATGGACGGGTTTCGCACCTTTTACGCGCTTGTCAGCATGGAATAGCCGATATCTACAATGATTGTAAGAAAATTTGCTATACGCCACAAATCGGCGAACCTCTATGGGAACTAATGTGTATGTTAAATTAATGTAGTCCACTCCAGTTTGAGAGCTGAAAGCATCCAATAAAGAATTTTCCTTTTAAATATTTTATGTAGCAAAAATGTTTTCTGCAGGACAGATGCATGCGTAATTTTTCACAGTGTAGGGAAAGCAAAATGTTGACGGACACATTATCTTAAAAGATGTATGTCCGTAAAAATATCAAATTCGAAAAATGTCAGGAAAACGATATTTTATACTACTGTTTCAGAAAGTAAAAAATGAATCCCGGAAGAAGGATTAGTAGCGAAAAGCCTTAACCTAGCTAGAGTCTGTATCCCAAGAAAGAGCAGAGGGTGTGAGAGGTAGCTTACTCTCTTTCTTTGCTTTGGTTATTTATCAAAGATATCTCGAAGCCGCCAGATCTGGAGCAATTCTTCATATTCGCTTTGCCGTTCCATTCGTCTCTAACAATACTGGATTATTGTCTCTATAAATAATGGTCTGAATGTACTCTTTCTTGCTAAGGAACAATTTTATCAACAAATAATGCTTTGTTTTTGATTACTCGGTAATGCTCAGGCTGAGTATGTCTCTGTTTGAATCTTTACCCACTCATGCTAAAGAACTTTATATTTATACTTGCATAATGCACTTGTAAGGGCATTCACAAAAGGAAGATCGTGCTCCCAGTCTAGGTAACAGCAAACATGGACCGGTTTTGTACGTTTTAGTCGCTCGTCAGGATTCAGTAGCCGTACGTACTACCCAGATCGTCCTATCTACCCGAAGGTGTAAGGCGATTGTTTGGACGGCCCGAAGAGAGCCATCCAATTTAGACCGGAATAAAATGGGGATGGTAATCACAGGGATCTTACCCACCTTCTCATCTCTCCTCGGAAGGATTTTGGCCGTACATATTTATCGTGTCTATTCTGAGCGTAGACACTGGGATAGTTTTGACGGCGTGGATGATCGAACTCGGGTCCTACTCTTGCGATCCTCTCGCCATAAGCACTGAGCTATCCCGTCCAAGCATGTAATGGCCAATACCTGCCGTGGCAGCCAGAAAACTCACCTTGTTACATTTTTGTGAACCTCTGTGTGAACCAACAAATTCAGTCCTATTACTCAGTCTCTTTCATATTTCTTGAAGATTGAGTTCTAGGCTTAACGAGCTGAAATGGACAAGTTTATACTCCCAGAATCCGCTTAAAAAGGGCTTCGCCAATGTTAGGATCATACTCCCATTGCAGGTAACAGCATCCATGAACCGGTAGCAAGATTTCTTGTTGCAATTGCAGGTATCGGCTGTTCCAAGCTGACGAAAACATATACGCGAAACCGGTCCATAGATGTTGTTATTTGCAATGTGAGCGCGATCGTAACTATGTATTGGCTTGTTTTCCGCAACAACGTATATGCAAAATATTTTCCTCTTTAAAAGATTTTCTCCCCTATTAATAAAATAAATTTCTTTTTCCCTGAAGCACCTTATTGAAAAGTTCAACAATTGGGGCATTTATCAAATTTCTTATCATTACGGATTATCATATATTAGTCAAACTATAAACGTACCTTAAAGTACTGCCTGAAAGAAGATACAATTTGTGTTTAAAGCTAAGTAATCAAGGTCAAATTTCAGCAACAAATGATGTATGTTATAATTTATTCCAAATATTTGTATGGACCTAAACAAATTATTCCAGTGTTTTTTAAAATCTAAGACTTCCTACTTTTAAACTCATTTTTCTGAACATTAGATTTCACTAACATTAAATCAGATTTCACTAATATGGTATTATTATTCAGTCATTAAGCTTTGGTCAACATAGAGACAAAGAACAATTTTATATTCAGAATTAATTTCAAATTCACATTATACGTAATGTACTAAATTTACGGGTGTCAAACTTTCAAGTCTAAAATGTCCTTAATGACAATGCCTTCAAGATGTTGTATCTCTAAAGATCAATCACTTTATTAACTTTTGGAATCGCCGAAGGTCATTCGGGTCAATTCATTTGGACGCCCGAACGTTCGATTGCGTTTAAATTCAATAGAGTTTCAATATTCACTGATTGTAACAATCGTACGAATTTTTTTCGAAACACCCCATTTGTGCTTGACATATCGATTCCACAGACTCACATATGCACTAATGCACACAAAACTCCAAAACACACACATACTCTCAAAAATGGCCGATTGCCTACATACACACGCACAGAACCTCAAAAATAGACTATTTGAGTTCCGAGCTGCTTAAAACGTGCTCTTGTGCCGAAAACTCGAATTCGAATTTTCGCCCCCGTCACAATATTTTCCCTATACATATATACTATGTATGTAGGGAAAGTAATAAGGAAATGGTCCACATATTAAGATAAATATTTAACATATTAAGCATTTCATTATTTATGTCACTGTAAAACATTTGCAAGCATGTTACTGAAAGTTTAAGAGGAATTAGCTGTCCGTAATGGGGAGTAAGGTTCCTGATAGTTATGATATGCAAAAAGACGATAATACGGCAAACGATAATTAGCTGAATATTTTAGAAATGAAGCTGGAATTTTCACGAATGCCTATAATTGTGGTTTTTCTTATCAGTTTGCTGAAATTTTCATGAACGCCTGTAATTGTGGCTTTTCTTATCAGTTTGCCGAAATTATCAACATTAGCTGAAAAAAAATGAGCAAAGGTTGTAGAATGTTTTACAGTGTACATGTATTTTAAAAATGATTAATTTGTATTCAAAGATGTCTTCTCAAGACTTGTAAATCCATCAAAATTCGAGATCCGAATTCTTGACCCCACACAATACATTTCCTTTATTTTATATACTATGTTACAGTAGACGAAGTATAAAATATTGACAGTAACAGAGAAGTCCTGGACCGAAATCTTTCCCATATTTATAACCTAATTTATATTGTTACAAAATAACTATACTCTTTGTTTCTAGTTTTGGCGATTACCTTTCGTGCCATGTAAGCTTATTTTCGTGACCGATTTATAAACAAAAACAGTGATCTGTCTTTTCGAAAGCCGTGCCAAGTTCCCGCAAACAAAACAAGATGGAGAGTGTGACAAAACCGACATGAGACGTGTATCCAAACCACGCGACTTCTCTCGTTCCTGCAAGAATTTATGTTAACATGTTTTATTGTGTGGCACTTGAAAACGCAAACAAACATTGCATACGGCTTATTTTATATTTTTCTCATGTATCATTCCGTGTTAGAGCTTACAATTTTTTGTGCATGATTTGACATAAATAATTGTAAGGGATTTTTCATTTGAACGTCAAAATCTCGTGTTATTGCGGTAATTTGTTTAATAAATCAGTTTGACTTGCGGATAAACTGATTCTGTAATCTTAAACAATGTAATGCTCTGGTGTACATATTGTATTTTGTTATCGAATTATAGTAAACGACGAACACACGCAAAATTTGTAGGATTTGTCAAATTTTTTAAAGTTGGATCAAGCTTTATCAAACTTAGCTTGCGCTTACAAAATTTACAAATAGTTATTTGCTAGTTGTGTACCTTTTTTTAAACGGTGTGATCTCAACGGTTTTAGTTCCAAAACAACTTCCATTTTAAGGTAGAGAAACTGCTGGAGAGGCACTGTGATCCTCCAACCCCCCTTCGGTGTGAGGTTCGAAAATATCCGTTCTTAATGTTTACCTGTAACCAAGGAGGAATATTCCTGTAAAAAATCAGGTTCTTTCTCGAGTGGATGTGGAGATACAGTAATAATGCCCCTGGGTCGTGCCACCTCTTACGGATTTTATGTCTTGGTTATACCACCCTTACTCAGAAAAAAAAATAGGATTATAGAAAACTTTCTCTTTCCCGCGTACCTATGACCCATGAAGAACGTCTCAGTATAATTTCATATTTCTCAGATTTTGGAGAGATGCAATATACTGGTCATACCAGCACGATGCATCTTCGTCTGCTTAAAGTTGCTGTTTAAATACAATTCACGAGGAACATCGATGAAAAACTTCACTTTCTTACTTCCAGGGTAAACTGAGATACATCGATTATATCGTTCGGCTATGATACTTCCTTTGTGAAGAGTTAGGGAAATCCATGTAAAATATTATCTTTTTAGCTTGAGGGATTGCGGAGATAGGTGATTATTCCACTCGGACATCTCAACTCTTCTCAGTCCCTTAGAGATGGGTTGTGAAAATGTAACTGCTTGATGCTTACCTATGGCCCTTGAGGAACAAAGATACTCCATATATTTAATATCGCTATTCTTGAGCATAATTATTTGATTTTCTGAATAAAATGCAGCGTGCATGGAGGCAAAGGTAAGGAGTTAAAACTCCATACTGATCAAATGCCAATATCATTTGAAACAATAATTTAGGTGGCACTGCGATAAGTGCCCTTGCAGTGTCCTATGGTAAAAGGCTTAAAATACTTATTTAAACTGTCAATTTTGTAGAAATAAATTTGTAGCGTAATGCAAATTAGAACTGAAACAATAAGCAATTTTCCTACGTATTCAAAATTATTTTACCTTTCAATTTATTTTTATCTCTCTATATTCTAAAATCTGTCCTGCAAGTGTGAAAAAATACTGATTAATTATATGATAATTAGGGAATCTTAATTTAAAAATAATCAAAATACATATATTCAATACTATGATTCTCTGTTGTGTCAAAATGGAAACAAAGGGCGCTTTACTAACACTAGCGACACCTAGATATAATTCTCAAAGCCTTATGGCTTTTTAAACGTTTCTTCCTTAGAAGTTTTATCTTCTTCTCTCTAACTCCATGGCAGGGTGTTTCAAAAAGATTGCGCTGCTCAATATCTCTAGAACGATTGGTTGCAGATCCATGGTTACAATTTAAGAATGATTTCAAATAAGGTAGTAGTGACACTTTTTTGTAGAAAACTGCAAAATTTAATTTTTTATACAGGCCTTCTACAAATGTAGTTCCAATTAGAAAATTATTCCTTATTCTTCTAAAGATCGTTTGTGAAAGAACCTTCTTCGCTAATATGCAAAATCGATCGTTAAAACTTGTCAAAGTTATAGGAATTAAACCACTTTTACCCCCGATCAAAGGAAACAAAGAAAACATTGATTTCAGGGGTCGTACAAAAACTGAATTTCGCTAGATAAAATGTGCATTCAAAGACTTACATGCTACCTATCTTTAGCAAATTTTTATACAGTCCCAATTATCCGTCGAAAGTTTTAATGAATGATATCTTCGGTAATTTTGATCGTATGACAATGGAACTTTTTGTTTGAGCGGCTATAGAAAATATTTTTATAATTGAAAAAAAAATAGAGGGACTGTATAAGAAGTTTAATTTTGTACTATTTTTTTAAAAGGTGTCACCTGATTAAAATTTGCGTACAATGATAGTCAACCTTAATTGAAGAATTTCTTAAATTGGAACTGTGAATCTGCTATCATACGTTCAATAAATATTTAATTATGCACGTAATCATTTTGATACACCTTGTATAGTGCATAAATAGGTGCTACAAGTCCCGATTTTTGAAAGGAAATAAAGCTCTTCTGTGCTAAGTATCACGGAATTTGATTCTAGTGTTCTAGTGAAGAGTAGAAAGTCTTAATTTTAAAGAAGAAACTCATCTTTTTTCATGCACACTCATGCATATCTTGAGCATTAAGAGATCTATGCTTGAGAAAAGTTTCACATTCTGCACCTGATGTCTTTTCTATTTTGCTTGCAATCGTTCTGAGGTTGGGATTCATCGCTCGATATGCTAGACGTGATTTTTAAATATCGGAGTCTCAGGAATTTTTAGACATTTTTCTTACTCTATATACGTGCTGAAACGAGTACCTTTCAAGTTTCATTTGCATCCATGTGCTGGAAAATTCACTTTTTGTTAGTCTAATATTTTTAATTGACATTTAATAATGTGAGGACCATGACTGTAGTTTTACCATCTGAATATTGGGTGAAAAATTTGGTGTGGGACACCTTAGCCATAAAAAAATCTGTAAAGAAATCTAATATTTTAATAGAGGAAAAATTTAGCTTCTTGATTAACAAAGGATTAAATCTAATGTCTACAGCGAATTAGAATCATTACATACCGCAGTCACTGCAAGAAATAATTCCATCAGGTGTCCCAGCACAAGGTTAATAGAATATTAATAATTTCAATTTAATTAATTACATAATTAAGAAAGCTAGTTCTTCTTTCAAATTAAGTTGCAGCATAAGTTTGTTGTTTTACTTTCAATTTTCTCTAATTTACCCCCTTTAACAACGTGTTAATATTTGGAGATATACGTCGGTCCTGCAAAAGTTCTTAAGCACCCAATAACTATGTAATAAAATGTCCATGAGTGTACGAGCTAGGTTTGTCTATAGCAAATTGAGCATGCTGACTCGAATAAAAGTAATTGAAGCGCCTCTAGTGGAGAATGCAAAAAGTTAGGAAAACGAACTGGCAACAAAGGGAGATAGAAGAAAAATGTCAATTACAAAGTTGGAAAGGAATATCGATTTAGTAGGAATCGGCACTAGGAACGTACTAAACGAGTTTATCGAAGCCAATGAATATCTGTTAAAAAGTCGTATCATCAGAAACTGTAACACAGTGATGCCTGCAATGCTTGTCAAAGCAACTTGTCAAATAAACTTGTCTTGCTATTACATCATTTATTTTATATTACTGCCCTCTTTTCCAATATGCCCACCCGTCTGTTGTAATGTTTTAATTTTTTGAAAATAAATTTGTTAATTTCCTAATTTAGTGTCATTCATATTCAATGCATATCAGATTGCATGAATTTCCATTATTTCAATATCCTTGAGTCAAAATAGCATTTAAAATTACTTATTCCAGTCACTTGAATCACTGGAGTTATTTTAATCTTATCAGATTATTAAATTGTTCATAGTATTTTCTAACTTTTGACTTTTTATTTTATTTTCCAGGCCGTCATTAATAGCACTATAACACCAAACATGACCTTCACGAAAACTTCTCAAAAATTCGGCCAGTGGTCAGACATAAGGGCGAACACGGTGTACGGTTTAGGCTTTGCTTCTGAACCCGAGCTTAACAAGGTAAGACAGTTTATATTTAGCGATTTCTGCTTAGAAAAAAATTCTTACTACTGAAGATGCAGAATAGCTGCGAACTGCTGATATTTAACATTGTTCAAATATGGGGAAAATATGCATTTATCTTGCGAACATGTTGGAAGTTTCTTTTGTATCGTGTTTTATTCAAAGGGAAAAGTAATTTCAAAAATATTTTATGTAAGGTAAATAGATTACGATTGTATTAATACATGGTGTGACGTATTCTATTTTACCGAATAATTGCTGAACGATTGTTTTAATCAATAGGCATAAAAGGTAAGTGTAGGTATCGTAAAGTGAACCTCCGAAGTATTTGAGGTACTAACTATTTGAGTACTCTGTAATCTTTCTACCGACTATTGTTGGAACTTCCTTTTGTATTATATTTTATTCAAAGGCCAAAGTGACTTATTTCAGAAGTATTTTAAGGGTAAATTGGATACGGATTGTATTAATAAGGGTTTAAACTGTGTTAGTTTTTCTAGCATATTACTAAAAGAAATCTTATTTTGCTGATTTGGCTAAAATGCTAAAGTTCATAAACACAATACCAGTTCTTGAATTTTGGATAGCATGTACGTTTCGGGCAAAAGGAATTTAAATTGTGCGTGAAAGTAAAAATGATGAATGAAATTTGCCGATACTGTTTTCAGCTTGCAAATTTTATAATTGGTTAAAAGTGACCATGATAGAAAAGGAGTGGACTGGGGATTAGATGCATGTGTTTCGAGCTGAGAAGCCATCGAATCATCATTAATGTTAGAGCTAGCATGCGCCCAGTACATTTTCTTAAAAGAACCGTGTCTCTGTTTTCTATTGATTTCAGTTTTAGGTTTGCTGGAGCATCAAGTTAGTTCATGATTTTATTTGTTATCTGACAGGAGCGCCTGTTATTCATATTTGAAACGATTTTACCACAGTGGTATGATTTTATAACTAAAATTTCAGTATGATTTGTATCTCAACTAACATTAGAATGAAAAATTTATTTATCAATAGTAAGCACAAACTCTTCCAGATTAACATCATATATTTAATTCACATCGATATTAAAAAAATAATTCTAAACTGAGACTTTGCCTAAAGAAAACTTGAAAATAATGAAATAATTTCAGAAATTTTAGTTGAAATGCTAAATAATTTTATTTGTCAGTTTAAACCCTGGTATTCATACATGGTATAACGTAGTCTAGTTTTTCAAATAATTGCTGAACGATTGGTTCAATAAACATAAAATGTAGTTGTATGTATTGTAAAGTGATCATGGTCGATGGAACGAAAATGATAACAATGGACCTCCAAAGTATTTGAGAAGTGTGTGAATTTAACTCTGCAAGTATGCAAGACACAGAAATATTCTGCCCATTTTAATGTTGTGCAGTAATATCTAATTTGTAAGAAGTGTTATACTTTCCCAAAAGTTTATAGAATGCACAAAACACTGTGGAGTTAGTTAATTTCAAACTTTGATGTGGTACAAATCACTGTGTAAAGTTCCAAATGACAAAACTGAAAAACACAATAATGTGATGCTTACAGATAATTAGTAAATATAAAATGAATCCATTGCTTTTTTGTTTTAATGAAGCAAAGATGTTCACACAATGAGAGTATCCGGCCGTCCAAACAGCTGCTCTTAGTCCTCAGGACGAGTCGGACGGTCTGGGTCTTCAACACAATGAGAGTAGTTTCATCTGGCTGCTAAAGATCTGAGTCAATGCCATCAAATTAAATTTTTACCTCGTACATTGTTCGCCGTTAGCAAATAAGTTGTTTGCGCAGCTACTCTAATGATAATCTAAGACTTATTGCATGGGTTTGTGATATGCTAAACTTTGGTACGAATTCCGATTCATTAGAGAGAGAGAGAGAGAGAGAGAGTTTTATATATTGTATACATTTTTTTTGTTGATGTAATGTGTCCGTTCTGCAAATTAGACGATGCTCAACAGCTTTGTAATTTGTTCATTTGAAAGATTCGTCAACTCGAATTCTTCACTACGGGCGCTGTAATCGTTTTCTTTCTCATTGGCCATATCCACTTTATATTTATCTACACATAATTTTGATTTCTCTAACACTATTCGCTTAGCAGTTTTTGGGGTAGCTCCGGACCTAACTTCCTTCTTGTATAGCCATTCAATTACTATTCATTTTGCAAAATCCTTAAAGCTATTATTTATACAGGTTGCTCCAAACCAAATAGTAAATTCATTTTTCCAACTATTTAAAACCATCTGCTTCAAGTGCTCAAAATTTAAGTGTAATGTTCTGATTGGAATCGGCAGTGAAATATGTAAAGGATAAGTACTTGCAATGACTATAGGTAGGTACGATTTTCTAAAAAGAGTTAATATGTAAATAAAATAGAATAAAATATCTGAGTGTATTGGCCTGAAATCACAATTGCATTCCTGTTAAATTAGATGCAAATAAAAGTCCGAATGAAATACACTCTGTTGCACGAAAGCCGACACACCCCTAACAAACTGAGCAAGAGCAGCGAAACTCGATATGGCCTTTTGGCTAGATATGCAAATAATTAAAATTCCATCGCTAATGAATGCACCTTGTGTTTCCAGAGAGCGTGGCTCATATAAAAAGCGCAGTTTGCATGTATGGACAAATCTAACTGGTTTTGCTATTTTGTTTCGTTAAGGGTGAGCGTCAGTAAATTTTCTGCCCTATCCGCGCTTTGTTAACTTTCGCGGCACACATATTTCGCCGAAATTCTGCTCAAACAGTTGCGAAATATTTTCTGAAAGATAAAATGCAATACTTAGATTATATTAAAACTAAATTTAATGCCCCAAAAAACATAGAATATACTTTTTATTTTATTCAAAATATTTTTGGTGCTGCCATCTGTTGTCATAATTTAATTCGTACCAATTATTTTTATTTTTTAATGGACATTTTTAAATATCTATTCCTTCTAATACAGTGTTAAATACAACAACAGATCATATATAATAATGCCACAATCACGGAAAGGTCATTTATCATTCTATAAATTTGATAAGGGATCTGAATGTACATCACTGAGGCCTGCAGTTTTGTCTTTAAGTTCCTTTGTCTTCAAGTTCAAGTTCAATTACGTTTCCGTGATTATGGCATTATGTATGATCTGTTGTTGTATTTAATAGCGTATTAGAAGGAATAGACATTTAAAAATATTCATTAATAAATAAAAATAGTCTGTATGAATTAAATTACGACAACAGATGGCAGCACCAAAAATATTTTAAATTAAAATAAAACATATATTCTATGTTTTATTGGGTATTAAATTTAGTTTTAATATAATCTAAGCATAGCATTTTATCTATAAGAAAATATTTCGCAACTGTTTGAGCAGAATTTCGGTGAAATATGTGTGCCGCGAAAGTTAACAAAGCGCGGATAGGGCAGAAAATTTACTGACGCTCACCCTTAAATAGTTTGAAAATGCCTCAACGGCACCCGTGGTCAGTACTAGAAACGGAGCGAATTTCAGTGAGGTCGCGCCATAGGCCAAATGGTTATGCAGATGTGATTAATGGCAGCAGTTTTATAGGTAGCTTAGTTGGATTGTCAACAAAATTGCGAAATCCATTCTGCACGTATGAAGAAAATGAAATACTAAACCTCCTACAATTACAAAGTCTATGTGGAAGTAAATACTTCTCCCTTCTAGCCACGACGATTCCACATTTCTTAACCATTTGCTAGGATTCATCACATCAATTCGATCCACTAATTTCACATGTTCATTCTTGATATTTTCTTGGTCAGTCATTTAACTAATGTTTGAAGATCTATCGGTACGTATACGATGCTTCATGTGATTTATTACATTTATATTAAACTGTTTATAATAAACTAAGCTCAGCCCTGACATCTTGATGAAATTTATATCGGGCTCCGCCCCTCCTCTACAAAACTCCGGGCCAACTATAGATCCCTGCCGTATGTCGGCTTATATCGCCGCCAAAGGAGAATTTATTACGTATTAACATGTGACGTTATGTTGCCACTGCTTTGTAATAAAATGTCCTTTTGCAATGAAAATGCAATCATTTCTTTATCTTAATATACTCATTGCGTGTGCGAAGTTTTATAGCGAAAGAACACTTTATTTGGGAGTTCGTATATTTTTTTCTCACACAACAGTTTATTTTTAACGAAGGTTTTAACTCTACTAAAGTTAAGCAACCAATAGGAGTAGTTTTACCAATATAGAATACGGATATGCCTGTTTGAATAAAAGCGGCTGCAGAACAAACACCACTTAATCTCGCTATGTATCATTCAGAATGTTTATCCTTTATGCATCATGCTCTGTTATCAGGGCCTGACTAACACAGGGGCATGCGGGCCAGCTGCCCCCGTGTCAGAGGGGCTTCAAATTAAACAATTGCAACATAGAAAAATTAACGACTTCTTCTTGAAAACAAATTATGCCATTGAAATAGATTTGCCCTGCAAAAGATTCATTTTGGAGATATATAGGGATTGCTGAACAAATTAATCATGTTGGCATTTTGGCTATGAGAGAAAGTTGCCAATAATTTAAATTCCATTCAGATTTTAAGAATTTCATTTTGTATACATTTTTATAAAGTACAGTTATGTTTTTGAAAAAATATTTTGTTCATTTCATATATTTCAAGAGGTGAAGGGGGCGGAGGAATGTCTGCCCAGAGCCCCAATTAGGCTAAGTCGGGCCCTGGTCTGTTATAGCAATTTAAGGGTAAATAAAACCCCTACATATACATGTTTTATTTTATTAGTATGCATGGCTAAATAACTGTGCATGAGTAAGAACTTCATGAATTATGCAAGATTTACTGTTTGTTCAGTACTTAACTTTTAGAGGGCAGTATATTACTAAAGTTGTTCATTCTTCTGAGCTTGCCCATTTATGAAGGGTAGCGAAGAAGGGCATTAAATAATTATGTAATAAAAATTCACACTAAAATGAGTATATTTTTAACATTATCGTCTTTTGAAAATCATACTTCGAGGATTTAATCCTGTAAAAATGTTTTTGAATTATCTCTTTCAGCACCAAGGTATTTAATTATAACGAAAATATTTTCTAAATTCGAAATTGAAAACGATTGTATATTTTATGTTTAATGTTAATTTAAATTTCAAGAAATATTATCTTTTATTATATTATGTGATTGGTTTTAGTCTTGAAACGATATTGTTCCAATTTGTAAATACATTGAAAGATGTTTCGTATCAGTTATATTTCCTAAATGCAGATGGCAGCACCATATATAATTTTGCCCAGGAATAAGAATTCCCAGTGTTTGTTGGTAGATTTATGTTCAAATCGTTTTGAGGATCATTTTGCCAAGAATTGACAGACGTTCAGTTTTAAAACTTGCTTTAGTGGAAACTTTCGAGAATTTATTAGTGTTTTTTTTATTTATACTTAAACAGAAAATGCATAAGCTAGATTTCTCTTTTCTGTTTATGTTAAATCGGTTTCTATTTTGAATGAGTGCAAAGAATTGATACTCTAAATATTTTGTTTAATTTATTGCTTTTTATATTTTAATTTTATTCATTAATAAATGATTTTTTGTGTGTTAATTTGAAAGTTGGCATTTTTTTTAGCAAAGCGATGTATCCGAAGGTGATTCCGTATTTAAGTTTAAAAAGAAAGGCATACAGCAGTACTAGGAATTTTAGTCCCGTAAGTAAAATATGTAAAAGGGCCGCCTCAAAAAACTTTAGTTTTAGCTTTTATTTTAAGGGGCCTACATTTTAGGGGCCCAAAATCTTGAAGGCCCCAAATTTCCCAAATTTTGAAAAATTAAAATTTTAGGAGCAAAGTTTTGGTTTTGGTCTCCTAAAACAAAAGTATTTAAGAAAATGCTTTTATTTTCGGGTCATTTTCATGCGACTGAAAAAAAAAATTGAATTTTTTGATATTTTCTTTAATTTATCATATTTTTCTTGTGCTCTTCTTTTCGAAGTTTCTCTGGTTTTACTTTAATTTTTGTCCACCATACGTAATTAAATGCTCTTACTGTCTCTCACGTCGTTCAAACCTTGAGAAACATTTTTATTTATATTTAACATAGTATTTATCATAAAAATCTGTTTAATTAGTCATGAATAACTCGATACGTATAATTGTTATAACAACAAATAAATTTTATTTTTTAATAACATTTTTGAGAAATGATTTGTTCTGGTCTGCAAATATTCTAGTTCACTTTGGTTCCCTATGTTTCTTGAGTCCGTACTAGTTACACCACTGCATACACTTAATACTAGTTACACCATTGCATACACTTAATACTAGTTACACCACTGCATACACTTTTTTGTAAATATTTTGACTTCAACATTGAATTGTTTGAAAAAGTTGTTTTAAATGCAGGTGAAACATATTAAATTGTTAAATAATTTGTGTCAGTTATTGTAGAATCACATTTTTGCACAATATATAGCTTCCTACTTTTCTGTTTTAATCATGTCCGGTGTGTGTGTGTGTGTGTGCAGCCTGTAGCTCAAAGTCCAAGCATCATACGACCATGAAATTTGGTACACAGGTACGAATAGGTGCACCTCGACGTTGTTTATTTTTTGAATTTCGAATTACTTTTTTAGTTTTTATGTTTCAGCCGAGTTTTATGTTTTAGTTTTTATGTTTCTTTTTTAGTTTTTATGGCCGATATTCTCACAAATCGATTTCTTACCGGTCTAAAATGTTATCATAGAATTTCCAGCTTGACGCCATCGAAAAGATCAAAAACGTTTCTTTCAAACAAACTGTGAATGAAATTCGTACGATTATTAGTCGATTTTTAGTGAATTTTTAAATCTATATACTTTTCGTGCCTTTTAAATATCTCCGATTTTTATATTACGATATACAGAAATTGGCTTGCCATCCATCGTTCATTTTTATTTCAGCACTTGTGTACACTATCACATATTACTCCAGAAAAAAAAAATCATAAACCCATCCGTTAATTAATTATAAATTTTTTATCCGAGGCATGTCTTTAGTCTTTGATTTTTTAGCGAATCACGCAGGCTCTCGGACCCCTCAGAGGTATAAGCCAACGAGGTATTATAATAATAAGATGGTCGATACCTCGATGGTCGAAACGGAGGAACCACTTATTATGTTGCAAGGAGGTGGATATTTTGGGATGTCCGGGGTGAGTGGTACATGAAAAAAAATATCGCCTTATCGCCTGTGCAGGGATGGCCAGATTTCGAGTTTATATGAGCGAGCGGTGCTCATTTTAATCAATTTTCTACAAAGAATTGTGAGCGGTTGTACTGTCAATTGTGATTCTCATATTTTTTGCTTTTGTGGAGCACGTGCGATTTGATTCGTGTAATTTTTGGATCGAAGCCATTTTGAATTGTGTTCAAATGTATTATGTAAGCAGCGGGATCTTATTTAATTATCTCCCCCCTTTAAAAAATCCCTAAATTATTATCTGAAACGTACTTATAATTTCGACTTCAAAATTCATCTCCGTCTTTAATTTCTATCCTGAAGTACGACAATCGGCTTAATTGTTCTGCCTTCTTCCTTTTCGCATTTAGAGCCATTGAGAAGACTTTGATTTCTTATTATTTTTTGAAGTACTTCCGCTTTCACAGAGCATTGCGTCTTTTTATGTCTGAGAGAAAGAAGTTCGAGAATGTTCTGAGGCAATGGAACTTTTATGGCGCGATTGGAAAGTGACCAATCAGACGTTCTAATTATTGTGACGAAATATTAAAAGTTTGAGTGGGGAGGCAGTTCCCCCTGTGCCTGTGACTGGAGTGGGAGCTGTAAAATTTTGCTTCTCAAAATTCTGTGCCATTTTTATTCATTGAAGGAAAAATTTGTAAAACTTGTAAATTTCCGTTATGGGCAATGCCCAGCGGTTTCTTCAGATCCTGGTCACGGCACCATTGTGAAATCGGTGGTACGGACCAAAGAAAGATTAATTTCTAAAAATTACATAAATATACATTTATCAATTAGAAACATAATTTTTTGCTTTGCTAACTTATAGCACTTGAAAACTTGCAAACATACAATACTCAGGTTCAAAAGCTGCTCTGAGACTGGGATAAACCCAAAGTCATGGACCCAAATAAAACAGTAATATAAATCCAATTCAGAATAAGTATAAATAAGTATTAATGTTGTGGAGGAAAATAATTTCTCAAATATGCCGGCAAAGGGTTTTATTTTTACATATAAATATTAGATAGTGAAAACATCAGGTATAATAAATTGAACACAATTAATATAATTATTTCTGATATTTTTTGTAAGAATAAAATTTACTTTCAGAATAAACAATTTAAATATTGATTTCCAATTGGAGCTTCAGAGAAGTACTTTGAAGAATTTTTATTATTACTTGATGGAACAAAATTTAAACTGATTACTCAGCCTAAAGTTTCTGATATTACAGATACTTCTCTTAAGCTCCAATTGAAAATCAACATTTAAATTGTTTATTCTGAATGTATATTTTATTCTTACAAAAATATCAGAGAAAATTATATTGATTGTGTTTAATTTATTAGGCCTGATGTTTTCACTATTTAATATTTATATGTGAAAATAAAATAATTTGTCTGCATATTTGAGTAATTTTTTTTCTTCCACCACATTAATGCTTATTTATACTTATTCTGAATTGGATTTTTATTACTGTTTGATCTGGGTCTATGACTTTGAGTTTATCTCAGTTTTGGAGCAGCTTTTGAACCTCGGTTTTGCATGTTCATAAGTTTTCAAGTGCTACAAGTAAGTAAAGCAAATATTTATGTTTCTAATTGATAATTGTATATTTATATACTTTTTAGAAATTAATCTTTCTTTGCTTCGCACCACCGATTTTGCATAGTGAACGTCTGTTTTAGAACCGGATAATGACCGGTATTTCGTTCTAGTAATTAATAATTACTTACTAAACATTTATCTTTCTACCAAAAGCCTTGGTTAGTTATCGTATTTAACTTAATTCTAAATTTTAATAGTTCTAATTGATGTAGGCCCTAGGTTTATTAGGTAGGATGATGTAGGCTCTAGGTTTAATAGGTAGGATGATGTAGGCCCTAGATTTAATAGGTAGGATGATGTAGGCCCTATGTTTAATAGGTAGGATGATATAGGCCCTAGGTTTAATTTCGAGAACAGCTAGAAATGCAATAAAAATAGAAAACTAATGTATGAATTAAAATTTATGAATTAATTATACGACATCAAACATAGTTAATGAATTGTATATTGTGAATTGTGTATAATGAGTTGTATATTGTGAATTGTATGTAATGAATTGTATATATCAAACCGAACAGGCTTTGTTTTCAAGTGCACCATAAACTACGAAATCGTTTAATCCTTTTAAATCTGTGTTCAGAATTCCGCATAAATGCGCCTTTTAAAAAAATATTCACACATGGCTGAAAATAACATTAGTTTTCGTATATCGTGCTGGTAGTTTATAATATTTAAAAATATCGACTTCGTCCAATCCGAATTTTTTTTCAGTTTTTCTATTTTTATTTGGTAACGATTTCCTTTCAGGGTCACGCAACGCAACTACTTATCGACAGGCGCCTTTTTGCCTTTATTCGTATGGATACTTTTTCCTGAAGAAGGAGGCTGTTTTTTTTCTCTCAGAAAAGGCTCATGCTTTTACTAATTTGTTTTATGCTACGTTTTAACTGTTTTAAGTATTTTGTCAGCAATTTAAGCGATGTAATTTAAATACAAATGTTGAAGATCCTGTAATAAACATTAAAGTTTCAGTAAAATTTTTTAAAATGAACAGAAGCGTCACTTTGCTAACTTCTGAAGAGCACCCAATCCAGGCCCGAGCAGAGCCACTTTGGATCATAAAAGGTTGAAGATTATTGCTTTACTGCGGAGGCTTACAAACTACCTAGAGAAATTCTTGTGCACCAAGCTGTAAAACAAAACATTTAATTGTTTCCACTCGAATAATTCTACATTTACATTAATTTCATTTTTCTAATAGCACACCTGGTTTATACCCATTCCTTTTGTCTCCATTGTTAGAGAAGTAACATTTATTTAAGGGGGAAAATATGAAATTGTAAATTTTTTTTGCAAGAACTCCTATTACTCATAGTTTAATTTTACACATCTTAAATGACTTATTTTAATTACATAAATGTCTTTATATTTCAATGCATGTAATAAATGTGTAGCGAAAGATAAACAACAAAAAAAATTTAATTTAGCGTCTTTTAATTGGTAGTAAATATTACCGGAGTTGTACTTCAGCCAGACAGTTATTTTTGTTGCATAAACAAGTTGTGTATGCCCAATTATTTAATAAATAAAATTTAAATTTATATTAACATGTAAACGTAATTATGAAGTAAATTGTGTGCTGTTTTTCAAGATTTTTTTAATGCATTGAAATTCTTACCGTAAAATAACATTGACACTATGAACGTTGACTGCATTTTTCTCTGAATGAAGAATTATTAAATTATATAAAAAAAAGAAAATTAGTGAGTAACATTGTTATTCGTTATAAATTGATGTGAATCATCACATTTTAAGCATGTTTCGAATGAAAAATATTGATGTGCTATATGCGATGATAGTACAAGTTACCTAGGGAAAGAAAGGGTTCGATATTTTTAATCTAAAATTTAATTTTTTGCATAGAATTGTTTTATAATACAGCTTTAAAAAAGTATATGAAATTAGAAGATGCAATACATATTGGGTTCTGTATCTGGCCGGCAGATTCAACCCAACTGAACAATGGCGAGTTTATATGTCCTCTGTGGAAAGTTTTGAAAAAGCACGGATTAACTAATCAAGAGAATTCGAGAATTTATCAGATTTCGCCAAGTTGGCGATATTATGCCAAATTCGCCGCCAGTGTCAAGGACCCAGACCTTCAAATGTGAACAATGATTTGAGTGATTTGAATTATGAAAAGTTGTTGGTCCGTCGGTAGATTTTAACGTAGAACGTAGAGTCTTCGCAAGTAACGGATTTCGGATTTGTGATTTGGTAGGGAAGGGGAAGGGTGCGTATTACGCCCATTGTGCCGTTGTTCACGGATTTCATGAAATTTTCACTGTTATTTATAAGAATAAAATTTATTTATTTTGTTATTTTTTATAATTACCCTGCTTTAACATGCCAGTACATTTTCTAATTTTACATAATAAAAGAATGTGTGTGTGTGCGTGCGTGCGCGAGCGGTCTGTAGCGGAAATCTTAGTGTCGTAGGGCCATGAAATTTTGTATAAGTATTTCAGGACCCGGGAAAGTACACCTAGGAAATATTTATTTAACATTCGAATTAGTTTTTGAGTTATTTTATGTTTTAGCATGATTTAAAATGATTTTCACACCTCGTTTCCTTAGCGACCAAAAATATTACCACAGGATTTCCATCTTAACACCATTGGGAAGATCGAAAAATTATCTTTCAAACAAGTTTTGAACGGAATCTACACTATTAATAGATGTGGGTTTTCGTAAACTTTTAAAAAATATATACGGTTTGTGTGTTGGTCCTAATTTCATGAAATAGGAGAGCCCACCCCCCACCCCGAGATATTTTCGCAGAGTTTCCAACTTAACACCATCGGCGCAGCAGTTGCTTTGTTGTTGCGGTAGTTGTTATAAGCGGACGCATTGTTAAAGCTTTCTTTGTTTTTCGAGAATTCGCTGTGAGTTCCGGTGTGATTTTAATCAAAGGTTTGCATCTTAAATCCCGCGCAACGCAAAGCACATTTTCCAATGCTAAAATAAACAAAACTTAAATGCACAGGAATTTAATGTTTAGACTGTTGAAAACAAAATTTAAATGCACAGGAATTTAATGTTTAGACTGTTGAAAACAAAACTTAAATGCACAGGAATTTAATGTTTAGACTGTTGAAAATATCTTGCGTCAGCAACAATGCACATTTGAATTCGAGAAAGAGTATTTCAATGTTGTTTGACAATTATTGCAGGTATCACCGTGTTACAGCCCAGGATGATACGGCTTTTTGATACATGTTTATTGCCTTCCATATACGCGTTTCGTTCGTTCCTGGTAGCGTTTCCTACTAAATAGACAATGCTCTACAACTCTGTAATTGGCATTTTTTGTTTACCTCGCTTTGTTGTTGAGTTCGTTATCCTGATTTCTTTAATTCTCCACTAGGGCGCTTCAATCATTTTTGTTCGATCGGGCATGGTCACTTTACTATAGATAGACTTAACGTTTATATTCATGGAACTTTCTTTATAAAATTATTGGGAACTTTCCTAGAAACCTTGCAAGTCGAACCAGCCACAAGAAATAAAGCTCCCTCTTCACGCACAAACTTTGAAATCAAGTTCAAATCAAACGTTTCCCTCTAAATTGTGTTCAAATAAGCACACCTACCTTTATATGTAAAAATAAATCTTTAGAATGTCATAGAAATCTGTTCAAATCATTGTTTTTTCAATTAACGACATGTTATCCTACTCACACGTAAATTGTCAACTTTAAATTGTTGCCATTTTTAACAGCTACGGAATTAAGTTATCAGTTTCATGTAGAATAAAATAGCTGACTTCTTAAAGATTTCACTTTTACTTGGGGTTAAGGTTTTCCGCCTCAAATATGAAGTACATAAGGTTTAAATTTATCATGGGTTTTTCAATTAACAACATGTTATCCTACTCACACGTAAATTGTCAACTTTAAATTGTCGCCATTTTTAACAGCTACGAAAATAAGTTATCAATTTCATGTAGAATAAAATAGCTGACTTCTTAAACATTTCACTTTTACTTGGGGTTAAAGTTTTCCGCCTCAAATATAAAGTACATACGGTTTATGTTTATCTTATTTTTTGCGTATATTCAGATCTTCACTTAAATTTTTCTTTAGAATTGAAAATACGAAAGATAAAAATATTCCACCGAGTCTTGGTATGTGGAATTATATCCTGTCTGTGAATATTTCTTTTTTATTGGAGATGTAAGAAATATTCCTTTTCAATTTCTTTCCATAAATTTCGCGTAAGACGTAAAACACGAATTCTGAGGACTTGCTTTTCCTTCAAATGTATCTTACTTTTGCCAACAATGAAATTGAAATTTTGATCCCGCCCTCCCCGTTTTGCCCGAGTCACGTGTTTAATTAGAAATCTACGCTAATAAAATGCATCCTACCATTTATGTTATTATGTTAATATTATATACATGCATATCAATTTAAATCGCTAATTCTTGCTCTGAAAAGTTGCGTTTTCTATTTTACACGGGAGTATGATCTTGACATGTGGCCGAAAATATTCGAAAATAAAAAAAATAAATAAATGAATATCTTTATAATTTTTTGCAACAAAAATGTCCCTAAAATTTCCTGCGCCATTTTAGTTTTGGAGAGCATCCGGGTAAATAGGAAAAATCGGATAATCTGACAGATGAAAGTTATTGACTAACACTGATCAGCTGATCAGTACACATGACTTTTATTTTCAGAAAAACAGTGAAATTCACGTGATGAGCGTAAAATTATCTGAGCTAACTTTATAATGTTTTTATCGAATTTTTGGGATCCACAGTGTGGAACCAATAGTAGATTTTGTTTAATAGCATGTCGGAAATTTCCAAAATGTCATGAGAAATTTTTTTTTCTTTGCAAGATCATGCACGTGGAATTAGATTATGTTCTTTATTTATTATTTTGTCTCCTGAGAGGGTAAATTTCTTTTCAAAAACTTTATTTATTTTAATTATTTGGACCAAGTATGCCCCCCCCCCCCCCCCAAAAAAAAAAAAAAGTTTCTCGGTAGAAGAAGAGGAGCATTTTTTCCCAGGATCATATTATATGCGATCCTGGGAAATATAATATGACTTATATATACTTATATATATATATATATTGTATAATATGCACTGAAGTGACTGACTGAGTGAGGGGGGGATGTATTAAAATTATCGCGCCACTATAGCGCATCTTTGCCGATCCGTCTCAGCCTATCGAGACGAAGAGAAAAATCTAAAATTTTTAAAATTCGAATTAGGGCTGACGATGCAAAGGAACAACTAAAAAATATTCAAAACTTTATTACTTAATTATCGATTATTTTCACTCTAGCTAGAATCTTGGTTTTAGTGTCCTTTGATCCGCCTCAAATTCCAGGTCAACAAAATAAAAATCTAATGTTAAATTCGAATTACGGGAGACAATGCAAAAATTAAAAAAAATTAAAAACCACTTTTCAAAATGATCGAGCACTTCCACTCGAGCCAAAATATCGATTTTGGTTTCATTCGATCCGTCTCAGCTTCCAAATCAAGGGAAAAAAATCGAAAATTCGAATTGGGGGAGGGGATCAAAGGGATTTAAAAAAAAAATTACACTTATTTTGCCACTCAAACCAATAAATACACATTTTGATATCCTTTAGATCCTGTCAATTAAAACTGGTTATCAAAAACTTTGATTAAGTGTGTAGGTGTCACATTTAGCGACCACTAGCCATTGAGGACTCGCGAAGCTCGATAAAATTACGATTATGAGATATACACAGTGGGAACTCAGGTCTTTGGGGAGATGTAATTTCTTGTCAAGATAATATACTTTGAACTAGATTATGCAGTTCACAAGCTGGAAGATTATAGTTCTACCCTTCCAATTTTTTTCCTGCTTTTTTCCGATCGACAGCAAATTGTACTAGAAAACGTACCTGACGCTGCCTGGATTTTAAATGAGCGGTCGTAGTCGTGCGCGCACACACAACAGTTTTTTATTTTATTTTTGTTATAAGCGAGCGTATTGTTAAAACACGTTATTTGGTTTTCAGGAATTAGCTGCGAGTTCCGGTGTAGTATTTATCAGTTTTCAATTTTTAAATTCTGGATAACGCTGAGTACATTTTCTGGTTAATGACAAAGAATCGAACTACGTTTGTCCCGTGTCCTGAAGTACCACTGCACCAAATTTCATGACCGTACGACGTTTAGATTTTTCGCTACAGACGAACTTGCTTTATTATTATAGATTTAAAATTTGAGTTTGACAGTACAGTGCAATACGCCATGCTTATACTGCACATTTTCAAATGAAATATCCGAAACACCAAATATCCATATCCATATACAGCAATGTACTGTATATCCATTAATAACTACCATTTTCTGTTTTTATAAAGCAGTTCTTTGTTTCTTAGTTGCACCATTTAAAATCATTTGTTATCAAACACAGCATAAATCATTTTAGATTTGAGTGTTTAATCCCATTAACTTACACTTTATTACATTACGGCTTTTTTTATTGCAATACATACATTTACGACAATAAGAAATACTACGATATGTATCTGCACCTCATGGCTGATAACACTAAAGATTCTGAGGAAATATACCTACGATAAACTGGGCCAACGGCCGTACCGTGCTGAAAACACCGGTTCTCGTTAGATCACCGAAGTCAGGTAGCATCGGGCGCGGTTAGTACTTGGGTGGGTGACCACCTGGGAATGCCACGTGCTGTTGGCACATTTCGGGCGCGGTAGTCCGGTGGTATGCGCGCTGGATTTGCACGCTGCCACAACTGCCGCTGTGTTCATGCGGAGTACGATCACGTTAAACATGTGGATCCGTAAGTCCTTCCGAGAGGTTGGTGGTAGGGGAAGGAGGGTACGGTCCCTGTGGATGCCTTCCCCACTGAGTTCCGGTCTAAATTGGGTGGCACTTTCCGGCCGTCCCAATACCTTACACCTTTCTGGTAGGTCGGATGGTCTGGGTCTCAACAACAACAACAAACTACGATAAACTGGTAAAGGTGTTACTGACAGTGATTGTCAGTAACACCTTTGTATCGTAGAATATAAGCTTTTGGCTAGAAACTCTGCTTTTCTTTTTATATGTATGTATTTTATAAACCATACATATAAAAGGAAAATATTTTATAAACCATAGTACAGTATTGTGGCAATTAATTGAGAAATGCAGTTTTTTTTTATAAAATTCAGTTTTATTCAAGTTTTCTATGGATACATTTAAAACTAATAAGTGATATGACCTCCCCGAGACTTTATAACATCACAGACACGTTTCGGCATGGAATGTACTAGACTAGCACATGTAGTTTTAATTTCAACGTCTCTGAACCATATGTCAATAACGGCCGAAATTAGCTTGTCCATCGTCGTACAGTCAAATTTGTGAAGCCGTTTCTTGACAATAGCCCACAAATTTTCTATGGGATTCAAGTCTGGTGAATTCCCGGGCCAATCCAGTACGGTAATATTTTTTTTTGAGCAGAAATTTTTGATTCGCTTCGAAGTGTGACATGGCGGGCTGTCTTGTTGGAAAACGCAATCTCCGTTCGGCTACAGTTTAGCCATGGTTAGAAGCACTTTTCGGGTCAATATGACTTCGTAACTGGCACTGTTCATCATTCCCTCTACGGGAACAAGAGATTCTGTCCCCAAAACATCTTTTTGGGCGGATGCTTGGGTACTTGATTGATGTGGTGCTGATTGAGAGGTTCTCCTTGGCTCCTTCTCACGAACATAGATCTAAATCCCTGAACCACAAAATGTGTTTGTCAGAAAAGAGAACTTTCTCCCAGTCCTTGTTTTGTATTTTCGTGCCCATTCCAACCTTTTTTTCTTCATGCGAAGCGTCAGAAGCTGCTTCTTGTACGGTCGACGTGCTCTCCGTCCGCGTTCTAACAGCCTGTATCGCACTGTTGAAGGTGCAATATCAACACCAGCTGCCACCATGGACTTAGACAGGTCAAAACTGGTTAATCGAGGATTTTTAACACTCATTCGATGTAAAGTTTTGTCGTCACTAGTCGAAGTTGATCTTTTTCGGCCGCATCTTCCAGAGCGGTTGGTTCCAGAATTTCCTGTTTCCTGAAACCGCTTCCAGATCCTCCCGACACTTGCTGTACTCACTCCACATATTTTACCTATTTCCTCGAACGTCTTAGAAGTGTGTTCTCTAAGCGCAATCACTTTAGCACGTGTTTCCGCGCTGATATCCATGACGCTAATGAGCCCCGCAAGAACTGAGAAACTACCACTGCGGAACACAACACCTGCCACCTGGCGGAGGAATTTGAACACCTGCTACTTACCAGGTGCATACGAACACCTGCTACTTTGATAATAACTGCAATTTGAACTCTGAGTTAATTTGGAGTGCTTCTTCCTAAGCTTACGTGTGATAAAACGAAAAAAATGACATTTCTCAATTAATTGCCACAATACTGTATAATCTCTGGATTTTAAAAATATGCTTTTGTGGGAAACGTTGGCTGATTTATTAATTTTTTCGTATGATTTTTTGCAATTACTTTAATCCGTTTCCGGATTATGATTATGTTGTTGTTGTTGAGACCCAGACCGTCCGACCTACCAGAAAGGTGTAAGGTAACTGTATGGACGGCCGGGAAGTGCCACCCAATTTAGACCGGAACCCAGTGGGGGAGGCATCCACAGGGACCGTACCCTCCTTCCCCTACCACCAACCACTCGGAAGGACTTACGGACCCACATGTTTAACGTGATCGTACTCCGCATGAACACGGCGGCATTTGTGGTAGCGTGCAAATCTAGCTCGCAAACCACGGGGATACCGCACCCGACTCAGGCCAACAGCACGCGGTGTTCCGAGGTGGTCACCCACCAAGTACTAACCGCGCCCGATGCTGCTTGACTTCGGTGATCTAACGAGAACCGGTGTTTTTCAGCACGGTACGGCCGTTGGCCCGGATTATGATTATGTAAAGTTTTACACCCCTAATGTTAAATTTGTTTTCCAGATTTTTATTCATACGAATATCTTCCGAAATAATCTTTCAGAACGCTGATTTTGACCCTCTCATACTCTGTAATATGGTATAGAGAAGGTGCTGTTTTCACAAAAATGTTCTAATTCGAGACTTTGATGCCAAAATGTGTTTTACGACCTCTTGAACACGTTTTGACTATTTTGGAGTGATGCACATCTGTCTGTCTGCATGGCTGTGCTCGATTCCTTGTGCACACGATAGCTGCCACAAATATTAATGGATTGCTTTGAAACTTTACATAGCTGGCTTTATTATCGAAAAATCTAGGACTAGATAGAATTTTTGGAAATTCTATCTAGAACTAGATAGAATTTTTGGAAATTCGAGAGAGAACTAGATAGAATTTTTTTAAATTCGAGAGAGAACTTTAAAATTTACCCGAAATTATATGTTTTTTTAATATGGCAGCATAGGACAAAATTTGAAATAATTATGCATAAAAGGGTTTATTTATGACTCAGGGGAAAAAAAACAAACAAGCTATTTAAAAATCGATTCTGGCATGAAAATGTTGAGTTGAACCACAGTCTAGTTAATGTTATTATGTTAATATTAAACGAAAAATCCACGTTATTTTTGAAATGGCTAGTTTTATATATGGGGCGCTAGTTTGGTGGGCTGTTCGGTGCGCGCGTTCCGTCTGCTGTACAGCCAGCCCTGCTCTAGCCCAGTATTTTTTGAGCACCAGCTACATTGTTTTCAAATACTCTTGGGCTTTTCTCTAAATGGAAAGTAATTATGGTTAGCTGTTTTAAAGCGTAAAATATATGCTTATACGTATGACTCTGTTAGGGCTAACGATGACTTAGAGAAGTGCTTTGTTTTACTTCAATAGAAACTAATGCATTTATAAATTAGCTACAATCGACGCTTTTTACTTTCCTTATATACATAATGTATAAGGAAAGGATTGTGACGGGGTCGAAAATTCGAATTCGAGTTTTCGACGGGAGAGCACGTTTCAAGCATCCCTGATCACGAATCAAACATTTTTGAGGTGATGTCTGTGTGTGTGTGTGTCAGTGAGTCTGTGGAGACGATATCTCACGAACGAAAGGAGCGATTCGAATGAAATTTGGTACAAAAATCACAATCCGGGAATACTGGAAGCCTATTGTTTTTAAACGGAATCGAATGTTCAGAACCCCCTAAATTTTCGAGTGAAATTTTGAAAAAATCATCAAAAAATCAAAACCTTTAATAAAGTTACGCAAATAGATATTTCTTACGTAATTTTTCCTTAGAAAACGATTGACATAAACTTTAGAACGCTAGTATGAACCGTTCTCGAGATATTGCACATTTTTCAAATAAATTTATAAAAAAATCCCATAAATTAAAAAAAATATATTAACTATTGAGAAACATATTCACTTTTCATATGTAATATCATGCGATAAATATCGTGACATCATTCTCGTGGATCTAGCTCGTTCCATTCATAAGAAAAGATACTTTGAGTAATACATTTGTATTTGAACGCCAATAGTTATTTATCTGCTATAAGAATAACTTATTTCTCCGTCCATAACGCTTGGCGAGATTTTGGCGACGAATTTGGCGGAATGTCGCCAACTGAGCGACTTTTTTAGATGTTGCCAAATTAAGGAAAATCTCGCCAAATGGATAAAAATGTCGCTAAATCGATGAAAATGACGACTAATTAACGAAAATTCAATATCTTGGAAAGAATATAAATATCTACTATAAGAATAACCTATTTTTTTTGCTGTAAAAGTTGTAAATTCATTACATTATATAAGGAAAGTCATGTGCTGCCCACATCAGATTTTTTATTTTATATTTCCGAATGTACAATGCAGTTAAAAATTCTGAATACGTTGGCTTATGTGTACGTTCATATTTGTTTTATGCTTTGTCCGGGAAGCTTCATATTTCAATAAAAATTGCAACTCGAAAATATTTCAGATATCACAACAGAAGGAAAAAGAAATCTCATAATATCTCAGTCGGACTTCTATATCCTAGTATGCAATATAGTTTTCCCTTTATTCTTTGACGCGTATTTATTCTATTTCAAAAATATCTATACAGTTTGTGTAAAAGAATTGCTTGAGTTTCATTTCCTTTTTATATGTTGTTTTCTTCTTTTCTATTTATTGTGTATGTGTTTCTAGATATAGCAAAAATTTAGTAGTGGCGATATATCTTGAGACAAACGAAAGTGTTTTTCTTTTCACTTAAAGTGCTTTTTCCTCATCTACTTTAAAGATTATTTGTGAATTTCACAGATTAAAACAAAATCGCAGTTTCTGCTTTTTTTAACGCTCTTCAAATATGCATTAAGAAACATAGTGTATTAATAATTTATAAAATGGACAGATAAGTGTTTCTTATTTGCAAGTAAATTAGCAGAAATAACTCAGTTTATTGCTAAATTAGTCCGAAACCGAGGTCTGTAAACACATTTTAACCGACCAAATTCGGCTCCTCATGAAATATGTGACTTGAATTTTGTTATACTTTAAATCTATTTTCCAACTAGAGATAAATGAAGTACGTAATTCACCTTTTCATGGTATGTAATTATGCCTAGCTCTTTTGTTGTTAGAAGGGATTCATTTAAATAGTATTTATCATAATGAGGTTGCTGTTTTAATATTATTTTATTCCAAGCATGTCACTGTTCTTTAAACTGATCACTGATATTACATGAGCGTTAAAAATATTCACAGTCAACTGAAGGTATGGCCTGAAGAAAGTTTTCTTGTTAAATGCTATATGTAATGAGGAAACTTTCTGTTTCGTACAGGACAGCTCGATTTTGAGTTCTTAAATGACAGCCAGACTTCTGGTTCTTTCAAGATAGCGCGATTTCTGTTTCTTTGAGGATAGTTAGATTTCTGTTTCGTACAGAACATTTAGATTTCTGTTTCGTACAGAACGTTTAGATTTCTGTTTTGCACAGGGCAGCTAGATGTAAGTTTCGTACAGGACAGGCAGATTTTAGTTTCGTACAGGATAACTAGAATTCTTTTTCTTGCAATATGGCTATATTTCTGTTTCGTACAGAAGAGTTAGATTTCAGTCTCGTAGAGAATTTAGGTTTCTGTTTTGTACAGGACATCTAGATTCCTGTACAAAACAGAACTACTTTTCCGTACAGGACATGTAGATTTTAGTTTCGTACAGGATAACTAGATCTCTTTTTCATATATGACAGGTAGATTTCGCTTTCGTACAGAAGAGCCAGATTTCTGTTTCGCACAGAGCATTTAGATTTCTGTTTCGTACAGAATGTTTAGATTTATGTTTTGTAAAGGACTGCTAGATTTAAGTTTCGTGCAGAACAACTCGATTTCTGTTTCTTACAGAACGTTTAGATTTTTGTTTCGTACAGGACGGCTAGATTTAAGTTTCGTACATGACAACTAGATTTCTTTTTCGTACATGACAGGTAGATTTTAGTTTCGTACAGGATAACTAGATTTTTTTTCGTACAGGATAGCTATATGTCTGTTTCGTATAGAAAAGCTAGATTTCTGCTTCGTACAGAACATTTAGATTTCTGTTCCGTACAGAACATTTTTAGATTTCTGTTTCGTACAGAACATTTTTAGATTTCTGTTTCTTACAGAACATTTAGATTTCTGTTTCGTACAGGACAGTTAGATTTAAGTTTCGTACAGGACAGGTAGATTTTAGTTTCGTGCAGGATAGCTAGATTTCTTTTTCGTACAGGATAACTATATTTCTGTGTCTTACAGAAAAGTTATATTTCTGTTTCGTACAGGACAGCTAGATTTAAGTTTCGTACAGGGCAGGTAGATTTTAGTTTCGTGCAGGATAGCTAGATTTCTTTTTCGTACAGGATAACTAGATTTCTGTTTCTTACAGAAGAGCTAGATATCTGTTTCGTACAGAAAATTTAGATTTCTGTTTCGTACAGGACAGCCAGATTTAAGTTTCGTACAGGACAGGTAGATTTTAGTTTCATACAGGATAACTAGATTTCTTTTTCGTACAGCTGTATTTCTGTTTCGTACAGAAGAGCTACTATATTTCTATTTCGTACAGAACATGTTGATTTCTGTTTCGTACAGAACATGTTGATTTTTGTTTCGTACAGAACATGTTGATTTCTGTTTCGAACAGAACATGTTGATTTGAACATTTATATTTCTGTTTCGTATAGGACAGCTAGATGTAAGTTTCGTACAGGACATGTAGATTTCAGTTTCGTACAGGTTAGCTAGATTTCTTTTTCGTACCGGATAGCTAATTTTCTGTTGCTTACAGAAGAGCTATATTTCTTTTTCTTACAGAACATTTAGATTTCTGTTTCGTACAGAACATTACAAATTCGAGGTTTAAGTTTCGTACAGGACATGCAGATTTTAGTTTCGTACAGGATAACTAGATTTCTTTTTCGTACAGGACAGCTATATTTCTGTTTCGTTCAGACGAGCTAGATTTCTTTTTCATACAGAACATTTAGATTTCTGTTTTGTACGGAACATTATAAATTCGAGATTTAAGTTTTTTACATGACAGATAGATTTTAGTTTCGTATATAACTAGATTTCTTTTTCGTACACGATAGCTATATTTATGTTTCGTAAGAGCTAGATATCTGTTTCGTACAGAACATTTAGATTTCTGTTTCGTATAGGGCAGCTAGATTTAAGTTTAGTACAAGACATGTAGATTTTAGTTTCGTACAGGATAACTAGATTTCTTTTTCGTACAGGATACCTATTGTCTGTTTCGTACAGAGCATTTAGATTTTTGTTTTGTACAGTACATTTATATTTCTGTTTCGTGCAGGACAGCTAGATTTAAGTTTCGTACAGAACAGGTAGATTTTAGTTTCGTACATAATAACTGGATCTGTTTTTTCTTACAGGACAGTTATATCATTGTCATACAGGACAGCTAGATCCCTGTTTTGTCCTGGACAGCTAGATTTCTGTCTTGTATAGGACAGCTAGATTTCTAGTTCCTACAGGACGGCTATTTTTCTGGTCCTTACGGGCAGCTAAATTTCTGGTTTATACAGCACAGCTGGGCTAATTTAAAGTAAAATAATGAACAAATGTGATATTTATTTGCCGAAAACATTACTGAGTGGATTACCCTGTACGATAATATATCAAATCATTTAGTATATTACGGTAAATGTAAATGCATAACCGAACGGTCTCCAAATTTGTTCATCAGGTGTACTGGGCTATCGGGTGTGCAGAAACTTTGGATACGGATTAGTGGACGTTTACTGTGTTATAATATACACACCTTATAATGCTGATTTTCTATAGCATTAAAAATATTTATTCAAGAAAAAAAAATTTCTTTGTTATAGATTTTCATGATTAATTAAGTCTGTTGCATTTTACTAAAATGTAATTATTTGTTACAGACTATGTCAAACTATGCATGAGTTTCTTCCACCCCTTAAGATAATCTATTTTATCTCTTACATACTCATTAAAGGCTTATTTATGATTTCCTTTCATCCACAGTTTGTGCTCTTAAACGACCCAGCATCATTAAAGTTTGCACCCAATGCTGTAAATGACACCACAGTAAACTTAATGAAAAGCATTGGGCTGATAAACACTGACCGCGACACCTATTGAACCGCTAACTTAATCAATACACTTACTGCGTGTGAGAATCTCGGCGAAGCCATCGATTTGTAAGTAGCGTCAAAATTAATTAGGGCAGGGAATTCAGTTTTGAAATTGTACTGTTAAAAAAGTATCCACGAACGGATAAAAACAGTAAAAAAAGGAGATTTTTATCCCGTCTCCAGTTTCGTATTTCGGTCCATCAGATGAAGAAATTGTTCAACTGAACGGAATTCTACTCGAAAGGAAAGTTAATTTGACTGTGACGACTCAAATCTTTTGATGTAGATAATTGAAATCACGGAAAATGTTCCGCATATTGCTTTATGTTTGCCGTAGTAAAAAAGCAGTTCCAAAAATGTTGTATCAGAGCCTCTAACACGGGAACACTTGCAATGCTCGTGAAAGTATGTGGTTATATCCTGTCTTGAATTCAACTGTATTTTGTCTCTGACGGACTGATTTTAAGCAAGCTCTACACGAGATTGCTGTTAATGGAAGTGTTCATTACTGAATTTTCCTATTTATTGATTGTATCATTATTGAATAGGACAACAATTCGCCAATAACCATTTGGTGTCATATAAATGCCTTATGTAACAGTTTCATTATCGACTCCCATTCATAAGGGAATGTTCTACAATTTTTTATTTGGCTGTTTTCGTCTATCTTGTTTTGTTGTTGAGTACGTATTTGTCGGAATGTTTTTGATTTTTACGTGACCGGCAAATTAGGAGAAAAAAAAAAAAAAAGCAAGGGAATTGGAAATAACCTACATTAAATTTCGTATAGCGGCAGTTTTTGAGACATAAAGAATATAAAATTGATTGCTAAACTGAAAAAAAAATACATAAAATCATATTGTGTTGTGTTTACCTGAAATAGAATAATATTGAATACTGTGGATTTTAGAGAAATGAAAAAGAAATATTTTTAGTGTGCATTTTAAACTTAAATTTATTTTAAACTTAAACAAACCCACCCCGTACAATTCCCCCCACAGTCGAAATCTTGTAGGAACAGCCATATAAAACGGAGCAAACTTCGGTGTAATCCTTGAGGCCTGTCGAACCGCCATTTCATGAAAACCGAGCTCAATAAAAGGAATAAGTTCAGCTGGATCCTGAGTGAATGTCTGGGCGGAAGAACGTTGAAGAGGAAGGATTGTGCATGTAGTAAATACGACGGAGGCTCGGCAAGCAGAAGAATCTTTTCCCCGGAACCTTTAGGATTTTCGAAATTTGCAGAATGCCAGGATGCAGATCGGAATCGTCGGCTTAGACCTTGCTACCTTCCGGAACGCTAAAGTCCCCGAGCGAGAGAAGCGAAGGAGGGAAATACTTCAATTCTAGTCTTTTCCTTTATGGTAACATATGAAAATCAGCTCCAGGTAACGTCTATTTTCCTCTATATCGACGTCGATGAAAATGGGCCGTAGTAAGGTTCATAAATATACAGGCTGACTCAACCGCTATTTTGACTTTAACCGGTCTAGTCAGTTATCGTCTGCCTGTGCTATTTCGATGGCGCTCAGATGTCACATGGCTGATATTTGATACGCAATTTAGCTGTAAAATTAAGTGCTTCTGCTTTTAAAAAATTGTACCAACCATTCTATAAAAAGTAGTCTAGAATGTTTTGATTTTCTCGAGATCCCGAGAAAATGACGAGAAAGTAACCTTCTTTTCGAAGTGTATTGTCACCGCTTTAACCAGGAGTCAAGATGGCCGCTGTTGCGCCAGCCTGCATGTATAGGAGGAGCCTTAGGTCGTAGGTCTTCTCCTCCACATAGACGAAGAAAACAAAGTAGCATTTCCTGCTACGCTCCGAAATCTTCTCTTGAAAAACTTATTGAAACTACTTCTACACCAAAGAATATACCACGCCGAGACGATTACCAGGAGTTTTCCAAGGAATGATGTAAATTTTGATGATTAAGTCTGCTGCATTTTACTAAAGTTTAATTATTTGTTACAGATTCGGCCAAACTATGTACAAGTTTCTTCCACGTCTTAACACAATCTTTTTTATCTCTTATAGACTCATTAAACGTTTATTTATGATTTTCTTTCATTCCCAGTTTGTGGTCTTAAACGACTCAACATCATTAAAGTTTGCGTCCGATGCTGTAAAATGAGACCGCAGCAAACTTAATGAAACGCATTGAGCTGATTAACATTGACCGCGACACCCATTGCATCGCTAACTTAATCAATCCACTTACTGCCCGTGAGAATCTCGGCGAAGCCATCGATTTGTATGTAGCGTCAAAATTAATTAAGACTGAAAATACAATTTTGAAATTCTGCTGTTAAAAAATATCTATGAGTGGATAAAAATAAAAATAACATATTTCTCCCCGTCAGTTTCGCATCTCGTTCCGCCAGATGATGAAATTTTTCAACTGAATGGAATTCTAGTCGATAGAAAGTTAATTTGACTGTGACGACTCAAATCTTTTATATAGATAATTGAAATCATGGAACATGTTCCGAATATTGTTTTACGTTTGCTGTAGTAAAAGAGCAGTTCCCTAAAAATTTACCGTGCATAAAAAAATCCTCTTCATTTTACCTTTTCCTGTGAAATAAATGGAATGAGTGAGATTTGCAATTTATCGCTGTTGGAATGGAAATTAGGTTCATTCTTCAAGTGAGTATCTATGATTCTAATAAAGCAAAGGTTATTCTTATTTAACTTTGAAACGCTGATGCTTCGATGTTGTTTCTAAATCTCAATGCAAAGAATTGGGATAAATCGAATTTCATGGCTTTTGAGATTGCAATCGTAAATAGAATTTCAGAATTTGGTGCTGCCGTAAAACTTTTAGACTTGCACTCTTTCTTTTAGTGTCATTCGGTTTGTCTATGTGGATTCTATGGAGCTCTCTCTCTCTCTCTCTGTGTGTGTGTGTATATATATATATATCAGCTTTTCACTTTTCTTTCATTGGACATTCAAACCTTTTTATTATATATATATATATATATATATATATAACTAATATTTGAATTCCGTTAAATAAATAATCATTTCATATGGAATTTTAAATTAAAAAATTGATTGACACAAACTTTAGAGTGCTAGCAGGAACCGTTCTCGAGATATTGTACGCTTTTTAAATAAATTTATTAAAGCGTTTATATAAAATTAAGAAAGCAATAAGAATATGTTCATTTTCCATTTGTAGTAATATGCAGCGTCACTCTTGTAAATTCAGATCGTTTAATTTGTAGAAGAAGATATATTGTTGTTGTTGAGACCCAGACCGTCCGACCTACCAGAAAGGTGTAAGGTAACTGTATGGACGGCCGGGAAGTGCCACCCAATTTAGACCGGAACCCAGTGGGGGAGGCATCCACAGGGACCGTACCCTCCTTCCCCTACCACCAACCTCTCGGAAGGACTTACGGGCCCACATGTTTAACGTGATCGTACTCCGCATGAACACGGCGGCATTTGTGGCAGCGTGCAAATCTAGCGCGCAAACCACGGGGATACCGCACCCGAGATGGCCAACAGCACGCGGCGTTCCGAGGTGGTCACCCACCAAGTACTAACCGCGCCCGATGCTGCTTCACTTCGGTGATCTAACGAGAACCGGTGTTTTCAGCACGGTACGGCCGTTGGCCCAAGAAGATATATTGTGTAGCAGTTTTGTAATTTGCAAGAATTCGCCAATAGTCATTTATTTGCTCGCATCAGATTTTTTTCTATTATTTTTTTTTAAATGCTCAGAATGTTTCTGCCAAAAGCTATGATTTTTTAAATATATGTTACTATTGAAGACTAATTTTAATAATTAATGAAAATAGTTATGTAGAGGCTGACCTGACCCCCTTCCATTTGAGGAATATTTTTTTCTTTTGCAGCTGACACTATCGTGATATTTTGTAATTAGCCGTACCATTATTGCGAAGATTATTAAGGTTCGTCTTTATTCATCAAAGTGAAATATCTCATGAAAGAAGCTACCGGAAACTCCGTTCTTCTCTGTGAAACGAAATGTTCGTATCATTAAAAATGTGTTAGAAGCTTCTATTGAACTTCTCTGTATTCATTTTAGCCATATCCGATATTTTCCGGTTGCGCTTTCTCATTAAATAGTCTTTTTAAGAATCTAATACAAATTTATTCTTTGTTTGAAGTTAGCGAGTTAAAAAAGTATTTTTTTTTTACAAGATGGAGCTATTTCTTTTAATGTATTATGCATATCATTTTTTAACGAATAACTCTAGCTGTAAGTATGGTTTCTACATATGTATTCAAAATTCTTTTAAGTTTGTTCATACCGATTTTTGCCTAGACTTATTTTACTAGTTCAGAGAATATAAAGGGGGATTTATTTTTAGCATACTATAGTAATTCTGAAGAACATCGCTGTGGTTTGAGTTATACAGCATATTTTAGGGTACGGATATTCTTTCCTTTTCCATCTTATTCTGACTTCCTTAATTTCTTCTCATTTTTATGTGTGTATCTTCTTAAATAATAAAAGGCAATGTCTGTGTGTGTGTGTGTGTGTGTGTGTCTGTGTGTCCGTCTTATACACTATACGTTTCGCGACCGCGCGTCGGAGAGCTACGAAATTTGGCAATCGGAGACCCGGGGGGGAGGGAAGGGGACACGTGAAAACCGATTTTCAAAATTCTAATTATTTTTTTATTTATTTAATGTTTTATGCGATTTCGACCTTTTTTTGCCCTTTTTGCCCTTTTTTCTCCACGATCCAGACGTCGTAGAAAAAAACAACTCACACCATCGGAAAGAGCAGACAATTGCGAGTAAAAATATATCAATTTTAAATCTCCATTTCGATTTCTAATATTTTTTAAAGATTTTAAAACAAAAGTCACTTTTGGCTCAAAAAAACGATTTTTGGTTTTTAAATTCTCGCATAGTAAAAAGTACTCATAATTTCGACTAATAATTTACATTTTTAGAAAGCTGAAATATCTGGCATTCTTACAAGTCTAATCTGGTCCAGAAATAATGAAAATTGCCTTCAGGATCGCAATTTTAAAGACGTCATGATTTTAAATTTCTCGGCGTTCCGTTCGTTTCTCCCCCGCTGAAGCAGGGAAGGTGGTGGGTGGGGACGTCAAGGTGGAGGTGACGTCACGGTTCTGAATAGAGCTCCTTTGTTCTATATAAATTATTATATTTATATTTTAAATGATGGGACGATAGGGATTTTTTAAATGTATATTTTAACTTTTGGATATTTTAATTTTATGGATATTTTAAATGATGGAACAATGAAACAATGGAATGAGGATGATGGAATTAAGCATATGGTCATTTTAAATTGCAAATTAGCACGCGGGAAGTTAGCGGTAAGCCCGGGTTCGATACCCGCCACTGCGAAAACTGCCGCCGTGTTTACGTGGAATACGATCACGTTAAATATGTGGGTCCGTAAGTTCTTCCGAGAGGTTGGTGGTAAGGGAAGGAGAATACGGCCCCTGTGGATCCCTCCCCACTGGGTTCCCGTCTAAATTGGATGAATATATAGAAAGTTATGGAGATTGTCGCGGAGGGCGCGGCAGCCCAGTGGTTAGCGCGCGGGAATTGCACTCAGTAGGTCCGGGTTCGATTCCCGCCACTGCCAAAACTTACGCCACGTTTACGCAGAGTACGATCACGTTAAACATGTGGGTTCGTGAGTCCTTCTGAGAGGTTGGTGGTAGGGGAAGGAGGGTACGGCCTAAATTGGGTGAATAAAAAGAAAGTTATGGAGATTGTCGCGGAGGGCGAAGTAGCCCAGTGGTTAGCGCGCGGGAATTGCACGCGGTAGGCCCGGGTTCGATTTCCAAAATTGCCGCCGTGTTCACGCGGAGTACGATCACGCGGAATAAACATGTGTGTCTGTAAGTCCTTTCGAGAGGTTGGTGGTTGGGGAAGGAGGGTACGGTCCCCGTGGGTGCCTCTCCCACTGGGTTCCGGTCTAAATTCGGTGAATAAAAAGAAAGTTATGGAAAATGTCGCGGAGGGCGAAGTACACCAGTGGTTAGCGCGCGGGAATTTCACTGGGTAGGCCCGGGTTCGATTCCCGCCACTGCTAAAACTGCAGCCGCGTTCACTCGGAGTACGATCCCGTTAAACATGTGGGATCGTAAGTCCTTCCGAAAGGTTGGTGGTAGGGGAAGGAGGGTACGCTCCCTGTGGATGTCTCCCCCACTGAGTTCCGGTCTAAATTGGGTGGCACTTCCTGGCCGTCCAAACAGTTACCTTACACCTTCTGGTAAGGTCGCGCCAGCGAGTGTGCCACGGTTACAATTTGCCACGGTCAGAATTTTCAAGGGTAGCGAACAGGCTGGTCGCCAAAGGCGGCTAGTGTTTAATATTTGTTGGTCCAGATGCACGTGTTTAGTGTGGTTCAGCAACATTTATTTCTATCTGTATTTATTTTTGATTTGTGTTATATCTCTTTTCTTGTTTTTGCTGTCAAAAGTATGTTTTTTCCCCCCAGTTTTAAATAAGATATTTCCATTTAATTGCTAATATTTATATACTCTATTTTATTGAAATATAACATTGAATACTTCCTTAAATCCTATAATTTTTATTTAAAGCTTGTTTAACATCATAATTTCACATAAAAATTGCATACATAATATGTAAAATCCCTTTTCACCAATTTCTCATTTAATTAATTATTTATTTATTGACTATTTAGTGAGTTTCCAGGTATTGACCTATTGAATATAGTATACAGACAAGTCTTAATTTTTCGTATGCTTATTTTGATCGTGTGACACCTTTTAGTAAAAAGCACAAAATATAACTTTTATACGGACCACCTTACAAACAAATTTTCAGTTATAAATATATTTTCCATAGACCAAATAGTCAAACAAAAAATTTTCATTTTCATACGATCAAAATTCCCCGCGATATCATAAATTAAAGTTTCTGATGGATAATTTCGGACTGTATAAAGATTTTGGTATGCATGTAAATTTTCGAATTTCATCTAGTGAAATTAAATTTTTGTACAACCCCTGAAATTTATGCTTTGGCCCTTTCTTTTGAGTGGGTCAAAGTGGTTTAAATCCTATATTGATAATTTTTTCACGGCTAATTCTGCATATTAGGTAACCAGTTTTTTTTTTATTTCAAAACATCTTTAAATGAACAATTTTGTAATGGAACAATTTTGTAATTGAAACTTTCTTTGTAGAAGGCTTGTATACAAAGTTAAATGTACTTTTTTTTTAAACTGAAATGTTGCACGTGACCAAAATAGTTTGAAAGTCCATTTTATTTGAAACATTTCTTAAATTGGAACAATGTGTCTGCAACCAATCTTTCTTCTATTTAGTCGCGCAATCGTTTTAGAACACCCTGTATAAGCATATACAGGGTGTCCCAAAAACATTGACCTCGGCTTTTATTTCTTAAATATTGATCTTAAACATATATAATAAATTACAAAGTTGCGTAAAAAAAAGTACAGATTTTTATGAAATCGATAAAAATTTTCAGGGGATTAAATTTGAAGAAATACAAAATTTAAATTTTTATATGGCCTCCGTACAAAAATATTTTTCAATGAGTAAAATGTGCCCATACACTAATAAGGTGATGTACAAAATTTCAGCATTTTATCATAAAAAGTCCCAGAGATATGTTTAAACAAAGTTGATGAGAGATTAATCACAAATTAACGGTGAGCGTCAGTAAATCTTTTGCACTTTCCACGCTTTGTTAACTTTCGCAGATCACGTTTTTCGCCGAAATTCCGCTCAAACAGTTGCGAAATATTTTCTGAGAAATAAAATGCAATGCTTAGATTATATTAAAACTAAATTTAATACTCAATAAAATATAGAATATATTTTTTATTTTAATCCAAAATATTTTTGGTGCTACCATTTTTTGTCGTAATTTAATTCATACCGACTGTTTTTATTTTTTAATGAACATTTTTAAATGTCTATTCCTTCTAATACGCTATAAAATACAACAACAGATCATACATAATAATGCCATAATCACGGAAAGGTAATTGAACTTTGACTTGAAGACAGAGGAACTTGAAGTCAAAGCTGCAGTCCTCAGTGATGTACATTCAGATCCCTTTAACAAATTTATAGAATGAGGAATTACCTTTCCTTGATTATGGCATTATTATATATGATCTGTTGTTGTATTTAATACTGTATTAGAAGGAATAGATATTTAAAAATGTTCATTAAAAAATAAAAATAATCGGTATGAATTAAATTACAACAGATGGCAGCACCAAAAATATTTTGGATTAAAATAAAAAATATATTCTATATTTTATTGAGTATTAAATTTAGTTTTAATATAATTTAAGCATTGCATTTTATTTTTCAGAAAATATTTCGCAACTGTTTGAGCAGAATTTCGGCGAAAAATGTGATCTGCGAAAGTTAACAAAGCGCGGATAGGGCAGAAGATTTACTGACGCTCACCCTTAAAATGTAAATGTTTACAGCAAGAATGCAAATGACGCAAGGCAGAAATGCATCGTAGGCAAATAATATCTGCCTCTTATTTTTAATGGATCTTTGGCACGGATGGAAAATATTTTTAACAAGCTTTGTAATCGTTGTGTAAAATTATTATTTCTACACAATGTGCCAATAAATATCAAAATTATTATTTATGTAATCATTGTTTTTTTTTTCGTAATTTGTGTATGACCCCTGATACGCGATCTGCCGACATGATTTTTCCCCTCTGAGAACCCATGCCGATGCATCGATAAGTGGTTTAAGTCAGCATCTTTGTCTTTTCATATCTCTGGGACTTTTTATGATAAAATGCTGAAATTTTGTGCGTCACCTTATCAGTGTATGGGGCACATTTTACTAATTGGAAATGTTTTTGTACGGGGGCCGTAAAAAAATTAAATTTTGTATTTATTAATATTTAATTCCTTTGAAAATGTTAATCGCTGTCATAAAATTATGTACCTTATTTTACTCAACTTTGTAATTTATTATATATGTTAAAGATCAATATTTAATGAAAAAAAGCCGAGGTGAATGTTTTTGGGACACCTTGTATATTTCAAAATTTTATTCATTGCCAATGGAAACTTGAGCCATTTACTGTTGACATTCATCGTTATTTACTGGTTATTGTCATTCATTTTTCATTTTTACGAGTCCTATTTGAATAATTTTTACAAGTAAGCTAAGCAAGCTAGTATCGCTATATTCATCTCAACCGTTTCTCTTGTCTGCATGGGCTCTAACTTGTGAATGCTTACATCAATCAACATCGAACTTTGTAGATGATTTACTACTGCAAAATCTTGCTTGATGTTGCTTTTCAAGATGATTTCTGGATGTGTATCGGACGAGATGTAGGCCTTTTGTAACTGCCTTGGCCAGACCCCCTTGTTTTGATTATAATAAATCCTTTGTGTCCCGGGTTGTGGGCACGTGATTTGTTGGAGTCGGCGGCTTCTCTGTCCGATGGGCTTGGGTTGCCCGCTGACTCTTTTTCTTGCTGGGGATCATTTGTTTTTCCCGGCCAGAGATCTGGATGCTCAGCCTCACAGGCGAGCCCTCGAGTCTGGGCTAAAAAAAAAAAAAAAGATGATTGCTGGAGGGCGCGACAGCCCAGTGGTTAACGCGCGGGAATTGCACTCGGTCGGCCCGGGTTCGAGTCCCGCCACTAATAAAACTGCCCTCGTGTTCAAGCGGAGTACGATCACGTTAAATATGTGGGTCAGTAAGTAATTACGAGAGGTTGGTGGTAGGGGAAAGAGGATACGGTCCCTGTGGATGTCTCCCCCCCTAAGGTTCCGGTCTAAATTGGATGGTACTTCCCGGCCATCCAAACAGATACCTTATACCTTTCTGGTAGGTCGTACGGTCTGGGTCTCAACAGCAACCCCACAACACTTCCCGGCCATCCAAACAGATACCTTATACCTTTCTGGTAGGTCGGACAGTCTGGGTCGTAGAAGAAGAGGATTGTTGAAATAAAAAATGTCGCCGAGATCGTTGATAATCGCAGGAAAGGATTCTTGATAAAGCAGTATGTTGTGGTTTTGGATGGCACGGTCATAATTTTGACCAACGATATGTGATGGTTTACAAGAAAAGGATCTGACATAACGTAGTAAGTCATTTTACTGGCAACTGTACCCGTTTTAGTTTTCAGTGGATCTTGGTAGCTGCATGTTTTTCAAATACAGGAAACGTTTTCATTATTCTGTGCGTGATACCTATTCCGAGAAATTAATTTTTTTCTATCAAGCAGGACTGAAAAGAAAAAACGCGGGTTTTTTAATTAAAATAAGCGTGAAAAAGTGTTTTAAGAAACTAAAAAAAATGTTTAAATAACAACGAAAAATAACCATGGTGAAACCAAGTCTTAAACCAGCCAACAACCCTAAAACATTCAAGCTGTTTAATTTTCTACATTCTCTGTTTTAATGTTCTAGCTTGATTAATAATGTAAACTTTGTAAGATAAGTTGTAATATCGTGAAGAGATGCGATTTTGTTTTGTTAAATCAGCCTGAAAAAATCTCTACTAAAAAAATATCTAAACTCAATTTTGGACCCTTTTGTGTAAACCGTCAATTGGACCCTTTTTTTGTAAACTGTCAACTGGACCCTTTTTTTGTAAACTGTCGACCGGACCCTTTTTTTGTAAATTGTCAACTGGCCCGTTTTTGTAAACCATCACATCTAAAACGTCGAGTTTTAAAGTTGAATATTCAATTTCACTATAATGCCGAGACTCAAATGTTCCACTGATCAAAATCAAATTGCTAAGGTGAAACGAGGAGTTAAAAAGAATGAAGCAATCAAACACAGGAGATTCGAATAAAAATATCATACACGCATAAATACAAGATCCAAAGCACCTGAAGAAAGAAAAATCCGTGGTGGATGCCATTTATCAAGGCACTGAAAGGAGGAGTAATATTAATTAAATTATAGTGAAATTAGACTGTTTTGAATAATAAAGTCCTTATTCATAAATAATATTTTCGACTTAATCAAATTATAATATATTTATTTTTATTATTATTTAAGGATAGAAAGCAGTAACACAAATTCGAACTTCCTTTTCCTTTTCTCGTTGATAATAATTACATTTTTTTAGTACCGATGAAAATCTATATATACTAATTGCCAAGTGTCCGTCCGTCTGTCTGTTTGTCCGTCTGTCTGTCTGTCCGTCACGCTTTTTTTAGGCACTTCCCAAATAGATAGAGACTTGCAATTTGGTACACGGCTCGATCGTTCGATAAAACCCCCTGGAAAAATCGAATTTTTCGAAAACGTTCTCTAGAGGGGGTGCTCCACACCAAAACGTTCGAAAAGTGAAATGATAGGAAAGCATGCTATGACATAAGATAGAGACTTAAAATTTGGTGTATGGGTAAATCGTTCGAAAGGAAGAAAGTGTGCAATTTCAGATTTCCAATATTTTATACTTAAGGGGGTGCCGTATACCAAAGTGTTCGATGTACCGAATAAGTGAGAAACGGCTCCTTTAAAATTTGATTGAGGCTTGAAATTTGGTATATGGATATGGAATTATAATTTGATAAAAACACCCAAGATGATCATAGTTTTTCAAAAACGTTCGTTTAAGGGGGTGCTCCAGAGGAAAACGTTCGAAAGGCGAATTGATAAGAAAACATACTTCTGGATGAGATAGAGATTTGAAATTTGGTGTACAGGTAAATAGTATGGATGGAAGAAAGTGTACAATTTCAGTTTTCCAATACTTTCTACTTTAGGGGATGGGGGGTCGTACACAAAAATGTTCGATTTTCGGAATGAAGTAGAACCACTCCTTTTAGAACGTAATAGAGGCTTGATATTTGGTATGTGGGCGAATCATTTAATAGAAAACCAAAGAAGAGTGAAGGTTTTCAAAAATGTGTATTTAAGGGGGGTGGGTACTCCAGAAAACATTCGAAAGGTGAAATAATAGAAAAAGCATGCTTCGCGATGAGATAGAGACTTCAAATTTGGTATACGTGTAGATAGTTAGAAAGAAAGAAAGTGTGCAATTTCAGTTTTCCAACATTTGCTATTGTAGTGGGTGCCGCACACTAAAATGTTCGATTTGACGAACAAATGAAAAACGCCTCCTTCACAATGCGATAGAGGCTTGAAATTTAGTATATGGGGTAATCATTTGATAAAAAACCGTACGATTATTACGGTTTTTCAAAAATGATCATTTAAGGGGGTGCAACACAGAAAAGCATTTGAAGTATGAAGTTATAGAAAAACATGCTTCACGATAGGATAGAGACATCAAATTTGGTGTACTGGTAGATAGTTTGAAAGGAAGAAAGTGTGCAATTTCAGATTTTCAATATTTGCAACTTTAGGGGGTGCCGAACACCAATATGTTCGATTTTCGGAATAAATGAGACACGCTTCCTTTAAAGGTGCTAGAGGCTTGATATTTGGTATATGGGCCAATCATCTGATAAGAAACCCAAGGCGAACAGAGTTTTTCAAAAATGTTCATTTATGGGTGTGCTCCACAGTAAAACGTTCGAAAGGGGAGATGATAAAATAGTATTCTTCGGGATGAGATAGAGACTTTAATTTAGTGTACTGGTAGATAGTTCGAAAGGAAGACGTGCGCAATTTCAAATTTACTATATTTTCTGCTTTAGGGGGGTTCCGCACACTAAAATATTCGATTTGCCGAATAAATGTGAAACTTGAATAATTAAAGAAATGACAATATTCAGTGATTGCCTATTGCGAGACCGTTGATTTTCAACAGGTATTCGGCTAGTATATATTAATTGCCAAGTGTCCGTCTGTCCGTCTGTCACGCCTTTTTTAGGAACTTCCCGAATAGATAGAGACTTGCAATTTGGTACACGGCTCGGTCGTTCGATAAAACTCCCTGGAAAAATCGAATTTTTCGAAAACGTTCTCTAGAAGGGATGGTCCACACCAAAACGTTCGAAAAGTGAAATGATAGGAAAACATGCTTTCCGATAAGATAGGGACCGATAGAATTTGGTATATGGGTAAACCGTTCAAAAGGAAGAAAGTATGTAATTTCAGATTTCCAATATTTTCTACTTAAGGGGGTGCCGCACACCAAAATGTTCGATTTTCCGAATAAATGGGAAACGGCTCTTTTAAAATTTGTTAGAGGCTTGAAATTTGGTATATGGACTAATCATTTGGTGAAGACACCCAAGACGAATATAGTTTTTCAAAAATGTTCGTTTAATGTGGTGCTCCAGAGGGAAACGTTCGAAAGGTGAACTGATAAAAAGAACATGCTTCGGAATGAGATAGAGATTTCAAATTTGGTGTATGGGTAGATAGTTTGGAAGGCAGAAAATATACAATTTCAGATTTCCTGTATTTTCTACTTAAGGGGGTGTCGCACACAAAAATGTTCGATTTTCCGAATAAATGAGAAACGGCCCCTTTGAAATTTGATAGAGGCTTGAAATTTGATACATGGACTAATCATTTGATGAAAACACCTAAAACGAATATAGTTTTTCAAAAATTTTCGTTTAAGGGTGGGGGTGGGGGTGGGGGTGCTCCAGAGGAAAACGTTCGAAATGTGAATTGATAAAAAACAAGAAACAAAAACATTCTTCGGAATGAGATACAGACTTCAAATTTGAGGTACAGGTAGATAGTCGAAAGGACGAACATGTGCAATTTCAGTTTTCCGATATTTTGAACTTTTGGGTGTGCCTGAACACTAAATGTTCGATTTGTCGAAGAAATAAGAAACGCAAATTATTTAAAAAATTACCTTATTCGGTGGTTGCTTAATGTGGGACCGTTGATTTTCAACTGGTATTCGGCTAGTCAGTATACTAAATTTCTTATAATTCAATTGATTGTTTTGAGCCCTATCGCGCTTCGAGAGCAAAATTAAATTTCTAAAATCTCGAGAACGGATCATGATAACTACTAAACAATTATGTCCATCTATGTCTGATTACATATACTTATAAAGCGTTTAAACATTTGATAATAGTGAATATATTTATTTTTTTATATTTTTTCCATTTTATATCTTATCTGTTAAATACAAAAAACCATATGGAAAATGAGTATTTTTGTGATAATTTTTAACATATTTTTTATATTTTTGATTTGATTTTCGAAACTTGAGTGTCTTCCTCTTTTCGGAGCATCCTTAAAATCAATAGGTCTTTGGCGTTTACAAACCGAAATGATTGACCATGTCAATTTTCATTGTTTTATCTGAAAATTTTCAAAATATATCATTTCCATAAATTCACAGAGAGACAGACACACACACACACACATACACTCACACAGACATCAATGAAAAAAATGGCCGATTCGTGTCAAGGATGTTCAAAACTTAAAGATGTATCAAAATCGGAGAGTCTGATTTTTGACTATATCACAATACTCACCACAACTCACAACTCTTTACATGTGCTATAAAAAATATTTAACGCAATAAAATATCGCTTTTGAGCTGTGGAAACAATGAAAAATAATTTTTTTCTGATAAAAACTGTTCTGTTACATCAGTTTTCGCGGTCAGTGTTTTAAATTACACCATTATCAAATAAGACTCTAATTATATTAAAATTCATTCTGTATTAAAATTCATTCAATATGCCAGATAGAACAGTTAGAAAATATGCAAAATTTTAAAACAATTGTTTCAATTTCATTTTGCTTCAGCATGATTAATTAAAATTATAATTTATTTGAATTGTG